>CM030359.1:254224712-254824712 GCA_017893485.1 Hemerocallis citrina
ATTCTTGTTTAATTTCTTGCATGCATGAGTGGTAGTAGTATGAGGAAAATGTATAAGAGTAGATTGTTAGTATCTGAAACTAGAAACAAAAAACATGATCTGCATGTCATTTTCCCAAATTTCCAGAGAACCAAATACTTCGGATTTGATGATGAAATTTATAAAGGATGATCTCATATTTGTCTAGAATATGCATGATGTATTTCGGAATTTTTGATGATATTTGATATTTTAATAAAATCGATTTGAAGATTGAGTCGTAAGGCAGAGACTGGGTCTGTCTATTGTGATAACTGAATGTGTGGGTTTTCTTGGCATATGACCTATCTTTGAAATTTTTACCATGTTGTCTTGCATGCATCTACAATCTACGGAAAAATCATGAAATTATTTGGAAGAAATTTGGTGCATGTTCAAAATTAATTAATCAAGAGTAGTCAAGACAGTAACTGAAGAACAGCAGAACTTTTATGCTTATTTACAACAAGTAGAACTCTTTGATTACTTGTAATTTGGATGTGAAACTTTTTGCATGTTGTACATAATGATGTCTAGTTTCTGTAATGCAAATTTGATGACCATTTTATGAGTATGTGATTTATGATGAATATTTTAGCATGTACTGTGCATAACACAGTCAATATTGACACTCTGATAAGATGGAACTTTTGTGCCTCTGTAAGGGCAGAATTTGAGGAAGTGTTCAACTAGGATATTATAGTAGACATCTAGATCTTTCCAAGAAGCCCTATTTAAAGAAATTCCTGTGAATAGATTAATAATTATGATTATTTTAAGATTGGATAGAAACCAGATTTTGAGCTATAGGCTCTGTTTGAGTACAGCCTTATGTGTGGTTCTGTATACCTGAGAGTAATGACTATTTTAGGGTAATCACATGAAGCAATTTGGATTGGTGATCAACTAAGAAGTTTTAGAGGAAATTTACACCTTTCCACAGAACCTGAATCGGTATCATCCGATGAGCAGGTAGGGTTTTATACTATCGGTACGGTGCAGCCAGTGTACAGAAAGTATACAGGCTGAGGCTTGTGAGGCTATTTTGAGGATTTAGATGATTGAATCTGAGGTGATGGTCTAGAGAGTTGTAGCCTAGGTCTTTACCTTTCTAGATTGGGCTTGAACACCCAAATCTGAGCTGTAATGTGGGAGTAATGAATTTTTTAAGTTTCAGGCAGAAACACCGTATATGTTTAGTCATGGTTTTGACTATGTGTTGTAGAACCTTTCCCCTTTTTGTACCTAAGAGTTGATAACTCGTTGTTTGAGATGAATGGTGTCTATTTGCTGGTCTTGTTGGTGTTGACTCCTGTGGAGGATTGTTGTGACTCGGATTAGTCACAAGGGTAGGGTGATACCCTGCGTCTATCGACCCTAGTTATGAACTTCCGCCGAGGCGATGGACGTCCAAGTGGCGCCGTCGAGTTGTTTTCATGTCGGTTAAGGATGAACGCGGACCATGGTGAAGGACAATTCCAAGCTAGGGGAAGTGGCAAGTGGGACTTGCGTCGCTGGGGCTAGTGGTCGACGGGCAGAGTTTGGAGGCAATCTTTTACCTGAATGGTTAGAGTGAGTCTTGGATTAGAGTGGTGTATTAGGGGTATGTACATTGCATTAGTACTAGCAGACCATAGTCGGATGTTGTACTTTTTTTGTCGTAGGGATACGAATTTGGTTCTCAGATGTTGAGTTCGCGGGTCTCGTATCTCGATCCATTAATTCCCAAAGAGCCGGGGTAAGGAACGGAAGAGGAGCTCCTGTCGGATAGGGGGATTTGACCCTTGAGGCCATCATGTTTCTATACGCGTGGGTTTTGTTCTATATGTGAATCATTGACGTCATTTGGGTACATGGTTTTGTACCAGAAGGTTTGACACGGGTATTTGAGTGAGGTCCGTGCGTGAGTACTAAGAGGAAAATGCGACCACCACTTTAGGGACTGCAGTACGAGACTAGCTCAAGTGACTGCAACTTCCTCAGACACGGAAATCTATTGGGAACAGGTTGAGTACAAGAGTAGGATGCATGGCGAGGGTTCGAATCCCTAAAATATGGAGAAAGACGGCTAGATTTGGGGGCATATGTAGAATGAGATGCATGCGTTCTCCAAAGTCTTGCTTGCATTAGAAGTAGGCATGTGATTGATGCATCTAGTTGCAGAATCATGGCATACAACAACACTACAACCCGAATCCATTAACCCCTAGTGGTCACATCATTTTTCTCTTTTGCATAAAATTATGGTTATGATTGTTAGCTTGGAGATCGCTGTTTCTTATCTGCATTGCATCAGTAGAATTACTAACGTTCCCCACCTTTTAGGTACCGGTCCTACATTTTGAGCAGGTGCAGAATATCAGAGTCGCGCAGCGGAAGACTCAAGTCGAGGGACAAGTTCCAGGGAAACAGATTGACCACTCAGCGGAGCTTCAGCGGTGATCAGTCGATTACCATTCCGAGAGATAGCTGATAGCTTTACAAGAGGAGTTGGTAAATATTTTGTAATAAGATGTAATGAGTTACTGTAATTTGTATTCTTGTTCAAGAACAAGATATTGTTGTAATCGATGATGTAATAACTTTATTTGGCAATAAAAAGTTTTTAAATTTCCGTGTTATTACTGTATTGAGATGCATTTGAAGACAAAGATTCTGGTTGCGTCATGGATGTCCGATAACGGGGATCCGGGGCGTTACATTACAAATACCAAATAGCAAGTCCAGAGTCTAACTCTCCCCAAGAGCAGCTCATACGACTATCCAACCCCCAAAACGGCGAATTCCAGGACAAGACACCAGCACATAGAATACTTCTTATTCCACAAACTACATGTCTCATTACAAAAGGAGAATTACAATGAGTCTACGTTTCACGGTCTTGCTACCAAAAGTCCTGCGAACACAGTACAACAAACTATCATGCAAGTTGCTCTTCTAGCTACACTATGGAGAGATGCTCTACTTAAGAGAAACAAACCTCTTCACTGGCCTCCTACCAGCTAACAGCTCCATATGGCCGCCTCAACTCTTGATGATGAAATTTAAGATAAGTATTCCTTAGGTGGGCAAGCACCAGTTTATCCGACCACCTTCACCTGAGCAAGCTCGAACTCCATCTCGCTTAAAGCGCTGTGGAAACGGAAGACTCCCAACTCCGTCAAGCACACGTATCACGAAGAAGAGCGAGCTCAGTGTCTCCGGGGACCTCATTCGATGAATGCAACTACTTGTCAGTGAAGAGAAGAATGAAACTACTTCAACGCTGAACAAACACAAGTGACTTCACTTTCATATTAAGAAGATTCAGAACAACCACAACTCATTCGCACTAAAAATGAGTTCGGCGCTACGCACGCCACTTGAGTTTCTCCGGCCAACAACTCATCAACATCGAGCAATGAGTTTGGCACCTTGCGCTTCGCTTTAGCACCGTCAACACCTCGTTGGCTCCAAACAACAAGTTCAACGCTCTGCTCTTCGCATAAGCTCCACCAAATAGCTCGTTGGCTCCAAACAACGAGTTTAATGCTCTGCTTAATGTTTGAGCTCCATCAATAACTTGTTGGTTCCAAACAATGAGTTCAATGCCTTAGTCTTCGCTCAAGCTCCATCAACAACTCGTTGGCCCCAAACAAAGAGTTCGATACCTTGGTCTTCGCTCGAGCTCCATCAACAACTTGTTAGCTCCAAATAACGAGTTCCATGCTCTGCTCACCGCTTAAGCTCCATCAATAACTGGTTGGCTCCAAACAACGAGTTCAACACATTAGTCTTCGCTTGAGCTCCATCAACAACTCGTTGGCTCCAAATAATGAGTTCCATGCTTTGCTCACCGCTTCAGCTCCATCAATAACTTGTTGGCTTCAAACAACGAGTTCAACACCATGGTCTTCGCTCGAGCTCCATCAACGACTCATTGGCCCCGACAACGAGTTCAACATCTTGGTTTCCTCTCAAGCTCCACTAAACAACTCGTTGGCTCCAAACAACGAGTTCAATGCTCTGCTCACCACATGAGCTCCATCAACAACTCATTAGCCCCGAACAGCGAGTTCAACGTCGGGTCTCCACTCAAGCTCCACCAAACAACGAGTACGATTCTTTACTCACCGCTTGAGCTCCATCAATATCCTCTTAGCTCCAAACAACGAGTTGAACACCTTGGTCTTCGCTCGAGCTCCATCAACAACTCGTTGGCCCCAAACAATGAATTCATCACCTTGGTCTTCGCTCGAGCTCCATCAACAACTCGTTGGTCCCGAACAACGAGTTCAACGCCTTAGTCTTCGCTCAAGCTTCACCAAACAACTTGTTGGCTCTAAATAATGAGTTCAATGCTCTGATTGCCACTTGAGCTCCATCAACAACTTGTTGGCTCCAAAAAACAAGTTCAATGCCTTACTCTTCGCTCAAGCTTCATCAACAACTCGTTGGCCCCGAAGAATGAGTTCAATGCCTTGGTCTTTGCTCAAGCTCCACCAAATAGCTCGTTGGCTCCAATCAACGCTCTACTCAACGCTTGAGCTTCATCAATAACTTGTTGGATCCAAACAACGAGTTCCACACCTTGGTCTTCACTCGAGCTCCATCAACAACTCGTTGGCCCCGAACAACGAGTTCAAAGCCTTGGTCTTCGCTCAAGCCCCACCAAATAGCTCGTTGGCTCCAAACAATCAACGCTCTGCTCACCGCTTGAGCTCCGTCAACAACTTGTTGGCTCTAAAAAATGAGTTCAACGCCCTGCTTTTCACATGAGCTTTATCAACAACTCGTGGACTCCAAATAAGGAGTATATCATCCTGCTCCTTGCTTGAGTCCTTCCAATGGCCCTTCATCTTTGTGCAATTGGCTTGGCATCCAACATCGGCTTAAAATTGTGTCTAAAAAACTTGTTGGGCGCAAACAATAGGTTCTACATCCAACACCAGCCTAAAATTGTCTCTACTAAACCTGCTTGGCGCAAACAACTTTCAGCTCCGTCTTCGAGTTTGTCTCCACAAAACTTGTTGGGTGCAAACAGCAAATTCAACGACTAAAACAGCAAACTCCACCTCAACTCGATCAGGGAGTAACATCTGTAAACTTGCTGGGATCAAACAACAAGTTCCAATTCAGCTCCAATACGAGTTGCCTCTCCAAACTCGTCAGGATCAAACGGGGGTTTCTAAATCAACTCAATCAAGGAGTAACCTCTACAAACTTGCTGGGATCAAACAGTAAGTTCCGACTCAGCTCCAGTACGAGTTGTCTGTCCAAACTTGTCGGGCGCAAACAGCAAGCTCAGACATCCAACTCCGCCACAAAGTTCTCTCCAAACTTGCTGGGATCAAACAACAAGCTCAACGTTCGACTCCGTTACCAAGTTATCTCCAAACTCATCGGAATTAAACGATATTTTCTACATTAACTCTATCTCAGAGTTTCTATAAACTTGTCGGGATCAGACGGCAAGCTCAACATTCGACTCCGTCATAAAGCAGTCTCTCCAAACTCGCCGGGATCAAAAGGCAGTTTCTACGTTCAATTTCGTCCAAGAATTGTCTCTACAAACTTGTCAGGATTAAACGACAAGTTCAACACAAACTTTGTAACCCCTGTTTTCGTAAATACGTATTTTCTGTGTATTTTTGGTATTTTAAATTTTTGTAAATTAGTTTTCCGCTTTCAAATTATTTTTGTTAAAATGTATTTTTGAATCTTCCATTAAAGCCTATTTTTTTCAATGATTTTATTTGTAACTAGTTTTCAATGATTCTTATACAAATCTATTGTTACTATTACTTTGATTTTTATTACTATTAGTATTTCTGCTATTATTATTATTTTTATTATTCTTTTTCTTGATTGTTTATTAAAAAATTAATTTTCTATTCATTAATCGCATTTGCAGTATATTCAGATAATTTCCATATTGTAGTACAAAATATATTTTTGGATAAACCTACTTTTATTGGTTATTTTAAATTTTTCTTATTGGATCTTTAATACCCTACACTTAAACCCATTACCCTAATCCTATTAATACCCTACCCGTTACTCACTTCACCTAACCCCACCCGAAACCCCCCAGCTGTCACATCAAACCCTAAATACCCTGTATATATATCCCCCACCCCCTATTTTACCCTATAAATTCTAAACCCATACTATACAGCCTCCCCTCTCGTCTTTCTCTCCCGCCTGTGCTTCAACCCCGCCGTCTCATCTTCTCCCCTACCCCGTCTCTCTCTCTCCAGAACCCATCCATCGCTTTCCCCGTCTCCTCTCCTCCTCCCGGTGCCCCCTACCTCATGCCAATCTCATCCTCTTCATCCATGTCCCCTGCGTCGCGCCGCTACCCGGTGCCGCCAGCCTCAGCCAGCGGTCCCCTCGGTGCTCCCTTGTTTCCCCTCCTGTTGCGATGCCCCTCCGTCTACTCCTCCCTCGGTGACTCCTCCTCTCCCTGTGCGTCTCGCCGACCAGCAGCATCCCCGGCGAGCCCCTGCAGCGACCTCCCGTCGCTGTTGCGCCGTCCAGCTGCCGATGCAGCCATCGCAGTCCCCTGCCGTCCTCAGCCCATATAGGGGAATACCCCAGATTTTTTGTGGATTTAATTAATGAGTTTTCATGCTGTTTTCCTGACTTTGAATATAAGTTTCTGATTTCTAGCTGAACGCGTTTTCTGGATTCAAACCTGTTTTAATACTTGTTTTTGTGAAATACTATACGAATTATATATATTTGCTGGATTCGATCAGGAGTCTATTTTTCAGATTCTTTGACGAATCCAGATTTGCATGTTTGTAGCAACGGGAATCCAAGTTTTAGTGAAGTACTGTCTTGTTGTCCTGAACTAGAATTTTCGTTGCACTATTCTTTTATGTGTTATATTTAGTCTGTATATGTTTGTCTGTCACTCTGAACCTGTTAATTGTTTATACCATACTATTCTTACTCTGTATTCTGTACATACATGTCTGTCTGATAATAATAACAAAATAACCAAGTCGGGGTTAAGGAAAAGATATAGTAGTGGAAAATATAGAAATGTGTATTGAGAAGAGGCCTGTGTTCCCTACTTGTTACATGTTCATGACTACATGATACACGAATTTGTTTATCTGAACCCTGACTACATTACTTTCCTATTGGAAGGTGTACCCAGAAGAGAACCCATTGGTTCTATTTGTCTGTCTGATCTGCATCTGATATCTGTCTGTCAATTCTCTAAGTATACGGCCCTATGGACTCCACTACGAAATCTAAACGAAAAAGTTTGAATGTAGCAACCTTGTAGTAAAAACCTAAGATGCATGAAGTGCTACCTATATAGTAATAATACAAGACTTGACATGACATAATACCTGATACATAAATACCTGTTACATGCTTGCCTGATACATGTTACCTGCATACCTGTTTATCTGTTACTTGTTTACCTGTACATGCTACCTGACACCTGTTACATGTTCACCTACTTGCATGATACTTATTACCTATTACATGTTATATACACCTATTATTGCTTGATTATGTTCATGATTCATGATAGTTGTTCTATTTTGTTATCATGTCTATTCCATGCTATGTTGTTTATTTCTTTTCCCATATACTTGTATCCTGCACTACAAGCGGTCCGTAACTTGCATTGACGAGAGTTTTTTTTCTCTATTTTCCTTTTTTCTGTAATTTATTAATTGCAGACCAGGATGACCAGCTGCCAAGTTAAGTTGGTGATATGAGATATTAGTGCTGAAGTTTTTATTATTATTTCTGTTGCGTATTTGAACAATTGTATTTGATACTTGGATTCATTTTGTATTTGGGCCATGTGACCCAGGATAATTGACTTATTCAGATCTGATTTATTTGAAATTATTATATTTTGGTTTCAAGTAAATTTTTGTTGGTATATTTGATTTGATTATGCATATGTGGTTGACTTTTATTCTTTCTTCCGACTCTAATTATTTTTGTGAGATGTTGTAAAGATTCTGAACAGCTTATGGATGATGAAAATCATTCGCTGGGCTTAGTCACGCATCCATATTCCGTATTCTCTCTTGCGAAGCGGGGCGTGACAAGATTTCTAGTGGTATCAGAACCCAGATTTGGCTAATGTATTAGTTTAACTGATATATTAGACAAGCTTCCCTCGATCTGGGATCGGCATAACAGTACATAGACCATGCATGCATAAATGAATTATAATCAGCATTGATCTGGATACTAGTCTTATTCCATTCTTTTGATCCCTTCTTATTCAATCCCTTGATTCCTTGATTCTTTCGTCTCTTTTAATCGTCCTCATTTGTTGATTTTTTTTGGGTATGAATTCATTCTTTTTGTACCGATATTCCTTAATTTTGTTGCCATCCATTCTTTTATTTTTTGCTTGGTCTGTCAGTCGGCATTGCTGGATCTTCAACGACATGTCTGCAGTTTGGAACGTCGCCATTAGAGTAGCACAGCGGATGCGTCGTGGGCCCATAACCCACAGGTCCCAGAATTCTCTAGTTGTTTTTCCTTTCCTGCATTGTTTGCTTCTTTCCATTCCTTGTACCCATCTTCATCAGTTGACTTATTGCTTGGTTCATCTCTTCCTTGTCCATCTTTTCTTTGATTCCAGCTCTATCTATTTCTTCATCTCTTTGTTTTGTTATTTTGCAAGTCTTGTGTTGTTTCTTCTTCATTTTTTATACCGGTTACTTCTTTCTTGCATTCCATCTTGCCATCATGCACCCAATTCATTATTTGATTCAATTTTTCCCTGTTCATTCTCTTCTTAATTCCAGTTCTGCCTACTCTCTATCTTGCTTGTTATCTTGTGTTGTTTCTTTCCATTTGATATTGTTTGTTCTCTTTCATGCATTCCATTTGACATCATTGTTATCTATCTTCTTTCTTATTTCTGGTGTTGCCACCATTTATTTCTTTCCTATTAACTCTCTGTTTTGTTACCTTTCCCCAAGTTTGCTTTTGTCTTATCCTATGTACTGCCTAAGCAAATTTTGAGGACGAAATTTTGTTGTAAGGTGGGTAGGATTTGTAACCCCTGCTTTCGTAAATACGTATTTTCTGTGTATTTTCGGTATTTCAAATTTTTGTAAATTAGTTTTCCCCTTTCAAATTATTTTTGTTAAAATGTATTTTTGAATCTTCCATTAAAGCATATTTTTTCAATGATTTTATTTGTAACTAGTTTTCAATGATTCTTATACAAATCTATTGTTACTATTACTTTGATTTCTATTACTATTATTATTATTATTATTATTATTATTATTATTATTATTATTATTATTATTCATGATTGTTTATTAAAAAAATTCATTTTCTATTCATTAATCGCATTTGTAGTATTTTCAGATAATTTCTATATTGTAGTACAAAATATATTTTTGGATAAACCTACTTTTATTGGTTATTTTAAATTTTTCTTATTGGATCTTTAATACCCTACACTTAAACCCATTACCCTAATCCTATTAATACCCTACTCGTTACCCATTTCACCTAACCCTACCCGAAACCCCCCAACTGTCACATCAAACCCTAAATACCCAGTATATATATCCCCTACCCCCCCCCCCCCCTGATTTTACCCTATATATTCTAAACCCATACTATACAGCCGCCCCTCTCATCTCTCTCTCCCGCCTGTGCTTTGACCCCACCGTCTCATCTTCTCCCCTACCCCGTCTCTCTCTCTCCCGAACCCATCCATCGCCTTCCCCGTCTCCTCTCCTCCTCCCGGTGCCCCCCTGCCTCCTACCGATCTTATCCTCTTCATCCTTGTCCCTTGCATCGCGCCGCTACCCGGTGCCACCAGCCTCAGCCAGCGGTCCCCTTGGTGCTCCCTGGTTTCCCCTCCCGTCACGATGCCCCTCCGGCTGCTCCTCCCTGGTGACTCCTCCTCTCCCTGTGCGTCTCACTGACCAGCAGCTTCCCCAGCGTGCCCATGCAGCGACCTCCCATCATTGTTACGCCGTCCAGCCGCCAATGCAGCCATCGCAGTCCTCTGCCGTCCTCAGCCTGTGCCAGCTCCTGTGCTCCCCTGTGCACGGCTCCCTCCAGCGCGCTGCTGCCAGCAACCCCCTGGTCGTGCCTCCCCTTGTGTGCCACTCCTTCATCCCCTTGCTGTCCCCCATGCTATCTCTGGCTGACTACAGCCACTGCAGCATTAGCAAGCCCCTCTTGTGTGCGTGTGTTGGTTGTTCATTCGTTGTTCGTTGATCGGGTTATCGTGGATTGTGTTCGGTTTTCGTGTGTTCGCGTGCCCATTTTGTGTTCGTGGGTTCTTCGTTGTGTTCGTTGCCAAGAATCCGTCCAGTTATTCTTTCTTTTGTGTCGTTTCCGTCGTCGCCCATAAGGCAAGTAACTTGTATTCTTTTCTTTGTGTAATACAAGTACTGAATACCGCCTGTAGTGTAATTGGGTTCTAGATACAATTTGTGCTTGAATCCTCTATTATATATTGTCTCTATTGTGTTGACTCGACCATAGTTGCCTCATGACATACAGGACATGAAACAACTAGGGATAACCACTTTTTGGATGTATATATATACATGCTATTTTGTGATATCGTGTGCTTGATGTGTTATTCGTGCTATGCTTGTCGTAGACTTGCAAAATACCCGATACCATGTTATTTGGACATATAGTACACCATATTTCATGTTTGGTTATGATTTGGATAATTTCCGTATGATCTTTGTTGATTTGTGTATGAGGAACAATTCTGTATTTTCTGTTACCCCGTTTTTATTCAGAATTTTAGACCCTATTAAGGTTAGTATATGAAAATTATTTGGAATATGAATTATAGAGAATTATGTCTACTTTTCAGATTTTCTGACAGATCTCAGTTTCGATTTATGAGTTTCAAGTTATGACTATTTTACTACAGATGTGTTTAAAAATTTCAGATTTTGTTTTTTATGAATTCTGTATGATTATTTATTTTTCTACTGATGCTAAAGATAATATTCTGTTGGTTACAATGAGACTTGTTTGGGATTAACCCTGAATTTTTGTGGATTTATTTGATGATTTCTATAAACCGTTCTATACTTCCAAATAATAGCCTTACATGCAAAATTTTCTTGTTGTTTAGTAAAGAACTTAAATTTCGACCTAATTCTACTTGCTGTTTGTAAAACCTTTGTGAATATAAAAGTTAGCCTACTGTATCTATTTTATCACCCTTTTAACGGATCTGGATTACGATTTATGGTTTGTGAGATATTTCTGTTTTCGTACTGCAGTGTTCATAATTCCAGATTTACAAAACTACTGCATTTTGATGTTTTCTGATTTTTTTTTTACTAAACTATTTATATTAAAAAATTATGAAATTTTATATTCTGATGCTGAACATATAGGGGAATATCCCAGATTTTTCGTGGATTTAATTAATGAGTTTTCATGCTGTTTTTCTGACTTTGAATACAAGTTTCTGATTTCTGGCTGAACGCGTTTTCTAGATTCAAACCTGTTTTGAGACTTATTTTTGTGAAATACTATATGAATTATATATATTTGCTAGATTCGGCCAGGAGTCTATTTTCCAGATTCTTTGACGGATCCAGATTTGCATGTTTGTAGCAACGGAAATCCAAGTTTTAGTACAGTACTGTCTTGCTGTCCTGAACTAGAATTTTCGTTGTACTATTCTTTTATGTGTTATATATAGTCTGTATATATTTGTCTGTCACTCTGAACCTGTTAATTGTTTATACCATTATTCTCACTCTATTTTCTGTACATACATGTCTGTCTGATAATAATAACAAAATAACCAAGCCGGGATTAAGGGAAAGATCTAGTAGTGGAAAATATACAAATGTGTATTGAGAAGAGGGCCCGTGTTCCCTACCAGTTCCGTGTTCATGACTACATGATACACGACTTTGTTTATCTGAACCCTGACTACATTACTTCTCTATAGGAAGGTGTACTCAGAAGAGAACTCATTGGTTATATTTGTGTGTCTGATCTACATCTGATATCTGTCTGTCTGATCCCTGAGTATACGGCCCTATGGACTCCACTACAAAATCTAAACGAAATTGTTTGAATGTAGCAACCATGTAGTAAAAATCTGGGATGCATGAAGTGCTACCTAGATAGTAATAATACAAGACTTGACATGACATAATACCTGTCACATACTTGTCTGATACATGTTACCTGCATACCTGTTTATCTATTACCTGTTTACCTATACATGCTACCTGTTGCCTGTTACATGTTTACCAAATTGCATGATACCTGTTACCTATTACATGTTATATACACATATTATTGCTTGATTCTGTTCATGATTCATGATAGTTGTTCTATTTTGTTATCATGTCTATTCCATGTTATGTTGTTTATTTCTTTTTCCATATACTTGTATCCTGCACTATAAGCGGCCCGTAACTTGCATTGACGGGAGTTTGTTTCTTTCTTTTCCTTTTTCCTGCAATTTATTAATTGCAGACCAGGGTGACTAGCTGCCAGATGGAGTTGGTGATATAAGATATTAGTGCTGAAGTTATTATTATTTTTGTTGCTTATTTGAACAATTGTATTTGATACTTGGATTCATTTTGTATTTGGGCAATGTGACCCAGGATAATTGACTTATTCAGATCTGATTTATTTGAGATTATAATATTTTGGTTTCAAGTAAATTTCTGTTGGTATATTTGATTCGATTATGCATATGTGGTTGACTTTTTTTCTTGCTTCCGACTCTGATTATTTCTGTGAGATGTTGTTAAGATTCTGAATAGCTTATGGATGATGAAAATCATTCGCTGGGCTTAGTCACGTTGTAACCCAATGGGCAATATAGAAAAGCGTACTCGGACGGGAGCTCGTGGTTTTCCGATGCAAGTTGAAAGTTGTAAATTACAAGTTTACATGTTCACGCTACAAGTTTACACTCTACATGATTCACATTGTACATATCTCGATACAAGATTGAATGTACATGTTTTTTCCGAGTACATGACCTATAGAATCCACCACTAAGTCTAAACGTTCACTTGATTATGTGTATCAAACATGTGGTATGGGACGCATGATTGCTGCACTATTTGGGTTAATAAAAGACTTGAGATTAACTCGTGCACTTGCATAATTCAATTACATGTATATGTTCTGTTGACTTGTTTATTTGCTTACTTGATTACATGCCACTTGTTTCATGATATCTTGTTCATGATCATGTTTATATATTGTATTTCTCCTATCACATGATTTTTGGTTCCTTGCTCTTTTCCTGCTTTTGTTTCGTTTTGTACTTGTCCCCTTACCTTGTACCACTTGCGGTCCGTGACTTGCATTAACGGGCGCCTTCTTTTTTTTTTTTTTTTTGTATTAATGTACTTGCAGGCCTGAAAGGAGAGTTACCCGAAGGTGTTGCTGATCAAGTGTTTTAGTCTTGTTAATTATCATGTTATGTTTAGTTCATGTCTTATTCATGCTACTCTTTATTGTATTCCGGGCATATTTGACTCGTAACTAATTTGTATTTTCCAGTTGTTGGTTATATTATGGACTATGTCATGTACTTTTGTTATCCTATTGTGATTTTACATGCCTGCGTGGTTTTGTTGTTATCTTGTTGTTAAGCTACCTGTACAACTTATAAATGGTGTATTCGCATCATTCCCTGGGCCTCAGTCATAGACTCGTATTCCCGTATTTTGGAAAGCGGGGTGTGACACACGTATCCGTATTCCGTATTCTCTTTTGGAAAGCAGGGCGTGACAAATTTCGTCTTAGAGTTGTCTCCACAAACTCGCTAGGATCAAACAGCAAGTCTGCAGCAGCTCTTATAGGTCAGCTATACATATACACGATCCCATAATCAAAGCGCTCTCCTCCTAGACCGACAGAACACTTGTCCAACATAGAAATGCTTGATCGACAAAACAAGCGAACAAAAAAATGCTTGGTCGATAAAAAAGCGGTTCAACAGAACGGATGATGAGATGTTTTGATCGACAAGTACAACAGGCAATGACTCAGCAAAAGAGCGATTCAACAAGGAAAAAACCGTTCAACAAAAATTCGGAGTGCAAAAAATCTCCAGACTATACTCAATAGAACGAGATGACAAACACAGAAGCTGTGATTTACCAAAAAGATTTTATTCATCCATAAATCAGAAGTAAAAAACTTGGTATACACATATAAATAATTATATATATTTACATATATGTATATACAATTACATGCTAATCCAAGCTCCAAAACAATGAAGGTGGAACTTTGCCTAGATACTTAGTTATTGGGTCCAAGCCCACTTCATCAAATTTGGATCCAAACCCGAAGACCACCCAAACCCACATCACATTACAAAGAGGGAGTTATAAAGTTATCGGTTCGGATCCAATTAAAACCCGAAACCCCAAAAAGCTTCCCCAACCTCTTCTTCTTCTGAACCTTTCTTCAAAAAAACCCAACAGAAAATGGAGCTTGATGAATCTCGACAGCTCGATGCTTTTCTTCGCAACTCCAACTCCGAGCTTTTGCTTCGTCAAGAGCTCCGCCAAAACTCTTGGTCGACGAATTCTCCAAAGCTCAACCGCAACTCGACAACAAAGCTCTGAAGGTCACGAACTCATTACTTTCAATAGCTAACTATATATCTCAGCGAAGCTTCACATTCCCATAGCTCGGCGACGAGTTTGAAGTACCATAGGTCAGCGAAGCACTGACCCCCATAGCTCGGCGAAGCTTCACATTCGCGTGGCTCAGCGGAGGCTCCATAGCTCGGCGACAAGTCGAGACCCATAGCTCGACGATAATGCTGCGAAGCCCATAGCTCGACCACGAAGTTTAGTGACACTATCTCAACGAAGAACTCCCATCACTCAACCCAAGCTTTGAAAATAGAGCGCGCGACCAAAAAACTTCAAAAATAGAGCTATAGCTCGGCGACACTAAAGAATCACTATAGCTCTGCGAAAAGCTCAAGAAAATCATGAGCTCATAGCTCGCAGCACGGCAAGATGATCGTGGCTCGACCAAACGTCAACCAAGACCGCGCCGAAGCTCGCCAGCACCTAGGGGTGTAAAATAAACAGGACAGACCTTCATCCGTCTGAGTCCGGTTCGAGAATTGGCCCGACCGTGGACCGTCCGAACTGTTATACGAACCGAACTTGAACAAATTATTAGGTCTGATGTATTACCGAGCTCGTGTTGGACATAAGTTGTCTGAGTATTATTGTGGTCCAATGCTTTACCGAACCGAGTCTGGACAATAAAAATTTTGTTCGATCTGGACCGAGCCCGACATAAGTCTGTCTGAGTAGAGTTTTAGTCCGAGCTTGAACATATGACTGTCCGGTCCTATCCGGTCTAGTTTACAGCCCTACCAGCACCTTCATAGCTCGACCAACGAAGCAACTCCATAGCTCAGTTAGCCTTTAGCTCGACGAGGGCAAGACACCATAGTTCGGCTAGGATCAAAAGCCTATTGCTCGGCGAAATGGTCGACCGAGCTAGGGGGTCCCTGCTGCAATTGCTGGCCCTTGGATCGCTCCATGGTTTGAGCACGGGCGTGATTGACGCGCGAGATTGAACCACGACTGCCTCCTTCTTCCTCATCGCTCCGCTCACTTCTCCACCGCTTGATCTCACTCAGCGGGCAAGCCGACCACTGATGGACGCTCCAGATTGCGCCACATCGCCATAGATCACAACGATCAGATCTGAGCTCCTCGATTGCATCAGATCGCAAGTCCCCCATGATCAATGCTACCGATCGTGCCAAAAAGCGAGCCGAGGTCTGATTATTCAATAAAAATCCCATAAATTCATTTTAAATTTGAAAATTTAATTTTACAAAATCAAAAAATAATTATTTAAATTTGGGAAAATTAATTTAAAATTGGATTTATTAATTATAAAATTCGAAAAAGTGATTTTAAAAATGGGAAAAAATCGACAAAAATTCTAAAAAATCCGAAAAATATGGAAAAATTCTGAAATATCCGAAAAAATATGGAAAAATCCAAAAAAAAATTCACTGCCTTTAGAAGCCACTGATCAGTCCCAGACATCTCTAAGCACCCTGACAGCTAATATTATACTCTAGAGTCCAAAAATAAGGCGTACTACTCCCCGAGGGGCAAGAAAATTGCCTTCCGAGAGTGGCGGGCTTATGATGATCGTAAAAATAGCAATAAATCAGGGTCGTACGATTCCAGCACAGATTTCAAAGCTTCTACAAACAAATTAATCATAACGGACCTCTTTAACAGGTCTGGGCCTTCTGCAGGCTCCTCTACAAGATATGAGCTTCTTTCAAGCCAATAAAAGTGACAGACTATACCCACTAGGAGAGACACCCAGTCCATGAAGGCTAGGAGTCAAATCGCTTATCCCTTAACAAGAGAACTTATCTCTTGAGGGGGAGAAACATAAAGGATATAAGGAATTCATATCGATCCAACGAATCTAGATCGATCTCTTGATATGTTTCTCAGGCCTATAAATACCTTCTCCCTTCCACAGTCAAAAGGTAATCAACAAATCAACAGTTTCTCTCTCAAACTCTCTTTCTCTTTCTAATTATGACTTGAGCGTCGGAGGGTCTGTCGTCGGGGCCACCCTCGGTGTTTCAGGCTTTTTGTAGGTCCATCGGCCGTGTCAACAACCGTCGGATTCAGATCACGGTAGTCTGTCAACGATCTAGATTCAATCTCAGGAGCTCTAACCGCTTTTTATGGTAAAGATCAAAAGTCAGATTTTTAGTAGTTTTCATTAAATAAGAACTCACTATCTATTTACTTATACACTAAAATAAGCAGCAACAGTTATTCCCTTTAATTTCAAGAGTGTTGATTAATTCTATTTGGGCCGGAAGTTTGCCATGTGTATATCAATTATTTAATTTAAAAGTACAGTAAACCAATCTCCTGAAATAGTAGAATTCAAATTGTTAGGGAATGACCGTATTCAAATCTTATCTAAATTGGAAATAAAGAATAAAATTAAATCAAAAATCTATTCCTAATTGGTTTCCATGTCAGGATCTAAGAGCATGCCCAATGGATCGGTAATAAAGTCCCCCCATCGCCAAAAACCACCCCCTAATCGTTCCTCATCAGTGGGCCCCCTTCGGCATTTAAAATGGCAACGTGAGATGTGGTTCCATTCTCAATCCGCAAATAGCCACATTTTTGCAAAAAACCCCTCCCTATTTGATCTTTTTGCAAAACCTCACTCCTCACTGTATATTAAAATTCGGTTGTTTGATTATTTTTTTTGAATTTCTTTCAATTAATTTATTTGTAGATAATAATAGACAATAATTATACTATTGTTATTTTTTTGAACTTCTTTCAATTATAGTTATTAGAATAATGTGGAACTCTTTTCTTACGGGTTTTTTAACGAGGCCATCAATAATTGTATTATCTCTTTCTTAGTAAGTGTATTATTTATTTCTAATTAATTGTATTATATCTTTTTAATTATTTGTATTATCTTTTTGCATTTAAAAAATTAGTTTTGTGCAAAAAAAAATGCAAAAAAAAAAAAATTGAAACCCCAAAATGGGGTACCGTTGGAGCACCCTACTTGAAACCCTAAATCAAAATGGCATATTCTAAAAAATATGCCAAAAATGGAACCCCAAAATGGAGATGGAGATGGAGTTCCATTGGGAATGCTCTAAGGCTCTCAAGTTTTTTGGGATGCACATCAAATTTCATGACATATATATATATATATATATATATATATATATATATATAGGGAAAAAGGGGTATGAGCAATTTGCTCATTTAGTAAATGAGCAAGTGATGAGGTGGCATGTATGTGATTGGGAAATTATAAAAGTGGTTAGATACTCAATGTATTACATACATGCCACCTCATCATTTGCTCATTTATTAAATGAGCAAGTTGCTCATATCCCTTTTACCCATATATATATATATATATATATATATATATATATATATATATATATATAGAGAGAGAGAGAGAGAGAGAGAGAGAGAGAGAGAGAGAGAGAGAGAGTCCCCTTTGATTGTGCACTAGCCTTCATGTGCACTCGGCCTTCCCGCCTTCGTATTGACAATCTGAACCGTTCACATTGATTTACACATCTAAATTAGTCTAATTATGTAAAATCAAATTATTTGAAATTTATTTGTCCATCCATTGAAGTGTAGTCCCCTTTGATTGTTCACTAGCCTTCATGTGCACTCGGCCTTCCCGCCTTCGTATTGACAATCTGAACCGTTCACATTGATTTACACATCTAAATTAGTCTAATTATGTAAAATCAAATTATTTTAAATTCATTTGTCCAACCATTGAAGTGTTACAAAATTGTATGAATGAAAATTGTTGTTTTTTATAGTCACATGATGGATGGACAAATAAATTTCAAATGATTTAATTTTACATAATTAAACTAATTTAGATGTGTAGATTAATGTGAACGATTCGGATCGTCAATACGAAGGTGGGAAGACCGAGTATATACGAGTGCACACGGCGGCCTAGTGCACAACGAAAAGGGGACTCATGTATAAGCAATTAATCTGAATATGGACAAATATTGCTAGACATATATTTGAAGCTCTTGATCCATGTATAGACTATTAATTTGAATATAAACAAATAACTCTATACATATGTCTCAGTTTGTTTTTTCTCTCTCTTTATTCATAACTAGAAATTTACACTTATTCTGCGGGTCTCAATAAATATATATTTTTATTAGTTATGTCTATTATTTACGCTAATTTATATGTGCGATGCACGTCTTTATATATATATATATATATATATATATTTCTAAAAAAAATCGACGTTGTCTACTATCAAACCTAAGACCTCATTTATATTAGTTATGCATGTGCATTGCACGTGTTTGTTAGGTTACAATGCACGTGTTTGTTTGATTACAAATGGAATTTGTTTGGTGACAAACTCTTCCACTAAAATAGTAAAGATTCATTTTTATTTTCACTGAATCCATATTTGGAATCAAATCAATCATCAATATTTGAATCCCACTATTTCAGGAGATTGATTTATCCTACTACTTTTTAAAGTAGTTATTGTATTTATATATATATCTTAAGCTAATATGCCTACCACATTTCTTCTTTCTCCATTTTGAAATAGAGAAAGGAGAGCAAAAGTAGGGATTCACACTTTCTTAACACGTGCATGACACATCTTTTGATTGACCGCCTTACATTAATATATATATATACCTATGTTACACCCCCCCCCCCCCCCACCAAATCCCCCTAACCCTAGCCCTCCATCACCCAAACTCCCTGTCGCCCCCAAACTCCCGGTCGCCAAATTGCAAATGGCCTCAATGGAAATAATCCTTTCAAAAAACCATACAAAAACACCCAAAAGTAACATCACACCGATCCCAAATTCCCAATTTGAATTCCCATCTCCAAAAAAGGCAACTTCCACATCTCCTCCTTTTCCTTCTCCTGTTTCAATTTCTAGGGTTTCAATACCACTTTCCATCTCTTCAACAGGACAAACCAGTCGAAGAGTTCGAGCCCCTTTTCAACCGCGTCCAACACCCCAGTCTTTCCTACTTACAAGGTAACCCATTTCTATTTTCTTCATTCTTGATAAAATGTTTTTCTGATTGGTTGTAGGGTTTTGGTATTTTGTTAGAAAAGGATATTGATTCGTCGCCGATCTTCTTCCCTGTGAAGCAGAAGAGGCAGAGGCGCAATAAAGCAGTAATCTTGATGAGTTTTTTTATATGTGCATTTAGTTCTATTTGTAAGTTTATTGGGTTGTTAGTTTGGTTTTGAAGGAGGATTTTGAGAGAGAGGAGAAAGTAGTGGTTTTGGATGATGATGATGGTGGTGGTGAGGGCGCAATAAAGCAGTAATCTTGTTGAGTTTTTAATTTAATTGGGTTTAGTTCTGTTTGGAAATTGATTGGGTTGTTGGTTTGGTTTTGTAGGAGGATTTTGAGAGAGAAGAGAAAGTAGTGGTTTTGTATGATGATGATGGTGGTGGTGAGGTGGAGGAGGAGGATAATTGGTTGGCGGCTCCGCCAAGGAAGGTTGCGGATGTGAGGGTGGAAAAGGATGAGACGTTACGCGTGTTGAGGTATGTGTACGCGTGTTGAGGTATGTGTTTGGTGGCAAATCTCCCTAACCCTAGCAATTTGCACGGGATAATTGTTTTAAATATATTTCAGTCTGGTAAAAGTATTCTATCCATTAGAGCATCCACAATCGTTTGCTATATTTGTCATTTTCTCATATTTTGAGAAATGATGGTCTGCATTCATTTGCTATTTTGCCATATTTTGGCAAAATCGCTCCAGTTGCTTCTCATATTTGAGAAACGAACTGGCTATTCTCAAACAGACGGAACATGTTGTTTCGTCAGACCCTTTTTTTTATAAAAATGATCGGACGGTACAACATGTACTAGCTGAACATAAAAAAAATTGCTGACACGAGACATGTTGTCCCGTTTCAAGCTTTTTTGGCTTGGACGGGACATGTTGTCCCGTCCAGCCAAAAAAATGGATTATGTTAGTGTTAAATTGTTAGGTTAGTGTATAATTAAGTAGGTTATGCTATATTTTATTATTTAATTTATTTAATTAACCTATTTAATATCTAATCAATAATTAATTAACCGTAAAAAAACGGACGAAACAACATGTACCGTCTTTCTCAAATTTTAGCAAATCACCGTTGCACTGAAATTCACATATTGCTATTTTCATTTGCCATTTTGCCATATTTTTTAGCAAATGATTGTGGATGCTTTTAGGCATTCAAATTTATTAGCTCAGTTGAGCCAATAAATTTCTGAATTAAATCCTTAATTTTTAAGTGGAAAGATGGTATCTTTGGGCTGTGTATTATATTGATGCAGATTTATTTGGTTTGATTGAGATTATAAATATTGAGAAGAATTGAGAATGAGTAGTGAGTTTTAATTGTTTTTTAAGATGATAGAGCTCAAATGGAGCAATGAGTGTTTCAAATTTATTTGTACTAATAGAAGAGAGAGTCTACCCCTCTCTCCTTTCTCTATTTTGAAATAGAGAAAAGAGAGAAAAAGTAGAGATTCATATTTAACTAACACGTGCACTATGCACAATTTTATTTAAAAACCAAAACAAAATAAAAACATCAATCTCTCAAACACAATATCTTCCCTTCCCACATTTTCAATCTCACAAAATCTCACGTTTCTTACCAAACATATCCCTCATCTCCTAACTTAGAATTGCCCTTTTTTTTTGGAGGGGATAGAATTACATTTTTAAGCAAACACAATTCATAATATTATTTTTATATTATTTTCTTAGTCTATCATCTTTACCCTAACATGTACTATAATGCATGGTTTAATGTATAATCTATTAACTGAATGTTAATGATGTTATAATATATCTATTAATATAAATTAGTTGAATTTGTCACATCTTTTCATTGCCTGCTTTTTTTAGCTTTAATAATATTCAATTGGATAACATTATGATTTGACAGTGATTATCTACATCCTCTACTTATATTAGGATGATAATGAAGATTTCAATAATTAAGGTAGGGATGAGATTTATAAGTTTTTCTCAATTCTCTCAAATTTTTTTTTTTGGCAATTATATATAATTTTATAAGTCCCTGAAAACTAATTTAGGCTGTGCAATTTGTACAGGGTAAAACTAGTATATAATTAACAAACACTAGTAATTTACACGTGCGATGCACGTCTTAATAAATATAGTTTTTAAAAATAAAAATTTAGACATAATCTGGATTTGAACTTAGAACCTCCTTTATAATAGTTATGCACGTGTATTGCATGGGTTGGTAGATTGACAAAATATTTACAAATGACACTAAGGTCTTCTCCCATTATAATATTAGAGATTAGAGATAGGAGTATTTCTTAGTTTTTAAAAATAGTGGGGGTATATGCTAGTTTTCACATTTTAAATGGGGGCATTTGTCAAAATATCCCTTTGTTGGGGGTTGCACGTGCATCACACGGGTATGTTTGGTGGATTTAGTTTTGCCGTATATTGCACGGATTTGCTCAGTTACAAAATTAGGATTTATTTGTTTACAATCCCAACTCTCCCATTAAAATTGTAGAGATTAAATCTAAATAGAATTACATCATAGACAGACCACATGCATTGAAATTGGTCTTATTGGGTAGGTTAGGGCACATGCGTACTGTCATCTTCTTGGTTAAGCCGACAAGATACATTGTGCCAAACAAAGAGTTGGCAAATTGAACACGAACAAGACTGCAGCCGTTTGTTACACTTTAACAATAGATAAAGGTCACAGAGCTGTCATACAAGGTTCATGGACTCTATTTCGACGGCCGTGATGAATTGATGACGTGATCAAAGGAGTAACATCCACAGGTTTCAGAGACATGGTTTCGGCACTAGCAGCCTGATCATATATGCATGAGATCATATATTCTTGGATGGAACATAGTGAGGGCCTGGCGGGCCCGGGCCAGGACCCGGGCCCTCCCCACCCTCCACCCCCACCGAAAAAAAAATTTCAAAATTTTCTTCATGCTACTGGAAATTTTAAAAAAATCTCCAAAAATATTATGATTTGTCCCTCCAAAAAAATTAAGTTTTATAGTTTGCCCCTCCCTAAAACTAAAATTTATGAAAAAATTCTTATGTATATCTATATATAGCTATAAGATTTTTTCTTGACCTTCTTAGCAAAATTATTTTAGCTTCGTCTCTCGGTATATATTTTGTTGTTTTCCTCTTTAATCTGAATCTTCAACCACCCTTCGATCAAAGTGTTAAGGATTGATTTCGGAGATTGCAACCCTATATACTAAATTAAGACAAATACTTCAGATGTTATTTCATAGTGTGTGTGAATGTACTTATACGGAAAACAGTGTAAACCTGCAAAATACAAGATTAAAACCCTAGATACAAATCCTTTATATGCATAACAGACATGAGCGCCCACTGACCGAAATCGGGCAGTTTGGGCTTCCCACAGGAATATCTAAGCTGCCCTACCATTTATGGTTCTTATGGTTATGGTGTGTGGATAGGCATATATGATGACGACATATATGTCATCCATAGACTATTAACAATATATTGCAAGTGTCGATCCTATTCGAGAAAAGGCTTTCTCTCTCTAGACTTTTTTAGAGAGAGAAACTAAACCCAAAAAAAAAAAATCCTAGATCTGAAAAATTTGGTGAGGCCGCCCCGTCGCCCATCCGTCGTCCCTACCTTTCCAGACAGACGATTTTCCCAGACGCGTTCCCCAGACAGACGATGCTCCCTGGCGGCATATAGGGTTTTTGGTGAACGATGCTCTCGCCACTCTAGACGATGCTCCACCCAGTCGCGTCCAGTCGTTGAGGAGAACGCGACGACGATGCTCCCCAGATCTGCCGCCTTCGACGCTCCCCAGATCATGCGACGACGCTCGTATGGCGAGATCGCGGCGACGACCCCCCACAACCGCCGCCATCCTTTCCGGAGAAGCTCCCAGATCGCGGCGACAATGCTTGGATCGAGGGGGAGTTCGCGGTGACGTCCCCCAGAACCGACGATAGCGTCTCCGGAACCCCAGAGCTTCCGGATCTCATCGACGGCGGGCGGTGTGCCAGCTCGGGAGGCGCGTCGTTCATCTAGCTGGCGCCTCCGTTCAGCCAGCTAAGACTCCTCTTCTTCGGCGACGAGTGTTCTCCACGATGCACCCTAATCCGCTGTTTCCCTGCAGTCGTCAACTCCCTCTTCGGCGCCGAAAATGGCATCATCGTCGCTGCCACCATGTCCACACTCTTGGGGTCAATCACGGCAATCTGCTGCTATGGTTTGGATTTCGAGGGTTGGTTGCGCGTATGAAGAAATTGGGGTTCGTGATGATGGCAGAGCTGAAGAACGAGGTTGAAGCATTCACCTGATGACCACAGTCAACGGGGAACCACCACCACTACGCCCTCATAATGGAAGCTGACGCCCAACGTCATCGCCCATTGTGGCGAGAGGAAAAGGTGATACTTCAATCAGCTGGGTATTGTTTTAGTTTTCTGATTGAGAGAGAGAGAGAGTGGGTGAGTGAAGATATTGCTCCTCACTACTCTATGTTGGTATTAGTCTGTATTGTGAGAAATCACTGGAGAGAGCAAGGGCGTGAGGGAGGTGAAGGTATCATCTTCATGACTCTCTCCTTGACTACAGTTATTGGTGACAGAGTGATTTTTGCAAGATTGTGGGTGGATTGGAGGTGTAGACTGAGCTTGGCGGTTATCAAAACTCTGCCTGCAGGGCTTAGGCCCAAAGATGGAGTCCCCCCAGCTAGTAGACTAAGCTCGGCGGTGGTCAATATTCGGTCTTAGGGGCTTGGGCCCAACGATGGGGTCCCCCCAGCGAGGAGAAGGCATGGCTTGGCGGATGTTAAAATCCTGCCAGACTTGTTTCAGGTGGGTGTGCATGTGTCGTGGAGGCAGTGTACGATGCTAAACAGACGTATATATAATTTTGCTAGACCGAACTTATTTGTCGGCCCACCCTCTAGGGTTGTTGAAGGGATTTGTTGTTTGTATGGATCATGTTGCTTCATGTATGTTTTATTTTTTGTCTGTAGTTTATAATCTGGTCCAGGACTCTGGGTTTGTTTCGTTAAGCTCTTATTAATGAAACAGGATGGCCATATTCTACCTTTTCCTTAAAAAAACAATATATTGCAAGTGTCATTGTGATTTAGTTCTAAATGTTTTAGCCAGTGAGTAAGAGATCGATTGGGGAGTTAGTTTCCATTTGCATTATATCTTTATTATTAGATTATTTGTACGTGTGCGTGCGTGCCGGGTGCATTTGTAGTTGAGGGCTTGTGTGTGTGTGTGTGTGTGTGTGTGTGTAGAGAGAGAGAGAGAGAGAGCAATGCTCTATTGCAAATGGGGATGTTATATTTTGGAGTTTTTACCCCAAATAACTCGTTGCCTCATTCGCTCGCTTACTCACTGTCTTTTTAAATGAACCGTAGCCGTTGTTTCGAGCAATGGCTTTTTATAGCCTAGGATACAACGATCTAGGTTACAGTTCGTTCAAAAAAGACAACTTTTTAACGAAAAGCAAAAGTCATTGTTTAAAACAAACCATATTTGTTGTTTTGAACAACGGCTTTTCATAACCTAGGTTGTTGTTTTCAACAACGGCTATGGTTCATTCAAAAAGACAGTGAGCAAGCAAGCGAATGAGATGAAGAGTTATTTGGAATGAAATTCCCAAATTACCCTTCACAACTTAAGTGAGAGATGGGGATGATGGGCAGGCTTGATCATGTCCACTTGATCTTGATCGATTTGATCCAACGGCCAAGAAGCTCATTTGTAACGAGTCTGTGTAAACAGACCCGTTTGTAATGGAGTGTGTGTGTGTGTGTGTGTGTGTGTGTGTGTGTGTGTGTGTGTGTGTGTGTATATATATATATATATATAGTTTGTTAGTTAGTTAGTTATTTCTATATAACTCACTCACAAATTACTATTTTTATATGAATCACTCTCAATACAAATGTGCTAAGTTCTTTAAATAAAACACAAAAGTACTAATTCTATATAAGTCAGTAACTCACTCACGAAGTTGAGAATGCAGCTGTGGATACACAAGATGTGAGAGCAATCATATTCCAGTTGAAGCAAAAATCTGGCAGCTGGCAAATTTTAGTTTCGCTATGAAAAAGCTAGCGAGACGAGACCCGGACAAAATTTTTCCCAAAATGACCCACTTTTTGAAAGTTTTTCCCAAACTGACCCACTTTTAAAAAAATTTCCAAATTGACCTACTCGTTATCTCACATAGCGAGTTTAGGCAAAACACACTGAGATAGCGAGTGTTAGGTTTGTGTTTTTTTGATTTCTCCCCGGCCAAGACTCGCTGCCTCAAAAAGCGTGTTGATTTTTACCAAACTCGCCTTTTAAGACAGCGAGTGTCGATTGGGGTTTTTTGCGACCCCAGGTTCGAATTTTTTACTCGCCTTATCTTCATTCTTACTCTCTTCTTATCTCCATTCTTACTCTCTTCTTAACTCCGAAACCCAAAAGCATAACCTCCCAAATTTGACCTTCTACCCACATAATCTTCTATAAATCTGAATATATTCACTTAATTTTTTCCAACCCTCTCACCTTCTACTCTGAAAATCCTAAACCCATCTTCCGAAAGATCCATATTTTTTGGAATTTCGATAAACTTCAAGAGGATAGTAATTTCAACTCTTCTACTCATATATCTACGGCTATATCCTTCCGATTATTATTGCGAAGGTATAATTTATATCACATATTATTTTGTACATTCTTGTAGGTTTTGTTTGTGGCTAGATAATAACTCGTATTTTCTTATAAATATACATAGGTATTGATGCGGTTTATTTCTGGGAGACATGTGGATGCACCAGGTGTGAGTTCGAACTCAATTTGTATTTGAAGGAGAAAGTTGCTCGTCTGACGACCCTCGGCAGACCGGGCGGAACCTGTGGCGACCTCGGGATGATTCGGAGATCTGGGCTCGGATCAGAGGATTCGGATCCGAGGTCTTGTGTACCTGCAGACGGTCCTGAAACACCGGGGTTTGTCCCGGTGGCGGACCCTCCGACGATCTAGTCAGTCTCTGTGAGAGAGTAGCAATAACTAGGTGAATTTAAGTGGAAAAAGATTGATTACCTGAAAAGGTGGGTGAGGGTCTAGTATTTATAGAGAATTCCAACCGGGTTTGGTTCCGCTTGGGGGCCGGGTCTGGACCCGAAAGCCCATGGGCCTGACGTGGCAGAGGGCCCAGGGGATTTAGGGCAGACGTGGCAATACCAGGGGTGGTATAGGGCTGACGTGGCAAAATCCTTGGTGGTATTTGGAGCTGACATGGCTGATCGTGGGTCTTCTATGCTTCTGGGAGAATCGGAGGGCCTAGGCGGTACCAGGTCATCCCCATGCTTTGCCAGAGAGGGGGGACGGCCCGTGGGGCTGTCACGGATCGGAGACCGAGGACCACCGAGGTTCGTCGGATACGAGGAGGCCAGTTCTGCGGGGATGAACTTGAGGTTCGGCGCCGACCCTGCGGTGGTTCGAAGCCGAACTAGATTGCTATTTTTACCTTTCTTGAGTGAGAGTTGTATTGGGCCCTGGTTGGGCCCCCAGGCCATTTTTACCCTACCACACAAGCCCCCCACTCCTGCGGGGGTGCGGGAGCTAACCGGGGAGGAGTGTTCATGGTCGTGGAAATGGGATGGCAAATCGTTGAATCTTCCAGAGGAGAGTACCCTGGTGCTCGACCCAACCTCGAGATGACGAGGGATTACGTGTCGACAAGGGTGATGCGAGCCATTGTTTCTTCCTGAGAAGAGTACCCTGGTGCCAGACCGAACCTCGAGATGACGAGGGATTATGTGTCGGCAAGGGTGATGGCGAGCCGTTGTTTCTTCCTGAGAAGAGTACCCTGGTGCTCGACCGAACCTTGAGAAGACGAGGGATTATGTGTCGGCAAGGGTGATGGCGAGCCGGTGATTCTTCCTGAGAAGAAGGCCCTGGTGCTCGACCGAACCTCGAGATGACGAGGGATTATGTGTCGGCAAGGGTGATGGCGAACCGTTGTTTCTTCCTGAGAAGAGTACCCTGGTGCTCGACCGAACCTCGAGAAGACGAGGAATTATGTGTCGACAAGGGTGATGGCGAGCCGGTGATTCTTCCTGAGAAGAAGGCCCTGGTGCTCGACCGAACCTCGAGAAGACGAGGGATTACGTGTCGGCAAGGGTGGTGGCGAGCCATTGTTTCTTCCTGAAAAGAGTACCCTAGTGCTCGACCGAACCTCGAGAAGACGAGGGATTATGTGGCGGCAAGGGTGATGGCGAGCCGGTGTTTCTTCCTGAGAAGAAGGCCCTGGTGCTCGACCGAACCTCGAGAAGACGAGGGATTATGTGTCGGCAAGGGTGATGGCGAGTCGTTGTTTTCCTCCTGAGAAGAAGGTTTGAGCCGCGTGGCCTGTCGTCTTAGTGGAGTCTTGATGGCGCTTTCGGGATCCGTGCGATGTTCCAATTTTCTAGGGGCATTAAATGACGCCGCCAGCCTGAACGCAGGTGGCGTATGGGCTTCCGTCGATTGGCTTTCCCAATGTCATAAAGGCTGGTCCGTGGGGGAGGCTATAAATACCTCTCCCCCCCTAGCGGGTTTGATCACAGCAAGGGTGGTCCAATGGCCACCTGAGGTGTCTGCTTCGGCGGGCGTCTCTCTTCTAAAAAACTTTGTAGCGCCAATGGGCCTCGAATTGGTGGCGACTCTGCCATCCGGATCCTTTTTCGGGTCAGACAACCCCCATAAGGTTTGTCTGGCCCGAGAAAGATCAAGACGGGAGGGGTATCCACCATGTCCTGGATCTGAGGGTGAAGAGCCTCGGATATGCGGGTCGATCTTCTTTCTTGTTAGGGTGCTAGGTGATGGTGGCTTTCCTCCCACCCGCGAACAATTCGGGGTTTCGGCCGACGAGTCCTTAAGCCCCGAGTTGTTCGAGGGCGAGAGAGGAGCCGACCGATCTCTGGAACCCAGGGCGCAGGCAGTGGTGGCTTTCCTGCCACCCGGGAACGATTTGGGGTTTTCGGCTGCCGAGGCTGTAAGCCCCAAGTTGTTCGTAGGTGAGAGGAGAGCCGACCGAGCCTTGTAGCCTTAAATCTTTTAAAAAGAAAATCTTTTCCGCCGAGCACTTTATCCGGCCCGACCCCTGTGTCTGGTTGCCAGCCTGGCACTGGATGACGTCAGCAGCCCACGTTTTGAGGACGTGGCGCGGTTTTCCAGGCACCCGCTACACGTCAATCGGTGAACAGTGATTGCAGAAATCGAGGAGTCGTTTCTCCCCTCTATAAATGTTCCCTCCTCTCCCCCCTATCGTTCCCTTCTTATTCTCCTCTTTCTTTTTCTAAAAAATCTCTCAATATCTCAGTCTTCGTCCCTACCGTTTGCTGTACCAGGCTCGTTCTTCCGAAGCGACCCCCGGTTTGTTGGTAAGTTTGTTTTAGTTTTGGCACAGATGGATAGGGCTCAGTCTGGCTCATCGGCGTCGACGTCTGGGGGGGGCGCAAAACCCGCCTCCTGACTGACTTCGTGGGAGGAGTCTGATCTCGAGGGGGAGTCTGTAGGCGACGATCAGCCAGTGTATGATGTGAAGCCGCTGCGGTCTCGAAGGTTTTTTGTTGTGGAGAGTAGTGATTCTGAGGAGGGGGGCGGTAGTTCCGCCGAAGTTCAGATTCTAGGGCTGGTTTCTGGAGAGGAGGGGGGAGTCGAAGGGGCTCAGATAGGAGGTCAGGGCGTGGGTTCGAGTTCCATGCCGACAGGTCTGGGGCGATTATCTACCCCCTCCCCGGAACGAACCAAGAAGAAGAAGAGGGCTCCGAAGAAGAAGGGGTCGAGGATAGGGGGCTCGAGTCAGGCGCCTGTTAACTTGATGACAGGGTCGCCTGTACAGCCTAAGCCGTTCCGTTGGTACCCCGACGATCTTTCTGATAAGGAGGCGTGTGGGGTCCAACCGTCGTCGCCGAGCCGGAAGAGGGTGATAATGGACGCACTTCCGACCGTTCTGGAGGCAGGTAATTTGGAGGCTTTGCGGTTGGCGTACCATATAGGGTCCAGCTATGAGCTTATGTTGCCGAGCTCCACTCTACGACCGACCGACCCTCTGCCGGATCGGTATTGCGTCTTCCCCGTGGATGCCTTTATCTCCGGTCTGAGGCTGCCCGTTCACCCGTTCGTCCGTGAGGTGTTGAGCTGGGCGACCTTGGCGCCGATGCAGTACGGACCCAATTCTTGGAAGCAGATCATCTGCTTCGTGTTGCTGTGCGAGGAGCAGAGGGTACCTCTACGGCTGAATGTATTCCGAGCGATGATGATGATTGGCTCGTCGGCTGAGGGTATCTACTACATTTCGCCCCGGGGAAAGGGAAAAGTTGTCCATGGTCATCCGGACTCCATCAAGGAGTGGAAGAAGAAGTATCTGGTGATCCGGAGTGAGGAATCTTGGGACATCCCCACTCGGTGGAACCACTCTAAGCCGAGTTATAAAACGCCGAAGCCGAGGGACCTGACCGCCGAGGAGTGGGGGTTTGTTGAGCGCCTCCGTTTGTCATATAGCATCGACTGGGCGAAGGTGACCGAGGGCCACTTGGTGAATGCCGGACTGAGCCCGGCCGATCTACGTATGTAGTTGTTTCTTTCTTTTTGTCTTCGTTGTTCCTTTGTGCTCATTGTCCTTACTGGATCTTTTTGCAGGTATGGATCCTGAGTCGATCAAGGCGAAAAGGCTCGAAATGAAGAAGGAGGAGGCCAGGAAGAAGATGAAGACGAGGGGGTCGTCCCCAGGGGTTTCCGAGGCCCCTGTTCAGCCGCGGGCCAAAAGGACTCGTTCGGAGACGGTCAAGGACGCGGTGGTTCAGGGCGGTCCGGACCAGGGCAAGGTCACCGATCTTGATAAGGGGAAGGGCCCTCTGGCGGATCCGGAGATAGAGGAGAGGCTTCGGCGACCGTGGGTGCCGAATTGGTCGATCCGTGAGGGAGACTGTTTGACCAGAAGGCGGCAAGCTGTCGAGGTGGCGAGTAAGTTGGCGACCCCCCGGGATCGTTCGGAGATGAAGACCGAGACCCTGGATGAGGCGTATACTCGCCTCGCACAGGCCAATGTGCTGGTAAGTCTGTCAACCTCTTTTGTCCCGTGATTACGTTGTAGAGGAGGTTCCCTTAGTTGTGTTCAGTGACTACAGGCGACCGTGCAGGGGGCCCACGTGAAGGGCCTTTACGAGGCCGCTTTGAAGCGGGAGCGCGACCGGGCAGACAAGGCCGAGCAGGAGACGAAGGAGATGAAGACAGAGCTCGAAGGCTCTCAGAAGAGGGAGCAAGAGATGAAGACGGCCTTTGACAAGGAGAAGGGGGAATGGGCGGAGAAGATGGCAGCTCAGGAGAAGGAGTTTGCCAAGGAGCGGAAAGAGCTGACAGAGACGAGTCAGCTCCTGGTGATCAATGCTCAAGATGAGTGTTACGCGAAGGCAATCAGCCACGTGAGGCACTTCTACCCGACCCTTGATCTGTCCAATTTCGAGTATGACATGGAGGTCGAGGGGACACCGAAGACCCCTGGCGAAGAAGGGCCTGCTCCCGATCCGCCCGTCGACCCCCTCGTGGACCCGCCTGCTGATGCTGAGGTGGGAAAACAAGTTGTATAATTTTTGTCTTTCTATTTCCTTCTTTCGATTGTATTTGCCTCCCGCGGACTGGCCACCGCATTTTTTGTAAGAAGCGACTCGATTTATAAAAATGGATTTTTTGACCAGCCAAGTGTTCTGACTCCGGATGTTTCCAGTCCTCCTTGCTTATGCGTTTTGAGTTGGCTGGTTTTCTTGTAGGTTGCGGTTCCTCTTCCCGAGGTGGACCCCCATCGTTCCGACGTGGCGTGGCTCCGGAGCAAAGTTGAGGCCCTGGAGGCCACGTTGGTTCGCTATCGAAAGGGGGCTCGCAACACTGATGCGGCCTTTAACTATTATCGGAATAAGTCTGAGGCCTTAAGTGAGGAGGCGAGCCGGCTGAGGAGGGCGATGGTGGACCGGGATCTCGGAGGTGTCGGGCTAGGACATACCACGTCGAACGCCTCGGTACAGAGGCCCCCTTCCGAGAGGCTACTTCGAGATGTCATAGTGGAGAAGGAGATGGAGATACACCGCTACAAGACGATGTTGGGCGTCTCGTCATCTTCCTCCGTGGATCGGCGAGCGGAGGGGGTTCCTTCTGCGCTGCTCCTGTTGGAGCGCCTGCGACCAGTGGATGCCCAGAGCTCTGTGGCTGGTGTGCCGACCGTGGCTGAGCCCAAGGAACGCCATGATGAGGAGAGGACTCCTATCCGTTCGGTCGGAGTGGTCCCGCCCTTTGTTGGACCCGAGGGGCCCTAAGATGGCGGCTTCCTTCCGTTTGAGATGAGTGGAGTGGTCCGGTAACGGTCTTTGTTCGTTTTTTCCTAACCAAATAAAGGAGTATGAATAAAGAATTCTTTTCCTCCTTTGCTCTATTAAGAAGTGCGGTGAATGACGTCGGTGGTGTGGTTCGGCTCCGTCGATCCGCGAGGGATCAACGTGGGGCCTTAGTAAGAGCCCCTGGTCCAAACCTGGATTGGGCCTACCGAGACGTTGGGAATGATGCCGGAGTGAGGACTCGGGTGCCGATCTGCCGAGTCATTTGAAGTTTGACAAAAAAGAGATTTCTCTCATACTAGATAGGGACGGTCGTCGAAGCCGCCCTCTACACATGAAAGTTTACAAAAGGGTTTTATACTCATTAGCCAAGTTAGAACCTAGGTTCGCTCCTCCAGGAACTTCATTAGATGCTCGGCGTTCCAGGGTCGGCTGATGAGCCGGCCGTCTATATCCGGCAGTCGGTACGTGCCAGGGCGTACAACCTCGACTACACGGTACGGGCCTTCCCTGTTGGGGGCCAATTTCCTCTTCTTGGTTGGATCAAAGACGGACAGTTTTTGTAGCACGAGGTCTCCCGCCTTGATGTTAGTGGTAGATGCTTCTTCGGATTGAGGATTTCTCTCTGACTTCGGCGACGAGGTCCAGGTTGGTCCTTAAGCCTGATGAATTGCCAGCTTCGTCGAAGGCCATGATACGGGGAGAAGGCAGGCCGACCTCGACGGGGATGACCGCCTCCGTCCCGTAGGTCAAGGCAAACGGCATCTCTCCCGGGGGGATCCTCTTGGTGGTTCGGTACGCCCATAGTACACTAGGCAGTTCTTCGACCCAAAGACCTTTGGAGGAACTATCGAGGCGCTTCTTGAGGCAATGACGCCTGTTTTCAAGTCCTGGGTGAGCGAGCGGCTTACTCGAAACCACTTTGATTCATCCTCGGCGTCGAATAGGACCTCTTCTAGTTCGTCGACAGGCTCGGGGGCTGGGCCATCCTTCTCGGGTTCGAGTTCAGCGGCATGGAGAGGGGATACACCCCCTCCGACGGTGGTTATATAGCATGGCCGCGCGGCTTCGTTGTTACCTCGAACGATGCCGACCCCTTGGGGGGTGAGAAATTTGAGTTTCAGATGGTAGGTTGAAGGTACCGCTTGGAGGGAGTTCAGTCCGGGTCGGCCGAGAATGGCGTTGTAAGCCGCCTTGACGTTGATAATCATGAAATCCATGGATTCGGTCCTTTTGACAGGAGCCGATCCTGCGGTGACGTCGAGGGTAACGATCCCTTCTGTTATGACAGGGGCGCCGGAGAATCCATGTAACGTGTGTCCGGCGGGCTTGAGCTTTCCACCGGGTAACTTGAGGCTCTCGAAGGTCTTGAGGAAGAGAATATTAAATGAGCTACCGTTGTCAGCGAGGATTCGGCGAACCTCACAGTTAGCCATGTGGAGGCTGATGACGAGGGCATCGCAGTGGGGTAGGTGAACGCCTTCGAGGTCTTCTCCTGAGAAGGTGACTGGCCCCGGTTGTGGCTCGGACGAGGGGTTGTTTTGGACAGCATTCGCCTCGTGGATGAAGGTTTTTCGGGGTGTATTTGACCCTCCTCCCATCGGCCCCCCGTGGACACAGTGTAAGATGAATGGCGTATCTACGGTTCCCTCGGACCCGAGATCCTGATCACGGGGGTGGGTCGATGTAGGGTTCGGAGGCGAAAGTCTCCGGTTCCTATCATCTTGCCGATTCCATCGGCCTTCTCGGGTGAATTGTCGGAGGAACCCTCGTGAGACGAGTTCCTCAATTTTGTCTTTCAGGGCTCGGCACTGGTCGGTCTCGTGTCCGTGATCTCTGTGGAAGCGGCAGTAGAAGCGTTGATCTCGATTCTTGTTGTTATTAGATCGGGGGGGTAGTCGGACAATGCCTTTGTCTTCGATTTCTAAGAGGATGGCGGATACGTTATGCGTCAAGGGAGTGTACCTCTCGAAGCGGGGGACCGGCGGGATCTCCTTCATGGCCCCCGCGTCCCTCGGAGCTTTCTTTGATGGTTCGACCTCTTCGACCTTCCGCTTTCCCTTCCCGATGGCCTCCCTGGTATCTTTGGGGTTAAGGGCCTCTTCTGCCCTAATGTATTTCTCGACCCTGTTGAGGAAATCGGAAAAGTCGATGGGGGGTTTCTTCGCCAGAGAAGCTTTCAGCTGTCCATGACGAACGTTGTACCGAAAGGCCGCAGAGGCGATGCCTGGATCAAGAGAGGAGACCGACCTTGCCTCCGTGGTAAATCTCCGGACGAACACTCTGAGGGATTCTCCCTATATCTGCTTGAGCCCCAGTAAAGAGGCGCTAGTCCTTTCCGCCTTCCGGCTGGTGACGAAGTGGGCGAGAAAATTGCCCTCTAGTTGGTCGAAGGAGTAAATGGAGCCGGGGGCGAGCTTCGAGAACCATTCACGAGCCGGACCCCGAAGGGTGGCCGGGAAGGCTCGGCACAGCAGGGGATCTGAGGCGCTGTGAATCATCATGAGGGTTTTGAAGCCCTCCAAGTGATCAGCAGGATCTCCCTCGCCGTCGTAGGTCTCGAATTGAGGGGGTCGGAAGTTCCTGGGTATTTCTGCCTGGAGGATGGGGGAGGAGAAGGGAGGTCGGATAGGTCTGTACCCCTGAGCCGCTCTTTGGCCGCCGTCCCCTATGTGATCGAGGCGATCTTCCATTTCTTGGAGGCGCCTTAGGAGTATGTCATCGTCCTCTGGCTGGATTGTTGATGGTCGGGACACGCTGGCCTCGGTGTCTGACCTGGTTTGGGAATGGAGGGTCTCTCCCCTGGGGGCCCGTCGGAGAGCTCCAAGAATTTCTCTTTGGAAGTCCTGGAACTCCTTCTGAGTGACGGGGGCTCCCTCGACCCTGTTCGGTTGGTCTGAAGGTTGCCTTCCGACGCGGCTAAGTGCGAGCCTCCATCTCTCGGGTGGTGGTCTTGGATGGTTCGGAGCCGGGTTGGAAGCGGCCCTTTCCCCTGCTGCGGGTGATTTGACGGTTGACGATTATTCCTCGTAGGTCGGGTTGGACTGTACGGGTGGCGCTTCGTCGGGATCCCTGATGGGAATCTCCGTGCCTTGATGCGCGTGGCCCGGCGTTGGTATTTGGTGGGGGTGTGTCCCGTCGGTTGACGGAGGACGCGGCCCCCTGGCCTCTGGAGGCCATGGGAGTTCGGCTGTCGAGGTCGCTCGATGGTCGGGCTCGGGTCGGCTTCTGAAGCAGTTTCCCACAGACGGTGCCAACCTGATGCGGTTTATTTCTGGGAGATGTGTGGATGCACCAGGTGTGAGTTTGGACTCAATTTGTATTTGAAGGAGAAAGCTGCTCGTCTGATGACCCTCGGCAGATCGGGCGGAACCTGTGGTGACCTCGAGATGATTCGGAGATCTGGGCTCGGATCAGAGGATTCGGATCCGAGGTCTTGTGTACCTGCAGACGGTCCTGAAACACCGGGGTTTGTCCCGGTGGCGGACCCTCCGACGATCTAGTCAGTCTCTGTGAGAGAGTAGCAATAACTAGGTGAATTTAAGTGGAAAAAGATTGATTACCTGAAAAGGTGGGTGGGGGTCTAGTATTTATAGAGAATTCCAACCGAGTTTGGTTCCGCTTGGGGGCCGGGTCTGGACCCGAAACCCATGAGCCTGACGTGGCAGAGGGCCCAGGGGGTTTAGAGCAGACATGGCAATACCAGGGGTGGTATAGGGCTGACGTGGCAAAACCCTTGGTGGTATTTGGAGCTGACATGGCTGATCGTGGATCTTCTGTGCTTCTGGGAGAATCGGAGGGCCTAGGCGGTACCAGGTCATCCCCATGCTTTGCCAGAGAGGGGGGACGGCCCGTGGGGCTGTCACGGATCGGAGACCGAGGACCACCGAGGTTCGTCGGATACGAGGAGGCCAGTTCTGTGGGGATGAACTTGAGGTTCGGCGCTGACCCTGCGGTGGTTCGAAGCCGAACTAGATTGCTATTTTTACCTTTCTTGAGTGAGAGTTGTATTGGGCCCTGGTTGGGCCCCCAGGCCATTTTTACCCTACCACAGGTATGGATTACGATATTCCTATCTCGTTATACTTTGGTGGTGAAATAATTCGTGATCCAAAGATAGGTTGTTGTTATAGTGTAGTTGATTCTGAAATAGTTTGGGCACCTCGTACCATTACAGTGACAAAAATAGTTGAGAAGATTTATGAAGTTACTAATTGAGATATGGCTCAATGGAATGTGAAAATTTTAGCTCGGTATGCAGCAGAAAAAGGAGATGGTCAGTATTTTATGACAGTGCCCATATCTACTGATAATGCTATGAAGTCAATGATTGCTAGGACACTTGATCCCAATTGTACTTGGTCTGCATTGGAGTTATATATTCAGCAAATCCAAATTATGAATGCTTAGCCACAAGATAATTCTAGTTCAAGCTTCGTACGAGAAATACCGACACAGCAGATGAGGTCTAACCCTGTACAAACTTCACAAGAAATCCCACTGTCCCCACAAGAAGACACGTTCATAAATACAACAAGACCAGATTCTACAGATGTTGAGTTACCACGTCAATCTAGTCCTGTTCATGACTATGTTCGAAATGATACTTTATTTGAATTATTTCAAAATGCTACCATTAACAACGACCTATTAGATAATGATGAAAAAGAGAAAGAAACAAATGATTAGGTTGGTGAGAGTGTAAAAAATGATGATGGGGACAAAGATAATGAGTATGCAAATATAAACACAAATGAGAGTAGGGCAAATGAAGCGAGAGCTACTGATAGCTATGTCAGTGTTAATACTCATGTTACCGAGGAGATGACACAATGTGCTAGAGTACATAAAATTCCACAAGAGTCGTCTTGTTCATCCAATTTAGACGAATTGTACATTGGATAGGAATTTGTAAGTAAATAGTCGATTCAGCAGGCTGTGAAGCTGTATTCTACCAAGAAACATCTCCAATTCGTCACATTAAAATCTACAGCGACACTGTATACCGTTAAATGTAAATTGGCATCTAGAAAATGTACAAATGAGGAGATGGTGCAAATTTTCCCAGTAGTAAGTGAGGGTGGCTGCCCTTGGAGATTACGTGCAATGGTTCCAAAAGGCAGGACACATTTTTTGGTGAAGAATATAGTTGGGTCGCGTACTTGTATGAATCCCATGTTGAATCAGGAACACTGTAAAGTTGATTCTAACCTTGTTTACAATTTGATTGTAAGTGTGGTAAAGTCTGAGATAAGTTTAACACCGCGGGCCATTATTGAGATAGTAAAACTACAATATAATTATCAGATTTCATATAAGAAGGCTTGGATTGCAAAACAAAAGGCAATTGAAAGATTGTTTGGTACCTTCGAAGAAGCATATACGAAGTTGCATTTTCTTCTATCAACAACACAAGCAGCAAATTTAGGAACCGTTGTCCACTGAGATAAATATCAGCCTAGTCCTGGTGAGGAAACATTCAATGGAGTATTTTGGGCATTTGGTGTTTCGATTGAAGGTTTCAAGTCTTACAGACCTGTTATAAGTGTTGATAGAACTCACTTGTACGGTAAATACAAGGGTTGTTTGTTAATTGATGTTTTCCGAATGCGAATGATAGCTTATTTCCCTTTGTGTTTGGATTAGTTGATGGAGAGAGTATATATACTTGGACATGATTCGTGAGTTGCATTCAGTATTTTATCACCGATTGAACTGAGTTGTGTGTTATCTCCGATCGTCATGCTGGTATTTTGTCTGCTGTGGAATTGCAAAAAGGAGCTTGGAACGAACCTAATGCATATCATCGTTATTGTATGCGACATTTCTTTACAAATTTCTTCAGTAAATTTGGTACCAAGGCTATGAGGAAAAAAAATAAATTATAGCGTGTCAAAACCAACCCAAAAAGTTCAATACCAAACTCACTGAACTTGAAACCATCAATGTTGGGGCGGCTAATTGGTTGAAAGAGAAACCGGTTGAGAAATGGGCACTTTATGCAGATGAAGGTCGATAATACGGCATAATGACTACGAACCTATCAGAATTTTTTAAATTCAGTCTTGAAAGGTGTCCGTAGTTTACCGGTAACTGCGATTGTGGAGATGATCTTTTATTGTCTAAATTCTTACTTTACTACTCATCGACAGGAAGCCAATAAGCTTTTATATAAAGGAAATTTTTTTGCTCAAAGAGTACAGGAATTGATCGATATTCGATGTGAAAGAGCAAACTGACATGAGGTTATAATGTTTCATCATCAACCTGGAGTTTTTTCTGTCAAAACAGGTGTATGCATGGTAGGTGGAGATCGAAAGGGTGAGAACTTGCACAGTGTTAACTTGAGTACTAAAACATGCACATGTATGAAATTTCAACTATATCATATTCTATTTTCTCATGTATTGGCAGCTTGTGCATATCGTGCAATTGATTACTAGCCTTTTGTTGATAAATTTTACTTAGTTACTGCCTTAGCACAAACATGGGCTCCCCTCTTTCATCCTACTCCAGATCTAGCACATTGGCTTACTTTTGATGGACCACGACTCATAGCTGATGTAAGCCTACGACATTCAAGAAAAGGTTGGCCGAGAACTACGAGAATTCGCAACGATATGAATGAGAGAGATAAGTCTAGCACGGGTACAGGAATGAAATTTTCGAAATGTGGGTTGCAGGGACACAATAAGCGGCGATGTAGTAATAGAGGATCTCGAAACAGTTAAACCATGTCAAATTCTAATGTGTTTGTCTTTGTTTTGTGAACTTTACAGTAGTCTGTAATTATTGTATTATGTGATGTAGACTATCATGTAGTTTTTATGCGTTTAATTTTGAACTATGGTAATTCCCATTTGTTTCAAAATCATTGGAAGTTGCGAGATTGTGAATGAATTTGGATTCATGGATGTTGGAGTAGATATGAATGTATAGGGCATACTGCAATTGCAGTTTTCAATTGGAAATATTTTGCCTCAACTCGCTTTCTCATGGTTCAAACCTTCGCGCTATCTGAGAAACCAATTTTGGAGGCTGGGCATTGCTAATATCATCAGCCTCAAGACTCGCTATCTCAGAAAGCGAGTTTGGAAAAAAAATCCCATAGCTTTCTAAGATAGCGACTATTGAGTTAAGAGATTTCCAAAAACCAGCTGGTCTCTGGAAATCTGTTAACTCAACAGTCGCTATATCAGAAAGCGATGAGATTTTGCCAAACTCGCTATCTCAGAAAGCGAGTTTGGGCAAAATCTCATCGCTTTATGAGAAAGCGACTGTTGAGTTGGGAGATTATCACAGCCTAGCTGGTCCCTGGAAATTTCTCAACTCAACGCTCGCTATCTCAGAAAGCGCTATCTCAGAAAGCGAGGCAATTTGACCCAAACTTGCTATTTGAGAAAGCGAGTCTTGGGTCTGATGAGAAATACAACTATCCAGACTCCAAATTTGCTTGCTCAGAAAACGAGGAGGTTTAAACCAGACTCAGTTTATGAGATAGGGTGTTTAGGCCAAATATTCCTAAGTAAAACTGTTGTTGCAGTCTGCCCTGTATACATCAACACAACTCATTACCCCAACTCCAACACAGCAAATACAACTTCCATCTCAACAATTTCTAATCCATCAACACAGCAAATACAACTTATCCCAACTCCAACTCAACACATTACTGCAACTTAACAATTTCCATCACCAATTCAACAATTTGCAACAAATAAACATCAACAAAAAAAAACAAGCACACTCACACATCCCGAACTCAATAACATTGCTTTATACATTAAAAAATTTAAAATGTTCACAAATCCACTTCCTTCACCCTTACCTACATGAATTTATACAAGCACATATATACCCTCCATGGATATATCAAAAACTGCATGAATACATATATACACTTCCTTCACCTACACCTACATGAATACATTCAAAAACTTTGAAAAAGCAATGAGAAATGGCTACCTTCACGAATCGGGTATAAAAAAATTGGGGGGTCTCCTTTGCCTTTTAGCACATGAAGGAGTAGCTTGAGTGACACCGGATAAGGGAATTTGATCATCTTCATGTGGTTGTGCCCCTTCAACATTTTCTTGTACTTGACCAGCTCCAGGTTCATCTTCAGAGTCGCTCTCCAATATTCTCTGACTATATGGAGGTTTATAAACCACTTTCTTAACACGACCACCTCGTCGATTGGTTGGGAATGCAGGAGTCGCTAATATAGCTTCTAATGTAGCTCCTTCGCCGACAACATCAGCTTATGCACGACATGACGTAATCATCTTGCGTGTGAAGTCCTTTATCGGTTCAGCAACATTACTCCTCAACACAGTAGCGCATTCTTTCACCTGTATCCAAGTCTTGGCCATCTACAAAACAAGAAAATTTGCAGTTTTAGGTGAAGTGCATATGTATAAATAAACATAAACTGTACAGAATAATAAAATAACACAATAAAACTTACGAGTTTACGAATGGTTGAGGCCTTTGGTTGGAACATAGGCAATTTAATTGAATGGTCATCTGCTGGTTCAATGGCTCGTCAACGAATCAGGACTTCCACACCAGCTGGAGTCTGCAGTACTGTGGATAGATATAACGTTTAGTCATCCTCTCATACTAAGTCATGTAAGTCCCATGCATCAATGCATCGAACAGAGGAAGGTTTCCAATGATTTCGTCGAACCAGTGCGCATTCCATCTGTCAACATATGTAAGCAAACATGCGGCCCTATCATGACCGGGTTATCGACCAATTCCAGTAAGAAATTGCATCTCGTATTGTACGGTTCAACAACAGGAATACCTTGAAGCAGATCAAACTGACGTAGCACTCTATTAGCGTAGTAGTTCGACCGTGCCAAAGTTGATTATATGTGTCTTTATCAGCCACAACTCACTTCTATGCAAGCAAATAGGTGGGAGTCAACCCAAACGCTCCTCTGTGTAGGGCTGCCACTTGACGCAATCATCTGTCATTCTATCCAATTCATCTCAATAGTACGTCAGTCATCTGTTTGGGTTCGCCTTCCATGTGAGATTCCCGGACCAGTACACACCTTGTGGAGGTAACATGTGATGGTCCTCGGGGACATGCATCCAATTGGGTGATTGCTTACTCATTACGGGCCGACCAACATGAATACGTTCCCAACTCCACAATTAAAGCAAAATTATTGGCCCATTCATCTGCACCGAACCAATAGAGAAGTTTCACAAACTCCAGTATAGTGGGGCCAATGCAGCACTACCCCAACTATACACTCTGACTGTTCCAAGATCAGCAATCAATGACAAGTACATCAACGACACCGAATGACCAGTCGAGTTCGGAAATATCACGCCTCCAAAAAGTATCATGATGTACGCTCTACAATAGCACTCAACCTCGATCTCAGTCGAATCCTCATTCAACCTATTCTTGAAAATGTCCTTCAACCACTTCAAGCGAATGAACTTTCCATTTATTGCCCCCATTTCGACTTCTACACAAGTATTGTTGCACAAGATATTCCGGCTCGAAGTCCATCGTCCCGGTTACTGCCTGCCCATAGACTGAAAGACATGTGAGTACAGAGACGTCCTGTAGTGTTACAGTCATTTTCTTGATCGGCAAGTGGAAGGTATGGATTTCAGGCCGCCATCTCTCAAGAAATGCAGTAACAAGAGGCCGGTCTGTCCAATACCGTATAAGCTGCAGCCCCATAGAATCTCGTGAATCCGTGGGTGCATAGGTAGTGTATTGTGCCCCCTAAATGTACACTCCTTAGATTCGTCTTTCCACACGGCTTTTGAACGGTGTTGTGATGGAAGAGTGAGCAGTCTAGGGTCGAGAGGACCTGGACCTCCAGTTGGAACATAAGCTGAAGAAGAAGGGCCCGACGCATTTGATGAAGCGGTAGGATTAGTTGAGACCTACAAAAAAAATTTAAATCAATACGCCGATATGACATTTTATTGTATGATAATCAAACTGATTGAATACAAACAATTATTCACTTACATTAGTACGCTCAATTCTACCATGACCACATCCACCACGAGGAGGTGGACCAAAAGAAGTACGTGGTCCGTCGCCTTGAGTATTTGGAGGTCTACTACTCATTCCTTCCTCCACATTACCTGGCGTGCGTGCCATTTATAATAAACGAGAGTACACTAAAACTTACAAATTGTTATTAACTATACAAAAATATATAACTACATACAAACTATATACAAACTATATAGCAAAATTTCTATTCTCACAAATTTCTACACTATATACCTACATATATTATCAAAATTCCTATTCAACATTTCTCAAAAAAATTTACACTATTTACCTACATATATTATCAAATTTCCTATCCAACGTTTTTCAAAAATTTCTACACTATGTTCCTACATATATTATCAAAATTCCTATTCCAAATTTCTCAACATTTCTAAAATCGCTAACAATTTCTAAATATACCATTAACAATTTCTCAACATATCTTAAAATTAACCCGAAACTAAAAATGCAAATGTATGAGAAATATACCGTTAAAGTTGGGCGATTGAAAAGGTAGATAGTGAATACGATGTCGATGTAGCTCCTTCAACTGCACTCTTTTTTTCCAAAATCTCGATTTAACGATGTTCTTGGATATTGAGGTTTAGGGTTTTGAGAGTGTGAAGAGAAAGGGTTGAGAGTGTGAGGAGAGATGGTAGGTGAGAGATGTAGAAGACCGAAACAGCGAGGGAGAGGGTTTTTGGGTTAATCGACGAGATGAGATTTAATTTGGGGGTTAGGGTTTCGGGGTTAGAAGAGGAAGAGGGAGAGAAAGAGTTGAAAGAAAGAGTGAGGTCGAAACAACGAGTTTGGTTACTATAAAGATCCAATCGACACTCGCTGTCTCAAAATGCGAGTTTGATAAAAATAAACTCGTTTTTTAAGACAACGAGTCTTGACCAGGGAGAAATAAAAAAAACACAAACCTAACACTCGTGTGTTGCCTAAACTCGTTATCTGAGATAGTGAGTAGGTCAGTTTGAAATTTTTTTTTAAAAAGGGTCAGTTTGGGAAAAAACTTTCAAAAAGAGAGTCATTTTGGGAAAAAATTCGACGCGGACCATGCATGCAATCCTCTCTAGATTTTAAACCTAATAAATAGTATATATAGACGGATTTTTTCTTTTTTTATTGAAAGTTAATTCTCTTTTTTCCAACTACAACAACAACAATAATAATGTATAATATATAATATCTATCTAATCTAACAATGAGAGAGTTGAGGTTGTCATTTGTAGACAATCTGTAATTGTAGACATTCATTCAACCATCTAATTTTAACAAATTATTTTTAAGTGAGAGTTATATTAACCATTCATTCATTCAATTGCTGTTAGTTACCATAATACCATCAAAATCTAAATCTATCTACGATATAATTATTTACAAAAGTATTACTCATATAAAATAAAAGTTTGTGCCACTAGGAGTAATTGTAAAGATTATGTGATGAGTAAAAAGATGTCTCAGATTCGATGCTAGATTACATCTTATTATTTACTATATATATATATATAAAATTAGAATGTGCATCATATGTGCATGTTACTAATCTCTATTATTATAATGGGAGAAGACCTTAGTGTCATTTGTAAATCTATTACCTTACGTGCATTACACGTGCAACTTCAACTCTCTCATTATACATTTTATTTAAATCTATCAATTTATGTGCATTACACGTATAACCCAAACTCTCTTATTATACTCTTTATATTACTTTAAAAAATATATATTTATTAACACGTGCTATATTATATTATTTTAAAAATTATATATTAATTAAAACGTGCACCACACGTGTTAAATACTAATAATAATAATTATACATTGTGTTTGTTGGTATACCACATGCAAATTACGGTCGACAACATAACTATCAGTACTCTCTTTCTAAGTACGTAGTGATTCACACACTGTTATACTAAATAGTATATATAGCTAATTACTTACAATTAACTAATCTCTTAATTACATGTGAAGTGCGCGTAATATGAGTTATTTTACTGTTGAATGTGAAGTCTCAACATGCAGATTCGTAGAACTTCATCATATCTCTATTAATGAATTAATTAATTTCTAAGAATGATCACTTTAATCTTTAAAACGAGGTTGGGGTAAAAGTCCAAATTCCTCAATACGCCGAAGGTGATCTAGTCCTCTTCAACTGGTTGTCTTACTCGCTTAATTTGATTCTTCGTTTTCCTATCTAACGTTTGAATGATGTCGCATTCGATGGCCTTCAATTACTACCATAAATTTCATTTCTACAAAAAGAAATTGTATAGAATTGACGAGAAAAATAACAAAATAAAATCTACAAATCTTTAGAAGAAGCCATAGATCTACAACGAAGTAAAGAAAATTAAGGGGGGGAAAAAAAACCAATAAATTAACACTAAACAATTTTCCATAGTGCTACCTAATTAAATAAACTAATAGAATCAAACTAAGTGAAGATACTGATCAATGATCGTTGGTGTGAATTATGGTTGAATGAGATTCCTAGTAATATTATTTTCTTTTTTATTTGAATTATCGGGAATTGAGATTGAATGAGATTCTTAGTTATTTCTATTTATTATTATTTTTTATATACACATCCATATATATTTATATTAAGACTTATTTAGGAATCCTAATGTTAATATTATTTTTAGAGAGGTGAAGGAATATATACATGAAAAAAACACAATTTCATAACACAATAACACAATGTACAAGTTGGGAGATGAATTTAAGTTCCCTAAAATACCCTCTAAATTTCTAGAAGTTGTAAGTACAGTACATGACAAGCTCAATAGCATAAATTTACAACTACTGGTTATGTCTAACATTATAATGGAAGAAGGCATTAGTGTCGTTTATCAGTCTATCAACGCATTCAACGCACCTGCATAACTATTATAACGGAGGTCTTAGGTTCAAATCCAAAATACTTGTGAATTTTTACTTTAAAAAAATTATATTTATTAAGACGTGCATCGCATGTATAAATGTCTAATATTATAGTGTCATTTATATACCAATCAACGCGTGCAAACGTACATGCATAATTATTATAAAGAAAGTCTTAGGTTCAAATCCAGACAAAGTAGAAGTTTTTCTTTAAAAAATTTTAAATTTATATTTATTAAGACGTGCCGTGCCATGTGTAAATTACTTGTAGTATTAATCATTTTGTATCTATTTGTGTATACACACACAAATAGATGACACGTGTGGATCTATTTGTGTAGTATTAATCAGTTTGTATCTATTTGTGTATACAAAGATGACACGTGTGGATTTGGAAAATGTAATTGTACGTATACATTGAGGAAAGTGTGGCGTACAGCAAGCGGAGCCAAGGAATCTTCTGGACACGCGTCGAACTTTTATTGGTACCGTCACCTGACTAACCAAGTTTGTTGGGTTTTCTTTTTTGATAATTACTATTTTTCCTTTCATTGATAGGGCTGTAAATCGGACCAGCGAGGACCAGACAACTATATGTTCAAATTCGGACCAAAATTTTATTCTGCCGGATTTATGTTCGGCTTGGTCTAGATCGGACAAAATTTTTATATTCTGAAATTTGTTCGGTAAAGCATCGGACCACATTAATACTCGGATGGACTTATGTCCAGCTCGAGCTCGGAAAGCATCAGACCTAATAATTTGTTCAAGTTCGCTTCGTATAACATTTTGGACGGTCCACGGTTTGGCAATTTCTTGAGCCGGACTCAAACGAATAACAGATTGTCCTGTTCATTTTACATTCCTGTTTATTCACTGTGTGTACTGTGTATCGAATGAAAAAGTAAGTAAAAAGAATAAAACGAACATCCGAGGAAATTCACTTCCAAATCAAAACAACACTTTGCACATGTTCAAGATACAAATGAATTCTATCAAATTTATCATAAAAACGACTGAATTACATTAAAATGTCATTACGTTTTAACAATTCAGATGTTACCTTTATTTTCAAATATATTAAACTACAATCAAAGTAAGTAGGATAAGAGCATTACATTATTGCGCCCAGCTAAATCTTATAACATTAAAGCAAGTTAGCTTCATAGTCACAAATTCGGTATTCGAAAATAATTCGTCAAAATTTAATATTCAAAATTCGAAAAAAATTTGGTTAATTCGGAAAAACTCGGCAAAAATTTGATAAAAATAAAAATAAGAAATTTAATGCATCTCAGTACCTATCACTTAAGTAAATATACATTTAAATGCATAAATATGAAAAATAATAACAAACTTAGCGATTGATTCATTTAATTTGCACATTTTTCGTGAATAATTCACGCTTTCATGAATAATTCGTGAAATGGGTGATTTAAACTAACATTAGTGTGAATTGATTCGGCAGATGAATTCTTCGCAAATAATTTGCCATATTCGTGAATTATTCACGAACATTGTTACTATGGTTATCCCTACTTTGCGAAACCATTGGAAATGAGAGAGCAGAAATTACGGATTGTAAACACACTTGCACATAAGGGAAAAAAATCATTATAGATAATCTTATTATTTTTGGGAAAGAAATAAAAAGACTAAATTTGAAAAAAAAAACCTTGACCTACCCGCTTTATGCAGAAAACCTCACTGAATTATTTTTTACGCAGAAAACCTTCCTGAAGTATGTTTTTAAAAACCCCCTCTGAAGTATATTTTCAAAAAACCTCATCTAACTTTTTTGCTTATATTAGATAACCTCATTTATTTTTGCAAGCAGTCCCCAAAATTTTATGAAAACACCCCTTTATATATAAAACATATATATAAGAGCCTCTTTTTACAAAATAATGTTAGAATTTGGGACCCCCGACTAAAAAAGTTTAGATCTCGATCACTAAACCTTTTCAATATGACATCTATTCTTAATGCACTTATTTACTGATTTAACCTTTATTTTTTAAAATATTAAAATAAAACTCAGTCTACGGTTAATCTTTAAGAGGGGTAATAAGTAGCCCAAAATTTACTCTATACTCATCAATCACTCATTTTCTGTTCTTTCATTTAGTGAATTGGATGATTAATCTTCCTCTCAATTCGCGCTCTAGCATCAATAAGAAATATATTTATATATTTGGAACACAACTGTAATTCCTCCCACAATCACTCTCACCTCATAATAAGAGATTGGTGCAACCCTAGCAGTCCAGTGATAGGTCCCTTCGATAAGGAATGTAGTATGATTAGCGAAGTTCAAAAGTGAGCAGAGACTTACCCTTAATAAGATATGTTAATTACCCATTCTGAACACATCAAAATTAGAAGGGGTAAAAACCAAAATTACTCATTCACCTCTACTTTCCCCATCTGCCGATTGTAGTTGAGTCGAATAGTCAAAACATTTTTTGGTATTTCATTGAATTCATGTCTTATAGATTTGCTTGTTTTGACTCCATTCCAATAAATTTATTTTTTTCAGAAGATTTTTTTTTTACAATCAGTGTTTTGCCCAAAAATTAAGTGGGACCCCATTTCAAAATGTCTAGCTCCGCCACTGTTTGCAAGTTGGTTCAGATAATATCATGCATCTTTTTCAATATTGTCAAAAAATCTCACTCAGCTTTAGCAAAAAACTAACACCATCGGAGTGGATTTTTTACCACAATACTTAAGTATGATTTTCTTCATAAAAAATAGTTCAGTGAGATTTTCTGCATAAAGAGAACAGTTCGAAGGGATTTTTTGAAATTTAGCCAAATAAAAATTATTTTATCATTGGTGATCGAGAGAGAGAGAGAAGACAGAGAAATCATAATAATTGGGGAATATCGTACTGATAATAATAATCATCATAAGATAAACAGACATTACATGTGATTTCGAATCCCAACCGTAAGATATTCAAAATACACAATTTTTTAATGCCCCCTAAAAAAGAAATAAATTTGTTACAGAATCCAATCTTGAATTCGGAATATACCCCACGAAACTCTGACCGAGGCCCAGCTGAATTTACTACCCAAATGACCCACTTTTTTAAAGTATTTACCAAACTATCCTACTTTTGAAACTATTTGCGAAATTGACTGACTTTTTTAAAGTATTTACCAAACTAACCTACTATTAAAACTATTTACCAAATTAACCTACTCACTATCTGAGATAGAAAGTCTAGTTTAAATGAACTCGATATCTCACATAGCGAGTGTAGTTCAGATAGCAAGTGTAATTCTATGATTTTTCTAATACTTGGAAAAAAAATTTAACAGCACTTTCTACTTGAAAATGTATACAACTACACTTGCTATTTGAGATAGCGAGTTCATTTGAACTAGAGTCGCTTTCTCAGATAGCGAGTGTAGTTGTACTCATTTCTTCAGAAAAATTTTGAACACGAAATGTATACAACTACACTCGCTATCTGAGATAGTGATTCTAATTCAAATGAACTCGCTATCTCAGATGACGAGTGTTGTTGTATTCATTTTTCAGAGAAATTTTGAACCTGAAATATATACAACTACACTCACTATATGAGGCAGCGAGTCTAGTTCAACTAAACTCGCTATCTCGTATAGCGAGTTTACGTTTATAAATTTGCATGTTTAAATTTTTTCTAAAAATAGGTACAACCACACCCGCTATCTGAGATAGCGAGGTTAGTTTAGACTCGCTATCTGAGATAGCGAGTGTAGTTATAAACATTTTAGGTAAAAATTGCATGTTCAAAATTTCTCTAAAAAATGTGTAGTGCCCCAAATTTTCAATAATTAAAAAATAGAAAATACGTGGCACAAATCCAGAATCAACCTCAATGTAATTGTAAACATAGCAAAATACAGGAAAATTTCAACTTTTATTACAACAATTCTTTACATAGCACAGCGAAAATTTAACACCTTAAATTACGTTTTCTTTCTTTTTCAATTTGCATAAGCCATATTATCATTCTACCACATGCATCTAATCCTAAGCTAACGGTACCTACCTGTCAAACATGAGGCTAGAGATAACTGTAACCCCCCAAAACTACAGGGGTCAGCTATAACAGTGTGGGTGACATTAAAAGAAATACAATTTAAAAGAAACATAAAGAATAAATTCGAAATCAACACATTTCCACAGTAGCAACAAACAGAATATGAAATAACGATAAATAAAGCATAAAAACATCAAGTGAAACTAGGCTAAGTGTTAAGTGTAGGAAAACAGAAAACAAGCATGCATAATACAAGTCAAGAAAAACACAAATGCAGTATGATGACTCTATAATGCATACTTGTCGAATCTATGCTCCTCACTCTACTTAGATCCGGTGCAACCCTTATCGTTCTCTACTTTATAGTGTTTAATCTCTCGTTATATAACTAATCATACTACAGTGATAGAAACATGATCTAGAATACTTCGTGATAGGCCTATGTCCCGGTATCTACCTGAAAGACTAGCATCCTCAACGTGCAAGCATCATGTAAGCGCCGCCCTGAACATCCCATGCCGAAATTGCACGAATAGGTCCCAGCCTTTGGAATAAAACCGCCCAACCATAAAAGACCCTCAACGTGCGAACTCGGGAGATAACAATGATAATCGTAGCCCTCAGAATCAAACTGCCAAACCACGACTATAGTCCCGAATCTCATCTGTCCACTATATAGGGCCCCCTACTTACGTTTTCCAAGATCTATCACATCTCCACTAGTGCCTGTCATTATGTTTATTATTATTATTATTATTAGGTCAACCACAGCCACCTAGAGCTAGTAAACCCCACCAGACTTAATACCACAAAAAGACAGGATGAATAACCTCACTAAGTAAGCATCTCTTGTAAAATATGAGCAACACCAAATCCCTCTAGAGCCCAAACTTCCATTTCTCTCGATTAATTCATTTGCCGGTAATCAGGGTCCTACTCAACCTCTAGAGCTCACATAACCAAAACATCCATAATTCTATCCCTTTAAAGTTCTTAAAAAAATTCACCCCTTTAATTTAGAACTACCCCTTAGTTCCAAATCAAAAAATTCCATCTTTTAAAAAATAAAGTTATACAACCCACAACACAAATTCAACGCATAATACATTAAAAAACAATTCTTTCTCAAATCTGAAATTTATATGAGTTGAATCCTCGTAACAAAGAAATCAAATTAAATCATAAAACTTGGAAAAATCATGTTATCTCCAGCACATCCCAAGGAATCCACCAAAAAATTTGGTCTCAAATAAATTAGTTTAAAAGGTTCATATTTGATAAATTCTGAAAACTAACCGTTATATTAAAAATTTGAAACTACGACAGTACAGTGGTAAAAATTGCATATCCTACAATCTATAAGTCGGATTGAGGATCCGTCAGATGTTTTGGAAACTAGACACAGTGAGCTACAATTTCTATTTTGTAAGTTTTAGGTAATTCTGTCGGCAACTGAGTTGAAAACTCGTTCCAAACCGGAACAGACAGCAGTTCAGACAATGCATTTTCAATCGCTTTAAAATTCGTGTTTCTCACAACTGATACGTAGTTTAAAATTTCTAAATGCATGAATTTAAAAGGTCAAAACCCTAAGATAATCAAATATAACTTTTTCAAAACAATAGAGTTTATAAATCAAATCAAACTTTCAACAATTTCATAAAAAGAGCAATTTCCAACTAAATTCTTCATATTAGGAAATGTATATATGTATGTGTATATATATGTATATATGTAACAATAAAATCATCAAGAATCATTGTATATGGGTGGTATGTTGTTCAATTCACTCTCAGTATCAATATAAATCAAATTCCACTTGAAAACTTCACAAAACATTAAAAAATTCAAGTTTCGGCCTGCACATCAGAACCGAAATCGAAATCCAGTTCAACCCTTCAAAACTTGATCTTTTGATCCCAAAACTCTTTTGCGATTTGTTATACATATATACAAACTAGTTATATCAATTTTCCCTTGATTATATGCTTCTACAATATTTATTTGGTCAAGTTCTATCCATCAAAAACATCAAACAGAATTATATAATTTCAAAACAGTGAATAACCCTTCTTTATCCACATTCATGCACTATAACTCATACAATCTCAATCTACATGATCAAATCAATAAGAAACAACACATCCATGATTACTACTAGGTTTCTATCATTCTTGGTGTTGGGTTTATGTCTTGCATACTATGTTGATAAGAAGATGATGAGACGATGGAGGAATCGAGATGATCGGAGATGGAGTGGAAGCAAGGGAAACAGTCAGCAGCAGCAGCATGTGGAGTTGCGGTCGACCGCTCCGACTGCACAGAGTTCCTGAGAGGGGGATGGTCGACCGACCTTGTTGTGCGGTCGACCGAACGCAGCGCTGATGAAATATTTGGGTCAGGTGTTGGTGATTCGTGAGAAACCCAAATTGGTCTTCAAGTCAGATCTTACGGCTCTTATCGTAGGGTTATCTCTTCAGGAATGTCTAATGGTTATTGTATCAAGATATCAAACTAGGTTATCTCTAGATCTTTATATATTATTGTTATTGGCCTCCATTGAGAGCTAAGAGAGAGAGAGAGAGTACTTCATTAAAGGGGAGATTGAGTGATTCTCTAATTGTAAACAACTAGTACTTGCTGGTGAGGCTTGAGAGAGAGTCGTGGTGAGAATTGTAATATTCTTGTATCTTCTCTAGTTGAATAACAACTTGGATTTTTTCTCTCCCAGATTAAGGCAAAAGCCCCAACTGGGACAAACTTGTGGTGCTTTGGTGTATTTGGTAGTTTGTGTTGATTGCATCGAATAAATCAACAAGATCCTAAGAGAGATTTTCGATAGAAATCCCTAACAATTGGTATCAAAACTTCGGGTTCAAGGGTTTGTTCGAGTTCCTTGGAGAAGATGGTATATCAGATTACGAAGATCAAGAGGTTCAAAGGCAAGATCAACTTTGATCTCTTGAAGGTGGACATGCATGAAACATCGGTTCAACAGGACTTGGATCTAGTCCTAAAAGGAGATAAAGGGAGACCAATCAGCACAAAGAATGAGAAGTGGAAGAAGATATGTTTAGAAGCCTTGAGTTTAATCTGGTTGTCATCGACGAATGAAGTCAGGTATATGAGAAGCACGACGATTCTTTGGGCAAGATTCAGAACTGACTACTCGGGTTCGTCATCACAGGGTCGGATGTACCAGTGAAGAAAGTTATGGGATTTCTCAATGAAGAAAAGTACATCTCTTCTAGATCATGAAGTGGAGTTCAATATGGAGTTATCTGAACTGAGGGCATTCAACGCAGATGATCTAAGGGTTTCCAACTCGATATATTCATCACCAAATCCATCCAACATGATAACCGTGCTAGATGAGAAATCTACCAACACTACAAGGAATTTGACATATAGTGACAGCAAAAATCCGTGGGTAAAAGGCGAAAAACCGTAGGTATAGCCCGTAAAACCTATACCAACGGACATATTTTTCCGTCGTTTTTAATTAGCTATACCCACGGCAAAATGCCGTCACTATAGCCTATAGCGACGGTTTTTTCACCCGTTGGTATAGGTATCGGTGTTATACCCACGGTTTCGTATCCGTTGGTATAGGTTTTAAAGACACCTTTTGCTTTCCTATACCCACGGTTGAAACTCCATTGCTATAGGTTTTAGCAATGGTTTTAGCATCCAATTATTTGAATATATACCCATCGCTCTATACAAATTTTTTTCTTACTAATTACGCGTATGATAATTTAATATTTTCTTTTATAATATTAATTCAATTATAAACTAAATACACAATAAAATAGATAAATATATTTATGAAACAAAAATAGATAAAATTAAACTTCAATCATATTAAAAATTAATAAAATATTACAAGGATGTCAAATTACAAAATAGTTAATAACCAGATACACAATTGAAGAAATCCACACTTGGGCTGAATCACTCATCATAAGGCAACTACAGTTCTCTCGGCTCTTTAAGGAGCTGTGGCAGTAACATAAGATACAACTACAGTGATGTCGTCGAGTTTGCCTCCATAATAACGATATCCAGCATCTTGGGCTGCAGTTGAGAAGGGCATCTTCAATACAACTGAAGCACCTTGATAAAAGTTGAAATTTCAACCAAGGACCAGCATATAAAGTAACCAAACATTTCCGAAGGACTTCTTCCAGGCATAATTACTGAATAAATTCATAAGCAGAAGAGTGATGAATAGGGCAGAGAACTTTTTTTTTCCTGCAAAAGATATTAACTGGTTGAGAAAGACAAGATACATCAGATTTCCTTTTGACTGAAATAAATACGAGTGTTTTTCCTTCACAAATATTACTACGTTCAACTGGAGAATAAATGTAATCTTACCATCAAACACATATGATTGAATTTGAAAACAGAGCAGAAATCAATATTTGAAAACATTTATATTGTATTGATGGAACCAATGTGAATAGCAAAAAAGATGCTTCAATTTTATGAAGCAATAATATAATGAGTTTTCATTGATCAAAGATGAGAAGTTGAGAACTCTTATGTTTAAAGCTAGTAACAGAATTGTGTTTACCTTTAGAGACCTCTAGTCTGAATCTACCCATCTGGATGATCCTGACTCACCAACACCAATTATGGTACACTAAATCTGATATACAAAAATAAACTTTGGTTAATAAAAGCACAATAGCCAAATTTTAAAGTTTACTTGCTTGTCATTTCAGAGTTAGTTAAAATACCTTATTTCAAGAGCTTCATCTCCCTCAAATCTCATCTTAAACATCAATCCAACAGACAACTTGTGACATTTAGCTTCAAGATATCAGTTGACACTAATGATGAACTCTGAACAACTTGTTCTGCATTTGTAAAGTGCATGTAAACTATATCACAATTTCCAAATAACAGACGTGCTAAAGAGTGCACACAAGTTCAGCAAACATGCATGTGAGTGATATACCAAATTGCAGGAAAAAGAAAAGCATGAGAATTGAGATTCGAAGATCTTTTATATTTCTTTTGAAAACTTGTTAAGAGGGGTAGCACGCACATGCATGTGCATTGGACTTCCTAATACTAATAAGCAGTACAACAAAATTACTGGGCTTGTAGTAATCAGATTAGAGAGTTCATGTTGATATAGAACAGTAAGGTACTATAAATTGGAAGCATTTGATGCTATGATTAACTAACATGCTTCACAAAAAAGTTACGAGGTAAAAAACAGGGGATGAGTAGAAAAAAAAAATTGTGTTTGTATGGGGAAGGGATGGAAGACACCAACAATTGTGTTTGTATGGTCAGGGCTAATAGCAATCACAATATCACTACTTTGGGTGGCAATCAACCCTCCCAATAATAAGTACCAAGGGGCTCTCCTTAGCAGTGGAGGGCTCTAGTTACCGAGGAAGGGGTACTATAAACCACTGCTGGAGTTTTGGGGGTGCTATTTGGCTTATCTGCAGGCGGCGTGTGTTTCACCACATCCACTGCTGAGTTCTGTAGGGCATTACATGTGCAAAAAATAATCGCACAAAAAGAATATTATTCAAGAAATTACATACCCAGATGATCATTGATTTTTGAAAAATGCATACAAAAAGAGTAATATGATGTTTCAGACAAACAATGTCAAATCATTTTCCAGAACAGCTGAAAAATCAGGAACAAAAATTCAGCCTCAACTCAATTAAACTAAATACCTAATCTACATTACTAGCCTCATGCCTACAGGTTATCATGTCTGAGCAACCAAAAAATATTATTCACAAAGAATGCAAGATGGGTTTAGCATCACTATAACCTCATGTAATAGTATAATACACGATCAAAGCAACAGGTTCTATAATATAAGCTTGTAACAAAAACAAATTAAGATATAGCAATTTTACCTTCTCATGGTGTGTCTTGATGTGACTTTTGAGCTTGCATTCTTGTGTGTATCTTTTGCCACAATCTGCATAAGGACAAATATGATAGTGCTCTTGTGAATGAGTCCTCATATGTGACCTTAAGTTAAAGTCCAAGTTGAAGGCCTGCATACAACATATTTAACAAAAGTCATTATTCGGAGAACAAAACAAAAGAATCCAATTACAAATCAAATTACTGGCAGCGGTATTAATTTTATAGAACTTCGAGAGAATCTGATCGAATATCTATTTTAAAGATTTTGAAATCTGACTGAAGCTTTTGTTATTAAAAAAAAAAGAAAAAAAGTGAACATATGAATAATTAAGAAAACAATCGACCATACAACATAAGAGAATCTGGAGAAGGTAATCTAGTAATCTTTAGTATTATAATTTTAAATGCAGCTAAAAGATGTGTATCATTATGAAAGAGAGCAGATGAAACCTAGAACATATATAAAGTAAATTGATCACCATCTGTTTAATCATTTGATAACTAGAGCCATTTGATTGAACTAGCAAAAAGAATAATACACTTAGAAGCAAAAAAGGTAATGTTTCTAGCATAGGGATTCATAAGCAAAAAAAATAAGAATATATCCTTCATCCTATTGAAAGCTTTTGAATCTTCTCATCGCTTGAAGCCTTATAACAAGTAAGATGAAGTGACAAACTGGATAAAGAAAAACCACTAATGACAACATTTAATAGAAAGGCCAGATGTGCCAGGTGGTCAAATATCAGTAACTCAGGAAACAATTTTTACCTTGCCACAGCCTGGATGATGACATACGAAATTCTTTTCTCCAGTATGAACCACTTGATGTCTCTTCAACTTTGAACTATCTAAGAATTTCTGCAAAATACAAACATGACGATATAAAGATTCGAGAAAACACTAATAACAATATGTCAACAACAACCTGTCAATTTAGAAGAAGAGATGAAGGGATTCGGGAAAAAAAAGGATCTCGATACGACGACGACGACGACTGCCCCGATCTCGATTGCATCTCCAGTTACTACTAGAATCCCTCAGATCTGGATTTCCAAGAAACAACCAAATGAATCTAGAAGAAGAGATGAAGGGATTCGGGTGCCCCGATCTCGACTGCTCCCGATCTCGACTGCTCCGATCTGACGACTGCCCCGATCTGCCCCGATCTCGACTGCTCCCGATCCTAAAGCTTGGGGAGAGAGGGATTCGGGTGTGGGAGATAGAGAAGAGAGAGAGATGGGTGTGAGCCTGAGACAATACTCTATAAATTGGGGACATTTGGGATTTGAGGGGGAAAATGAAAAAATTGGGGGGAAAATGAATTATAGAATATACCCACCTATACCCACAGTTTACTATACGTCTGTGGGTATACAATGTCTGTACCTACGGTTTTAGTGATCCGTCACTATAGGTGTCCGTTGGTATATGGCAAATTTCTTGTAGAAAGGAGAAGTTTTTCATAACATGTATGATCAAGGGATTGGAGGAGGATGCACTTGGAAAAAATAGTCAGAAATCAGCGTCAACTTCTGTGAGTAGCTTGGAGGTGGATTGTACTTTTATTTGAAGGAAAAGTGTATGTAGGAGTAAGGTCCGTTGCCACCATTGCAAAGGGATTGAGCATTACATGAGAGACTGTTGCAAGTAGTTGAGTCAGAGGGGCGCCAAATACTGTAACTCTCCGAATTCCAAATGAGATCGAATTCGAAGTTCCACGGAATCTTTACACTTCACTTCGTACAATTTTATAAGGAATTAAAAACTTTTATTACATCAGAGTTACATTTTACATTTACACTTAACCAGCGGAAACAATTTACAACAATTACATAAATAAAATATACAACTCTTGAAATCATTCTTTAAGCAGCATGCATACTTTAACCTTGTCAATCACTTTATCCTGCATAAAAACTGTGGGCACGTCAGTTTATTCAATTGACGATAGGATATAATATATCAATTTTCTCTTACTTAGAAAGTACAAACTTGTCACAAACAGAACTACGGGGACTATCCTATTGATGTCCTATTGTGAATGTGCACTTAATCCTTAATGCAGTTGTTTATACTATATGACACTAATGCGCACTTGCTTAGAGTCTATGCAGGCTATACTATATAGGTCCGAGGACAAGCCCTTAACCGTTCTTCATTTTTGTAGGGTTCAATCCCTCATCATGACTTAATCTACTACGGTAACACGGTAAGTATCCTAGGTGTTCTATGAGTTACGAGCCCATGTCCAGGCGTCTAGGAGAGAATCTCGCGTACTGACACATGACTCATCATGCAGGCATCCTGTAATCAATTCACCTCCTACCATAGACATGGTACCACCCGTAGTCACTAGACCACCCCACAAGCGTCGCCACCGGAACGGTACTCTGGAGTAGTATCCACGCCCTATTCATGTCGCATCATAGGACATCCTGTGAATACTCTTACGCCGCCAATCCAATGGCTCTCATACTCATATTTTTCTCTTACTTTCATCACATCTCCACTACGTGTCGTCTTTATTTTATTTGAATCATGAATAAAAATCAATCACCTAGAGTTAGCACTCCCACTATACCGGTCTTAACCATTTAAATAATACGACCCAACCTTGGTCTTTCCATTTCAAATCTCATTTCAACATATTTCTTTCAATGCGGGTATGAGGCTTAGCTACACTCTAGTTCTCAATTTCACTTCATAATCACAAAATTGAGTTTTCATACTCATAAGTTCTTTTTCACATTTTAACATGGCTTCCATTCTTTTTCTATGAATCAATCCCATACATAAAGTTCAATTTCTCAATCTATACATTTCACATTCAAAAATCAATTTCACTACATCCATTAAATACTCACTCTATTATTACCTTTCTTTGCTTAATTCAAAAATCACAAATTGTGTTCTTCATTTATCTTTCGAATGCACATAATACCCAAATTAGTGAATGAAGGTCCATAAACAACACACTTAAATTTTTCTTCATTTAAAATCCTGTTTTATAACATAGTATAATTTTCTCATGGAATAAACCACCAAATGACAATTTCATGGAATTCGACACAATTTTTTTAACTTCTAAACCACTCTTATTTAAGTCAAACATTGTATAGATATTTTTCATGAGATCCATATATTTTAAGGATAATTATAATAATTTTTCAGATTTTTGAAGGTCCAAAATCAATTAAAAGTCGAAACCCAATTTTTTTTTTGTTAAAGTGCCAAACTCAGGAATCGAACCCGCAACCAAAGACCACCCGCAAGCTGCAGTGCAGCGCACTGTGGCGCCACTGCTAACCAGAAAGGCCAGAGCGCACATGCGATATAGAAGGGGGTTTAATTTCATATGAAATCGTTCTCGGGTTTTTGAAATTTCTTAAAAATGAAAAACAAAAGGGCTAATGCCCAGTTTCGAACCCGAAACCCAGGACCACCTGCACGCTACAGTAAAGCGCACCCAAATGCACCCGTTAACCAAATAGTCCAAGTGGCTAATCTGATATAGATTGGGGTTTTTAGGGGTTATAGCCCGAGTCTCTATTACTTTCGAAATTTTATAGAAATTAAGTATTTTTATGTGCTTTTCTTCTCCAATTTAACTCAAAACTCTAGATTTTAGTTTCCATATAATTACAGTATTTCAGTAAAATAAAACTTGATTTTTGACACAAAAATCATAATTTTACTCTCTACTTACATTTGTCTTTACAATTTCGAATTTTAGAAAACAAGCATAGTTGCTCTACCATTTTGCACTTAAAATTGTTTCTAGATCATTTTTATTACTATTACATAATCATTTCAGCAACAATTTTCCTTTTTCATGCCATTAACAAGTAAATTAGTCAAAATCACATTTTTCATGGTTCTCATTTCAACTAACTAAACATACAATCATACTTTCTTAGTTTAGCACATAACAATCATATAAATCATGGTAGCATGGTAATTTCTAAGATAACAATCACAGTTTGCATTAATTAACATTCTTTTTAACACACATTCCTACCAATTGCAATTTGTCTCATTTTCTCAACACATGGCTAAATTAACTAGGGTTTTCTTCTCAATTTTATCAAACAATACCCTAGCATGATGTCTAATTAGAAGTTCGAGAAAATCACTCACCTTTAACGGAGAGAAACAACAAAACTCATAAAGATCTCCTAGAATGAACAAGGAAAGCCTTATCCTACTAGTTTGAGCCACCAAATTTGCTTCTCCTCCTAGCTTGAAAGGTGTTGGACTCCTTCTTCTTGCTCCAATGGTCGGCCGGCCAAGTTTGGGATGGGAACACACACAATTCAACTCTCAATCTTTTAGACTCACAATTCTCTCAATCTTTTGACTTACTAATGTTTCTTCTTTTCTTTCTTTCTTTCAATAATTTAGGTGCAAGAATGAAGAGTGTAGGGGGGGGGGGGTATTTATACAAATTTTGAGTGCAAATGGAAGGCTAGGATTAGTCCAAATAGTTAAGGATCAAAGGCCAAGATGAATTAGAGAGTTGTAGTAACTACCTATGATGAAGCAATCACCTCACCACTACTCCCATGTCTCCCACATCCTTGTACAATCTGGCCTAGGTCAAAAGGTGCACAATGCACGTGCTAGTGTAATGCACGTGCCATTCTAGTATCCCCATTTGCAAGTTTGTTCATGTGTTTTAATTAATTGCTTACTAAATTGGTCTACACTACAAGTTAGACTAATTAAAAGAGAAATTAAGTTCAATGGGCTCACTAATGGGCTAATTAACCATGGGCTCTAATAAATAAATAAATTAATTAATTAGGGTGGGCTAGAAAGAGACAATTAAGTCTAGATTTTTAATCAGGCTTTCTAGATTAAAAATATGAGAATTAGGATTAAATGTTCATGAAAATAATTTAGAGACACACGTGAACAACACATGGAAACAAATTCTAATTAAAATTAAGATTTGAAAATCTAGGATGTTACAAATACAGTGCCGCCGAATCAGGTGATGCCTTAAGCAGTACTTTTGTTTCAAGTTCTTTAGATATAAATTCTGGTTGTTTTTTTAATTCAGTTAGTTCTTCTCAAGTTTGCTCCGAGAGGGAGATGGTTGCTACTTTCAAATTTACATCATATCATTGTGTGGGAACGAAGGTTGATAAGATTTGTGAAGCAATGGTTTCTACTTACAAGTTTGCCTCATGTTGTTGAGTGGGAACGAAGATTGACAAGACTTGTGAAGTAAGGGGTGAGAAAACTAATGAGTCGAAGATGATAAGCGGAATGAGACACACACTAGAGGAGGGCATGTATATTCCTTTGATGAAGCAAAACCATATATTAATGAGAACTCTAGAAGCTCGGGACTGCAGGTAAACAGATCCAGGTGGAGTTCGTTCAGTTTGGAAAAGTTATCGTGAGGTGATGAAAGATGAGAAGAGGATTGAGCAAGGTCAGCACAACCTCTAACAGCTTTGGAGAAACAGAAAAACTTGCGCAAGTATTTCAAAGCCCATTGTTCCTAAAACACCATCTAGTACGCTGTCACTAGAATCATCCGAGTGAGACTGCGACATTCGAATATCTTCAGGAGGTGGAGAGCCTTAAGGTAGGTGAGTTCGTGTGGAGGGTGGCACCTCCATGATTACATCTATTGGGGTGTGCCTTTGAGGGGGGCATACAGCTGGAGAAAACCAGGTAGAGATAGATTCAACTAGCAGAGGAAGGTATCGAAACCAGTTGTTTGCAAAAAGAGAAGGAAAATAGTCTAGAAGGTTTTAAATCACACAGGTGTAGATTCATGAGTATGCATTCCAAGGTGGAGATTGTTGGGTTTATGTCTTGCATACTATGTTGGATAAGAAGACAATGAGACGATGGAGGAATTGAGACAATCGGAGATGGAGTGGAAGCAAGGGAAACAGTCAGCAACAGCAGCAGGTGGAGTTGCGGTCGACCGCACATAGCGTCGGTCGACCGCTCCGACTGCACAGAGTTCCCGAGAGGGGGACGGTCGACCGAACACGACGTTGATGAAATATTTGGGTCGGGTCTTGGTGATTCGTGAGAAGCCCAACTTGCTCTTCAAGTCAGATCTTACGGCTCTCATCGTAGGGTTATCTCTTCAGGATTATCCAATGGTTATTGTATCAAGATATCAAACTAGGTTTTCTCTAGGTCTCAATATATTGTTGTTATTGGCCTCCATTGAGATCTAAGAGAGAGAGAGAGTACTTAATTGAAGGGGAGATTGAGTGATTCTCTAATTGTAAACAACTAGTACTTGCTGGTGAGGCTTGAGAGATGACCTCAGTGAGAATTGTAATATTCTTGTATCTTCTCTAGTTGAATAATATCTTGGGTTTCTTCTCTCCCGGATTAAGGCGAAAGTCTCAACCGGGATAAACTTGTGTGTGCTTTGGTGTATTTGGCATGATCTCATATGTGCTTGGTAGTTTGTGTTGATGCATCTAATAACTCAGCAAGATCCTAAGAGAGATTTTCGGTAGAAATTCCTAACACTTGGGTCATATATACAATAAGTTTCATCCATAAAGTTGCATATTTATTCATGAAGGTTTTGTTTTAACTATTCATTCATCAAGTTTATCCATTTCATCAACAAACAATCTTCTAGTGAACATCCTATTAGACAAATCTTCACATTCATCATGCATAGAACAACAAAGAGTAAAAATATGTCACTCACCTTTTTAGAGAAGATCAACGAAGTGAAAATAAGAAGCCCCTTCCTTTGCAAAAAAAAAGTCCAAGATCCAACACCCAATAATGCAAGTTTCAAGATCCAAATCTCCAATTCAATAAGATGTGAAGGAAAATAAGTTTTTGGTTTCACTACAAAAGGAAGGGGGGGCAGTATATATGGTCGGGATATACATTTTTTTTAGGGTTTTGAAGATTTACAAAAAAAATATCATTTTTAGAGATAATATCTTTATATGTTTAAATCTATTAAATTAGGCAATTTGATAACCAAATAAGGTGAGATTCAAATCCCCCAAATCTCTCCTATTGCTAGCCGGCCTCATTTGAAATCTAGAAAAATATCTTTTGAAATTTTACCTCTAAGTGACACTTTTACGAAAAGACCATTCATTTAGCAATTATTGAAAAAAACCCATAATGACTTATAAAAATTTAGAAACTTGCAATTGTTATTCACCAACAAAATTTATATCCTTCAAATAAAATTACTTGACTGTGTTTTCCCAAAAATTTACATTTGCAAGTGTTTTGCACATGCAAAAAGGCAAATCTCAGAAATGTTTATTAAATCACCAAAAATCACTTAAATTCATTTATTAATCTCAAAAACATTATTTTATATTCTAGGATGTTACAAAATGAGTACAACTACACTCGCTATTTGAGATAACTATGTTAGTTGAACTAGATTCACTATTTGAGATATCGAGTGTAGTTATATACATTTCAGGTAGAAATTGCAAGTTCAAAATTTCTCTGAAAAATGAATACAACTATACTCACTATTTGAGATAGCAAGTTTATTTGAACTAGACTCGGTATATGCGATAGCAAATGGGTCAATGTTGTAAATAGTTTCGAAAGTGGGTCAGTTTAGTAAATACTTTCAAATAGTGGGTTATTTTGGTAAACATTCGGCCCAGCTGGCAGTAATTAGGCAACACCTCAAGGGCTCTTTCGTAATTCAACAATTTTTTTAAGACTGCCGTTTTCGCGTATAAAGAGCGTGGTATCGAGGAGGCACAGCTGAGAAATAAAAAAAATTAGGGTTTTTTTGAAGCTTCCGATTCTGCTTCCAATTTTAATCGGATCTCTTCGGATCTTCGCATCGGATAGACTTCTGATTGCTCGTTTGCTTCTGGATCTGCTCACCATCTTCTGAATCTCGGTACAATTTCGATTCGTTTGTTGTTGTTTTTTTAAATTAGATGATTGTGATTCTTACTGTTAAAAAAAATGAAAAATTTTTGGACAATTAATATTTCTTGATTTGAACTGGTTTTATATCCTTTTTGGCTTCTGTATAGTTTAGAGATTTTTTTTTAATATAAATTATCTTGAAAAATAATTTAGAAGATTAAAATTAGATGATCTATTAATGAAAATGACGTATCTGCAAACTTAATATTTTTTAAAAATAATTATTAATTGAGGAGATGAATTTAATTAATTTTGTGGTATGAGTATAATTGGACGTTTTAGGCGCTGAATTTTCTAGATATTCTCAGCTACTTAATAATAAATTTTGTTGTGAGAAGCGGTCAATTGTGTTCTTAGATGCAAAATTTGTAGTTGTTCCTTCGTTAAAAACAAATTTATTTATTTATTTATTTATAGATGTTTGGGCTTGTATTGTTGCTGCTATTAATTTGTATTTAATTTTCATTTATGCTTTAAATTATTTTTATTTTATTTTTTTTGAGATAAAATTTCTCATGGAAATTGTGGGTTTTATTCTTTTTCAGAAAAAAAATCTCTAGCCAAAGATTTGGAAGACAAACTAAATAGGGAATGCTGAAAGATGTGCTTGCACGCAAATAAGTTCTTGTCCAAGGTAAACGAAATTGTAGCTCCATACGAGCTGCACTTGTTCATCCTTGATGAGATTGGCCAGCACGTGCTCTGTCCGTCAACGCACGATGGAGGTGGAATGTCAGGCATGCATGTCGTGGTAGATCACGACATTGGCGAAGACGGTTGATTTCTTCCAGATTAAGAATTCCTGCTTTGTAATTAGTAATTGAGGTTGCAAGCAGGAGTAGCAATAGTATAACTCTGTAGTAAAAAGAATATTGCAAATGGGAACAGATATGAAGGGGACTATTTTGATGCACAAGTATGAATTAGGGAGGTTATTAGGGCAGGGAACCTTTGCCAAGGTTTACTATGCGAGGGATCTTAAAACATCACACAGTGTTGCTATAAAGGTGATCGACAAAGAGAAGGTCTTGAAGGTTGGGCTCATAGATCAGATCAAGCGTGAGATTTCGGTTATGAGATTGGTGAGGCACCCACATATCTTGCAGCTTTACGAGGTCATGGCTACCAAATCGAAGATTTACTTCGTCCTCGAGTATGTTAAAGGCGGTGAGTTATTCAACAAGGTTGTGAAGGGTAAGCTGAAGGAAGATGTTGCTCGAAAATATTTTCAACAACTTGTTAGTGCTGTAGACTTCTGCCATAGTAGAGGTGTTTATCACCGGGATTTGAAACCTGAAAACCTTCTCTTGGATGACAATGGAGACTTGAAGGTTTCGGATTTTGGGTTGAGTGCCCTTGCTGAGTGTAGGAGACAAGATGGCTTACTTCACACCACGTGCGGAACTCCAGCTTATGTTGCACCTGAGGTCATCAATAGGAAAGGATATGATGGCGCAAAGGCTGATATATGGTCCTGTGGTGTCATTCTGTTTGTTCTGCTGGCGGGCTATCTCCCATTTCACGATCCAAATCTTATGGAAATGTATAGAAAGATTGGAAAGGCGGAGTTCAAATGTCCTAATTGGTTCCCTTCAGATGTTAAAAGACTGCTATCGAGAATCCTTGATCCAAATCCTTCAACTAGGATCTCAATTGCAAAAATCAAGGAAAACCCATGGTTCAGAAAAGGATTCAACAACAAACTTATGAAAGAAGGAACCGAAACAAAAGAGACAGAGCCAATTGAAGTCAATAGTTTGTTTGATTCCTCCGACAACAGTGTGGAAGGAAAGCAAGAGACATTGAAGCCCATTAATATGAATGCCTTTGACATCATCTCCCTTTCGGCTGGCTTCGACCTCTCCGGCTTATTTGAGGAGGCTGAAAGGAAAAGCGAGGCAAAATTTACTTCAGCAAAGCCTGCCACTACAATAATATCAAAGCTGGAGGAGATGGCTAAGAATCTCAGATTCAAAGTGACGAAGAAGGATGGCGGAGTTTTGAAAATGGAAGGCTTGAAGGAAGGGAGGAAAGGAGCGTTGGCAGTCGATGCTGAGATCTTTGAGGTGACCCCCGAATGCCATCTTATTGAAATAAAGAAGACTAATGGGGACACATTGGAGTATCAGAAGGTGTGGAAAAAAGAGATACGACCGGCTCTTAAGGATATCGTGTGGGCGTGGCAAGGTGATCAACCGCAAGCATTTCCCCAATTACCACCCCCATCATCGGTAGAGCAGCAGTAGTGAATAACTTGAGAGGTATATTCTTCTGGAAGGGCTGGTGAAACTTCCTTGTTCTAAGTAATTTTCTTGATGTTTTCGTATATTTGTCATTTATGTATTTTGTTGTTCCAATGGCTGATCCTTGTGACTGTGTTGGTACTTTGATTAGTTTTAATTGACAACGAGCATTGATTTGGTTTATGTTTCCGCTGCATTTCTTATCCCTACTTCTGTAAGAAGTTGTTGTTATTGAAGTACTCCATTTTGCATCATGTAGGCTAGTTGCTGTCAAATATACTTAAATTTCATGGGCAATTAATTGCACTACTGTTCTTTTCTCTTTTGTAAGTACATGGTTTTTTCGTATGCTGTGTTCATAAATTTGGTTTTTCTCATTTATGCACATATTGAAATCTATTTAACATTGTAGAACAATTCCCTTTATGGGGTGGCAGATGGGTCGACCGGGCCGGGCCGGGCCCAACCCATACGGGTTGGCACACTTGGGTAGGCGGGCCGGGCCGGGTTGGGGTATTATACGGGCCTGGCCGGGCCGGGTCAGAATCTTAATTGGGTGGCCCGCCCAACCCGTGAACCCTTTAGGGCTCAACCCGGGTTGGGCCGGGTCGACCCGCGGGTTGGCCCGTTTAATAATATATATATTTTATTTTATTTTATTTTATTTTATTTTATTTTATTTTTTTTTTTGTGGTAGCTTAAATTGAAGTAATACTAAGTAATACTACATTACTACTAATAATAATAGTATAATACTAAGTGAGTAATACTACATTACTAAGTAATACTACATTACTACTAATAAATAATAATAATACTACAATTCTTCAAAATTATAACACTAAGTAAGTAAGTAATACTAAGTAGGTAATACTTAGTAAGTAAGTAATACTAAGTAAGTAATTACTACTAATAAGTGATAATAATACTACAATTCTTCAAAATTATAATACTAAGTAAGTAAGTAATACTAAGTAGTAAGTAAGTAATACTTAGTAAGTAAGTAATACTAAGTAAGTAATACTTAGTAAGTAATACTAAGTAAGTAAGTAAGTAATACTAAGTAAGTAATTTTTTTTGGTAGTTTAAAATTATAATACTAAGTAAGTAAATAAGTAATACTACATTACTACTAATAAGTAATAATACTACAATTCTTCAAATATCGGGCCAAATGATGTTTAATTATAATACTAAGTATGTAATTCACTAAATTTTGTAATAATACTAATAAGTAATAATACTACAATTCTTCAAATTGAATCAAATATCCCCAAATAATGTTTAGTTATAATACTAAGTAAGTAATAATACTAATAAACAAAAAAAATCGTGACAATAATAATAATAAGATTGGAAGAGTGAAATTGACAACAAATTTTGAAATTTTATTCATACGAATTTAAGTGATACAGTTTGAACAATTTATAACGAAATGAAATGAAAAATTCAATTCACAAATAAGTTTTATACAATAACATATTTCTTATGTACAATTTGAATTGACTACAATTTTTCTAATTTAACATAAGATGAAAAGCTATTGTTGTTGTTGTTGTTGTTCTTCGGGCGAGTTGCTCCCACTTGTAGAACTTGATAGTGCTTTCCCTTGCGTCCTATCTTCAGCCTTCAGCCAGTCTTCTGTGCAAACGAGCATCTCCAACGCCTCGGGCTTCAACCGGTTTCTGTAATCAGATAGAACCCTGCCACTTGTAGAAAATGCACTCTCAGAAGCAACTGTAGAGACAGTAGGAGTTAGCAAATCTTTAGCCATAATAGACAGAATACTAAATGTGTGTTCATGTTCTTTCCACCATTGTAAAATATCTAGTGGGGAAAGAGTAGGCTCAGTATCCTGTTGGTTATACCAATTTAATTCATTTGGTTGATTAGTCCTAGGTTTTTTAGACTGAATTTGTTCAAGTAGACTAAATGTTCTATCACCAATTTTACTTTTACCTTTAGAACTACCAGAAGAAGAACTAACTGCAGAAGTTGTACTACTAGAAGCAAAACGTCTATCATAATAATCATACAAGTTATTTAATGTAGATTCAAACTGAACTAAAAAAGTAGCGCAATCAATTGTTAATTCTACATTGTCATCTAAACATGCAAAAAACATTTCTATCAAATTCTTCGTACCTTCTAATTTGATACGAGGATCCATAACAGTAGCAACACAAATCAACATAGGAGGAGGAAAATAATATTTCAAAAATTTTTGAAATGCAGGTATTACAATGTCACTAATATAGGGATCATTTAACACTTCGTTAAATATGTTGGATATATTGGTATATTCTCTCTATATAAATATAGCACGTGCATTTGTGTAACACGTGTAATGAACGTACAATTGATTGGATATTGGAACGTGGGTTTGTGGGCTTATAACCCGATACCCAAACCAGTATTTAGGAATAAATACTGGCTTGTGATAGCAGTCTAGGTATTCCAATTTTGATACCTAGGGTGAATATCTCAAGCAACTTAGATCTAGAGATAAAACCCTAATTCCCAATTGCTAATTTCCTCACAGAATTTAACAATCTTGAGATATTAAGTTAATCTTGTGAGATTAATTAAGGGGATTACCATCGTCTTGCTCAAACCCGTCGGAATCTTCTGGAACCGCAGTCGCCAGATCTCATCGGAGAGATTGAAGGCGACGCCGGAACCCTAACGGATCTGCTGCGAAGCCGTCCGTTCGTTCGCTCGGTCGCCGTCCGTTTGTTCGCTCGTTCGCCGTCCGTTTGTTCGCTCGCAGATCGCGTCGGGAGGTCATCAGGCGCCGAACCCTCCTCTTCCGTCCGCTGTCGACGGCAGTCACGAACCCAGGCGCAACTCCGACTCCTCCTTCTCTCTCTCTTTTTCGATCTGTGTGAAGAAGAAGACATCTCTCTCTTCTTCGATCTGTGTGAAGAAGAAGACAGTGATCTCATCAAAAAGAAGAAGAAGACAGTGAAGATCTGAGGGAAACATTCATACATTTGGAAAGCTTACTGATCATCTACTTGTCGAAATCTTTGTTCGAGTCCCAATTAATGGGTGGGCTCAGATAACATGCGTGAGTAAGCAGTGGGCTTCTGTATTTCATGGGGAATGTTTGTGGCAGACTGCAATTGCCAGGGCCTGGCCCTCAGCAAGCCACAGGAAACGCTGGCCTGGACCAATTCCCCGGAGTGTGAGCAGGAGAATGGTTTGTCGTTTGGATTTGTTCCCAACAGACACGAGTCTAATCAACTGAAGGGGAAGAGACAGTGAAGGATAAGTTCTTTACTCTTCTCGTATTAAATTTCTGTTAAATATCTTGCTAAGTGATTAAGTTCAAGACCGTATTAATCATTTGTTTAATTAAATACAAGTTGAACAGTTGTTTTTGGCTATGTGCTAAAACAAGATATCTATTTTGATAAGTTAAACTGTATGTTGACTATAAAATTCGGATCTCCAATAAAATTGTTGTGAATTAGATAGTGCTAATAATTTGTTTAAATTGGCTAATCTTTAACAATTTGATGAATGTAGGAACTTTAATGTTACTTACAAATTGTGTATGTTGGAGACGATGGATTTGCATCATGGTATGATAAGTCTGCACTACGCAGGCTTCTCCATCGAATTTGGAAAAACACTTCTAACTTGAAGTGTCGGTATGATCTACTTTAATTTTCTCAGTATTTTTCATGTGATGAATGTGTTAACGTTTTGTGCGTTTGATCATATGATTGAGAGTTTTAGATCATAGTTATTCTCGCTCTGAAAAACTAGCATGTTTAGGGTTGTTAAGTGTTTTATCATACTATGTGTATAGATATTTTGACAAATCCATTGTTTGCAGTTTGTGTGAGATTACATATTTGATTCTCTAAAATTTAAAATAAAATAAAATTGTATAAGATGTATAACAAATGTCTGTAACTTAGGAGAGAGCATCTCTTAATGTAGAATATGACTCTACTAGTTACGTTGTGTTCCATCTCGTTCGTTGTACTGTGTGTGCAAAGTTGAATTATAATATACTAGTCATTATCTCATTTAGCGTTATGAAGATGATGAAGAACGAGTAAAGGAAAGAATTGTTTGCTCAATGTGTTTGAACTAGTGGACATTGTTAGAACCATTAGAGAAAGCAAATAATTTTTGAAAAATGTGATAGAGTAATTTTGTATTAACTCTTATACAGTTCATATATTGTCAATCGTATGTATAAGTTGAGTTTAACAAATGAGACAATTAATAATAATAGTTCTAATTGTGTTCTTGAACATAGCATAATTGGCTAAGATTTGAGAACTATATATTCAATTGTTTGCGAGGAAATGTGATCTAATTATCAAAACTGTGGGGAAATGGAGTTAAAAGCTATTGAGTCAAAGCTTTAACATCCAAGTTGTTTTGAAATTTAGAATCACTATGAACTATATATTAAATTGTTAAAACTCATAACCCTACAAAATGACACTTCATTAAAATATGACAAATATGAAAGTTGTGCTCATATTATAATCACTAGAAAATCTTTTAGTATGGTCTCTAGGAGCACACAACTTCTTGAGTCAATACATTCTGATATTTATGATCTCAGTAGCTTTGTGACTAGATGAGACAATTGTTGGTCAGAAGTATTTTAATCGCTTTTGTAGTTGATTAATATAAGTCTGTCATATATATGAAGAATGAAGCACTTGTTAATTTTAACGAATTGAAAAATTATAGTTAAATGCTAAAAATCAAGGGTTCAGATTTAATAGAGGTGGTGAATATGTTTTAACAACTTTAGAGAAGTTTGCATTGTGCATAATCTCTACCGCACTCTACTCACAACAGTCAAACGGTATTGATAAAAGTTAGAATCAAACACTTAGTGAAATGTTGAATTCTATATTGTTGACTGTTGTTTGTCTTGTGTAATTATGAGTGATGTTGTATTGTTAATCATATCTCTAATGTGTTACTACACTCTAAATTGAATACACCTTGTAAATCATGGTATGAAAATACAAACAGTTTTGTTAAAGTGAAAATGTGTGTTGTGATACTTTTGTTAGAGTACATGATCCTAGAAGGCCTAAAGTAGGACCTACAACAAATATTTGTGTGCTTAGAAAGTGCAGAATGTAGCTCTGTGGACAGATGTTGGATCTATCTAATTTGTGTTAGAAGAATCTAGACTTGCAAGTTCTTTGAGGATATGTTCATCAAAGATAAATGTATGAAATAATCTAGTCCTACAGACATGTTCAATGATTCACAGTTGGAATCAAGAACTAGCCTTACTGACACTTGAAAACTTGAATGACAAATGAGCTAAGAAGAGTCTTTAGTAGACAATGAGATGATTCTGTGTCATACAATAATACTTTAATTTAGTTGATCTGCCGAAAGAGGCTAAAACTATAGTAAGTAAGTGGGGTTTTGTAGAAGAAACTTAATTTTGATTGTTCAGTAGCAATTTTAATACTTTTTAGTAGCTAATAGATTGACTGAGAAAAATGGGGTAGATTTATTGTCTACTCACATGTTTGTCATATTGCTACAATAAGTATTCTTCTTACCCTTACATCTATTGAAAAATTTTTCATTCATAAAGGATAATTAAAAGGCTTTGTACTTGATGTTTTGTACTGAACAGTTTTGTACTGGAAAGTTTTGAACTAATATGTTTAGTGAACAAGATTTACAATATAGTAAAATCATTGTATGTTCTTAAAACATGTATAGCCAACAGATAAATAATTTGACAAATTTTTGAAAGAGCCTAGTATATGAATCAAGTAATTCAGATCAGTGCCTTCAACTTTGTGGTGTGTCAAATATAGTGGCTATTATTTACTTGTTCTGTTGACATGCATGTTCTTGGAAGTGACCTCTCTATTACAAATGAAGTTAAAATTATGCTATCCAAAGAATTCAACACGAAAACCTAGGTACTGTGGACACCATAGGTATAAGGGTGAGTTTTCAGTTGGCAAAGGATAACTCTTAGCCAAACTCATCAAATCAAAATGTGTTTCAAAAGTGGGGATATAGTGATTGAAAGTGTGTTTTGAAACACCTTATGATTATTATAAAAGGTTGACACCTAATGATGGTGTAACTATGAGACAGGTAGATCATTCTAAAGGAATTGACAGTCTCATGTATACAAAGATCTGCACTAGAATAGACATAGCCTTTGAGGTAGGTATGATCTGCAGATTCACTAATAATCCCATACACATTTGAGTGCCCTTAAGAGGCAAATGAGATACCTGAGTGGTATTCAAGAGTTTGCTTTGTGCTACTCTAGTCATTCTTCGAATGAATGACTGACCTGATGCATTATGATGCTCAGAATTTAGTGAAAGTCGATATCTAGTAGATATGTGTTTACACTAGGAGAAACAGAAATGTTATGGAAACAAAAAGCAAACAGGCATTGTGTAATCATCCATAAAATCAGACCTCTACGTGTAATCCTCTGCAGGGGAAAAGGCTGAGTGGATTGAAGAAATTGTTGCTAGTTATCCATTAAGAAGTTTAAGTAACTCTCTTATTCTGTTATGCGACTATCAAGCTACAATGCACTGTAGCTCATAACTCACTCTATAATAGTAAGAGGAGTATATTAAGGCTTAAAGAAGCCTAGTTGAACTTTCTCATAGATAAAGTGCAATTACGACAAGTATGGCTAATGCTCTTGCTAAGAGACTTGAAAGTGATCTAATTATCAAAACTGTGGGGGAAAGTGGAGTTGAAAGCTATTGAGTAAAAAGCTTTAACATCCAAGTTGTTTTGAAATTTAGAATCCAATTGGAGCCATAGAGAAGTTCAAACTTAAGCATCAATTTTAGGCAGTTGACATGTTTTAGATAATTTTGATGATTCGACATAAATTCCACAAATATATAATGTCATTCCAATTTTGATGGTATTATATATCTAGGAATTTACTTAGAATAATCATATTATTCCAATACGAAACATGAAAACTTGTCGATGTGTTTCCGATGATTAAATTGTCCTAAATATCATTCCAATTTTGATGATATGTCTTTTATGGTTACATGTTTCATTCCAATTTTGATGATTCAATGTTAAACCATGATTGAAACGGCAGTCTTTTCATTCCAATATGAAACATAGTATGGTTCTTGTGTAGAAACTATAAAGTTCATGTACTTTACTTATTAAAGATACTTGATTGTGATGCTTGCGTTACATTTTTGCTAAGCTAATTATGAATTGTACTAAGTTCTTTTGTGGAACTAGATACTTTGTGAAATATGTTGGAATTCTTAGAGATGTGTCTCTTGATATTCTTATTTTCAATAAGCTAGCAAAGATGGAGGAGTTGAATCTGTCAACATAGATTTCAAAAATAATGATTTGCTCAAAATGGAGGAGTAAACATAAAGCAGTGCGCAAGGATAGCATTTCAATTTATTTCTTTTGAGAATAAATTAGTCACTTGCTTAGTAAAACTTCTGTTGAGTTCAAGACTCTTGTGTTCATGAGCTTAAAACTCATATTTTGTTCTTGAAGTTTATTTGCTTTGTTTGATTTTGAAACTATGACAGATTACTCCAGTTGGTTTAGTCTTTGTGAACTATTCTGAATTGGATATGGTTTGGAACTAGTTAATTATATTGGTTTAGTCTTGATTGAACTATTCAGTTTTATAATTCTATTGGTTCTTATGAAACTATACCTTTATGATACTTTTCCTTTATGGACTGCTATCAGCCAGTCAGTTGTATACTGATCTGATGAGATAATCCTGTACTTTATATATTGAGAATATAGGAGGAGATTGTTGGATATATTGGTATATTCTCTCTATATAAATATAGCACGTGCATTTGTGTAACACGTGTAATGAACGTACAATTGATTGGATATTGGAACGCGGGTTTGTGGGCTTATAACCCGATACCCAAACCAGTATTTAGGAATAAATACTGGCTTGTGATAGCAGTCTAGGTATTCCAATTTTGATACCTAGGGTGAATATCTCAAGCAACTTAGATCTAGAGATAAAACCCTAATTCCCAATTGCTAATTTCCTCACAGAATTTAACAAAATATTTGCATCATGCTAACTAATTCAATAAAAATGCTACTAGAAGTAGATTCATATGTTTTTGAAAACTTTAAAGTTGCGGTTTTAAAAGGTTCTAAAAATTTCAATAAAGCTTCGGCAAAATACCAATTGGGCGGAGTCATTTCAAAATTGTGCATATTTTTTGCAATACAAAAATCATTTACAACTGCTTTATAATCGGTGACAACATTCAATAAATCAAAAGTAGAATTCCATCGGTGTCTAACATCCTTTGGAAATTTTCTAAAAGGAACATTTCTAACCCTACACCAAGCTTTCCATTCTTGTAAAATGCTTGGACTTAATGCAATGAAATGTACACAATTTCTAATTTTAATTATATATGGATCAGCTATTTTTAATGCATCTTGAACACATAAATTTATAATATGACATGCACATCTAACATGAAAAATATTGTCAGCTGGAGGGTTTAATACAGATTTTAAAGTAGTAATTGCTACATTGTTGTTAGATGCATTATCAAAACTAATAGCCATAATTTTATCGCGAATATGAAAAACATCACAAATTTCTATAATACGGTTTGCTATTTCAGAGCCACTATGGGGATATGGCAACGCCGCAAGTGATATGATTCTTTTTTGAAGAATCCAATCATTGTCGATCCAATGACAGGTTATTCCCATCGTTGGAATATTGTTGACACCCGTCCAACAATCCGAAGTTAAACTAACCCTACAAGTTAAACTCCATAAAATTGCAATCAACGCGTCCTTCATTTCAACGTACATTTTAAAACAATCCGATTTGCAAGTATTTCTCGGAATTCTTCTAAAATGAGGGTTTAAGGCCGTTTGATTAAAATTTTCCAAGTTCCTACTCTCGGGATAGGAAAATGGCAACTCTTCCTTAATGACTAATCGGGCCATTTCCCGACGAACGAGTTCGGGATCATAAGGGTGGCTATCTACTTGACCGGTCCTAGGGTTTATTTTTTGTTGGCCTTGTATTTGATCAAGGAGTTCTTTGTGATTATGTTATATGTGTCTACTAATTGTACCGGTGCCGTCACCCCTCTTGAATTTGTATGTTTTGCTACATGTTTTACACACTTTAAAACCTACACCCGGAATATTTTCGTCCGGGATATACTCATAAAACTTGTGCCAATCGCTAGTTTCTCCTCTACTTTTCCTACTACTACGGGGTTGTGTGGTTTCGGGTTGTTGTTGTTGTTCTTCTTCTTCTACTTGAATGTTACCTACAACATCCATGTCGTGTGTACCCCATTGTTCCATAGTAGGATCAATGTAATCTTGGGTGGGCTCAATAATTGGGACAATTGGTGGCCTACGTGAAGATGAGGAAGAATCTTGTCCGCTACGACCGCTACCGCGTGATCTAGACATAGTGTAATAATGTGGTATGTAAATAAAATCTACAATGTAGAAGCGGTGAATTATACAAAAAAAAACTACAAAACAAGAGGGTTGAGATAGAGAAGTTCAAAAAACAAACAATAATTTTAACTACAACGAAAAAAAAAAACAAGAGAGATAGAGATATTTTGATACCGTTCACCGTGGAATACGCGTATAAAAAAAACCGTGAAAATTAGAATATAATAGAAAAGATGAAGGAGCGCTTTGCCGGTTTCGCAATTGAAGAGTTGAAGTAGATTTGAGTCGATGGTTGAAGAGAGTTGAAGAGAGTGAAGACGTTGAATTTTGTTCTCCGATACGACCGAAATTTGATCGTGTATACGCCTCCTTGTACACTTGTTTGATGATTACTACAATTGTTCAAATTTTTTTTTTTTTTTTGATGTATAATAGTAGAGAGAGTAAAAGAGAGAGGTGTGATTTTTTTGGAGATTTTTGGGGGCTATTTATAGGCTTAGAATTGGGATCAAAACAAAAAAAAAAAATAATAAAAAAAAAGAGCACCAGCAGCAAGCAACGGCTCTAAAAGCTGTTTGCTTCTGCTGCCGTGCCCAACGGCCCAAACCCAACGGATGGAATCCAACGGCTGAAAACCCCAACGGCACCAAACCCAACTTGGCGACCCGCGGGTTCAATTCGCGGGTTATATTCACGGGTCGGAGATCGAAATTCGCGGGTCGACCCGCGGGTTGGCGGGTCCAATTCGCGGGTTGACCGGGTTCGTGGGCCGGGTTTCGCGAATCCAATTCGCAAAAAAAGCGACCCGGGTCGACCCGGTACTGTTCACCGGGTTCGACCCGAACCCGCGAAAGCTTTAACCGGGCCGGGTTCGTGGGCCGCGTCGCGGGTGGGTCGCCGGTTGACCCGGCCCAGTTGCCACCCCTACTTTATCGAGCATGAAAATGGTACTTCTAAAAATAAAGAAGAAAAACTCAGGCACTGAATTATAAGAATATTGAATCGTGGAAAAGTTATTATTCCATTGACTAGGTAATCTTTAAGAGCATCCACAGTTGTCATTGTTTAAAAAAATGTATACATGCATAAATGCATATAGCATTTGCCAATTCACTGCAGTCGTTGATTTTTTAGGATTTTTAAGGATTTTTTTATTAATTAAAAACTTTATTTAAGTTAACAAAAAAATTAGTGGGCCCCTCTGTCGGACGCAACATCATGTTGCGTCCAAGGAGGTCCAGGTTTGTGGAGTTTTCATTAAATGTTTTTTTTATTTAAAAAGTCATCGGCCGCAACTTCAAGTTGCGTCTGACGAATTAAAAAATTATTTTTTTCGTCGGACTCTCACATGTTTCATCTCGTATATTATGCATATAGCTATATCTTGTGCCATATATAGCAATCTACTGTAGCAATTTATACATAAAATGTATAAATAGCAAATGACTGCAGCTAGTAGTTTGGTATAAAATGCATTTTATGCATAAACTAGGTTTGCCCGTTGACACGTGCCTACGGCACGTTTTCGGTACGGTGCATCTTGTTTGATCATATAAAATAGTTTTGGAAGTCTAGCAAATTAATTGAAGTAGCAAACATAGAGCAAAAAACATATTATATGCTTTTTTTAAAAAAAATTATTTTTAAAGTTGTTAAATTTTTAAATTTTTTAGTTTTTTAATTTTTAATTAAAAAAAAATTTTAAAAATTTTTATTTTCTTAATTTGTTGAATAGAGGGAAGGAGAGAAAAAGAGAACAAAAAATAGTTAAATAAATATAGGAGTTGTTTTGGATGGGAGATTTGAATTTGAGTTTTGGAGAAAAACTTTTAGGGAGAAAATATGTTTTGTGAAATTATATCTAGGCTTTTGATTTTTTTGGAATTGAAGAAAAGCCACTTTGATAATTTCTTTTGTGTTTTATTATATAGATAGCACACGACTGTGGATATGCTCTAACGGTCTGTTAGATTTTCAGATGCCTAGGTTGAATATTTTTGAACAGAGATGTTTGTGGAAAGCTTTTTGTGAGTCTTTGCTAGGGGGGGTCCATTTGGAATAATATTGGGGTCCATGTGGAATAATGGGGTCATTGTTTTTTTTAGATGCAAGGAAGACAGATCCAATGAATGGACTGATTAATTTTATGTTTAATTATTAGATTCTCTGGTCATAATCATGATTAGGTAAGCTGCCTAAACGAAGTGGAATTTTTTTTGCCGGACTGACCCACTTTTTGAAATATTGAGCCAGCGTTTGGTTCGTTGTTTTGTAATATTTTTGAAAAAAATTATAAATGAGTTTTTTGATATTTTAAAAAATAAGAGTTTGTTTGGATAACTATTTTTAGAAAACAGTTTTTTGAAAATGAGAAGAAAGAGAACGTGATGTTTTTTGGGAGAGATGAAGAAAAGAAAAAAAAATTTATAAAACTGTTTTCTGGAGTTTTCTAAAAATGAGTTTTAAAATAAGAATTTTCCAAAAAAACTTTAGAAATGGTTTTCCGAAAACACCCAAACAAACACGATTTTTAGATTTTAAAATTTAAAAAACTGAAAACAAGTTTTAAAACCCTAAACAAACAGATATTCTTGACCAACTTTCAAAAATATTTACCCAACCGATTAAGTTTTAGACGCGTCAGCATTAACCGTTATTGGAAATAACGCCATAGGTTATTTCTATGCCGTTGTTTCTAATAGTGGTGTTGCTGCTAATTTCGGTGTAAGAGCAAACAGATGATTTGCTTTTATTCTTCTAACAATAAAAGCAAATCTACCGACTCCTTGTCGGTGTTAACCGTTTTTTGATACTGCCGCTGACCTGCAAAAGTTCGAAACACCGGGATTGTTCCCGGCGACGAACCTGCCAACGCTCAAGTCAGTAATTAAGAAGATTATGAACGAGTTTTTGTGGAGAAAATACTGATTACCTTTTTTATGGTGGGGGTAGAGGGATATATATAGTCGCGCATTTGGTTTTGCTCATTTATGCACATATTGAAATCTATTCAACATTGCAGAACAATTCCCTTCATCAAACATGAAAATGGTACTTCTAAAAATAAAGAAGAAAAACACAAGCACTGAATTATAAGAATATTGAATCGTGGAAGTTATTATTCCATTGACTAGGTCTTCTTTAAGAGCATCCACAGTCGGAAATTTTTCCCAAACTGTCCCTCTTTTTAAAAGTTTTTTTCAAACCGCCCCATTTTTTTTTTTAATTTCCAAACCATTCTACTCGATCTTTGAAAGACCAAGCATGGGCGGAGCTATGTGGGGGGTCCGGGGTGGTCCGGGTTCCCCCAAAATTTTGAAAATCTTCTTAAAATTTTTGAAATTTTTTAAACCCCTCTTAAATCTATTTAATTTTATTATTTGGTCCCCCTAAAAATTATGAAAAAATACCTATATATTTATATATAGTTATAGAATTTTTTCTTGGCCCCCCTGAAAAATATGTTCTGGCTTCGCCCCTGAGACCGAGTGTAGTTAAAACTCACGCGGTCTTTCAAAGACCGAGTCTTACACTTCGAAAAATCGAAGAGTAAGACTTGGTCTTTGGAAGACCGTGTGAGTTTTAACTACACTCGGTCTTTCAGGTTCAGATCTATTTCTTACTTCTTCTTTCTCTATATACTTTACTCTATTCTATCTTCTATAACTCTTCTCCCTCAATTTAGGCCGACCTCCAACCCACAAAATCTCATCTCAATCTAAATATATTTACCAATTCTTTCCTATTCCTCTCACCTTCCACTATAAAAATCCTAAACCCATCTTTCGAAAGATCCATATTTTGGAATTTTGCTAAATTTGAAAGAGGATAGCAACTTCAACTCTTTTATCCAAATATCTACGGCTCTATCCTTGAAGCTTGTGAAGATATGATGAATATTAGCCTATAATTTTCTACCTTTTTTATAGATTTTGTTTGGGGGTAGATAATAACTCGCATATTCGTATAAATATACGTAGGTATGGATCTCGAGATTCCTATTTGGTTATACTTTGGTGGTGAAATAATTTGTGAACCAAAGATTGGTTGTTGTTATAGTGTGTTGGATCCGGAAATAGTTTGGTTACCTCGTACCATTACATTTGCAGAAGTAGTTGAGAAAATTTATGAAGTTACTAATTGGGATAGGAATCAATGGAATGTGAAAATTTTAGCTCGATACGCAACAGGTAGAGGAGATAGTCAGTATTTTATGACACTGCCCGTATCTACTGATAATGTTATGCAGTCAATGATTGCTAGGATATTTGATCTCAATTGTACTTGGTCTGCATTAGAGTTATATATTCAGCAAATTCAAATTTTGAATGCTCAGCCACATGATATTCCTAGTTCAAGCTTTGTAAGGGTAGTACCTACACAGCAGATGGGGTCTAACCCCGCTCAATCTTCACAACCAAATTCACTGTCCTCAAAAGAAAACACCTTCACAAATACAACAAACCCGGATTCTACAGATGTTGAGTTGCCAGGCCAACCTAGTCCCGTTCCTGACTATGTTCCAAATGATAGTGTATTTGAACTCTTTCAAAATGCATTCATTAACAACAACTTATTAGACGATAATGAAGAAGATGAAGAAACAAACGATGAAGTTGATAATAGTGTAGAAAATGATAATGAAGATGAAGATGATGATGTAGCAAATGTAAATCCTACGAACAACAGTTCTAATGAAGTGAAAGCTACTGATAGCTATGCTAATGTTAACGCTCATGTTACCGAGAAGATGACACAAGGTGCTAGAGTACACCAAGTTCCATAAGAGTCATCTGGTTCATCCAATGTAGACGAATTGCACATTGGACAGGAGTTTGTAAGTAAAGAGTTGATTCAGCAAGCTATCAAGGTGTATTCTATCAAGAAATATCGTGAATTTGTCACATTGAAATCTTCACCGTCACTGTACACTGTTAAATACAAAATGGCACCTAGAAAATGTACAATTGAGGAGATCGTGTAAGGTCCCCCAGGAGTAAGTTATGGGGGATGCCCTTGGAGATTACGAGCAATTGTTCCAAAAGGCAGGACAAATTTTATGGTGAAGAAGATAGTTGGGCCTCATACTTGTACGAATCCCACGTTGAATCAGGACCACTGTAAAGTTGAATCTATCATTGTTTGTAATTTGATTGTGAGTGAGGTGAAGAAGGATATTGGTTTAACACCGCAGGCAATTATTGAGATAGTGAAAATACAATATAATTATCAGATTTCATATAAGAAAGCTTGGATTGCAAAACAAAAGGTAATTGAGAGGTTGTTCGGTACCTTCGAAGAAGTATACACGAAGTTGCATTTTCTACTAACAGCAATTCAAGCAGCAAATCCAGAACCGTTGTCTACTGGGATAAATATGAGTCTAGTCCTAGCGAGGAAACATTCAAAGGAGTATTTTGGGCATTTGGTCATTCGATTGAAGGTTTCAAGTCTTGCAAACCTGTTATTAGTGTCGACGGAACTCACTTGTACGGTAAGTGAAAGGGTTGTTTGCTAATTGTTGTTTTCTCATATGCGAATGATTGCTTATTTTCATTTGCATTTGCATTGGTTGATGGAGAGAGTATAAATACGTGGACATGGTTCATGAGTTGCATTCGGTATTATATCACCGATCGCACTAAGTTGTGTGTTATCTCGGATCGTCATGCTGGTATATTGTCTGCTATGGATTTGCAAAATGGAGCTTGGAACGAACCAAATGCATATCATCGTTATTGTATGCGTCATTTTGCTACAAATTTTTTTAGTAAATTTGGTAGCAAGGCATTGCGGAAAAAGGCCAAAATTATAGCGTGTCAAAACCAACCCAAAAAGTTCATGGCCAAACTCGCTGAACCTGAAACCGTCAATGTCGAGGCGGCTAATTGGTTGAAAGAGAAGCCTGTTGAGAAATGGGCACTTTATGCAGATGAAGGGCGAAGATACGACATAATGACTACGAACCTTTCAGAAGGCTTCAATTCAGTCTTGAAAGGAGTCCGTAGTTTACCAGTAACTGCGATTGTTGAGACGATCTTCTATCGTCTCAACTCTTACTTTACTACTCGTCGACAGGAAGTTAGTAAGCTTTTATCTGAAGGGATGATTTTTGCTAGAAGTTACATGAATTGATCGATAGTCGCTGTGAGAGATAAAATCGACATGAGGTTACAATGTTTCATCATCAACCTGGAGTTTTTTCCGTGAGAACGGATACACGCATGGTAAATGGAGAAAGGAAGGGTGGGAACATGCACACTATGAACTTGGGTATGAAAATATGCACGTGTATGAAATTTCATCTATATCATATTCCATGTTCTCATGTATTGGCAGCTTGTGCATATCATACAATCGATCACAAGCTTTTTGTTGATAAATTTTATCTTGTCACGTCATTAGCACAAACTTGGGCTCCTGTGTTTAATCCTATTCTAGATCAATCGTATTGGCCTACTATTGACGGTTCACCACTCGTACCCGATTCTAGTTTGCGACGTTCACGGAAAGGCCGGCCTAAATCCACGAGAATACACAACGACATGGATGTGAGAGATAGTTCTAGCAGGGGTTCTGATGAAATGTTCAAGTTGTGGTTTGGAATGACACAATAAGCGTCGATGTACTAATAGAGGATCTCAAAACATTTAATTTGATTATGTGCTTTCTATTGTGTTTGTAATATTTAATTTGAACTAAGTACTTTGTTTGGATGTGTTTAATTATGGAAATTGAATGATTGAATGAGGTTTAATTTTTTTTTATTCAAATATCAACCTTTAAGTATTTTGAAATCAATAAGTTTCAAATGTAGAGCAATTGGAATCAATCAGTCTTGAAGCTGATTGGGAAAAAATGTACAGGAGTAAGACTCGGTCTTTTAAAGACCGTTCTCATTATAACAAGACTCGGTCTTTCAAAGACCGAGTCTTGAAGCTGATTGAAAAATAGAGCTTACAGACGCAAGACTCGGTCTTTCGAAAGACCGAGTCTAGTTATAATGCAAACGGTCTTTCGAAAACCGACTGTCCAGAAACCAAGATGTTCTCTGGAAATGAGTGAACTCCACAGTCGGTTTTCGAAAGACCGTTCTTAATATAACTAGACTCGGTCTTTCAATCTGTGATTTTTTTTTTCAATTGGATTGAATATATTGAGAATGGTTTTTCGAAAGCCGACTGTGGAGTTCACTCATTTCCAGAGAACATCTTGGTTTCTGGAAAAGAGTGAACTCCACAGTCGGTTTTCGAAAGATCGTTTGCATTATAACTAAGACTCGGTCTTGCATCTGTAAGCTCTTTTTTTCAATTAGCTTCAAGACTTAATTGAAAAAAAAACTTACAGGCACAAGACTCGGTTTTTGAAAGACCGTGTATGTTAATACTAAACTCGGTCTTTCAAAGACCGAGTCTAGGCTTAAATTTCACCATTTCAGTTTAGACCATGCATTACCCCTTTACATTCGCTGAGATCAAGCTCACATACAATTTCAAGAAATTTTCAATCACTTCCACATTTAAGTTCAATGCACTCCATATTCGGTTCAAACAACTTCTCCACAAGCTCAAACATCTCATAAATATCTCATAAACATCTTGAGAAACATCTCCAACATCTCATAAATATCTCATAAACATCTCGAGAAACATCTCCAACATCTCATAAACATCTCAAACATCTCTTATTTTACAACAACAATCTCAAGCTAATAATCTCAAGCTAACTCAAAATATTACAACATCAAACTAACTTAAAATATTAACATCAAGCTAACTCGAAATATTACAACATCAAATTAACATCAAGCTAATATATAACTCAAACTAACATCAAAAGATAGCATGCATTATGGACAAGATAACTCAAAAAAGGTGATGACTTCAAGCGCTTTCCTCATCTTGTTCCGTTCAAACAACTTTTACCGAACCTGCATTACAGACATGAATCAACTAACTCATAAATTACAGTGTCAAAAATTAACAAAATTAAACTAACGCTTAAATGCACCTGAATTCCTATATGGTCACAAAAATCAAGGGTCGGATGTGAAGAAGTTAGTGGGTTTTCGTTGTCTTCTACCACGTTGTGGAGTAGCCTGTGTGAGACCGGACAACGGGATATTCTCCTCTTCTTGAATCTTACTCCCAACTTGTTGTTGTATCCCCTCCCCTTCAATCTCAGCGTCTGCTTGTTCTTCGTGTTCTGATTCCTTTAAGATTGAGGTGGGGGATTTCGAACAACTCTCTTTCTTCGGAGACCAGAATGACTGCTCGTTCGATGTGTGGGAGTCCTTAGTATTGCATCTAATGTTGCTCCCTCGCCCACAAGATCAGCTTGTGCACGGCAACATGTAATCATCTCCCGTATGGTTTCCTTCGTCTGATCGGCGATGTTGCTATTCAACAAAGTTGCACATTTCTTTGCAATAGCCCAAGTCTGGCTCAACTGACAATCATGAAAATTTGAAAGATTATGGTACTTACATATACACATACATATATAAAAACAAATTTTTATATAAACTTAAAAAAATAAAACGAAACTTTAAAACTTACAAATTTCCGAACAGTGGATCCCTTTGGTTGGTACATCGGCAACTTCATGGAATGTTGATCTGTTGGTTCGGTCCCTGGTCGACGGATTGGGACTACCACTCCAACAGGAGTCTGCAACGTCGGAGAGATATACTGTCTAGTCACTCTCTCGTACCGACCCATGTACGCCCCATGCACCGAGAGGTCAAACGGGGGAATGTCACCGATGATTTCATTGAACCGGTGTACATTCCATCTCTGAACATACGTAGCGAAGCAAGCGGCCCAATTGTGTCCGGGGATTCGACCCATTCCTGTAATATTGTGCATCTCCGCATTGAATGGCTCGGCAACCGGAATCCTTTAGTGAAGACCAAACTGGCGTAGCACTCTATCGGGATAGTAGAATTCGAAAGGTGCTTACGTGAGCCACAAATCACGCCTGTACGTGCAATTAGGCGGCAGTCAAAGTACACGATCCTCCGTGTAAGGAAGCCACACGACACAGTCAACTGCCAACCTATCCAACTCATCGCGATAGTACATTAAGCACCTGTTGGGGTTAGCTATCCATGTAAGTTTGCCGGTCCAGTAAATACCGATAGGAGGTAGCATGTCCACGTCATCGAGAAGATGTATCCAGTGCGGAGATTGGATCCGTACTACGGGTTGACCGATGCGAATGCCCTCCCAACTCCAGATTTGAAGTAAAATTATAGGCTCATTCATCTGCACCGAACCTATACTGGCCAAACACAAACTCCGGTACAGTGATGACAGTACGGTACTACCCCAACTGTAACGGCTAATGTTTCCTAGATCGACGATTAGTGGCAAGAATGTCAACGAGACGCTATTTCCTGACGAATTTGGAAACAATACAGTGCCGAATAGCGTGAGAATGTAGGCCCTACAATAGCACTCCACCTCCGCCGCAGTTGAACCTACATTCAATTTATTCTTAAAGGTGTCCTTCAACCACTTCAAACGAATAAATTTACCATTAATCGCACCGGCTTCAACTTCGACACCTAAGTACTCCTCGACTATATAAACCGGGTCGAAATCCATTGTACCTGTGACTGCCTCTCCATCAATTCGAAGCCCGATAATTATGGAAACGTCCTGTAGAGTCATTGTCATCTCCCCAACTGGCAGGTGAAAGGAGTGTGTCTTATGCCTCCATCTTTCAAGAAGTGCTTCCAAAAGAGGTCGATCGCACTTGATAGAGCTCATCCTACCAATACCATAGAACCCACTGTCTCTTAGTATCTCGTGTATCCGTGGGTGCATAGGTAGTGGATGACCAGTCCTAAAGCGGCACTCCGTAGACTCACTGTTCCACACATTCTGCGATCGATGCAACGGTTGAAGAGTGAGGAGTGAAGGGTCGAGGGGTCCTGGGCCTCCAGAAGGGATATACGATGATGAAGGGACTGAAGAAGAAGTGCCCGCCTCATTTGGATTGATTTGAACCTACATAACAATAATATTTACATCAATAGACCGAAATTTCATATAATTCTATTAGAATCAACAATTAATTACTTACATTAGTACCCTCGGTACGAGCACGAGCATGAGCACGACCACGTCCACCGCGAGTACATGCTCCATCGCCACGTGGAGGTCTACTACTTTCTCCTTCCTCCATGTTTCCCATTGTGCGTGCCATTTACAATAAAATACAAATCCTACAACTTCAACAAAATTGTTATTAACTACACATAATCTAGATATCAGAACCAACATTAACAACAATTGCTATATAACAATGCTATTTGCTACTCTACTTGTTTTTTTTCTTTTTCTAATTAGAACTAAAATGAACAAAATTTGCTACTCTACATTGTCAACAACAATTGGCATTTGCTTTTCTACATTGTCAACAATAACACAAATTCAACTAAGCACCATCACAATAACCCAAAATTAACACAAAATTTGCTTAGCAAAAGCTTGATAAATATATCGTTTGAGTAGGAGATTCCAAAGCTTGATAGTGACAATGTAGAGTACTTCCAGATCCTTCAACCAAGATCTTCCCCCACCGAAGACGAAATTAAACGAGATCTAAGATATTGGGATTTAGGGTTTTAGGGTTTAAAGAAAGATTCAAATATGGGGGAAAAGATGGGGGAAATCGAGTAACGATGAGAGAAGACTCGGTTTTGGGGAGTGAATCGATCAATTTGAGGGAAAATCAACCAAGAGAAGAACTAGGGCGGCGGCGATGGGTTTCGTTGAGGGAGATAGAGAAGAAGACGAAAATAGAGAAGAAGAATAAAGTAGAGAAGAAGAAGAAAGAAAAGATGTGAAATAACACACTCAATCGACACTCGGTTTTTGAAAGACCGAGTGTAGTTAAAACTCACGCGGTCTTTCAAAGACCGAGTCTTACTCTTCGATTTTTCGAAGTGTAAGACTCGGTCTTTGAAAGACAGTGTGAGTTTTAACTACACTCGGTCTTTCAAAGACCGAGTGGGATGGTTTGGGAATTTAAAAAAAAAACTAGGGTGGTTTGGGAAAAACTTTCAAAAAATGGGACAGTTTGGGAAAAAATTCTCCACAGTCGTCATTGTTTAAAAAAATTGTATATATATAGCATTTGCCAATTTGCTGCAGTCGTCGATTGGTATTTTTTTACCAATTTAATAATAAAAAATTCAAATAGAACTTCAAGTTGCGTCGGACGATTTTTAAGGATTTTTTATGATTTTTTTATTAATTAAAAACTTTATTTAAGTTTAAAAAAAAATTAGTGGGCCCCTCCGTCAGACGCAACATCATGTTGCGTCCAAGGAGGCCCAGGTTTGTGGAGTTTTCATTAAATGTTTTTTTTATTTAAAAAGTTATCGGACACAACTTCAAGTTGCGTCTAACGAATTAAAAAATTATTTTTTTTCGTCAGACTCAACATATTTCATCTCGTATATTATGCATATAGCTATATCTTGTACCATATATAGCAATCTACTGTAGCAATTTATGCATAAAATACATAAATAGTAAATGACTACAGCTCGTCATTTGGGGGGGGGGGGGGGGTTCCATTTGGAATAATGGGGTCATTGTTTTTTAGATGCAAGGAAGACAGATCCAATGAATGGACTGATTAATTTTATGTTTGATTATTAGATTCTCTGGTCATTATCATGATTAGGTAAGCTGCCTAAATGAAGTGGAATTTTTTTTGCCGCTTTTTGAAAATATTGAGCCTACATTTGGTTCGTTGTTTTGAAACATTTTTTAAACTTAGGTTTGTAAAAAAAATTATCAATAAATTTTTTGAGATTTTAAAAAATAATGATTTGTTTGGATAACTGTTTTTAGGAAACAGTTTTTTGAAAATGAGAAGAAAGAGAACGTGACGTTTGTTGGGAGAGATGAAGAAAAGGAAAAAAAATTATAAAACTGTTTTATGGAGTTTTCTGAAAACGGGTTTTAAAATAAGAATTTTCCAAAAAAACTTTAGAAACGATTTTCCGAAAACACCTAAACAAATACGATTTTTAGATTTTAAAATTTAAAAAACTGAAAACAGGACCCCTCGGAGCTATCTGACCCACTTTCAAAAATATTTACCCAACCGATTCAGTTTTAGACGCGTCCGCATTAACCGTTATTGGAAATAACGCCATAGGTTATTTCTATGCCGTTGTTTCTAATAGTGGTGTTGTTGCTAATTTCGGTGTGGGAGCAAACAGATGATTTGTAGATTCTTCTACAAACAATAAAAGCAAACCTACTGACTCCTTGTCGGTGTTAACCGTTTCTTGATACTGCCGCTGACCTGCAAAAAGTTCGAAACACCGGGATTGTTCCCGGCGACGATCCCGCTGACGCTCAAATAAGTAATTAAGAAGATTATGAGCGAGTTTTTGTGGAGAAAATACTGATTACCATTTTTATGGTAGGGGTAGAGGGGTATATATAGTCGCGCATTTGGAAACAATTTTGAGATAATTATTTATCTCTACTTCTCGGTGTTTTTGGATAAGAAATAAAGTTTAGATCGTTTCATGATAAGAGATTTGGTTTAAACCGTCTCCTAGAGATAATCATGAATTTGAATTACTCTTTAAATGTCCTGGGTTTGTTTATAATGGGCTATACTTATGACCCACTGAGACAGACTCGTTTTGGGTTATTGGGCTTGAAAATGACCCAATTTTCATTTTCGAACCCGTCTACAAGTGAAATTACCGTTTACCTCTGAGAGCTTTTAGATTCGTGCCCGATTTGAACTGTCCCGATTTAGTTCTATTTTTACCCATATTACAAGCTCCATACTCCCGAAGACTGAGTTTCACAGCCTTTGAGGATTAGTTCGCCCGTTTTTAATGATTCATAGAATTTATCGGCGTTCTCGGGGATGTTTAAAGCTCGCTTGGAATGTAACGATGCTTTCTTGAGTTTGTAAAATACTCGGAATTATTTTTAGAATTTTCTGGAAATTTTGTCAATTTTACAGATTTTTCTGATTTTTTGCTAATTTTTATCATTTTTTGAATTTTTTAATTCAATTTCTGAATTTTAATAATTAATTTTCGAAATGTTTAATTAATTATTCTATATTAATAATTATATTTTTCAAATTTTAAAAATATTTTCCGAATTAATAATTAATTTTCGAAATTTTTAAATATTTAATTCAATTTAATAATTAAATAAAGGAATTAAATAAAAGAAATTACGTTGATTTAATCACGACTGTTGATCACGATTGAGCTCGCGCGCTGATGAGATTGAATGTCCATGATTAGAGGATCTGATTAGGAGGCGACGTGGCACGATCTGGGCCGCTAATCACCATCAGGCTCACGCACTGATGCATCTGAGAAGAGAGAAGGCGATGTGGCTCGATCTGAGTCGCTGATCACCATCGAGCGTGAATCGGGAGGCTGAATTCTTCTCTCATTTCACGATCGGGGGCAGCTTTGTTCGTCGGGCACCACCGATCGATCGTGATGGATCAGCGTGCTGACATGTGGCGGTCAACATTTGACCGATGAATCAGTCAATGTTGACCGTTGACTTTTTTAGGAGCAAATTTCAATCGTCGATCAGGATCGAGCACGGATCGGGAGAAGAAATTTTTTCGTCATTTTCCAGTTCGGGGGCAGGTATGCTCGGTGCGCGCCACCGAGCTTTGGCAACGCTTCGGATGGTCGACACGTGGTCGTTGATCGTTGAATGTTGACTATTGATCGTTGACAATTTTTTTGATGTTTTCACGATTTGGGGCACGTTTGCTCGGCGCGCGACTCCGAACTGCCTCAATGCTTCAGCGTGCTGACACGTGACCGCTGACCGTTGACCCGTTGACCCGGTCAACTTTTTGTTGGCTCGGCGCAACTGTGTTGTAACCGGCTTTACCAGAGCTACAGAGATCCGATCAGGGCGTTTGACCCCTCGTTTTCAAGCTGACTCAAAGATCTACAATTTCTTTTTAGAATTCTGTTGAAGAATCACCCTTCTTCATGGTCAAAATAGGTTCGCAATATCTTTGCCTCTATGAAGTTTGAGAAGAGCTTTGTATGACTCTTGGAGAGATCCATTCTTAGAGGCAAGTTTTAGGGAGCATCTCTAGACGAGTTAGGCTCCAAACTCTTTTGGAAAAAGGGCGCTCGGGAGGCGAGCAGAACGAAGAGCATCACTAGGTTCTAAGAGGGAGCCGTTCGGGAGGCAAGTTTGAGGCGCAACTATAGGGATGAGTTGAGCTCCGAACTCTCTTGGAAGAAGGCTGCTCGGGAGGCGAGCGGAGGGGAGAACATCACCAGGCTCTAGGAGAGAGCCATTCGGGAGACAAGTTTGAGGAGTAACTCTACGGGTGAATTGTGCTCTGAATTCGCTTGGAAGAAGGTCGCTCGGGGAGGCGAGCGGAGCGAAGAGCATCACCGATCTCTAGGAGAGAGCCGTTCGGGAGGCGAGCTTGAGGAGCAACTCTAGGGGAGAGTTGAGCTCCGAACTCGCTTTGAGGAAGGCTGCTCGGGAGGCGAGCGGAGCAAAGACATCACCAGGCTCTAGGAGAGATCCGTTTAGGAGACAAGTTTGAGAAGCCACTCTACGGGTGAGTTGTGCTCCGAATTCGCTTGGAAGAAGGCTGCTCGGGAGGCGAGCGGAGCGAAGAGCATCACCAGGCCCGACAAATTTGTAGAAGAAACCCGAGGATGGGGTTGGCGCCATATCCAATGCTAGAAGCTGAACTAGTTGCAGGAGAAGCTCTTCGGAAGAGCGGGGCTCCAACACCATTGCATGGAGTTAGGGGGTTGCTGGTGTGGCTCGGAAGAGAAGCTATGCGCGGAACTCATTGATGAGAGTTTTCTAGCTGAGGGAGTAGCTCCAGATGCGAGCTAGGCCCTAGTTCGAGTATAATTTTGGAGATAGCCCTGAGAAAAAGCTGGTCTTCGAACTTGCTTGTTGCAGGAGAAGCTCTTCGGAAGAGTTGGGCTCTAACACCATCGCATGGAGTTAGGGGGTTGCTGGTGTGGCTCAGAAGAGGAGCTAAGCGCGGAACTCATTGATGAGAGTTATCTAGTCGAGGGAGCAGCTCCAGAGGCGAGCTAGGCCCTAGTTCGAGTAAAATTTTGGAGATAGCCCTGAGAAAGAGCTGGTCTTCGAAGTTGCTTATTGCAAAATTTAACCAATAATGGGAGTAGTATGAATGGTCGTTTTGAGCCCCGAAACCATGATTGTGAAGGCAATTTCGAATCATGATTGTGAACTTCGAACTAGTTGTTTCGGAGTTATCAATGAGTTATAAGGGCAATTCCGAATGGTGAGCTGCTCTGCACTTGCTTATTTGCAAGTGGTTAAAGCAGCGTCGAACCAAGTGTTGGACTCCAAACTTGTTTTTTGGGGGTTTCAACAAGTTGTAGGAGCAATTCCGAATGGTGAGCTACTCCACACTTCCTTATTTGCAAGCAGCTAAAGCTACGGCTAAAGCGGCGTTAAACCAAGTATTGGACTCCAAACTTATTGTTTGGTGGCTTCAACGAGTTGTAGGAGCAATTTCGAATGGTGAGCTGCTCCGCACTTGCTTGTTTGCAAGCGGTTAAAGTGACGTCGAACTAAGTGTTGGACTCTGAACTTGTTGTTTGGGGGTTTCAACGAGTTGTAGGAGCAGTTCCGAATAGTGAGCTGCTCCGTACTTGCTTGTTTACTAGCAGCTAACGCGGCGTTGAACCAAGTGTTCGACTCCAAACTCATTTTTGAGCCTAGTAAGTTGTGGGAGCAGCCCTGTGGGACAAGCTGGATTTGAACTTAACGTTTAACGAGTCATAGATGTGAATCAGAGAGAGACATCAAGAGTGACTATTCCTTCGATTAGGACCGGAACCCCAGAGAACCCGTGGAATGTGTATCCGGCAGGCTTGAGACGATTTTGAGAAAGTTTGAGGCCTTGGAAGGCTTCCAGAAAAATGATATTGACGAAACTGTCATTGTCGACCAGGATTCGGCGCACCTCGTGGTTGGCCATGTAGAGACTAATTATGAGCGTGTCACAGTGGGGCGTTCGGACGCCTTCCTTGTGTTTGTCTAAAAATGTCACCGAGACCCCAGGTTTCTTGGTCGAGGGAAAGTTCTGGACCAAACTCACCTCTCGGATGAATCCTTTTCGGGAGGAGTTTGATTCTCCCCCATTGGACCTCCATGGATAAGGTGGAGGATGGCCCAAGGTTCGGAGTCTTGGAACTCAGCGGGCCTTTCGGTTCACTCGTTGGCTCTTTGGGGTGGAGGATCGGCCCCATCCTTTCTGACGAACTTGGACAGGTTTTCCCGCTGTATGAGTTCTTCGATCTCCTCCTTGAGAGCCCGACAATCATCCGTGTCGTGGTCGTGGTCCCTATGAAAGCGACACCACTTTTCTATGTTCCTCATCTTTGCTGGAGTATTCATTCTACGGGGAGCACAGAGTAGCCTTCTTTATCCACCTCCATAAGAACGGTTGATATATTAGCATTGAGGGGGGTGAACTTCTCAAAACGATGAGCTGGGCCGCACTGACCATTGTTATCTTTCTAGAATTTATGGAATCCTTCTTCGCTTGTATTCTTCCTTTTGTTCTTGGAAGATGACTCCTCTCGACTGGGGGGGTTGAGAGCCTCTTCCGCTTAGATGCACTTCTCACTCCTAAGCAGGAGTTCTGAGAAGTCCCGAGGAGGCTTCTTGGCAAGGGATGCCTTGAGGTCGGTGTTATTGACGTTGTGCCTGAATGCTGTAGAGGCTATTGATTGGTTGAGAGAGGCCATAGACCGGGCTTCAGCGGTAAAGTGCCGAACATAATCTCTTAGGCGTTCACCATTTCTTTAGCTGAGGGCTAGCAAAGATGTACTTGTTTTCTCGGCTCGGCGACTGCTAACAAAGTTGGTGAAGAAGATCACCTCAAACTAGTCTAATGAGAAGATGGAGGCTGGGGATAGACCGGAATACCACTCTCGCACTGGTCCTCTCAACGTTGCTGGGAAGGCCTCGTAAAGGAGCGCGTCCAAGGCTTGATTAATCATCATGAGAGTTTTAAAACTCTCAATATGATCGGCCAGGTCTGACTCCCCATTGTAGGATTCAAAGCGGGGTGGCTTAAAGGTTTTGGAGACCGGAGCTATATGATGGCCCTAGAAAATGGGGGTCTGCTTGGCCAGAACTTATTGGTCCGTTGTTCTTCTTCGGGATTGATCTTGCTGAGGCGCATCTCCATCTCCCGAAGGATACGGTGAACCGAGTCATTCCTCTCGTCGGATCTAGTCGACCATCGGGACTCTCCTTCATGAGTGGTGGCATGGCGAGGGCTGTGTGCTTGTCGGTCATGATTTGGGACAATGTCAAGAGCTCGTAGGATGTCATCTTTGATGTTTCGGAATTGTGCATGGGTGACCGGTGCCCCTCGATCATAGGGAACCCTGGGTGGTGATCAGCTCACAGCAGTGTGGCTCCTTCGCTGTCGACAGGGAGGAGACCACCTTCGCCCCCTTAGGGAGGTGGACCTTCTGGATTTCGGCCTTCGGGGAGAACGACTCCTCTGACTTCTCTGGCATTCTGGATGGGGGACATCGTCACGGGATCGTCTCTCATTTAAGCAGGTTCTGAGGTCGATCCCTTGTTAGCGGTTGATGATGATTTGACAGAGGTTTCTTGACCCCTGAGGACCTCACGAGGCTATCAAATCGGTGGAAGGATTGTGGACCGAGATATGGTCATGAAGATGATGTTGTTCTTGACAGCTTCGACGGGAGCCCCCCGACGCAGCCCCTCTTGGCATAGTGCGAGCCTATTTGCGAGGCAGATGCTTAGGTTGAGGCTGTTGAACTTGTTGATCTTGTTGATGGGGGATATCCTCAGGTGGAGGAAGTGGAGGAAGAGATGTGTCTCTTCGGCTGGACGCCGCCACCTTCCCTTTTCCCTTCGAAGGCATGACTGGAAACTACTATCACCGATGAAATATGGTCGAATTGCTTTTTCTGTTTCCCACAGTCGTCGTCAATCTGTTGCTGCTAATTTCGGTGTGGGAGAAAACAAATGATTTGTAGATTCTTCTTGAAACAATAAAAGCAATCTTGTTGACTTCTTGCTGGTGTTAACCAGTTCTTGATGCTGCCGCTGACCTGCAAAAAGTTTAAAACATCGGGATTGTTCCCGGCGACGAACCGTTCGACGCTTATGTTAGTAATCAAGAAGATTATGAAAGAGCTCTTGTGGAGAAAATACTGATTACCTTTTTTGTGGTGGGGGTAGAGGGGTATATATAGTCGCCTTTGGAAACAGTTTTGAGATAATTATTTCTCTACTTCCCGATGTTTTTGGATAAGAAACAGAGTTTTAATCATTTCATGATTCGAGATTTTGTTTAAACTGTCTCTTAGAAATAATCATGAATTTGAATTACTCTTTAAATGTCCTGTGTTTGTTCATAATGGGCTGTCACCCCGACCCAGTGAGACATACCCGTTTTTGGGTTATTGGGCTTGAAAAATACCAATTCCCATTTTCGGACCCGTTTACATTTGAAATTATTGTTTTACCCCTGAGAGCTTTAAGATTCATGTCCAATTTGAACGGTCCTGATTTAGTTCTATTTTTACCCATATCAAGCGGCATCTGTTAAAAAAAATTTCGCATGTCGCTATTTGGAGTAACAGTATCATTTAACTTATTCCCAATCATGTACTCACTGACTTGAAAAAAATTGCAAGTGTGAAAAAATCATATAGCTGATGCCGTTGTTTGGAACAATGGCAACAACCTTACAGATGTAGTTGTTAGGAATAGCGGCATCACTTCATTTTATTACTTATACTTCGCTAATCTATTTTTGTGAACTGTTGCCGCTATTTCTAAGAACGACAACAATTATCTAATGTCGTTGTTTGGAAGAACGATTGTGGAGCAAGGGAGTTTAATGAGTACTATAACTGATGTCGTTCTTATAAACAACAACATGAGATAACTGTTGCCGTTCTTAGAAATAGCGACAATAGTTCACATAAATAGATTAGCAAAGTATAAGTAAAAAAATGAACTGTTGCCACTGTTCCAAACAAGGACATCAGTTATCCCTAACAATGAATATTATAACTGATGTCGTTATTCCTAACAACATCCGTAATACTGTTGTCGTTGTTCCAAACAACGGTATCAGTTTTAAGATTTTTTCACACTTGCATTTTTTTCAAGTCAGAGAGAATAAACGATCGGGAATAAGGTAACTGATGTCGTTACTCTAAATAGCGACATGCGAATTTTTTATATAAAAGATGCCGCTATTTGGAAGAACGGTATGCTATTAACCTGTGCCGTTATTTTCAATGACAGTTAATGCTGATATGTCTAAAACTGAGTTAGTTGGACAAATATTTTCAAAAGTTGGTCAGATCGCTTAATATTTTTAAAAAGTGGGCCAGCACGGAAAAAACTAATATTTTTTACCAAACTATCGCACTTTTTGTAAGTATGTACCAAATTGTCTATGTTCGTAAATTTAATACCAAAAGTCCCCGTCGCTAACTGAGTTAGCGCCCATAGTAATTTTCTTCGCGCTATCTTGATTAGCGTGTGTTAGGGGATACCACTTATCCGCTCAAGTGGGGGTGTGCGAAAAACTCACCAAATATAAACAACGTGCCTATTTAAACCACTCACGTAACGGGGTTAGCGTGATAGATGGACAGTAGGGGACACTACTCCTCAAGTAGGGGTGTAGGCAAAAAAACCCCAAGTATAGACACGCTAATCCCGTTAGCGCGCCTCTTTATACCAGGCGCGCTAACCGGGTTAGCATGCCATGTCGTTTGGGACCCTATTAAATCACAATCGCTGACATTGTCTCCTTATATTTATAGTGTCTCTCTCTCTTTTCTCTTTCTCCCCCAATTTCGAAACCCAACTCCAAAACCCTAGCATCCCAATTGTAAATCTTACTCAAAAAAACTCTACAAAATCTTAAAGGATCTTCTTCTTCTCTCACATTTATATCTCCTCCCACATTAAAAACCCTAAACCCATGTTTGGGCTTTTCTTTGTTTGGGGATTTACATAGCAGATTTGTTATCAACCCATTCACTACACCGTCTTCTCGAAGCTCGAAATTGCTCATCTTTTCTGATCATTAATTTCAAGGTATGATTTGTATATCATTTTATCTAATATATTTTGTTTAGTAGATAATTTTTTTATTATAAATATGTATAAGTATGGATTACGATATTCCTATTTGGCTTTATTTTGGTGGTGAAATTATCCGTGACCCAAAAATAGGTTGTTGTTATAGTGCCGTTGATCCCGAAATAATTTGGGTACCCCGTACAATCACAATGGAAGAACTTGTTAATAAGGTTTATGAGGTTACTAATTGGGATAGAGAACGATGGAATTTAAAAAATTTAGCACGTTATGCAGGAGGAAAAGGTGATGGTCAATATTTTTTGATTGTGCTCGTAGGAAACGACAACTCTCTGAAGTCCATGATTGGTAGAACACATGATCCGAATTTTAGTTGGTCTGCGTTAGAGCTATATATTCAGCAAACCAAAAATATTAATGCCCAACCACATGCTAACCTTGGTTCAAGCTCCACACATGAACTGCCGATTCATAAGATCGTTTCGAATCCAGTTCCAACATTCCATGCAATCCTACCGTCCTCACAAGAAGACACATTTACAAATACTACAAGTCCGAATCCTACTGAATTTGAATTGCCACGTCAACCAAGTTTGGTTAATGATTATGTTCTGAATACCAATGTTTTCAGGATATTTGAAAATGCTACCATTAATAATGATTTAGTCGATGATGATGAAGAAGACGAAGAAACAGACGATGAACTTGAAGATAGATTACAAAATGAAGACGAGGAAGAAGAAGATAAATATGTAAATATAAATATAAATGAGAGTAATGATGTCGATGCAAACCTTACCGATGGCTTCAATAATGTCAACGTTCATGTTACCGAGGAAATGACACAAAGTGAGAGAGTAAATCATGGTCCACAAGAGTCGTCCGGTTCATCCACCGTAGATGAGTTCTACATTGGGCAAGAGTTTCAAAGTAAAGAATCGATTTAACATGTGGTAAAACTATACTCCATCAACAAACATCGGGAATTTATCACATTAAAATCTTCACCGACCATCTTTGTTGTAAAATATAAATTGGCTCCGAGAAAACGTTCACTTGAGGAGATGGTGCAAATCCCACCGGTTGCAAGTGAGGGTGGTTGTCCGTGGAGATTACGTGCAATCGTTTCGAAGGGCTGAAAAAATTTTGTGGTTAAAAAGCTAGCAAGATCGCATATATGTGTGAATCCCGCATTAAATCAAGACCACTGCAAAGTTGACACTAAACTTGTATGCAATTTGATTATGAATGTGTGAAGGCTCAGATAGGAATTACACCGCTGGCCATTATTGAGTACGAGAGTTCGTAATGATATGGATGTAAGAGATGAGTCTAGTAGGGCTTCTGAAATGACGTGTTCAAAATGCAGTTTGAGAGGTCACAATAGGCGCAGATGTCGGAAAAACTCAAGTCAATCTACTCAAAGCCATCATTGAATGATTGTAATATTGTATTTTGTTGAATATTTTTGAGATCTTTAATATTTTGGTTTGTTATTTTTAATGAATGTATGGTATTTGTATGGTATTTTGTTATTTTGGTCATAATAGGCGCAGAAGTTACTGAATGAATGTATGATATTTGTTATTTTGAATGAATGTATCAACATACGGTCGTTAACTGAGTTACTCAAGGCGCATAATTTACTCAAGGCCGTTGACGGAGTTAACGACTGTTGTGATATAAAATTTCCAGAAACTTGAAAGTTTCTGGAAATTTGAGATGGCCACACTCGTTAACTCAGTTAACGTGCCCCTTTTTACCAATACCGTTAACTGAGTTAATGACTGTAGGAATATAAAATTTTCAGAAACTTGAAAGTCCCTGAAAATTTGAGATAGCCACACTCGTTAACTCAGTTAATGTGCCCTTTTTTACCAAGGCCGTTAACTGAGTTAACGACTGTTGTGATATAAAATTTCCAGAAACTTGAAAGTTTTTGGAAATTTGAGATAACCACACTCGTTAACTCAGTTAACGTGCCCCTTTTTACCAAAGTTGTTAACTCGGTTAACGACTGTTGTGATATAAAATTTACAGAAACTTGAAAGTTTCTGGAAATTTGAGAAAGTCACACTCGTTAACTCAGTTAACGTGCTACTTTTTATCAAGGTCGTTAACTCGGTTAACGACTATGGTAATCTCAAATTTTCAGAGACTTGAAATTCTCTGGATATTTGAGATAGCCACACCCGTTAACTCAGTTAGCGTGCCCCTTTTTGCCAAGGCCGTTAACTCAGTTAACGGGTCTTTCTATATTCACAAACAGACTTGTGAACTTCTAAAGCTGATACCTGTACACAAACACACAATCCATACAACATCACCACAACATTTTCAGCAACATTCTCAACATATCATCTCTACAACAACATTCTCAACATATCGTCTCTACAACAACATTATCATATTTTCAAAATCACATCATCGCAACCACAACACATATCCACACAATTCAAACTGCCAACACATCTCATATTTTCAAAATCTCATCATCGCATCCACAACACATCTCCAGACAATTCAAACTGCCAACACATCGCTTATTTTCAAAATCTCATAATCGCATCCACAACACATCTCCACACAATTCAAACAGCCAACACATCTCCCAAATTGATGCAACACATTAAACATTACAGGCAATCATAACAGTTGAACATAAACTACAACAACTTCTCTAAAAAATAACATTAACTACCACGACTTCTTTCAAAATTACAAAAAGACATAACAAAAACGAAAATTTACCTAACGTGTCGTGCCCCCTAAAACTACACTCCGAAGAATTTCGTTCCCAAACGGCTTTAGAGCGATGCTGACCTTGTAAAGTCAAAAGTTTTGAGCCGATCGGACCGGGAACTACCGGAGGAACATATGAGGAAGAAGATGGTCCCGACTGACTAGATGGAGAAGAAGGGCCAGGTTGAGTTGGAGAAGGAGGAGACATGCCCATTTGAGTTGCTGGAGAAGAGAAGGACCGACCTCATCCAATACCAAAAAAAGTTGAAATTCAACATTTAAATTTATAATTTTCTTGATATTAAAATTAAACGTATGAAATTAATGCCAAATCATCTTACATTGGTACGTCTCTGTCCACCACAGTGCATTTTTTTGGGAGGTTGTCCATGACATGTCCGTGGACCTTTTCGGATTGTTGGAGGTCTACTACTACTCCCTTATTCAGGATTACCCATTATCCGTGGCATATGTTATATCAAATTGAATCTTACATGTTTGATAATATATGTTAACAAATATAACTTAAAATCGCTAGAAATTAATTATACAATTAACAATGTCTAATTTCCAAAATTTAAATATCAAACAATATTACTCAAAAGGTCACATTGGCACTAAACTACTCGATGTATAGACAATGCTACCCTCAATTACTCGATGTATCGAATTATATGACAATGTTACTATTATCGCATATCACACTCATGCATTGTAAACTATAAGTTAATTTCAACAAACACAATTAGTACGATGTAGACTTAGTTAATATTGGTTTAATTTTTATTAATTACACAACCTAAATTTAACACGTGCATTGCTCATTTTTATGAATTTTACACGTACATACAAAAATGAGCCCAACATTGCAAATCCAACCCTACACCTAAAATCACAAAAATTATATAGCATAAGGTCGAAGTCGACTGCTCCACTACCGATCCTCTCCTTCCGAAAATTTGGAAAAAGGCGTTTATGGGTTAAATAGGTGTTTTTTTGAGAAACTGTTATTTCAGATGAGCGTTTTGGGAGTGATGAAGAGATTCCACAAAAAATTTTGAGAGATTGAGATGGGTAGAGGGTGAAATCGGAGACTAGGGTTTGGGTGTTTGGGTTTAAAATCGTCTAATTTTGGTTTTGGCAGAGAGGAGAAGTGATATGAGAGTGAGATAGCGAGCTCTATTTAATATGATCACAATCGACACTCGCTAACCCGGTTAGCGCGCCTGGTATAAAATGGCGCGCTAACGGGGTTAGCGTGTCTATACTTGGGGTTTTTTGGCCTATACCCCTACTTGAGGAGTAGTGTTCCCTACTATCCACCTATCACGCTAACTCCGTTAGCGCGAGTGGTATAAATAGGCATGCTAATCTATATTTGGTGAGTTTTTCGCACACCCCCTCTTGAGGGGATAAGTGGTATCTCCTAGCACACGCTAACTGAGATAGCGCGAAGAAAATTACTAAGGGCGCTAACTCAGTTAGCGACAGAGACTTTTTGGTATTAAAATTATGAACAGGAACTGTTTGGTACATACTTACAAAAAGTGGGATAGTTTGGTAAAAGATTCCAAAAAACTTCAGTGCGCGGTTGTCTTGCCTCCGCCTTGATTGCTTTATTCACCATTTGGAATAATGAGGCCATTGTTTTAGATGCAAGGAAAGACAGATCCCAGGAAGATAGATCCTATGAATGGACTGATTAATCTTATGTTTAATTATTAGATTCTCTGGTCATAATCATGATTAGGTAAGCTGCCTAAATGAAGGGTTGTCTTTGCCTCTGCCTTGATTGCTTTATTCACCTACCAGAATAAAAAATTTGTGTAAGCTGATCTACGTATAGCTGTATCCTCCTTTCTTTTCTTGATGTTTACATTTTTTATGTTTTTGCAATATATATATAGGGCTATTTTTTATTGCAAACGGAAATGACGTGCGAACTCGTGCACATCACTTAATCCGTCATTGGGAATGACGGGTTAAGACAAAACACATAACCCGTCATCACCAATGACGGGTTATGTATTTTGCCTTAACCCGTTATTGGGAATGACGGGTTAAGTGGTTCGCACGTTCGCAACTGCTACAGTAGCGTTTGCAACGGAAGAAACCTCATATATATATATATATATATATATAGCTTTAGCTGCCGACTCATACGGAGGCGCCTTTAGCTAAAGAGTCAATTTGGACGAGTTTATGTAAATATGTGTTGTATGCAATATGTAAGCTGGAGATAAGAAGAAAACAAAAGCACTGAATTTGAGGTTTTCTTAAACAAAGTTTCTTTTGACTTATATTTTACTAGTTACCCTGTGTAAATTGCATAATCTAAAATAGTTTTGAGGGACTCATAAAATTATATATAACTCCCAAAAAATATTAGAGAATTGGAATAAACTTATAAATATCATTCATACCGTAATTTCTGAAATCTTCATTATTATTCTTGCATAAGCAGATAATTTAGCGAATCACTGTCAAACAATAATGTTATACAATTAAATATTAAGATAATTGGGGGGGGGGGGGGGGGGTGCAGGAGTAGGGATGGGGGTGGTTATGAGAAAAGCCGTGAGATTTTGTGAGGTTGGAAAAAGTGAGAGAGAAAGAGACTATGTTTGAGGGATTATAGTTTTTATTTTTTTTTATTTTTTTTAAAATAAAAATCATACATAGTACACATGTTAGTTAAATAGGAACCCATACTTTTACTCTCTTTTCTCTATTTCAAAATAGAGAAAGGAAAGAATTTTTTCCCAAACTGTCCACTTTTTTAAAGTTTTTCCCAAACTGCCCTACGTTTTTTTAAAATTCTCAGACTGCCTCACTTGCTTTCTGAAAAAGCGAGTGGTTAATACCTCATCGCTTTTTCGGAAAGCGACTGTGAGCTTTTGATTTTCGAAAGCCTACACTCGCTTCTGAAAAACCGAGGAGGTTTTAACCACACTCGCTTTTTCAAAAAGCGAGTGTCAAAAAGCGAGTGTCGATTGCGGCTCAACACTCGCTTTCTCAGTTCTCAATTCGTGATTTCACTCTCTCCAAGCTTACTCTTGCTTATATCCCTTCAGCTCATCGCGTTCTGAGAAAGTGTGTGTTGAGCATGTATGTATTTTACTAGCAGACCCAAGACTCACTTTCCGAGAAAGCGAGTGTAGTTAAAACTACATCCGTTTTTCGGAAAGCGACTATGGAGTAGAGTGTTTTTCAGAGATCAAGCTAATCTCTGGAAAACTGTCTACTCCACACTCGCTTTCCGAAAAACCGATGTAGTTTTAACTACACTCGCTTTCTGAGAAAGCGAGTCTTGGGTCTGCTTGTAAAATACATATAGGCTCAACCGCTTTCTCAGAAAGCGAGGAACTGAAGACTGGACTCGGTTTCTAAGAAAGCGAGTCTAGGCCTAATAAATACTTTTACAAGTTGCAAATGCAGTTGCCCTTTATACAAAATATGATACCAATTTTCAACCATTCAATCAATCTTATTTACTACAATCCACCACCAATTCTCAACTCGCAACAATCTCATAAACTCAAACATTCAAAACTTCAAAACAATGAAACAATCACACACTCACACACCCCATATGAAATTGCATTACTTCATACATGTAACATTACAAAATATTAGAAAACAAGTTCACGACATTGAAAGAAACTTTCTTCCTACGAACTAATACAAACATTACATAATTAATACAAAATAAGCTTCACGGATCGGGTGTGAAGAAGGTGGGGGGGCCTCCTTTGCCTTTTACTAGGTTGTGGAGTGGCATGTGTGACATCGGACATCGAAATCGGATCATCTTCTTGTTGTTGTGTCCCCTCAACTTGTATTTCATCCCCTTCATCTTCTTCTTCGAAATCGTTTCTAGGACGAGGTGGGGGTCTGTGGACCACTTTCTTCCTACGAACACCATGTGTACTGGTTCGATGTGCAGGAGTAGTTAGATGGCATTTAAGGTTGCTACCTCGCCCACAACATCAACTTGTGCACGACACGATGTCTTCATCTCGCGTGCAAAGTCCTTCACCGGTGACGCGACGTTGCTATTTAACACATCAACACATTTTTTAGCCATAGTCAAAGTCTGGTTCATCTACAAAATATGAGAAGTTGAAATATTAAATATAGTGAATGTATATGTAAACCAAAACACTTGAAATTTTTTTAAAAAAACAACAAAACTTAAAACTTATAATTGTACGAAAAGCCGATGCCTTCGGTTAGAACATAGGTAAATTCATCGAATGTTGATCTGCTGGTTCGGCTGCTAGTCGACGAATCGGGACTACCACACCTACAGGAGCCTGCACTGTCGGAGATATATAGCGTCTCGTCATCCTATCGTACCAGGCCATGTAAGTCGCATGCACCGATCGATCAAACGGAGGAATGTCACCAATGATTTCGTCGAACCGATGCTGATTCCATCTCTCAACATATGTAGAAAAGCTTGCGGCCTAAATGTGTCCGGGTTATCGATCCATTCCAGTAATAGAATGCATATCGGCAGAATGGTTCGACAACAGGAATCATTTGAAGGAGACCAAACTGACGTAGCACTCTATTCACATAGTAGAATTCAACTGTGCCAAAGTTGATTAGTGGTGCTTTTGTCAATCACAGATCGCGTTTGTACAAGCAAATAGGCGGTAGTCGCGCAACACGCGCCTCCGTGTAGGGCATCCACACGACACAATCATCTGCCAACCTATCCAATTCATCACGGAAGTATGTCAAGTATCTGTTGGGGTTGGCCGTCCATGTGAGATTGTCGGACTAGTACACACCGAGTGGAGGTAACATGTGCTGGTCCTCAGGGAGATGGGTCCAATTGGGTGATTGCCTCCGCACTACGGGCCGACCCACATGAATACACTCCCAACTCTAGACTTGTAGTAAGATCATTGGTCCATTTATCTGTACCGAACCAAGACTACACAAACACAAAATCCTGCACAGGGATGACAACACGGCACTACCCCAACTGTACTGTCTGACTCTTTCCAGATCGGCAATCAATGGGAGTACATCAGGGAGACCAAATGACCAGTCGAATTTGGGAACGTCACGCCGCCAAATAGTGTAAGGATGTAGGCCATGCAGTAGCACTCCACCTCCTCCTGAGTGGAATCTTCATTCAATCGATTATTGAAAGTGTCCTTCAACCACTTTAAGCGAATAAATTTTCCATTTACTGCACCGGTTTTCACTTCGACACCAAGATGTTGTTCAACTAGATATACCGGCTCGAAGTCCATTGAATCGGTTACAGCTTGCCCATCGACTGGAAGACCGGTGATTACGGAGACATCCTGAAGTGTTACGGCCATCTCCCCAACTGGCAGGTGAAATATTACACCCCGTCTTAAAAGATATAATATATATATATATATATATATATATATATATATATATATATATGTTGAAAGTATGAAATGGTTGTTTATAATGTAAAATGGATTTGATGGCATTATAGTAATTAATGTGATGTTGAATAGTGTATTGTAGGGGGGCCCACGGGAGTTAAAACAGCAAAGATGCTGTTGGTATCTCTTGAATGAATGACGTCATCGTAGGTGACGTGGCAATGGGGCCACCCTTGGTTGATTTCGGCTGTGTGTCTTTCGGATGAGAGAGAACACAGGAAAAGGTAAGTGTAAATATTGTCTCATATCGGGATTGAAGATGAATATAATAATATATAAATTATATAGCCTATGATCAAGAGTCAACAATTCGGTTAACCACCTTTTGAGAGGTAGCCTGTGGTGGGCAGTTGTACTGCATAGTATCTAATTTGTCTTATAAATTGTATAAATTGTCTGAGCTAGGGGCAGGGGCGTTACATGAAAGGTGTGTATTTCAGGCCGCCATCTCTCAAGTAGTGCGGTAAGAAGAGGCCGATCACATTTGAAGGAGCTCATCAGTGCAATACCATATAATCCACAACCCCTTAGGATCTCGTGAATCCGTGGGTGCATAGGCAGTGGATGACCCCCTTTAAAAGTACATTCCTTAGATTCACCTTCCCATATATCTTTCGAACGGTGATGCGACTGTAGAATAAAGAGTGTAGGGTCGAGGGGATCTGACCCTCTAGGAGGAATATAAGATGAAGAAGAAGGGGCTATAGAAGAAGGACCCGCCTCATTTGGATTAGTTGAGACCTATACAACAATAACATTTAAATCAAAAGACCGATATTATATTTTATTAAATGATAATCAAACTAATCGAATATAAACAATTAATTACTTACATTAGTACGCTCGGTACTACCACGATGACCACCACGTCCACCGCGAGGAGGTGGGCCAAAAGAAGTACGTGGTCCATCGCCGTGAGGATGTCTACTACTCGATCCTTCCTCCACATTCTCCATCGTGCGTGCCATTTATAATAAAAGAAAGTATACTACAACTAAAAACAATCGTTATTAACTATACCAAAATATTTAATATACATATATCTACATATATATCCAATTTTTACACTACATACCTACATATGCTAAAATTGGAATATACTATATACCTACATAAATAAACACAACTTAATGCTACAAATTTTTGCTAGTTGTTTTTTTGAAGATCCAATGTTTACTTGGAAAATCAACAAATTTGGGTGATTAACACAACATTAAAAAAGCAAGAGTTTGATAAATATACCGCAAGCTTTACCCCCAAATTCAAAGCACTCCACCTCCTTCAACCTCAAGCTTTACCCCCAAATTCGGAAATCAACACAATCTTGGATATTGGGGTTTTGGATTTTGGGGGTTAAATGAGGATGAGAGAAGTAGAAAATCGAAAGAAGATGAGAAATGCGAGGATTTTATAAGTGAATCGACGTATTTTGGTGGGTTAATGGCCGAAATTAGAGCAAACTTGCGGATGGGTTAGGGTTTCGTTAGAAGAGGAGAAGGAAGATAGAGAGTGAAAGAGAATGTGAGATCTGATTTCGAGCGTGGGGGTTAAAGACCCAATCGACACTCGCTTTTTCAAAAAGCGAGTGTGGGATAAACCTCCTCAATTTTTGAGGAGCGAGTGTAGGCAAGTGAAAAACTAAGCCTAACACTCGCTTTCTGAAAAAGCGATGAGGATTTATCCAAACTCGCTTTTTTAGAAAGCGAACAGGGCATTTTGAATTTTTTTTAAAAAGTATGGCATTTTGGAAAAAACTTTTGAAAAGTGGGACAGTTTGGAAAAAAATTCGAAAAGAGAGAGGGACTGACTCTCTCTACTAGTAGTATAAGATATAGAAGATATAATTGGCTAAATTGCAGAGAACTACCATAGACTTCTACGTTTCTCAAATGACCAGCCTAAGCTTGCTTTAATATGCGTAGCTCCCTCAAAATTTTATTTTTACATATAACTACCCTAATATAAGGTAGTTTTTTTACGGTAGTTTTTAAATTGAAAAAATAATTTAGATAAGGTAAATCGTTACACTTTTTGCGACAGTGTAAGTTTAAGGGTGTTACACATATTATAATTAAGTTTAAGGTACTTAAAAAACCTAACTGTATTGGGTATTTTCAGTAGTTTAGCCTGATTTATTCATTTTCATGTCTTTTCTTTGATCGATACTTTCTCCATTGGTGTGCTTGTCTGACACTCGATTCCTCTCTTCTTCTACTGGAGCTGGAGGGTCCATTCACTAAAAAATGGCTCAACAATTTCACTTATTTGGTAATGTTGGCCACTTGCATCCTTCTCTACCGAGACAGAACAAGAAAATACTGGACTATTGAGGATGAAGACTGCAATTCCTTCTAATTAACCATAGTATGAAGGTTCGGTGTACCAAGATATAATATTTTTGTCATTATTATTTCCATCAAATATTGCTAGATTAGTATAGTTGTTTGTTCATGTTTGGTATACAGTCTACCTCATAAGTAATGCCATTCATAGGTGTTATTTGGCCTATGTATGTATCATCTGCTTAGTTAAATGTAGACAAACCTTCGCACCTAATGACATTTTTTTTTAATTGGTAAACCATCAATAACCAGTATCCCTTCAGAAAACCCAAGTATTTTTTTTTAGATACTGCGTTTGTGTACAATTCATATAATTCTTGTTTAAGCATGAACAATAAAATATAGCCTTTTTCCAATATATAAATACCCTAAAATTTTATATTTTTAGTACTTACTACAACTGTATTACTTTTTTTTTAAAATTTTCAAATATCATATAATTTCCTTTTTTGTTGCAGTTCGACGATAATCACCATGGGCTTGAAATGACCAAATTTGTGGTTACCAATCTTCTCAATCGTTCTCTCAGCCATTAAAACAATCTTAAATACACAATTGCTAACCCAGAAGAAAGAAGGAAACCATAATGATGCATCCTCAAAGAAAACTGTAGGTATCATGTACACATTTACTTATTCAACAAAATGCTATAACATCAATCATCAATCATCAATCAAAACTATATATAACTTTAAAAACACCATTAATCTATATATATGTCAATAATTTTCGGAATATCAATCTATATTTCTATATTATCAATATTTTTTTTGTAAGATATGAGTGTCGCTTAGCATCTAGTGGTATTGTGTGTTCTAGCTGGTTGCACCAATCCTTAATTATACGTTTTTTTTTTAAATTTTTTTTTAATTTTTTAATTTTATAATTTTATAATTTTATTTTATTTTATTTATTTTATTTATTTTTTTTGAAGAAAAGGTGGAGTGTGGCCACCATATTTCATTAATAAGGAGTTAATAAAACAAACTGAGAGTACTGAGCCAAGTTACAAGGTCCTACAACATAACAAAAGTACATAACTCCACCACAAACATGGGGGTGGGACAAAAGAAGAACAGAATGGGCAACACAAACATGCGTCTAAACAAAATACATCAAATTCCCCCCAACAAACCCTGGGGCGGTGGGGATCTAACAACAGTAAAAGGCTAAGCTGGTAGTCAGTAGGGGCGTATCTGAGTTTCAAGGGGGCCCTAAGCAAGTTCTCAAATGCGGCCTTTTGCAAGTTGATAAATAAAAATGACAATTATTTAAATGCAAACAAACTTGGAGCCTTGAAGGACATACTATTTAAATGAAAATAAATTTATATATATGCTTCCACAAAAAAATTAATTGATAACATACGTATTTTACATGAAATGCCTCGTGGCAAAATAAAACTCGGACAAACTGTAAGGAAGAAGCGGCAGTAATTTTATTCTGAATTGCATGTTGTCTGGGAGAATGGAAATGATGAATGAGAGAATTAAAGAAGAATAGAACCAAAAAAAGAAAAAAAAAGTTCAAAACATACAAGTAAACGCATGTTGAGTTTGTGTGCATTAAGAGAAAATTTGGAGCTAACATGATTGAAGTATATCCATAATATTGTTTTGAATACTTTCATGGATACATTTTGGTTTTATCAAATGCCTCTTCTATTTTTTTTTCTTTTTGAAGACAACCCTAGAATTCCTTTTATTAACAGATACAAAATTTAGAAGAAAGGGAAAATAAGCAAACAAAGCAAACATGTATATGCACTTGAAGATTACATTATCGCAAAGAGTTAAGTATGATATATTAGATAGCACGGTCAGAATGAAATGATGATGAATATATGCATATGAGAATACTAGTTGGAAGCTTAAAATGTAGAATAATAATATGCATTTGAAGATTTGGTTAGAAATTTATTATAAACAGGTAAATATGATATATCATAGAACATTGAAAAAATATCATAGAATGACATGCATAGGCTAAGTGAGAAATAATATTAAATTTATAAAATGGAAAAATAACATGTATGACTATGTGAAAAATAATTAGTTTAAAAAATTAAAAAATGATTGAAAAATTAATTAACCCATGAGGTTTTGAACCTGCAACCTTCATGTTATTAACACAACACTCTAACCAGATAAGTTAATAGGCCAATTGTTGTTTCAAATTTTGGATAATACAATATAATCTTATTTGAAAACAATTATATATATTTTTAAATATTGTAAATACTTAAAAAATATGGGGCCCTATAAAATTGGGGGCCCCAAGCAGTTGCTTGTGCTGCTTGGGCCCAGATCCACCCATGGTAGTCAGTCGATCGTTGGGCCTATCTCGACTTCATCATCATCATAGTCCTCTACCTGGAATACGCTCGCAATCCTCCTTCGGGGACCTGTTGCTGCCACATTAGCCCAAAAGAAAATGAGATGCATAATGTGAGTCAAATTACCAGAAATATTATTATAAGTCCCGAAATAACAATTATTCCTGTTTAGCCAAAGAACCCAGGTCGTGGGGACGATAGCGATAAACCAAGCTTCTCTCATAGTTCTTCTCTTAGTAGCAAACTTTGACCCCACCCACAGATCCTGATACACACTAGGGTACTGATTCGTCCTCAGGGCACTGAGTACCTCAACCAGTATCGCTTTGCTCCTAGGATGCTGTAGAAAAGGGTGGTCTCTAGTCTCGGGGGCAGCGTTGCAGAACCCACAACAAGAATCCGCATTCGGTTGTCGTTTAGTGAGGTTCTCTCTAGTTAAAATTGCATCGTTCCATAATAAGACTTTAATTTTCAGTGGGGCTTTTGTCCTCCAAATAACGCTCGACCATTTTAGGGTACATCCCCTAAAGTGAATGCGGTTATACAGGGAGTGGACGATGAATGTGCCATTCTTTTCCAGTCCCCAAGATTTCCTATCGGGACCCTGAAAGCAACTAATTCCAGTATTGGTGATATAGTTCTGAAGTTCCATGAGTTTAAGCTGGAGATCCCGAGTCCAGCAATTATTTAAAGGCTGGTCTCCAAGCGCTTCTTTTTCAGGCTGCGGCCACCGTGCAGTGCGGTTGCGATGCATGATCATATAGATCGGGAAACAGAGCTCTAAGTGTGTGGTCCCCACACCACTTATCCCACCAGAATCTGGTGAGTCTGCCGTTGCCGATAACTGATGTCACATAGCTAATGAAGGGTTTATAGGCCTTAGCTATACCTTTCCAGAATCAGGAGACACGTGGGCCTACCCTGAAGCCCAGGTTTCTCGTTCCATTACCATGTAGATATCCCTGAATGAAATCTTGCCACCTTTCTCCATTAGGGTGGAAAACTTTCCACCACCACTTACCCAGGAGAGCAAGATTCATATCTCGAAGGTCAATAGTACCTAGTCCCGCGTGTATCTTTTTCATGCATTGTTTCTCCCATCTGATAAGGTGATAGCCGCCTCTATCCGGGTTTGCCCATTTCCATAAAAACCATTTTCTAGTCCGATCAATTCTCTAGATAACCCATCACAACATTTCAAAGAAGGACAAATAATAGGTTAGAAGATTTGAAATGACTGAATTAATAAGCATGACTCTCCCTCCCAGTGATAGAGTTTTACCTTTCCAACCTGCGAGACGGATCTCAACCCGATCAATGATGGGTAACCAGTCCACCTTCTTGAGTTTTCCCGGTCTCAGTGGTAGCCTTAGGTACTGAATGGGGAAACTATCAATGGGGTAGAGAATTGTGACATGTTCTAGTGCCTCCTATGTAGGCAGGACAATGGGGATAAGAGCACTTTTGTGGAAGTTAACCCTGAGGCCAGACCAAGCTTCAAAACTATATAGCATTTCTTTGAAGGCGGTTGTTTCCCCGAGGTTGTCATTTCCAAATAATAGAGTATCATCATATTGAAGGATTGAGCAACCTTAGTGATTGGCTCCCTTGGCCACGGGCGAGATCCAACCTGCTCTACTACAGTTAGCCATCATGGACCGAAGAACGTCTGCCACAATGGTGAAGAGAAAGGGGGAGAGCGGATCTCCTTGTCTGAGGCCCCGTTTGCAAGAAAATGGGTGGCTCGATACCCCATTCACCAAAATTGTAGTTCTGCTAGTGGTAAGACATGTGTGGATCCATCTGATCCATCTATTCCCAAATCCTCTTCCAGCCAGTGCTTTCAGAAGACAGTTCCATTCAACCGAGTCATAAGCTTTCTCGAAGTCTAGCTTCAGGAGATAGCTCTTAGCATTCAACGTATGGCAGTGGTGGATAGTTTCTTCAACAGTGGCTATACTGTCCTGAATACATCTTCCTTTAATGAACCCCATCTGATCGTGACTAATGAGACCATTCATCACCTTTCCCAGTATATTAGCGAGAGTCTTGATAATGATCTTGACTGAGCAGTTAAGGAGACTAATAGGGCAGAAGTCTCCCACCCGCAAGGAGTCTTCTTTCTTAGGAATCAGCACAACCTCCGCAAAATTAATTCTACCTAATTTGAGCTTATGGTCATAGAAATCAGTGAACAACTTCAACAAGTCATCTTTGATTTCCTCCCAGAATGCCTGGTAGAAAAGGATTGGGAAACCGTCTGGACATGGGGCTTTGTCCATTCCAAGTTGCTGGACTGCCTCCCAGATTTTCTTCTCCATGAAGGGTGCTTCTAGGGCTTGAATCATAAGGTTGGAGTTGTCCGCCGGGTCCAGCCAGAACTCGTGATGGAGAGGGACTCTCAAGTCCGCTTTGTGTCCAAAGAGGAGCTTGAAATGGGACTGGAATGTCATTCCGATATCTTCGTCACCTAAAATCATTCCCAAATCCGAGTGGATCAAGTGAATGAGATTAGATCTATGATGGGCTCTGGCTACTCGATGGAAGAATGCTATGTTAGCATCTCCCTCTTTGAGCCACAAAATTCTAGACCGTTGTTGCCATTTGATTTCCTCAAGCCTATAGAGTTTGTCAATTTCCTGTCGAAATTAGAGTAACCTATTCCACTATTCCTGTAGCAGGTCTCTAGTTTTTTCAGTCTTCTCAAGCTCCTCGATACCTTCAAGAAGGGAGTCTTTTGCTCTCCAAATTAGCGCAAATCTGGTCTGATTCCATTTTCTGAGCTTGCCTCGAATATTTTTATTTTTTTTTACACCATATTGTGGTCGCTTTAGTCCCTCTAGTAGGATGGGACCAATTCTTGTAGACCATGTGATAGAAGCCTTGGATTTCTAACCACGCCCTCTCGAATCTAAATTTGGTGATTTCCTGAGCTGCACTTCACCGGAAGATAAGAAAACAGGGATATGATCCGAGGTGGGTTTAGGTAGGGATTTCGCCGAGGACAACAGAAATTTGGCCTCCCAGTCAGTGGAGACCAAGATCCTATCCAGTTTAGCTAAAATAAGAGACGATTACATGTTTGACCAGGTGAAAAGCCTATCAGTGATGGGAATGTCAACCAGGTCCAGGTTAGCGATAACCTCATTAAACGCTTCCCTATCATAGTCACTGGATCCTCTGCCTCTGTGTTCTGAGGCGAACCTAGTGATGTTAAAGTCTCCCTCCACCACCCAGGGGTGCGGCTAGTGAGCGTGAATCACTCTTAGTTCTGTCCAGAAAGCTATCCTAGAAGCAGAAGTGTGCGGACCATAGACCACCGTAATTAAGTGAGTCCACAGGTTGGCTTTACGTTGGAGCAAGACCGATAATGAAAATTGTCCATAGAGTTCTTCTAGGCACAAGAACGTCTTGGGGTTAAAACCTAGAGTAATACCCCCAGATGCCCCAGCAGATGGGCACATTCTCCCTTCAGAGATTCGATTTCCCCCCAATCTCCTAAGTCTAGACAAATGGGTCAGTTTGGTCTCTTGCAGACCAACAATGTTAGCTTTTGATTTAGTGATGACCTCCCTAACCATTTCTCGCTTGTCCCGCCTACCTAGGCCTCTGACGTTCCAGAATAGAGCCTCTATCACGGATAAGCAGGGGATCATGACTCGATTTGGAAGTCGAGTTCAAAGTAAGGTTAACCCTATCTTTCTCCCACTGTAACCCCTGTTTTTCACTTTTGGTATTTTTTGAGGGTATTTTTCATTTTTGTGAATTATTATTTTCCATTGTATTTTCGGAACAATAAATTTAATTATTTTTATTCTATAATATTTTTCTGGCAGTTTTGACCTCCTTTTGTTGATTGTGCGCCGTTTGGCCGTTTTTCGACATTTTGAGCTCTTTTTCTCAATTTCTTGATCCCGTTCATGTATAAATATTATTTTAGGGTCATGGTGGATTTTTAGAAGAGTTTTGACCAATTTAAGATTTTTGGCCCTTAAGGAGATTTTTAGGAGCCATAGGATTCATTGTATTTTGTATTCTCATTTGAAATCTACCCAATACCCATTACCCAATTGTATACCTATTTAATCCTATTGATATCCACTACCCATTAACCCAAATTTGACCCATATAAATAACCCCTAATCTCCCAAAACCTTAACCCTAATCTTTCTCTCTCCCTCTCCTAATTGTAACCGGCTCCCCTCTTCCTCTCAGTTCAGATCCGGCCTGCATCTTTTCCATTCCAAAACTGAGCCATCCCCTCTCCTACTCCTTGCAAATCCCACCATACAAACCACCATCCATCTATACAAACCTCCATACATCAAAAACTCGTCTCTCCTCTCCTTTTTGTGGCCGGCCAGCACCCAAGGCAGCACCCAACCTTTCAAAACAGCCCCCCTTCATCTCCCCTCGCTGATTCGTGAAGTGGGCATCACCCACTTTGGTTCGTGCTTCAAGGAGACGATCGTAGACAAGATTCGGTTCGTGGGTTCGCTTGAAATCGCGCGTGGAAGGACTTTTGTTCGTGGGTTTTCTTTGAAGGCTTGGATTCGTCGCGTTCGTCATCACATAAAGGCAAGTAACTTGTACTTAAATTTCATTAGTTTGATACAAGTAGAAAGTTCACCTAATAGGGTAGTTGGGACTAGAGACGGCCAAAGATTAGATTTTTTTAATTGTGGGTTTCGTCTCTAAGGTTCAAAACAGGCCATAGACGACTTAGGACATGAAGTTTGATAGGGTTGTGCCTTAGGATTCACCCAAACGCGATTGTTATCGCGTATGTGACATATTGTGTACCCAATGTATGTTGAACATCCATATGAGGAATACTAGATTTTGACATGTTAGATACCCTCCATTATGACATTTGGACCATGGGTAGACAGCGTTTTGAATTTGGAAGAGTTTGGATGATTTTTGAGGAAGTTATGACGTTTTGAAGTTTAGTTGAGAAATCTGGAAATTTGGATTGAACTGGATTGATTGTTGTTTTTACCTGAATTAGAGTCCGAATCTCAACATGACTATTTCTGACTAAATTGTAGAGAATTGAATCTAATTTCTAATCCCACTGATTTCACCCTGTTTGGAGTTCGTATGGAGTAGTTATGAGTATTTTAGTGACTGTATGCCGGTAGTTCCCAGATTTATTTCGGGGTAGATTTTATCACCAAATTATTTTCAAGATCCAAGTTAGACATAAATTCATGCCACAAGATTTTGTCCAGTGTTTCAATATGATGTTAGGTAGTTCTCTGATTTTTGTGGTAATTAAAAGATGAGTTTGGAGTGATGCCTTACATTCTTTTCTATAGATCGCTTTTGCTGTAAACTGCGTGTGATTGTATGTTGAATGCCGTGTTCACCTTATTTTTAATTACTGTATAAATATTTTGTGTGAGATATTAAAGTTGGGTAATTGTATCTACTTTCATCCCGTTTTGACGGAAGTGGATTTCGATGCGCTGTTTGCAAGATGTGTTCAATTTTGTACAGCAGTGTTGAAGAATTCCAGATCCATCAAAACTGTGTTATGTGTTACTTTCCATTTTTGAAAACATATTTATACTTTCTGGAAAAATATGAAAATTTATATTTTGAGACTATACATATAGGGGATTACCCCAGAATTTTCGTAGATTTAATTAATGACTTTGTATGCTGTTTTCATGTGGTTTAAGTTATTCCCCTGTTTTCTGGCTGTACATGAAAACTGTGTTGAATTGTGTTTTGAGTCGAGATGTTGTGAACCAGTATATGGATTTATTATACCCGTTAAAAGCGTGTGGAAGTCTACTTTCCAGATCCTTTGACGGATCATGATTTTCATGCCTGTAGGTCTTTGGATCACTGTTTTAGTACAGATTGGTCTTGCTGTTCTGATTACAAACATACACTATTTTGCTCGTATTTGTGAATGTATAGTATCTATACTTACTGATCTGATGCCCTAAACCTAAACCTGATCATGTGATGTTAGTTTGACATCCTTTAGCTCACATTCATGTCTGTTTAATAACTACAATGAAAGTAATCAAGCCGGGGTATGGGAAAGATCTAGTAGTGGGAAAGCACAGAAATGTGTACTTAGAAGGGGGCCCGTGTTTCCCATATAATTATCTGTATTCTGACCCTGTCTACATTGCTTCTTATGTAAGAAGGTGTAGAGTAGAAGAGAACGACTAGGTTCTATCTTTCTGTTTCTGACCCTGTCTACATTACTTCTTATAGGAAGGTGTAGAGAAGAAGAGAGCCACTAGGTTCTATCTGTCTGTTCTGATATCTGTCTGACCCTGAGTACACGGCCCTATAATATCCCCTACGAAATCTACAAACGAAATTGTTTTGAATGTAGCAACCATGTGATAAAAGTATGGCGCATGAAGTGCTACCTAGATAGTAATCACACAAGACTTACATTAATCTGAAATCTGAGATCTGAATATATTTTTTTAGTCTGAATCTGAATCTTATATATGGAAATCTGAATCTGAATCTGAATACCTATTATCTGAAATCTGTTATCTGATTTACCTGACATATCTGAATATCTGTTTACCTGACATATCTGTTATATGACACTTGACACTTAATATCTGAGACATCTGCTAGGATACTATGTTAGTTGAATTTACCATACCATATTAGGTCTGTTTCTGATGTTAGTTAGATCTGTTTAGTTTTGTCCATGTGCTTGTATCCTATTCTATTTGTGACCCGGACTTGCCATTGACGGGTACTGTGTTTTCTTCTTTTCCTTTTTCCTGTATTCGATGATTGCAGATTTCGGTGGACAGATTCAAGAAGGTACTAGTGGTTCGCAGTATTAGTTGCTGATTATTATTTCTGTTTCCTGTTAGAACTTTATTCTGTATTCGTGAACTTGAATATTTCTGTACTTAAGACTTGAGTATTATTTGTATTCGGGCAATGTGACCCAAGATTATTGTGTTATTCAGATCATGAATATTTGAGATTAATGTGTTTTATTTCAAGTATTCTTGTTGATTTTTGGTTCATAAGTGCATGTGGTTGATCTTTTTCTGGCTTCCGACTCTGATTTTACTGGGATATGTTGTAAAGAATTCCTGAACAGCTTAAGGATGATTATATTCATTCGCTGGACTTTTGTTACGCGCTCGTATTCCATGTTTTTGGGAGGCGGGGCGTGACACCCACCCCTAATCTTATTTAGGAGAAATGCATTCCGATCAGTATCGCCTACCGTGAGACCACAGTTTTTGGCTAGATTAAAAATCTCGGTATCAGACATGAAATTAAAAATAGATGCTCGGAAGGAATGCGTACCTCTGTCGCTAGTCTTAGCAGATTTAGCAGCCGCATCAATATCAAGATAGTCATCCAGGGACTCCTCAATAGACCTCTTAGCCACTTTCTATACTCTAAAACCTTTGTCACAGCGATTAGGGGCAGGGGCAGCGACGGTGGGTTGTGTGTGAGGGAAAGTGGAGGGGACAAAATCGGGAGACACGTCCATTGCCTCGTCAGTGAACTTCTCTGACTCCAAAGACTCCTCTTCTGAGTAAACAAAATCATCTTCAAGGTTTAGCCTCGCCTCTCGATCATCCTCCTCAAAGTGGCTTTCTAGTATGGAGTTGGACACCATAGTAAAGATGTTAGAACTCCTAACAACTCCGGATTTAGTTGTGGGGCTTGTGCACTTTGGCTGAAGTATCTTGTTCAAAAAATTAATGGGCTTCCCCAAAATTGAATTTGCCACCTCAATATTTGACCCCTCTTTTGGCCCATCTGTAACCATCAGTTCATTTCCTTCACACGTAGGGGAGCCACGTGTCTCACGTGTCACCGCTTCACTTCGCAGCAGAGCGAACGAGGAGAGCCACGTGGGTGAGCCACACGTCTCCTCTCTACTCGTAGGCGCTGCGACCGAAGTGAGCAGCGCAGTAAAAGAGGTGCTCGTTGGATTTGAGGAGACGCCCTCCTCATTTCTGTTTCTTTGCCTCTCAATTTCTCAGCCCTAAACCTTCCTCTTTCCTCGTTTGAAACCAACTCCATGGTTTCAATCACTCCCCCATTTGTTTTCTTCCCCAAATTAGCACCATTTTGCTGGTGATCCTTTCTCAAAGTTCTCAAAGTTTTCATTTCCTTCGCTTGGTCCTGTTCCTCTTCTAAAAAGCTGCCTCTTTCCTCGGTAGAAACCAACTTGTTGGTTTCGAATGAGTTCCCGTTCGTCTTATTCCCCAAAATAGCACCCTTTTGCAGCCGATTTCTGCCCAAAGATTCCATCTTTTTCCCTTTTGGTGGTTTGTTTTGTCTGTTGACTAAGTTAGGGGTCATCTGCTCCCCTCCTCCGTAGCTGCTAGGGATTGATTTCCTATTTGAGCTTTCTGTTTGATGGAGGTTCCAAGGTTGGGCACTGGGTCTGCAAAACTTTCCTTTTTTGGGTCAAGATTGTGTACCACCAAGGGCTAACCCTCTTGACCATTGGGTTCTTTGTGAGGCCTTGAATCTGACCGTCGCTACGTGGTGGAGTTCTCTGGGGTTCAGGGTTTGCCATCGCCTGGGCTTCGTGCACTCCATACCTCTAGCAGTTCTGATGACTTCACAGTGCACACGTTCAATCTCGTGGGCTCCGTCCAAGGTGAGGTCCCACTCTGGCGAGACCACATCCTTGTATGATCGCCTATCTATGATTGCAGAGGTAGGGGATGAAAGAGCCAGGGGCTCCACCATCTCCAGCTCCTTTTGCTTATCAATTACAAATCTGATAAGGTATGACTCCTCGAATGAAAACACCATTGCAGATCAGGGCATGAGTGTCATATCAGGGCTTCGGATTATGACGCACCGTCTTGTCGTCTATGTCTTCGATGGTTCCAAACTCCGATTTGATCTTTTGCAGAGCTTCTTTCTTCTAGAAGTGCAGCAGTACATTGTGGATCCAAATTCAAAAACGTTCCCCTTGCAGCAGTTCAGCTCCGAATCTGGGCCACCACAAGAAGAATTCCATCTTGAAGTGCCTAAAATCCACTATACCCATGGCCGTTACCTCAGTCATCTTCTCCGGCGAGGGGAAGGACACCAGGAACTGGAAGTGGCACATCTTTTTTGCAACCCAATCCATGTGAGTTCTCATAAGCCATTTGGCATTCGGGGCTTGGAGTAAATGGTTCTCTGATGGGCACCTTGTAGTAACTTTTGCAATGGCACATGTCACACCCCGCTTCCCAAAAAGGAAATACGAAATACGGATATGTGACTAAGTCCAGCAAATGATTTTCATCATCCATAAGCTGTCAGGATCTTTACATCATCTCACAAGAATATTAGAGTAATAAACAAGAAAAAGTCAACCACACATGCATAAATGAATCAATACACCAACAGGAATTTACTTGAAACAAAATTTAATAATATGAAATAAATCAGATCTGGAAACAAGTCAATAATTCTGGATCATACTTCCCAATACAAATAATCCAAGTTGCAGATACATTTATTTAAGATAAGCAACAAGAAATAATAATAATCATAGCCATACTCTAGGAACTAGAATATTAGATCACCTACTCCATCAGGCAACTGGTCACCATAATTTGCAATTTAATAAATTGCAGGAAGAGGAAAAAAGAAAACAAAACGCCCGTCAATGCAAGTTACGGGCCACCTGTAGTGCACACACAAGTACAAAAAAAGATCAACAGATATAGAATAACAGCGGAAACAAACATAACATGGAGTAGACATGTCAACAAAGCAGGATAATTAACATGAATTTGGAAACAAAATCAAGTAACATGATATACTAACAGGATACAGGTAACATGTATCAAGTGTCATGCAAGCAGGTAAACATGTAATCAGGTATACAGGTAGCATGTACAGGAAGCTTGTAATAGGTGTCATGTTATGTCAAGTCTTGTATTTAATTCTAACTAGGTAGCACTTCATACGTCCCAGGTTTTTACCATATGGTTGCTACTTTCAAACAAGTTATGTTTAGATTTTGTAGTGGAGGCTATAGGGCCGTGTACTCAGGGATCAGGAAAATAGGTACAAGTACAGGTAGAACTTGCTGGTCCTCTTCCGAATACATCTTTCTATAGGGAAGTGTGCAATCAGGTAATCAGGTAAACAGGTACAGGTAGAACCTACTGGTCCTCTTCCGAGTACACCTTTCTATAGGGAAGTGTGCGGTCAGGTAATCAGGTAAAAAGGATCATGTATCATGTGGTCATTAAACACGTAATAGGCAGGAAACACGGGCCCCCTTCTAATTATACATTTCTATATTTTCAACTACTAGATCTTTTCCTTAACCTCGGCTTGGTTATTTATTATTATTATCAAACATGCATGTATGTGTCAGAAACAGGTCAAGAATAACATGGTATGATCAAGTATCAGGTTCAGGTTGAGAGATAAACATGTACAGGTGATAGAAAACAATTGAAAGGATAAAACAACGAAAATTCTAGTTCAGGACAGTAAGACAGTACTGCACTAAATCTGGATTCCCGTTGCTAAAAATGTGCAAATCTGGATCCTTCAAAAAATTTGGAAAATAGACACTCGGACGAATCCAGCAAATATATATAAGTCATATGGTTTTTCACAAAAACAGGACTCAAAACATAATTGTATCTAGAAAACATATTCAGCCAGAAAACATATTCAGCCAGAAATCAAAAGTTTGTATTCATAAACAGGAAAACAGCATAAAAATTTACTGATTAAATCCATGAAAAATCTGGGGTATTCCATAGTATGTTTAGTACCAGAAAATAAAGTTTTATAATTTTCCAACATAGATAGTTTAGTCAAATAAAATCAGAAGACAACACGATATAGAAATTTTGCAAATCTGAAATCATAAACACAACAGTACTAAAATAGCAATATCTTACAAAATATAAATCGAAATCCAGATCCGTCAAAAGGGTGATAAAATAGATACAGTAGGCTACAGTTCATATTTACAAAGTTTGTATAAACATCAAATAGAATCAGGTTTAAATTTAGGTTCTTTACTGAACAGTATGAAAATTCTGCAAGTATAGTAGTTGTTTGCAAGTATAGAATAATTCATAAAATTCATCAATTAAATCAACAAAAATTAGGGGTTAATCCCAATCAGGTCTAGTTGTACTCAGCAAACTATTGGATCAAAATATTATGTTTAACATCAGTATAAAAATAATTTACTCTCCAGAATTTATCTAAAACCGAATCTGTAGTTTTCTACATATCTACAGTAAAATAGCCATAACTTGCAACTCATAAATCGAAACTAAGATCTGTCAGAAAATCTGGAAAGTAGACAGAATTATCTATAATTCATATTCACAAATAATTTTCATATACCAACCATAATAGGGTCTAAAATACTGAACAAAAACGGGATAACAACAAAGACAGAATTATTCCTCCTGCATAAAATCAACTAGATCATATGGAACACATCCAAATCATAACAAAACGTGAAATAGGGTATACTAGATTTCCAAGCAATATGGTATAGGGTGTTTAACATCTCTACCACAGTATATACTACCAGTACACGTCAAGCATGCAAGATTCACACATCATATATGGTTCACAACCAACATACATATTTGCAACAGAGATTAATTAGATCTAAGTTAAGTTTCATGTCGTGTGTGTAACTAGAGACGACTACAGGAGGATCAACACATAGAGACGAGATATAACAGGGATTTTGCACAAGAATTTCCTTTAGAACACAACTACACTACAGGCGGTATGTAGTTTTGTATTTGCAACAGAAATTAATACAAGTTACTTGCCTTATAGATGACGACGAAAACGAAGAAGTAAGAACAAGAATAACGGGAACGGATTTTTGGGCACGAACACTAAGCGAACGAATCACGAGCCAACTCGAATACAACACGAGTTCACACGCACACCAAGAGAGGCAGCGGAGGGCAGTGCTCGCTATCGGTGTTGTTGTTGTTGGCTGTTGCTGCGGTCAGAACTGAGCAGCGCAAGGGGACGTCGGAGAGGTGCATCGGTCTAGCACCTGGCTGCTGTGTCGCCGCATCGGTAGGGACAGCAGACAAAAATGCACCATGGTGCTCGCTGCTGTTCCGACGATAGGGGAAAACACAGTGCGGCTGTGTTGTGGTCGAGTCGCGACAGAGAGGCAGGGGAGTGCCGGAGGGTCGAAGGTAGAGGATGGACGGAGAGGGAAAGTGTGCAGGGCGAGGGCAAGGGTCTGCAGTGGAAGGAGGGTGGCTTGGAGGTCGGGGGTACACACAGAGGATGGGGGAGAGAGGAGATCGGGAGTAGGTGGCTAGGGTTTTGTGTGAGGGGGAGGATGTACAGTAGGTAGTGCATATATATAGGAATAGGGTGTTAGCGTTATGCTGACGAGGAGGGTTTTGGGGGCTAACTGTAACACCCCGAATTCCAAAATACAACTGAATCCAAAGTTCCACAAGATCTTTACACTTCTTTTGTACAATTTTACAAGGAAATAAAAACTTTTCTTACATCAGATTTACATTACACTTGTATATTGTCACAGCGGAAGCAAATTTATAACAATTTACATGAAACAACATTTAAATCAATCTTGCGCAGCATGTATACTTCAATTGTCAAGTATCTTTACCCTGCATATAAAACTGTGGGTACATCAGTTCATTCAACTAACGAAATATTATACACGGCTATCCTCTCTATGCCGGAAACAGCATAACGATTCTCATTACTTAACAAACCACAAACTTGTCACAATCAAAGCTAAAGGGACTATCTTATTGATGTCGTATTGTAGATGTGCACTTAGTCTTTAATGCAATTATTTATATATATGACACTAATGCACACTTGTTCAGAGTCTATGCAGCCCATACTACATAGGTCCGAGGGTAAGCTCTTAACTGTTCTTCATCTTGTAGGGTTCAATCCCTCGTCATGACTTAATCTACTACTGTAACTACGGTAAGTATCCTAGATATTTTCTGACCTACGAACTCATGTCTAGGCACCCTGGAGGGAATCCCAACGCACTGTCACATGACTCATCATGCAGGCATCCTGTGGTAATTCGGCTCCTACCATCGACATGACACCACCTGCAGTCGTCAAACACCCCACGAGCGTCGCCACTGGGACGGTACTCTGAAGCAGTATCCACGCCCTATCATGACGCATCATGGGACATCCTGTGAATACTCTCACGGCGCCAATCCAATGGCCCTCATACTCAATATTTTTCTCCTACTTTCATCACATCTTCACGATGTATCTAATCCTTAGTTTAATTGAATCATAAATAAAATCAACCCTTAGAATGTAGCACTCCCACTATACCGGTCTTATTCATTTAATTCACATGACCCAACCTTGGTCTTCTCATTTCAAAATATCATTTTCTCATTTCTTTCATTGCTGGTATAAGGCTTGGCTATACCATAATTCTCAATTTCAACTAATAATTACAATGTCGAGCTTTTCATACTCATAAGATCTTTTCATGATTAATCACAATTCATGTTTCATATGCATAGTATTCATGTATTCACATCTTTCATAACTCATCACAATCAATAATTCAATTTCACGAGCAACTTATGTGTAAGAATAAAATTTCAATTAGTAGTCACCAATAATTTATGTATTCCACAAATCTATTATCCACATTTGAAAATCTTACTACTAGCACAAATTAGAAGTTCGATTAATCACATCAAGCACCCTTTCAAAATTCCTCATTATTAAGATTTCATCTTCAAAAAAAAAATCTCATTTTATTTTTCCTTTATTTAAAAAGACAATTTGATTTCAAAACGAAGTCCTTTCTTGCAAAAACTCCAATTTCTTACTCACACTTTATCAAAAGTTGTAAAAATATTTCTTATAAGGTTCTAATAATTTTTCATTAATTAATCCATAATTTTTCCAATTTTTATTATATTTAAAAACTCAATTTAATAAAAAAAATTCAAAAAAAAAACAATTTTTTCTAAACTCAAACCCCCACCCAGATTCGAACCAGCGATCAGTGGTGAAACAGACAGCGCACAAGACCAACGCGCCAAAGCAGTCAACCGATATAACTAGGGGTAAAAATCCCTAAGTATCGAGTTTCGGCTAGTTGGGTTTTTAACAAAAAAACAAAAACAAGGCCACGGTATCAAACCCGAGACCTCCGAACACTGTAGCGACCCAAAGCCGACCAATTGGTCTAAGTGGACATATCGTTTAAGAGGCAATTAAAATAGGTTTTGATCTTATTCTCTGTTCAAAACTATAATTCAAAAATTTCTTAAAACGAAATTGTCTCTTTTCCTCCTCTTTTGAAAACAAATATTTTCAGAATAAAACTACCTTCAATTCTATAGAATCTAGTATTTTTTAAAGGTATTTTTCACTCTTTAAAACATGTATTTAGCCTCAGTTTGCATTTTATGAACACTATTTCGACATTCGAGAACTAATACATACTTATTCATAATTAAAGATAGTTTCTCCCACAAAATTACTACAATTATGATTTTCTTACTCATTGACAACCATGATATTTTTAAAGCAAAAACTCATTTTTATAAGCGAAATAAAACTTCTATTTTATTAGCTAGTTTACACATGATGCATTCAATCATTTGTTTGCAAAAATACATTCTTTCCGTTTATTCTAATTCTCATATGGCATAAATAGCAAGGGGAATTTCATTACATCCATTAACAATCATTTTTTAATAAATTATTCGCTCAATTTATCTTTAACATTCCATTTTACTTAACACTTTAATCAATGAACATGATTCTAATCTTCTACTAGTGAATTGCACATAATTGCATTCAAAGCATAATTAGCATACATTCTAATACTAGGTTTGCCCGTTGACACGTGCCTATGGCACGTTTTCGGAACAGTGCACCTTATTTGATCATATAAAATAGTTTTGGAGGTCCAGCAAATTAATTGTAGTAAACATAATATATGAGAAACTTTTGGGGGTCCAGCAAAAAACATATCATATGATTTTTTTGATTTTTAAAAATTATTTTTAAAGTTTTTAAATTTTAATTTTTTTAGTTTTTTAATTTTTTATTTTGTAAAAAAAATTTAAATTTTTATTTTCTTAATTTTTTGAATAGAAGAGGGAGGGAGAGAGAGAGAGAAAAAAAAATAATAATTAAATAAATATAGGAGTTGTTTTGGGTGAGGGATTTGAATTTGAGTTTTGGAGGGGGGGGGGGGAACTTTTGGGGGGGAAATATGTTTTGTGAGGTTAGATCTGGACCTTTGATTTTTGGGGGGATTGAAGGAGAGCCACTTGACAGCTTTCTTTGTGTTTTATTATATAGATTATAAACAAAGAGAACATACACTTTCACTTATATTTAATAAGTCTAGCAACCTAATCAACACACATTCACTAGTTTATCAATTCTATTCTAAATAGGCAAACATGTATTTCATTTCAACTAGTTACTTTATAATAACCATTTAATTTATTCCTAACATGATATCTACTTTAGAAGTCATGAAAAACACCCACCTTTTGAAGAAAAGCCAATAAGAAAATCTCCTAGAGTCCCCTAGAATGCAAGAGAGTGTCTTCTCCTCCTAGATTGCGATGCAGCGATCTCCTTCCCTTGCTTCCTTGCCAAAACTGAGAGCTCCAAGATGGGGAAAAGAGTGGCCGGCCTCCAATGGGAACACACACTCTCACACTCACACTATATATCTCCTATATAATTTCCTCTTTCAATAGTTTATTAGTGTAGAATATATGTAGATAGGGGGAGTATTTATACTAATTCTAGGATGAATTAGAGGGCTAGGATTCATTGGATAGTTATAGGATGGATGCTAGGATAGGAGGGAAAGTTGTAGCAACCACCCACACACAAATAAACTACCCATGCACACACACCCACTCTCCCATTCCTCCATGCACAAACCGGCCCCAAAAATAGTGTGCATTGCACACTACGTGCATGCACGTGTCCTCTAGTACCCCTATTTGAAGTTTGTACACTTTTAATTAATCAAAATGTTCACAATTTGTGTCTACATGACAAGTGTGACCATTTAACTGATTAATTAAATTTGTGGGCTTCACAATTAGTGGGCTTAGGCTTGTGGGCCAAGATAATAAAATAAAGTGGGCTCAACATAAGAAAATAGTGTTTAGGCTTTATAAAATAGGCTTTTATAGAAATAAAAGAAGAAAATAGTTGTTCATACTAATATATACATATATATATACACATGAAATTTGCACGTGCACAACACGTGAAAATCAATATTTTTATTAAAAATGAAAGTTTAGGATATTACACTAACGGTTAAAGGGTTTTTAGGGTATTGGATATCCAATAAGGAATAGGGTATAAATGGTTAGATGAATAAAGGGTTTAGACAAGATCCAATAGAACTATGGAATGGGTCCAATAAATGAGATAGTAACAACATGAATAATGAAAAAAAATAGGACATGAACAATTGAAATAATGGGGATCAAAGTAATGACCCGATCAAACAGAGATGAAATAATATGGGACAACTGAATCAAGAAAATCAAATAAAACGACCACAATTCAAATAAATGGATATATTGAAAATGAAGATCGAAAACAAGGTTCAAAAAGAGATACAATATGAATCAAATACTCAGAAATAAAAATACATCCAAAAATATAGAAAATAAAAAAAAGGGGTTACAAATCCTACCCACCTAACAAGAAGAGTTTCATCCTCAAAATTCAAACACGAAGTACATAGGGTAACCCCGAAAGAAAGAAAGAACAAAACAAAAAGCTACACAAACAGATAAGGAAATTTCTGCTGAATCTCCTCCTCCAACTCCAAGTCGACTCACCCGGCGAGTGAGGATTCCAAGAAATACGAACCAGCTTGATGACCTTATTCTTAAGTACTTTCTCCCGCCGATCCAAAATAGCAACTGGAGGAATCTCACAAGTCAAATCCGGTCGCATCACAGATATATCTCCTGAGTTGTAAGTCATGGAAAACATCGTGCACTCCTGATAAAGCTGGCGGCAATGCAAGACGATAGGCCACCTTGCCTACTCGTTCCACAATGTCGAACGGTCCAATAAACCTAGTGCTGAGCTTGCCCCCACCACCAAACCGAATGATTCCTCGCCAAGGCAATGCCTTTAGGAAAACAAGGTCACCAACCTCAAACTCCAAAGCTCTCTAATGAACATCAGCCCATCGCTGCTGCCTATCCTGAGCTGCCTGAAGATGCTTCCTGATCTGAGTCACTGCATCAACTGTCCTACTGATCAACTTTGGACCCAACAACTTCCTCTCACCAATGTCATCCCAGCACATTGGTGATATGCACTTCCGCCCATATAGTGCCTCGAACGGTGCATCTTAGGACTGATCTGAAAGCTGTTATTGTACGAGAACTCAACGAGATGCAAATGGTCCTCCCATGATCCACCAAACTACAGCGTACAGGACCTCAACATGTCCTCTAGAGTCTGGATGGTCCTCTCTGACTGTCCATCAGTTTGGGGATGAAAAGTTGTAATGTACATCAATTTACTCCCCAAACTACTCTGAAGACTCCTAAAACTGAAGCTTGAATCTCGTATCCCTGTCGGATACAATACTGACTGGAACCCCATCAAGTTTGACGATCTCTTACATGTACTTCTCAGCTAGGCTCTCAGTAAACTGTCCAACTCGGAAAGGAATGAAGTGAGCACTCTTCGTCAGTCGGTCGACAATCACCCAAATGGCATTGTGACCCTTAGGACTCATCGACAAAGCGGTCACAAAATCTATAGTGATATGTTTCCACTTTTACTCCGAAACGGGAAGTGGTTAAAGAAGTCCGGCGGTCCTCTGATGCTCTACCTTCACCTGCTGGCAGATCAGATACTGAGACACAAACCGAGCCACAGCCCTTTTCATACCGTGTTACCAGAAATGAAGCTTCAAGTCCCAGTACATCTTAGTACCTCCAGGATGAATAGATTACGATGACTGGTGGGCTTCCTTAAGCAATCTCTGACAAACTTCACCCTTTGGGACACACAACATGGACCCAAAGCAAAGCGATCCATCAGCATGAATAACCATATCCGTTCTGGACCCAGCCTTAACTTCTGCTCTAAACCCTGCAATTTCTTATCACCAGCCTGAATCGCTTTGATCTGATCAACAAGAGACGACTGAAGCTAGAGCACTAAACAAATCCGATCAGAACTCGGGAACAACACATCCAACTCCAACCTCCGCATCTGCACAACCAAATCTCTATGCTGAGTCAGAAACATAGCTGTCGGTCTCCTGCTCAAAGCATCTGGCACCAGGTTCACTCTACCAGGATGGTATTGCAAACTGATGTATAATCGGCCATAAGTTCCAACCAACGCCTTTGCCTCATGTTCAACTCCTTCTGGGCGAAGACGTACTTGAGACTTTTGTGGTCAGTAAAGATATCAACTCGGTCCCTAAGAAAATAGTGTTTCCACAGCTTCAAAGCAAAGATCACTGCCGCTAACTCCAAGTCATGAGTCGGATAGTTCTTCTCATGCAGCCTCAACTGCCTCGATGCATAAGCAACGATTCAGCCCTTCTGCATCAGAACTGCTCCAAGACCCTTGCCCAAAGCATCATAATGAACTACAAATCCTCCTGAACCATCTGAAATAGTCAACCTGCTCTTCAACTCAGCAAAAGCCTCACTGGAAGCCTCAGACCAAAAAAACCTGTGATCCTTCTCTGTCAGCTTAGTCAATGGTCCTGCTATCTTCAAAAAATCTTGGATAAATTTTCGATAATAGCCAGCTAGACCGAGGAAACTCCTCATCTCTGAAACTGACTTGGGAACAGGCCAATCCTTCACAGCATCAACCTTGGACGGATCCACCGAAATACCATCGCCCGAGATAATGTTCCCCAAGAAGGTAACTCCGTTGAGCCAAAATTCACACTTGCTGAGTTTTCCATAGAGCTAGTTCTACATCAAGGTATGCAGAACCAACCTAAGATGCTCCGCATGATCCTCTCGGTTATGAGAATACACCAGAATGTCATCAGTGAAGCCACCACAAATTTATCCATAAACTAGGAAAAGATCATGTTCATAAGACTCGTAAAAACAGCTGGCGCATTCGTGATCCCGAACGACATCACAAGATACTCATAGTGCCCATATCTGGTCCTGAATGCAGTCTTCTGTACATCAGTCGCCTTCACTTTGACCTGATGATACCCAGAACAAAGATCCAACTTCGAGAAAATAACTGCTCCGCTCAACTGATCAAATAAGTCATCGATCATGGGCAACGGATACCGATTCTTCAAAGTAACACTGTTCAGTTCCCGATAATCAATGCACAATCGATGACTACCATCCTTCTTGTTGACAAAAAAGACTGGAGCACCCCACGGCGAAACACTGGGTTTAATGAACCCCAAATCAAGTTGCTCCTAAATCTGCACCTTAAGCTCTATTAACTCAACCGGTGACATCCTGTAGGGACTCTTCGATATCTGCGCCGTACCAGAATGAACTTCAATACCGAACTCCGCATCCCTATCAGGGGGTAAGCCAGATAACTCCTCTAGAAAAACATCCAGGAATTCCCGCAATACTAGAGGCGCAGCCTCACAGCCTGAATGCAATTCCCTCGCATAAACCACCTGATCAACTGCAATCTCAGCTCGGCCAAGAGGCATCTCCCCAGCATGGTACTCAAACTCTGCATGGCTTAGGATTCAGAATACAACTTTCTTGGCATGACAATCAATAATGGCGTGGGACTCACCCAACCAATCCATACCGAGAATGACATCGAATCCTGAATTCCCAATTACAATCAGGTCGGCCTTAAAATCTGCGCTACCAATAATCACGGGACTCTGTCTGCACTCCCGAGAACAAACGACAACACCACCCCCTGTCATAATGTTCCAAGCCTCTGACATGATGTTGAACTCCAACTGATGGCGAACCACGAAGCGGAAAGAGACAAAGGAATGGGTTGCCCCAGAATCAAAGAGAACATGAACAGGAAAAGTGCAAAACAAAGACAATACCTAAGATAGAATCAAAAGCAGGAGGAAAAGGATTAATGATCAAGGGTGAGAAAAAAAATACAATGCAAAAAGATAATATGAAAGAATAATACAAGAGAAATGAAAGAAGCAAAAGAGAAATAACAAATACAACAAAAATGCAAAATATACCTACAACAATACCCTCTGCTGACTCAGCATCTGCAGTCAGGTTGAAAATCTTACCTCTTCTGGGGGCAGCGGTCCTCTGACCGACAATCTGGCGCTGAGGAGAAAGCGGTGGCCTGACTGAACCACGAGTTGGGGCTACCTGCTGAATCGGACCCCCAGCTGGAAGAGCCATCCGCTGCTGCTACGGACAATCTAGCACTAAATGGTCAACAGCGCCACACCTAAAGCACCGGCAATTGGTGCGCCTACATTCCCTGCGATCATGACCAGCCAACTGGCAGAAGCCGTAGAAACTAGCTCCCCGGGAAACAGCAGAAGGGTAGGGAATCGCCCTGGCAGGAGGGGCTGGGACAGGCCTCCGAATCGGCCCACCAGAATGCCTAGCAACAATAGCAGAGTGCGGAACAGTCCGCCGAGAAGGAGTCAACCTTCCACGAGCCTGCTCCTAAGCTCGAGCTGCCTCAAGAGCCTCAACATAAGTACGCAAGCGAAGGGAGACGAGTTGCACCCGAATGTCTCGCTCAATTCCAACTGTGAATCTACGAGCCCTATACTCTTCGTTCGCTACGAGAATGACTGCGGAGCGGCTAAGTCTGGTAAATTCTGCTGCATACTCATCTACAGACCTGGAGCCCTGTTTCAAGAAAGTCTAATGTTACAAAAGTGCATGAACAATATGTAACAAAATTTCCAAAATAGAACAACGACCAATCTGTTTTAGGGCCAGGAACTGTTGCTCCATTTCAACTCGAGTGCTACTAGAGAAGAACTTCTCCAAGAAGCTCCTAGTGAAAGCGGCCCAAGTAATCGACCGTTCGAGCCTTTCGGACTCGGACCTTCACCAAATGTGGGCCAGATCCACCAGCTAGATGGTCACAACATCCACTCTATCAGCATCGGCAACTCTTGTTTCCAACAGCAACTGCTCAGTCCGTATCAACCACTGTTCGGCCTCCAAAGGCATCTCAGTACCGGAGAATCTGTCAGGATGTAGCCTCATGAAATCTGTGACTGTACCTGGACGAGAAGGGAGAGCTGCCTGCATAGGAACAGTGGGATGCGGAACCCGAGCAGCTTCTAAAGTAGCTATCACGAGGTCACTGTGGTTTTGCTGCATATTGATCAACCGTAACAGCACATTGGTAACGGCCTCAAGCCCGAGCTGATCTTCCTGAGAACGAGAAGTGGAACCTCTGCAAGCCATGGTCTGCACAAGATCAAAAACAGTCAGCATCCAGATCAAAGTTGATTATAATTTATTCATGTATGCATGGTCTGTGTACTGTTGAGCCAATCCCAGATCGAGCCAAGCTTGTCTAATATATCAGTCAAACTAATACATTAGTCAAACCTGGGTTCTGATACCGCTAAAATCCTTGTCACGCCCCGCTTTTCAAAAAGAAAATACGGAATACGGATACGTGACTAAATCCAGCGAATGGTTTTCATCATCCATAAGCTGTCAGGATCTTTACAACATCTCACAGGAATATTAAAGTAATAAACAAGGAAAAATCAACCACACATGCATAAATGAATTAATACACCAACAGGAATTTACTTGAAACAAAATGTAATAATCTCAAATAAATCAGATCTGGAAACAAGTCAATAAATCTGGGTCATACTGCCTAATACAAATAATACATGTAGCAGATACATTTATTTAAGATAAGCAACAAGAAATAATAATAATAATAATCAGAACTCTAGAAACTAGAATCTCACATCACCTACTCCATCAAGCAACTGGTCGCCATAATCTGCAATTTAATAAATTACAAGAAGAGAAAAAAGAAAACAAAATGTCTATCAATGCAAGTTACGGACCGCTTGTAGTGCAGGCACAAGTGCTAGAAAAGATAAATAGATATAGAATATGTAACTACTGTTTCCCCGTATTTGTACTTTTATATAGTACTTTTCTCAATTGTATTCTTTCGTCTATTTGAGATCCCGCATTTTATTAAAATCATTATTTTTGCCTCGAATCAATTTTTGGGTCCTTTTATTAAATTCATTTGTATGCCAGTTGTGTCGTTCTTCATGAAGAATTGCCCGATTCTTTTCTTTTATCTTTCTAATCCCCATTATTGTGCTTTTTGACCATTTCTTCTGTTGGGCCCTTTTTGATACGGATCCCCTAGACTCTCAAACCCGCAAACCCGCCAACCTAGTATTTAAACCCAACCCTAACCCTAATTAAATCTCTACTGTTTTAACCTAATTACTCTACCGCCGCTAATCACCTCCCCAAATCATCTTCTCCTCCATCTTCGCAATTGCATCAACCCAACCTCCCTCGGCCTCTCCGATCACTTTCGCTCGCCCCTAATCCACCTCGTCGACCTCCACAGCACCACCACCACCACCCCCATCTCCTTCACCGTCGCCATTAACCCAACTCCAAACCCAACTTCCGCCATTACCCAATCCACCTTCGAACCCAAATTCTCGACCACTGCTCCAACTCGACGTCTCCCTCACCCTCACTCTCGACTTCGACAGATTCCCCATCACCTCGTCAGCCCCTCGCCGCCTCGCCAACACCCTAACGCCGCTCTCGCTCTCTCCCCTGTTCGAAACCACGAACAGAGCACTCGCCGCACGTCGCTTCTCGACGTCGTCGCCGCCGTCGTCGCCTCCGTCGTTGCCGCAGTCGCCGCCAGCGAAGCAGCCACGCCGTCGCTCTCTCTCGAGCTCGACTCAGCCGAACGAAGATCGAAGAAGAAGATCGAAGAAGAAGAGCAGCGATTAGGGCGGGATCCACTCTCGGCCCTTGGATCGCTTCAAGATCCGTGCGATCTGATCGCCGTACCCTGTTTCACCCACAGCGAATCCGAAGTGGCTGTTTCCTGTTCGTCCAGATCCGCTGCATAGGAGGCGTCCCATTGGATCGTTCGGCTGTTTTGCTGTTTTGGGCGCAGCAAATCCCAGATCGCCGTTTGCTGTTCTGGACCGATCTGGTGTGGGGGAAAGCTCGATCTTTGGTAGTTTTTCGCACGCGCTTTTTGAGGACTTCTTCTGGGATTTTTCTACCCAAATGGCTACAACAAGTGGAGTTTATCATCGTCATCTAAGGCAAGTAACCTTGTACATCTTATTGTCCTAGTACAAGTCTCTTTGAAATACCACATGTAGTTAGTTGTGACTCTCCTTTGAAATATCATAGTACAACAATTTGAACCTTCAAACTCACCAATCTAAGAGTCACAAAATTCCTCGTATTAAATAATAATTCAATTGGACTCTTTTATCTCCTTGAACTTGTGAATCACTTGGACATATGAATTAAGGACCCCTAGAAATTGTAGGCGCATATAAATTTAGTGTTTTGGCAAATTGTGATTATTATGACTTGGAAATTATTATTATTCGCTGTTTGATTCCCATTACCATGTATTTGTGCCACATAATGATTTTAGACACCAAATTACATAATTCTATGAAATCTACATTAGTGAATTATTTCCCTATGTTGCTGTCTGGATTTTATTTTGAGGTTTCGACCCTTTTTACCTTGGAATTTGGGCCCGAGGCCTGAATACAAAACGTAGATCAGGATGTGTAGATGTCGATAGACTCCAGAATGATTGAATTTGGAGTTACGGTCTAGGAGATATGGCTGTTATACTGCAGCTGTGTCAGTAGGCGCAGTTTTGTAAAAACTGCTGTATATATTTTCTTTGCGAATTATTTTCGCTGTGTAAACAGCGAGCGTTTGACTCCAAATTTTATATGTAGTTGCTGGACACCCTATAGGACATCCCCAATTTTTCCTTAGAATTAATCTACATTATTTCAGCACTATTTCATATGCATAAATATAAATATACAAATTCTGCCTGAACAAATGTAATAAGCCGGGGTTAAGGGAAAGACTATAGAATGGACAATATAGGTAAGTGTACTCAGAAGGGGGCCCGTGTTTCCCAGTACTCGGTTCATGAACCTGTTACACGTGATGTATTCATGGAGTCAGTTACTTGACTCATGAACCTGTTGTATTCATGGACCCACTGTGTGGTCCTTGAACCTGTTAGTATTCACGAACTTGCTTCGTGAACCTGTTATTAAATTTCGTATTCATGAACCGTGCCTGTCTGATATCTGATACCTGATACCTGATACCTGAAACCTGAGTACGCCGCCCTATAGACTCCATTACTAAGTCTAAACGCAATTGATTTGACTGTAGCAACCATGTAGTAAAAGTATGGATGCATGTCGTGCTACCTAGATAGTAATCACACAAGACTTGAACTTAACACCTGATACATGATTATGCTGTTACCTGATTATCCTGATACATGATTACCCTGTTACCTGATTATCCTGAATACCTGGTTACCTGATATCTGAAACATGACACTTGGAACATGATACCTGAACATGACACCTGAACATGACACCTGAACATGACACCTGCAACTTGAAATATGAAACTTGATACGTAAAACCTGACACATGAAACATAATACCCGATATTAGTTACCCTTATAGGTGTACCTGACATGTGATTCACCACTAGCAGTTGTTATCCAATCTAGTCATTATGATGTTCCCTCTTGCCAGCTAGACTTTGAATTTGCCACTACTTCTTATAACTCGGTTTATTCTTGATTCCAATTCTTGTTTTCCCCTTTCTTGTACTTGCTTTTACTATTTGTGGCCCTAGCTTGCACTAAGGGCATTTTCTCTTGTTTCCCCTTCGTTTTCCTGTTTATATTTATTAAGCAGACTTGGGAGACAAGCTATCTGCTGGAATTGGCGAGCAGACATTTCAGGTTTTGCTTGGAGCAAGGATCTGTTAAATAGTTGCTTTCCTAAGGTATTTATTTCTTCTGTTGTTTAAGACTTGTTTCCGAGTTTACTCTTGATCCAGATATGGGAACTATTTGAATATTATTATTTGTTTAAATTGTTTCCTGTTGCTTAATAATTATTCATGCATGCTTGGTTATATATAAATCTGGTTATATTCTTGTTATGATGCTGAGTCGATCCTACAGCTTATGGATGATGTAAAAATCATTCGCTGGGCTTCGTCACGTGCTCGTATTCCATATTTTTGGGAAGCGGGGCGTGACAAGGTTTTTAGTGGTATCAGAGCTCAGGTTTTGGCTAATGTGTTAGTTTGGCTAATACATTAGACAGGCTTGACTCAGTCAGGATTAACTCAACATTAAACAGGCCATGCAACCACATGAATAATTTAATAGTCAACTCGATCTGGATACAAGTCTTATTCCATTCATTTGGTCCCTTCACATTCAATTCTTTGATTCATTGCTTCCTTCCGTCTCTTATAGTCGTCCTGATTTATTGATTCTTTATTGGGTACAAATTTAATTCTTTCCGTACCCATATTCTTTTGCTTCCGGTGCGAGCATTCTCTTATTTCTGCTTGCTTCGTTAATTCCTTCTTATTTCAACTCGTGTGTCGTTCATTGCTTTCCCTGCCTTGCAATCATCTTCATATGTTGATTCATATTGAGTATCAGGATGGTTATTCATCCTCTGCTATATCTCTTCAATTCCGATTTTGCCCTCGTCCTTCTTCCTTCGTATTCAATTCCTTAAATTTTCTTTCGTCCCTTCTAGGCATCATTCTCTTTAACTGCTTATTGGGTGTAGCTTCATTTTTCTCCTACTTATTTTTCTCCTTATAATTATTATTATTATTATTATTTTCCGAATACTTTCTATATCTTGATTATTAATTATTATATTTATTTTCGATCTTCTATGAAGATGTATCTCAACAAGGATTTTGTTATTTCGAACGATGATGTATTTTAACTCACTTTTCATTTTCAATCGACTATATATTTCTACTGAATTATTATTAGATAAGACAAAATTCTTATTTCGTTGTATAATGCTATTTTACTACCATTAGTATCATTGCTATTATTTTCACTATCATTACTAATATTATTATTATTGTTACTACTATTGATATTCTTATTGTTGTTTTCACTATTTCATTATTATTGTTAATATTATTATTATTGTTATCATTCTTTTGCTATTACTATTATTATTATTGTCATGATCATTGTTATTCTATTGTTATTAATATGGACCTTTTTATATTATTATTGTTATTAGTACTATTATTTTCTTTCGCTACTACTATCATTATTATTAAATTGTTTTGAGCCTGATCATGCTCAATTTTATATACATTTCACTACTTCGGCGCAACCTAATGTCGAGATGGCAAATATGCAACTCGATGTCAATGGAGGCAAATTGCAACTAGATATCGGCGAGGCAAAATGTGCAGCCGAATATTTGGATGGCAATTTGAAACCTGATGTCGTGAAGGCAAATATGTAACTTGATGTTAAGGAGGCAAGATTTTCTACCTATTACTAATTTATTTTTCAAGACTCGTTACTTATATAATGAAACTGATGGTAAAAGAATACTTTCGTTATTATTGGTATTATTAATATTACTGTCATTTCAATTGATGTTATTATTATCGTTTCATCACCTTTACTACTGTTATTATTTTTATTATTATTACTGTTGCTTTATTGATATCATTGTTATTTTTGCTATTGTTATATTATTATTATCATTATTGATATTATTTTTAATGCTATTATTATTATTATTGCGTTATTTTCATGAATGTGTTGAATTCTACTTTGTCATGTATGTATTATTGTTATTATTAGTATTGTTGATATTTTTATTTCATCATATTATTATTACTTGTATGATTATGATGATTTTTATTTCTGTTATTATTATTGTTATTATTATTATTTTGTTACTATTATTACTAATTTTGTTATTATCATTGTTATTATTAGTTTTTATTGTCATTATTATTTTCTATTACTATTGGTATTATGATCATGGATATTGTTACTGTTATTAAATTCTGTTAAAAGCCATTAGTTTTGATATGTATTCTATTTTTTTAGTTGTGAAGATTGAAGCTCAAGCCTTATATCCATTTTTCATTAAATGTCTATCTCTATTTGGAGCCCATACTCCCCTCAATCCTAGTGTCTCAGTCTTATCTTCCTGCTCGGTGCGTCGCCTGGTGTCACTGGACTACAACGACATGTCTACATCTTGAAACGTCACCATCAGAGTAGCGCAGCGGAAGTGTGGTGGGCCCATGACCCACAGGACCCAGGATCAAGTTGGTTCTTCTCCTTCCTTGTATTTTGTTTTGTTCCATTCCTTGCACCATTTGCTGTCCCCTATTTCTTGCTTTTGTTCTCATCCATTGACTCATTGCGTGGTGCATCTTTCCCTTGTCGCTCCCTTTTTCGGTTCCAACTCTTTTTATTCGTTCACCTCCTTGCCTTGTTATCTTGCAAGTCTTGTGGTGTTCAGTGTTCTTCTTCGTTTTGATACCGGTTATTTCCGTCTTGCTTTCCCTCCTGCCATCATGTACTCATTCATTATTGGATTCAATCCTTTCCTGTCTTCCATCTCCTTGGTTTCAGTTCTGCCTACTCCTTCATCGTATTTATTATCTTGTGTTATTTGGATCCTTTAGATACTGTTATTCTCTTTCATGCCATCCAATTGACCTCGTTGTTATCCACTCCCTTCTTATTTTGGTGTTACCACCAAGTTGACTTCTTCTTGGATCCCTTGTTTGTTACCTGCCCCTAAGTTAATTTACCCTGTCCTACGTACCGCCTAAGCAAATTTCGAGGACGAAATTTTTGTGTAAGGTGGGTAGGATTTGTAACTACTGTTTCCCCGTATTTGTACTTTTATATAGTACTTTTCTCAATTGTATTCTTTCGTCTATTTGAGATCCCGCATTTTATTAAAATCATTATTTTTGCCTCGAATCAATTTTTGGGTCCTTTTATTAAATTCATTTGTATGCCAGTTGTGCCGTTCTTCATGAAGAATTGCCCGATTCTTTTCTTTTATCTTTCTAATCCCCATTATTGTGCTTTTTGACCATTTCTTCTGTTGGGCCCTTTTTGATACGGATCCCCTAGACTCTCAAACCCGCAAACCCGCCAACCTAGTATTTAAACCCAACCCTAACCCTAATTAAATCTCTACTGTTTTAACCTAATTACTCTACCGCCGCTAATCACCTCCCCAAATCATCTTCTCCTCCATCTTCGCAATTGCATCAACCCAACCTCCCTCGGCCTCTCCGATCACTTTCGCTCGCCCCTAATCCACCTCGTCGACCTCCACAGCACCACCACCACCACCCCCATCTCCTTCACCGTCGCCATTAACCCAACTCCAAACCCAACTTCCGCCATTACCCAATCCACCTTCGAACCCAAATTCTCGACCACTGCTCCAACTCGACGTCTCCCTCACCCTCACTCTCGACTTCGACAGATTCCCCATCACCTCGTCAGCCCCTCGCCGCCTCGCCAACACCCTAACGCCGCTCTCGCTCTCTCCCCTGTTCGAAACCACGAACAGAGCACTCGCCGCACGTCGCTTCTCGACGTCGTCGCCGCCGTCGTCGCCTCCGTCGTTGCCGCAGTCGCCGCCAGCGAAGCAGCCACGCCGTCGCTCTCTCTCGAGCTCGACTCAGCCGAACGAAGATCGAAGAAGAAGATCGAAGAAGAAGAGCAGCGATTAGGGCGGGATCCACTCTCGGCCCTTGGATCGCTTCAAGATCCGTGCGATCTGATCGCCGTACCCTGTTTCACCCACAGCGAATCCGAAGTGGCTGTTTCCTGTTCATCCAGATCCGCTGCATAGGAGGCGTCCCATTGGATCGTTCGGCTGTTTTGCTGTTTTGGGCGCAGCAAATCCCAGATCGCCGTTTGCTGTTCTGGACCGATCTGGTGTGGGGGAAAGCTCGATCTTTGGTAGTTTTTCGCACGCGCTTTTTGAGGACTTCTTCTGGGATTTTTCTACCCAAATGGCTACAACAAGTGGAGTTTATCATCGTCATCTAAGGCAAGTAACCTTGTACATCTTATTGTCCTAGTACAAGTCTCTTTGAAATACCACATGTAGTTAGTTGTGACTCTCCTTTGAAATATCATAGTACAACAATTTGAACCTTCAAACTCACCAATCTAAGAGTCACAAAATTCCTCGTATTAAATAATAATTCAATTGGACTCTTTTATCTCCTTGAACTTGTGAATCACTTGGACATATGAATTAAGGACCCCTAGAAATTGTAGGCGCATATAAATTTAGTGTTTTGGCAAATTGTGATTATTATGACTTGGAAATTATTATTATTCGCTGTTTGATTCCCATTACCATGTATTTGTGCCACATAATGATTTTAGACACCAAATTACATAATTCTATGAAATCTACATTAGTGAATTATTTCCCTATGTTGCTGTCTGGATTTTATTTTGAGGTTTCGACCCTTTTTACCTTGGAATTTGGGCCCGAGGCCTGAATACAAAACGTAGATCAGGATGTGTAGATGTCGATAGACTCCAGAATGATTGAATTTGGAGTTACGGTCTAGGAGATATGGCTGTTATACTGCAGCTGTGTCAGTAGGCGCAGTTTTGTAAAAACTGCTGTATATATTTTCTTTGCGAATTATTTTCGCTGTGTAAACAGCGAGCGTTTGACTCCAAATTTTATATGTAGTTGCTGGACACCCTATAGGACATCCCCAATTTTTCCTTAGAATTAATCTACATTATTTCAGCACTATTTCATATGCATAAATATAAATATACAAATTCTGCCTGAACAAATGTAATAAGCCGGGGTTAAGGGAAAGACTATAGAATGGACAATATAGGTAAGTGTACTCAGAAGGGGGCCCGTGTTTCCCAGTACTCGGTTCATGAACCTGTTACACGTGATGTATTCATGGAGTCAGTTACTTGACTCATGAACCTGTTGTATTCATGGACCCACTGTGTGGTCCTTGAACCTGTTAGTATTCACGAACTTGCTTCGTGAACCTGTTATTAAATTTCGTATTCATGAACCGTGCCTGTCTGATATCTGATACCTGATACCTGATACCTGAAACCTGAGTACGCCGCCCTATAGACTCCATTACTAAGTCTAAACGCAATTGATTTGACTGTAGCAACCATGTAGTAAAAGTATGGATGCATGTCGTGCTACCTAGATAGTAATCACACAAGACTTGAACTTAACACCTGATACATGATTATGCTGTTACCTGATTATCCTGATACATGATTACCCTGTTACCTGATTATCCTGAATACCTGGTTACCTGATATCTGAAACATGACACTTGGAACATGATACCTGAACATGACACCTGAACATGACACCTGAACATGACACCTGCAACTTGAAATATGAAACTTGATACGTAAAACCTGACACATGAAACATAATACCCGATATTAGTTACCCTTATAGGTGTACCTGACATGTGATTCACCACTAGCAGTTGTTATCCAATCTAGTCATTATGATGTTCCCTCTTGCCAGCTAGACTTTGAATTTGCCACTACTTCTTATAACTCGGTTTATTCTTGATTCCAATTCTTGTTTTCCCCTTTCTTGTACTTGCTTTTACTATTTGTGGCCCTAGCTTGCACTAAGGGCATTTTCTCTTGTTTCCCCTTCGTTTTCCTGTTTATATTTATTAAGCAGACTTGGGAGACAAGCTATCTGCTGGAATTGGCGAGCAGACATTTCAGGTTTTGCTTGGAGCAAGGATCTGTTAAATAGTTGCTTTCCTAAGGTATTTATTTCTTCTGTTGTTTAAGACTTGTTTCCGAGTTTACTCTTGATCCAGATATGGGAACTATTTGAATATTATTATTTGTTTAAATTGTTTCCTGTTGCTTAATAATTATTCATGCATGCTTGGTTATATATAAATCTGGTTATATTCTTGTTATGATGCTGAGTCGATCCTACAGCTTATGGATGATGTAAAAATCATTCGCTGGGCTTCGTCACGTGCTCGTATTCCATATTTTTGGGAAGCGGGGCGTGACAGAATAACTGCGGAAATAAACATAACATGAAATAGGCATGTCAACAAAGCAGGATAATTAACATGAATCAGGAAATAAAATCAAGTAACATGATATACCAACAGGGTATAGGTAACATGTATCAAGTGTCATGCAACCAGGTAAATAGGTAATCAGGTATACTGGTAAACAGGTATATAGGTAGCATGTACAGGATAACATGGAATAGGTATGTCAACAAAGCAGGATAATTAACATGAATCAGGAAATAAAATCAAGTAACATGATATACCAATAGGGTATAGGTAACATGTATCAAGTGTCATGCAACCAGGTAAATAGGTAATCAGGTATATTGGTAAACAGGTATATAGGTAGCATGTACAGGAAGCTTGTAACAGGTGTCATGTTATGTCAAGTCTTGTATTTAATTCTAACTAGGTAGCACTTCATGTGTCCCAGGTTTTTACCACATGGTTGCTACTTTCAAACAAGTTACGTTTAGATTTCGTAGTGGAGGCTATAGGGTCGTGTACTCAGGGATCAGAAAAATAGGTACAGGTACAGGTAAACCTACTGGTCCTCTTCCGAATACACATTCCTATAGGGAAATGTTCAATCAGGTAATCAGGTAAACTGGTACAAGTAGAACCTACCGGTCCTCTTCCCAGTACACCGTCCTATAGGGAAGTATGCAATCAGGTAATCAGGTAAACAGGATCGTGTATCATGTGGTCATGAAACACGTAACAAGCGAAAAACACGGACCCCTTTCTAAGTACACATTTCTATATTTTCCTCTACTAGATCTTTCCCTTAACCCGCGCTTGGTTATTTATTATTATTATCAAACAGGCATCTATGTGTCACAAATAGGTCAAGAATAACATGGTATAATCAAGTAACAGGTTCAGGTTGAGAGATAAACATGTACAGGTGATAGACAACACATGAAATGATAGAACAACAAAAATTCTAGTTCAGGACATCAAGAAAGTACTGCACTAAATCTGAAATTTCCGTTGCTACAAATGTGCAAATCTGGATCCGTCAGAAAATCTGAAAATAGACTCTCGGCCGAATCCAGCAAATCTCTAATATTATAATGGGAGAAGGCCTTAGTGTCATTTGTCAATCTACCAACGCGTACATTGCACGTGCATAACTAATATGAATTAGGTCTCAGGTTCGAGTCCTCACTACGTCAGATTTTTTACATTATTTTTTAAAAATATATTAAATATGCATCACACGTGTAAATTACTATCTATTTATCTATCTATCTATCTATCTATCTATCTATAATATAACATATAATAACTATTATAATGGAAGAGTTGGAGTTGTAAATCTACCTACATACATGCAACACGCGTGCAACTCCAACTCTCCCATTATAGTCTTGACATTTGCTTTAAAAATATATAATCTTGTTTATTAAGACATGCATTGCACGTGTAAATCAGAGTTCTTACTTTAATTTTTTTAAATAATACGTGCATCGCATGTGTATATTACTAGTTTATACAAGTCATATGGTATTTCACAAAAACATGACTCAAAACTGAATTGTATCCAGAAAACATATTCAGCCAGAAATCAGAAGTATGTATTCATAAACAGAAAAACAACATAAAAACTTACTGATTAAATCCACGAAAAATTTGGGGTATTCCCTAGTATGTTTAGTATCAAAAAATAAAGTTTCATAATTTTCCAACATAGATAGTTTAGTCAAATAAAATTAGAAGACAGCACAGTACAGAAGTTTTGCAAATCTGAAATCATAAATACAACAGTACTAAAACAACAATATCTTACAAAATATAAATATAAATCGAAATCCAGATCCGTCAAAAGGGTGATAAAATAGATAAAGTAGGCTACAATTCATATTCACAAAGTTTTTATAAACAGCATATAGAATCAGGTTGAAATTTAGGTTCTTTACAGAATAACATGAAAATTCTGCAAGTATAGTAAATGTTTGCAAGTATAGAATAGTTCATAAAAGTCTTCAATTAAATCTACAAAAATTAGGGGTTAATCCCAATCACGTCTAGTTGTACTCAGCAAAATATTGGATCAAAATATTATCTTTAACATTAGTGTAAAAATAGTTTACTCTCCAGAATTTATCTAAAACCGAATCTGTAGTTTTCTACACATCTGTAGTAAAATAGCCACAACTTACAACTCATAAATCGAAACTGAGATCTGTCAAAAAATATGAAAAGTAGACAGAATTCTCTATAATTCATATTCACAAATAATTTTCATATACTGACCTTAATAGGGTCTAAAATACTGAACAAAAATAGGGTAACAACAAAGACAGAATTATTCCTCATGCATAAAATCAACTAGATCATATGGAACACATCCAAATCATAAAAAAACGTGAAATAAGGTATACTAGATGTCCAGGCAACATGGTATAGGGTGTTTAACAGATCTACCACAGGATATACTACCAATACACGTTAAGCATGCACCACACATCATATTATGGTTCATAACCAACATACATATTTGTAACAGAGATTAATTAGATCTAAGTTAAATTTCATGTCGTGTGTGTAACTAGAGACGACTATGGGCGGATCAACACATAGAGATGAGATATAACGGGGTTTTGCACAAGAATTTCCTCTAGAACACAACTACACTACAGGCAATATTTAGTACTTGTATTTGCAACATAAATTAATACAAGTTATTTGTCTTATAGATAACGATGAAAACGAAGAAGTAAGAACAAGAATAACGGGAACGGGTTTTTGGGCACGAACATCAAGCGAACGAATCGCGAGCCAACTCGAATACAACACGAGATCACACACGCACACCAAGAGAGGCAGCGGAGGGGCAGTGCTCACTGTCGGCATTATTGTTGCTAGCTGTTGCTGCGGTCGAAACTGATCAGCACAAGGGGACGTCGGGGAGGTGCAGCGGTCTGGCGCCTGGCTACTGCGTCGCGATCGGGGGGGGGCAGCAGACAAAAATGCACCACGGTGCTCACTGCTGCTCCAACGACGGGGGAAAACACAGTGCGGCTGTGTCGTGGTGGGGTCACGACAGGGAGCGCCGGGGGGTCAAAGGTAGAGGATGGACGGAGAGGGAGAGTGTGCAGGGCGAGGGCAGGGGTCTACAGTGGAAGGAGGGTGGCTTGAAGGTCAGTGGTACACACAGAGGATGGGGGAGAGAGGAGATCAGGAGTACGCAGCTAGGGTATTGTGTGAGGGGGAGGATGTACAGTAGGTAGTGCATATATATAGGAATAGGGTGTTAGGGTTAAGCTGACGGGTGGGAGGGTTTTGGGGGCTAACGGGTAAAGGGTTTTTAGGGTATTGGATATCCAATAAGGAATAGGGTATAAATGGTTAGATGAATAAAGGGTTTAGACAAGATCCAATAGAACTATAGAATGGGTCAATAAATGAGATAGTTGTTAGTGTAGGTGCCCTAGAGGCAATACAATGATATCATGTAATCAGTATTATTGACATTATGTTCTATTTGATTATATTAATAATTTATTATGCTTCGTATTTACTGCGTTATAAATGTTAGCATGATAAATGTCCTTAGATTATTAATACGAACTATATGAACATGAGATTATATATAGTATAATAATCTTAAATGTCCCTAGTCGAGTATTATTATTATTAGGACAGTAATAATACATTGAGACTAGTATGTTGATTGATTGATGACCACCTCTCATGGGTCATTAGTATAGAGATACTAAAATCAATACATAGGTAAATGTAAGAGTACATTGTACTGGACAGACCCACTGTGAGATTCAACATGGAATAAATAAATAAGTGTCATAAGTAATCTCACTGTGATAATGGTGTAATGGTCCTCTGACCTGAAATCATTATATTTCTACACGAGAATTAATGTACTTTGATTCTATCAAAAGTTATCTTTAATCGGGTAATGATAAAGATAGTATTGGGTTCATTATGAATCGTGTGAGAAATGTGAATGATCTAGATGGAATTTAACCCTCCTAATTTTAGGAGCAATATTATCGGCCTCTTGTTTGAGTGAGACTATGAAATGCATGGCCATGCTCAAATATTGATTTGTTTGAATAGTCTACTCATCGATCAAGAAAATAAAGATTAAATTATTAAGAGGATGACACGAACCATGCCTCTAGTTTAATCTATAATATCAAGGTTAAAAGGATTATATTACATGGAGATATTAGTCACGAAAGGTTTAATTGAATCACCAATTATTATTATTACTTGGGTAGCAATGATGTATTACTAGATGCCGCTCATTGTTTATAATTTTATTATTAGATAATAAAATTATTGCCAACGTAATAATAACCTAAAGGGTCACACACTTAGAACGTTTAAAAGGAGTTTTAATTTAAATTCGGAATTTAAATTAAATGATTCGAAATTAGTTATTTAATTAATTGAGTTGGACTTAATTAATTAAAGTATAATTCGAATTTAAATGATAAAACCAAATCAGATTGGTCTTAACAGTAGCCAAACTGATTACGGTTAAGCCCACCTCATTCTCTCTTATAAATACATAGAGATGTATTGGTTTAGGGTTCAGCTTTCTGGCAACTTAGTTTTCCAAAGAAACCCTAGCCGCTCCAATTGTTGAGAGGCAAGAGGGAAAACCCTAGCCGCTCCAATTGTTGAGAGGCAAGAGAGAGAGAGAGAGATAGAGGCAAGCTTCATCGGCTAGTACCGGCTCCCTTGATCGTTGGACGATCGGACGTTCGTGTGGACTGCTTTAGAGACGCGGATCTTGCTACAAGGGTTGCGTGGTGATTGAGGACCTCCATCTTTCAGCCTTCGTAAAGCTCCTAAAAGGTAAAATTTCGTTTCTCCATAATCAGCCATGTCTTGTACACAGATCCTAGGGTTAGGGTTTCGGATTTTTATCTATGTTTTTTTCGCTGCATTTGTGCCTCGAATCCCTTCAATAGTAACAACATGAATAATGAGAAAAATAGGATATGAACAATTAAAATAATGGGAATCAAAGTAATGGCCCGATCAAACAGAGATGAAATAATATGGGACAATTGAATCAAGAAGATCAAATAAAATGACGACATTTCAAATAAATGAATATATTGAAAATGAAGATCCAAAAGAAGGTTCAAAAAGAGATACAATATGAATCAAATACTCAAAAATAAAAATACATCCAAAAATATAGAAAATAGAAAACAGTGGTTACAGCACACCATTGGCGTAGCCACTTCTCTTCACTTTTGATTGTCTCTAGGCTATTTGCATGGCAGATGAAAGTGGGGTTGTCTGGTGATCGGCCTCTTCTAACAGGTCGTTCATCATCGTTGTCGGATGCCTTAACGTTTGTACAAACGTAGAACTTGTGCCCCCATTTCATGCACTTTAAACACCGAATCTCTTTCGTACACTCCTGCTAGAAATGGCCCAGATCACCACAATTGGAACACGGCACTGGTTTGCGTTGCCCTTTCCTTTGCTTCTTTCTGAGTTCAGGTTGATTTTGGGGAGAAATGTTGTGTCTTTCCTTTGTTTTACTTTGGATTTTAGTCCATGGCTCATCTTCTCTGAGATTCCCACTCTACACTGGTGTTCCCTCCATTCTATCCGCATCCTGTGGACACCCTTCTTGGGCCCGCTCGACGATGGACTTAATAGGAGGTTGGGCCACCTCTGTTTGTAGTGGGGATGAATGAGGAGGGTTGAGTGTGGGTTGTTTGGGAATGTGGGTGGTGGTTAGGGTATGGTGACCTTGGGCAACAGTAGGTTTAGCCTTGTATTTCGGAGGTGGGGGAGGCTGGGGGAGTCTGTGTGATGTGTGTTGAGCATTGTGGTTGTATCTGGATGTCGTGGTTGTGGTGGTGTTTGGAGGAGACTGGTGACTCTTATGCCAGGATTGGTGGTGGGAGGTATGGTAGTTAGTTGACAGGGGGAGGGGGACTGGTTATCAGCTGGTCGGGGGTTGGGAGCATGGTGGTGCACCCTCTTATTGGGCCCGCATCCACTCTTTTCCACCTCCGACGACATCATGTAAGTATTGATCCAGCTCCTAAAGAAGAAATTAGCTTAGTATTATGATAGGGAAGGGGAAGGATGTAAGGGAGGAGGTGGGGTGGGGGTGGTGCAGGGGCTGAAAAAATTAAGGGGAAGGGGAGAGGAGATGGGAGAGAGGGAGGGGGAGAGGTGGACGAGGGCGTTACCCATGCCTTAATTATACGACTGGAACAGGAAAATGTGCATGAGGCAAGTTACGAAAAGTAGTGCCCAAATGGAAAGCTGATAAATTGAGTGGGAATGTTAGTGCAAAAAGTACTAGAGTTGTAAGGCTGAACATTCTTGATCACCCAAGGACCCGTCCAGGTAAGTACGGAATCAGGGAAGCCTACAAGCCCATTCTTCTCATATTGTCGATGTGGGACTAATAGTGCTCCTAACCTCTCCTATGTACTCTCAACTATTTTGCTTGTTGAAATATAGCCACTTCTCACTGCTAAGATAGGCAACTAATTTAAAACTCAGATTTGAGAATTGGAAAATGATATAAAGATACGAGAGATGATAACATGTCACTTCAAATGTCACTCAATTTACTACTTTCTCACATGATTAATCCATACATAATTTTTAAATAAAAAATTATAGAAGTGTGGTTAGTTGAGATCACTTAATTTTTAAAATTGGACCAATTATAGAGTTGAACATTTGGAGAGACATGCTATCATTTCTCTAAAGATACCAAGTTGAATCACAATTTCACCAAATATGGAACATGATTATTATTATTATTATTATTATTATTATTATTATTATTATTATTTTAAATGAAGATGCAAAACATTATGGAAGAACCATTACGGTATAGTCTTATTTGGCATATGTTATATACTAGTAGCTTTTTTTTAAGTATTGTTTGTATCTTTTTTATTAGAAAGATTAATTTTTTATATAGATGTAATTATCATTTATTTTTAAAAAAAAAATTATTTTTATAGATATAGATGTTTTAGACCATCTCCAACCATGCTAGCCATCTTTCAATTTTAGCCAAAATAGCTAATATAAAGACAAAAATCTGCTCCAACGGGACTAACCAAATCACTCGCCAAAATAGATTTCTAATATTCACTCGCCAGATCTGGCGAGTATATACCGCTTGCTAAACTTCTTCCCAAATCCAGATCGCAAAAAATCAGATCGCGCAAAACAGAATCGCGAAAATTATCTCGCAAAAGAAAAATCAGATCGCAGAATAATCAGATTGCAAAAAAAATCAGATCGTAGAAAAGTTATCTCGAAAATTATCTCCCAAAACCAAATCGCAAAAAATCAAAATGCAAAAAATCAGATCGCATAAATCAGTTCACACACACACACACACAAAAAAAAAAAAAAAAAAAAAAAAAAAAAGATCGCGTGCAGAATCGCGAGATCAAAATTTTATTTCTGTTGTTGGAGCAGGCGGAAACCAATCACAAAATTTTATTTTTAGGCATGAAAATTTTATTTTGTATTGGGCTTTTTTAGAGCATCCACAGTCGTTGATGGTAAAAATATGCATAAATGGATAAATGCATATAGCAATCTCTATTTTTGCTGCAGTCGTAGAATGCTATAATTTACCTTCTTAAATTAAAATAATAACAGACGGCGCTTCATATTTCGTCGGAGAGGAAAAAAATAAAAAAACATTAAAAAAGGTGGGATGGCATATCATGTTGCGTCGGAGAATATATATATATATATATATATATATATATATATATATATATATATATATATATATATATATATATAAAGGTGCGACGGCACTTCAAGTGCCTTCGGAGGAAATTAAAAAAAAATACGCGGAAAGGGAGAGACGGCACTTCGATTGCCGTTCGACGAAGAGGGCCAGTTAAATTTTTGTTGTTGTTGTGTTTAGCTTTTCCAGAAATAGGGCCTGAATTTATGGCTTTATAAAAAACTTTTTGGACCATACTACCCCTTACATTCTATATATGTGAGGAACTCTCTGTCTCAATCTCTCAATCTAAATCTCCTCTCAGCTCTCAAATTCTCTATCTCAATCCTCTCTGCCAACTCTCAATCTAAATTTTATTATATATATCTTAATTTCTTAATTAGTCGAGAAAATATCTTCAATACGAAGATTTATTGGTCGTTTGAAATCAAAGCGAGAACATATGCCAGCTCAACCCAGCACAAGCAACGAAGGTGAAGTGGATATGCCAAATGTCGACTATGCCGATCAATCCAACTGGAATCGTGTAGTAGACAATTCCAAACATATAAGTCAATATGTTATTGTTACCCCTGAGGGTGGTTTCTGTAAATTCAGGAAAAATTGGAAGGAACCGATCAAGATGTACAATCAGTACTGCTCACGGGTTCCACTTATTAAACTACTAGTAGAGCGGGCGGGATGGCACAATTTCATGACTATCAATACAAACAAGTCGTCGGTTCGGCTTGTGGAGGCACTCGTAGAGATATGGTGGGACACTACCCACACTTTCCACCTACCGTGTGGTGAGTTGGGTTTCACTCCATTGGATTGGTTAATGCTTACGGGAATTTCTATCGGTATCGGTGACTTGCATCCATGCGACAATGAGATGTACTCTTTTGAAGTTGTTCTGTCACGCCCCGCTTCCCAAAAATACGGAATACGAGCACGTAACAAAAGCCCAGTGAATGATTTTCATCATCCATAAGTTGTTCAAGAATTCTTTACAACATATCACAATATAATCAGAGTCGGAAGCGAGAAAAGTCAACCACATGCACTTATGAACCAAATACCCACAAGAATACTTGAAATAAATATATTAATCTCAAATAGTCATGATCTGAAATACACAAATAATCCTGGGTCACATTTCCCAAATACAAGAATAAATTCAAGTACAAAAAATACAATTATTGTTCAAGCAACTACAAAAAAGAATAATAGTAAAATTCCAGCATCTAGTATATCATATCAGCAATCCCGTCTGGAACCTGTCCTCCAAAATCTGCAATACCCCGAATGCAGGAAAGAGAAAAAGAGAAAATATAAGTACCCGTCAATTGCAAGTCGCAGGTCACAAATAGGGTAGGATACAAGCACATGGAAAGGAGAAAACTAACTAGCACATGGTATAGGTATGAATCTAAGCCACAAACCTAGCATAGTATAATCATGATATACTAACAGGTACAGGTAATATGTGTCAAGTGTCAGGTAAACAGGTAAACAGGTGAACATGTATCTAGTATCAGATAATCAGGATAATCAGGTAATAGGTAATCATGTAACATGTACCAAATATCAAATCTCAAGTATCATACTCCAGTATCATGTATTAAATATCTTGTATTATTACTATCTAGGCAACACTTTATGTGCCATCCTTTTATCACATGGTTGTTACAGTCAATGCAGTTTTGCTTTAGAGTTCATAGGGGACCATGCAGGGCAGTGTACTTAGGTATTCACAAAATCACAGAACTTGGTCGGTAAACTTGGTCGGTAACTTGGTCGGTATACTTGGTTGGTAAACTTGTCATACAGGAAACACAAGTCTCCTTCCAAGTACACGTTTCTGCACTATCCACTACTAGATCTGTCCCATAAATCTCGGCTTGATTACTTTTATTATTGTTATCCAACAGACATGAATGTATGCGAAATAGTATCAAATTAATATGGTATGATCAGGTTTAGGTTCAGGTTAACAATTCAGCATGCATGAATGATATACGTTCACATATACGAGCAAAATAGTCTAGGTTCATAATCAGAACAGCAAGACCAATCAGTACTAAAATAGTGATTCTAAGAGCTACAGGCATGCAAATCAAGATCCGTCGATGGATCTGGAAAGTAGACATCCACACAAATCCAACGCATATAAATAAGTCATATACTAGTTCACAACATCTCAGCTTAAAACTGAATTGTATACAGATTTCATGTTCAGCCAGAAAACAGGGGAACAACTTCAAAAGCATAAAAACAGCATTAAAATACAACAAATAATTCCACGAAAAATCTTGGTTATTTCCCTATAGTTATAGACTCAAAATAACAAGTTTCATAATATTCCAGTAAGTATAGATAAGCCATCAAAAATAAGAAACAACACGAAAACATGGTTTGACGAATCTGGAATTTCTCAACACTGCTGTACGAAAACAGGAATATCTCGCAATCAGTGGATCGAAATCCAATTCCGCCAAAACTACGTGAAAATAAATAGATTTTCCTAACTTTCATATCTCACAAATAATTTTCATAAAACATAAGGAATTAGGGTGAAAACTGGGTTCAACATAGAACAGCACGCAATTTACAGCAAAAGTAACTTTTAGAAAAGGATATGAAACATCGCGCAAAACTCATCTTTAAAATACACCAAAAATCTGGAAAGTCCCTAGCATCATGAGAAAACACTGAGCAAAATATTATGGCAAGATATTATGTATCACCTAGATCTTGAAAATAAATAGTTCACAAAATCTACACAAAACTGTATCTGAAAACTACCGACACGTCTGTACCAAAATTATCATATCTCAGTCATACGAACTCCAAACGCAGTAAAAACTAGTGAGGTTTGAAAATAGACACAATTATCTACACTTCACTTTGAAATCTCCAAGTTGAGATTCGGACCCTAGCATAGGTGAAAACAGCAAACAACACAGCACAGCCCGCAAATTTCAGATTTCACAACTCAACTTAAAAACGTCATAACTTTCATAATATTGAACCAAACTCCACCAAACTTGAAACAAAGCATACCCATCATCTAAATATCATATTGAAGGGTTTCTAACATGTCAAAACCTAATAATTCTCACATGGGCAATCAATCAAACACATAGCATGCAATATGTCTCATACACGATCAAAATCAAGTTTGGGTGAAACCTAGGACATCAACCTATCAATTCTCATGGCATAAGTCATCTATGGCCTGATTTACATAATAGAGACAAAATCCATAAATAAAAATACAATTTTTGGCCGTCTCAAGTATCAACTACCTTATATGTGAACTTTTTGACTTGTATCAACCTAATAAAATTATGTACAAGTTACTTGCCTGAAAGACGGTGATGAATCCAATGAAAAGAGTCCTGGCAACGAAACCCACGAGCGAAATCCCTTCCAACGCAATTCCAAGCGAACCCACGAACCAAAACGCCCTATGATCAACTCCTTGATGCAACGATCCAAAGTGGATGATACCCACTTGAAGAATCACCAAATGGGAGAGTTTTTGATGATTTTGGATGGTGGTGGTGCTGATTTGGGATGGTGGCCGGCCATAAGGAGGAAAGGGGAGTTTGTAGGATTTGGATGGAGGTTGAAGTATGGATGGATGGAGGGGTTTGAGTGAAGTTGATGGCCGGATGGAAGGTGGATGAGCTGGTCGGTTTTGGGAGAGAATAGGCAGGCCAGGATGCAACTTGAAGGACGCCGGGATGTGCTTTTGGAGAGGGAGAGAGAAAAAGAGATTAGGGTTAGGGTTAATTAGGATTAGGGTGATTATATATGGGTTAATTGTGGGTTAATGGGTTGTGGGTATGAGTATGAATTAATAGGTATAGAAATGGGTAATGGGTATTGGATAGATTTCAAATGGGGATACAATATATAGAGAATTCTATGGCTCCTAAAAATCTCCTTAAGGGCCAAAAAACAAAATTTGGGAAAATCACCACAAAAAATCCACCACATCATCAAAATAAATAATAATGATGAACGAGGCCAAGAAAACTGAGAAAAATGACTCAAAATGGCGAAGATGAACAAAACGACGAACAATCAGCACAAGGAGGTCAAATGAAAAGAAAAAGAATATATATTGAGAATAAATCCAATATATGGATCCGAAAATACAAGAGATAATAATCACACACACACACACACACACACACACACATATATATATATACACTCCAAATACATAAAATGAAAAACAGGGGTTACATGTTCAGGAACGCTTCTTTCCAGAACTAACGGTAGATGATTGGAAATCATAAGGTATAAGGGTTGCATTTTTCATAAATTATTTTACCAATACTTTGGTTGAAGAAGCCCAAACTGATGGGAATCTAGAGATGAAGATCGCACGAGCTTTCTTTATGTTCTTTCTCAGTGCATTTCCTTTCACTAATGGTGTTAGGTTAGTAAGGTGTGGTTGGCTAGCTGCAGTTGTAGACCTCAATGTTGTTGGAAAATACGATTGGGGTAGTCATGCACTTGCTCTGCTGTATTTGTCTTTGGACTCATGTAGCAGACTTAAACTGAAGTCGTTTAATGGGTCGTGGCAAGTGTTGGAGGTAATACTTATCCTATTAGATACTAATTTTAGACCGAATAATGTCATTATATTATTTCAATTTATCTATTCGTAACATATTCGATAATTATGTTTTACAGTATTGGACTTACGAATACACAAATTGTTGTATTCTAGTTAGAGATAGGAACACCCCTATGGAGACCCACATGTCTAATTCTGATGTATGGCCGAGAATTTGGCGATGGAATAAAGAATTCTTGGATTCAAGCCGATCTGATCCTATTAGGTATAATCAGTTGATGGCCCGTGATCAGTTGGAGATGCGCATTGCTTCCTCTATCATTTGGCAGCCATATAATTCGTCAACAATTACAGACATGTATGAAATTGAAGTTACTAAATATATTTCACGTTTTCGTCATACTTTCACGTATTGCGGCCAGGTATATTAATTTGTTTCATATTAATTTATAATACTTTCAATAAATAGTATGGTTATGCTAAAGTGAACAATTGATTGTAGGGTGTATGGTATCTTGGTGATCGTTGTATTTGCCAACTTACTGGTTATATTGCTATCCCAAAAAACCCATCTCCACTCATGCGTTTCATGGCATCCTATACGACATTACCTGAACCTATTGAAGTTTCACCTTTTGTACGCCGTGTAGAGCAGTTCACTTATGATCAGTATTGGGCAAAGGTTTCAATTGGTCCTATAATGCCAACACTCTCTCATGCATCCAATGTCACTACAAACCGTATGGGCTATAGTGGCATACTTTTTCCGGCGTTACTACACTGCACCGCTATAGGTATAGTAGAATTTTATGTTATAAAAAAGACACTCTCTGTAACGGCGCGTGGCAACAACGCTGCTATAGCCTCAAATAGTAATGCTGTTATATATATATATATATATATCTATGACCTATCGCGGCGGTTATTTATACACACCGTTATAGGGTGGGGTAAATAATATTCTGAAAAGCTACCCCGTTCTAAACCCCGCCCCCTTTTTACTTTCCCCAATTTTTACAACCTTAATTAATCCCGCTCTACTCTAATCCCGCTCATCTTCTTCCCGCTCTACTCTAACCCTAATCCCGCCTACTTTTGCTCTCCCCTAATCCCCTCTAAACCCACGATCCCGCTCATCTTCTTCCCATCGCGTTGCTCTCTCCCCTCCCCACTCACCGCCTCACCTCCCTCGCGCGCGCATCTCTCGCGCGCACACCCTTGCTGCTCCCGTCCTCCGCCGCTCCTTCTCCGCCGCTCCTCCTCCGCCGCTCCTTCGCCGCTCCTTCTTAGTCGCTCCTTCGCCGCTCCTCCTTCGCCGCTCCTTCTCCGTCGCTCCTTCTCCGGTCCTCCTTTGCCGCTCTTCGACCTGTGTATACCCATCGCCGCCACCCTTGCCGTTCTCTCTCGCTCCATCAAAGTAAGTTGGGTATTTTTTTGATCTTTGTTCCTTTCATTTCCTTTTTCCGTTTTTTTATTTTTGTTCCTTTCCATGTGTGCCAATTTTTATCTTTGTTCCTTTCAATGATTTTTATCTTTGTTCCTTTCATTTTTAACATTCCAAAATCTTTGGGGAAAAAGATTTTGGGCTAATTGAATTTCAAGGTAACTATAGTGACAAATATTGTTTTGAGTCTTTTTAATATGGTTTGGAAAACTTGTGAAAGGATATTGAGTTAGATTGGGTAGATTGGAAATTGAGATTATTAAATATGATGATTTCATTGTCAAATAAATTTGTTCACATTTTGTGATGGCTACCGTCTAAGTTGCTGAATCCCATTAACTCAAAATACCTATATACATGCTTGTTGTATTGGTAACTCCTGTAAGAACTATGACATGTAGCTATTGTGAATCTGGGTAGCAATCAATGTGATGTAGCTATTGTGTTGTAGTAGTAGTCATCATTTACAAAGTTGGTGCAATCAAGAAATCATCTTGGAAATAATTGGTTTGGTGTAGTTGTTATTAAAGTACTTGATTACCTGTCATCTACTAGGCCAACTGCTCACATACTAAATTCTGGAACATAAGTATGCTAGTACAAAACTGTATACTCATGATACATTCAGCAATTATCCTTTAATCAAATTCCTGTAATGACTCATAATTAAACTTGATTAGAGCTTAAAATCAGAACCAATACACTTTTATCATCGTAACGAAAACAGGGTTTATCACTGTGTCGGTCCAACACCTTAGTAATGAACTAATATGTTAAGTACTAGTAATTTGCGAGGAACCAATATACATAGGGAACCATTACCTTTAAAGTAAAAGAAAAGTAAAGAAAAAGGAAGAATGAAGGATTTTAAATATGCCCCTAAAGTACAGATTATGGTATTAGACATGAGTTTAGGATACAAAGATCTGTGTCATGTAGAAAGCAGTATGTTTATATGCAGCAAAACACAATATAGTACTCTCTCTTAGGATACAGATATTGATTTGATGTCCTTAAATTAGGGCAACCTTTTCTCAATGTTTTTGGGGGTGGCCTCTCTCTTTTATCATCATACATATTCTTGGAATAAATCAGGTCCATCATAGAGTCACCGCCTACAGCAACAACCCTGGAAAGTTTAGCTCTAATTTCATTGCAGCTATGATCAAGATGGGGGACATAAGCCTCCTTACTGGGTCCAAAGGGGAGATCAGGAAGAAATGTCGGAAGTCTAACTAAGTTTAGCCAAAATATCTGGCTAATAGTGGTTGAAATGAAAAGGCGTTGTGTGTTAATATAAAGTTTGCTTGTCTTGTGAGCATATTAATTGTTTTCCTCAATGTTGGTGTTGGGGTGTCTTTCGGCCTATGGGTTGGTTTGAATTTTAATTGGATTGTTAAGGTTCTAAAAAATGTGGTTTTTGGAATTAGTAGTTGAAGATATCTACCTACTGTTAAAGATTCGTAGTGTCATTATATTAAGAGTAATTCTTGGAAGAAAACTGTTTTATAACTTTCTTGTCATATGAACTAGATGGCATTAGCCACTTCTACTTTCAAGAAAAAAACTTTAATGGCACGTCATTGTAGGGGTTGCTGCTTATACAGTCAGTGCAAACAGGTCAGATAGTACATTATGGTGACATAGATCAAAGAACTCATCTAAGACGATGAATCTATTTATCTCTCATCACCAAACACTACTATAAACCAAAGCAATGCATGAACTGCAGATCAATAATCACAAGAAGGCAATTGAGTTTGAGTTCATATGAAATTTGAACACTTTGGGATGTATACCACTGTCCAGATTCGAGTTCATATGAAAGAATAAATAAAGGAATCTGTATTAGTCAAATTCCTATTTTTTTTTAGCTTGGAAGGTGGTGATCCTTCTTCATATTCTTCTTGTTCTTATGTGTTATAAATTACTATTATGATGATTATTAAGTTTGAGTTCCTCTGTCACTATAGATGACTGAGTTTCATACTGTATCTTATTCACTAATTAATTCATATACGATCGAGCAAATGATATTTGTGAATTTTGATTGTTTTTTCTATAGGGTCAGCGTATTCCATCGGTTTCCAGTCACGCATATACACCAGGGCAAAATAACTATGGAATTGGAAGCAACAGCGTGCCATACGAAGAGACTCCCCTGCCGTAGTTTGTCGAATTTGGACTTTTTAAAAAAATGTTTTGTAGGAATTATATCTATGTTTTGTAAAAACTAAGTGTTATACAACATATACATTTGATACTCGTTGTATGACAGTTTGTGTTACAATTGAGTTGTTTTTGTGATTTGTGACTTTTAGTTCTTGATTATGATATTATTGATTTACTTGATTTGCATTTAAATTTAATATGATTACATGTATTTGTAATATGCGATTAATTACTGATTTTTCTAATTGAAAATTTTATAATAAAATGTAAATGTAAATGTAAATATATATATATATATATATATATATATATATATATATATATATATATATATATATATATATATATATATATATATATATATATATATATGAGTCTTCTTCCGTTGCAAACAGGCCCGGAGCGGCCGCACAAACGGCATCAAAAATTTATAAAACTTTCACAATTGGTCGAATTCACATAGCGCAAACCACCCAAACTTGTAGAAGTGATTTTCGACTCACGGTTTGCGAGATACGACCGTATACCGCTTTACTTGGTTTTTTTCAACCGAAAGCGATACGCGGCCGTATCTCTCGAACCGTGAGTCGAAACTCACTTCTAAAAATTAGTTTGGCTTCTCATATGGGACACCAACCAACTCGCAAAGTTTCGTATTTTTTGGAGGTCGTTGGAAGGGTTTTCTAATCTACCCGCACTTAGAAAATTCTAAGTCTAAAACTTATAATGAGAGGAGGTTGTGAAAACCACACAAACGGCATCCGAAAATTTTAAAACTTTTCGACTTGGTCGAATTCACGTAGGGCAAACCACTCGAAATTGTAGAAGTGAGTTTCGACTCCCGGTTTGCGAGATACGACCGTATACCGCTTTATAATGAATTTTTTCAACCAAAAGCGATACGCGGCCGTATCTCTCGAACCGTGAGTCAAAGCTCACTTCTACAAGTTGGGTTGGCTTCTCCTAGGGGACACCAACCAACTCGGAATGTTTCGTAATTTTTGGAGATGGTTTGAAGTGTTTTAAACTCTAAACGCACTTACAAAATTCTAAGTCAAAAAATTCACATTCGAGGAAGTAGAGAAAACCGCCCAAACGGCATTCGAAAATTATAAAACTTTCCGACTAGGTCCAATTTACGTATGGCAAGCCACCCAAACTTGTAGAACCGAGTTTCGAGTCACGGTTTGCAAGATACAGCCATGTACCGGCTTTAGTTTTTTTTTTCCAACCAAAAGCGATACGCGGCCATATCTCTCGAACCGTGAGTCAAAACTCACTTCTACAACTTGGGGTGGATTCTCGTAGGGGACACCAACCAACTCACAAAGTTTCGTATTTTTTGGAGGTCGTTTGAAGGGTTTTCTAATCTACCCGCACTTAGAAAATTCTAAGTCTAAAACTTCTCATGCGAGGAAGTTGATGAAACTGCACAAACGGCATCCGAAAATTTTAAAACTTTCCGACTTAGTCGGATTCACGTAGGGCAAGCCACCCGAACTTGTAGAAGCGAGTTTTGAGTCACGGTTTGCGAGATACGGCCGTCTACCGCTTTACTTGTTTTTTTTCAACCAAAAGCGATACGCGGCCGTATCTCTCGAACCGTGAGTCGAAACTCACTTCTACAAATTGGGTTGGCTTCTCATATTGGACACCAACCAACTCGCAAAGTTTCGTATTTTTTGTAGGTCGCTTGAAGGGTTTTCTAATCTAACCGCTCTTACAAAATTCTAAGTCATAAACTTCTCATGCGAGGAATTGAAGAAAACCACACAAACGGCATCCGAAAATTATAAAACTTTCTGATTTGGTCGAATTCACGTAGGGCAAGGCACCCGAACTTGTAGAAGCGAGATTCGAGTCACGGTTCGGGAGATACGGCCGTGTACCGCTTTACTTGGTTTTTTTCAACCGAAATCGATATGCGGTCGTATCTCTCGAATCGTGAGTCGAAACTCGCTTCTACAACTTGGGGTGGCTTGTACTAAGTGAGACCAACCTACTCGCAAAGTTTCGTATTTTTTTACAGTCGTTTGCAGTGTTTTCAACCATAACCGCACTGAAAATTTTCTAACTAATTTCGTATATACAATTCTAGTTCTACATATTACTAATGCAAGCAAATTAATTCGGCAATTGAATATACTTAAAGTCAACTCAATTCTACAACTAAAATCTACTAAGGCAAATAAAAATTTTTCCGCATTCTAAATATTTGAGTATACACAAATTTAAAAATAAACTCAAATATAGATTGGTGAGGTAAAAAAATAGTCTATACCTTACAAAATAGTTCCAAACGAAGCCAATGAAACAATCGGAGGAGAACTAGGGTTTCGATTTCGTATCGAAGAGGGGATGAGAGAGTAGGGTTTCGATCTTCGGAGTTGGGAGAGAAGAGGGGGAGCAGACGGAGATGTCGATCACGTCGTAAGGCGGAGCTAGGGTTTTTTTTCCCGTTGGGTTCGTCGAAGAAAGAAGAAGGAGCGAAGAGGAATCGCCGAAGAAGACGAACTGTATAGAAATAAAAATGAATATAGATAGCCTTAACCGGTTCTTGGGAAGGACGGGTTAAGGCTATGTTTTTTAATAAAATTTTGCCTTAACCCGTCCTTCCCAACGACGAGTTAAGGCAAGATTTTATTAAAAAAAATCTGAACCGTTGGATCTTTGATCCAACGGTCCAGATCGAAGTTCGCACGGGTCTATGCGAACAGACCCGCTCCGGCCCGTTTGCAACGGAAGAAGACTCTCTCTCTCTCTCTCTCTCTCTCTCTCTCTCTCTCTCTCTCTCTCTCTCTATATATATATATATATATATATATATATATATATATATATATTTAAAAAAAAAACTATAGCGGCGTTTACCACAAAACGTCGCCATAGGTACACACAGTTTCTAATCCTCTATCGCGGCGTTGGGACAGTGCCGCAGCAAGGTACCAAGGCTGGTTTTCCTGATTGCGAACCTGTAGCAGCGTTTCACATAAGCACCGCTAAAGGCATTTTTCCCAAAAACGAAACGCTTCTATAACGGCGCTAACAAAGCGCCGTTATAGGTGGACACCATATAGCGGCGGCGACCGAACACGCCGCAGTAGCCTATATGGCTGTAACGACGCACTTTCTAGTGGTGCTTTCAGAAGCGCCGTTACGAGCTATAACGGCGCCAAAAAATGCCGTTATAGCCTTATAAAAGCGCCGCTATAGCCAATACGGTTTGTAGTGTGTCTATTTCATTGGGCCAGCATCTATTAGAGATACTTCTGCTCAGTTGTCATATGCTACACCTCCATGTTGGCTACCGGCCGAGTATCCAACTCAATCCACTGCAGATACTTTATTATTACTTGGTCAACCTTACGTCGAAGTGCCACTTTTTCAAAGCGGTACTGTTATGAAGAATTTGGACTCTAATGTCAATGTCTCGTTTCATCAGAGTGGGCAACCAACATATGTGAGTTACCAAAATTGAATATACATTTCCGTCTTTAATTCGTTATTATTTTAGAATGTATTTTACGTACTCTCATTATTTTATATATCTTATACCTTTCTACAGGAGGAGTTATACACTTGTTGTCAACAATTTAGCAACATCGAAGCACAATTTCAACGAATGATACTGTCAGAAATGGTTTTGAGGAAATCAATTCCAACTGAATTACCAAATGCGAGGCGATCTATATCGATGGGCAGGGCATCTCATTCCCAACATAAACCAATGAACCCGAATTTAGATGACACAGGAGCATCCACATCTTCATATGTGCCTGAAACTCAGTATAGTTATGAAGAATAGGAAAATTTGTACATCATTTGTTTCTTGTATTTAATTTCTATTTGTAAGACATGAGGGTATTAATGTCAACATGAGGAAAAAATTCTACATTATTTGTAAAACAAAGCATATTTATTTTCTATTTATGACACATGGGGTATTAATGTCAATTTGAACATTATTTTTATTTGTAATTTGTAAAATCACATAACTAACGTCTGTTTATTGTAATATACTAATTGATCTTAGTCCTAAGGGTATTCTAGTTACCATATTCATGTCACATGGCAAGTCGGTTCAAATTTGGAATGTAGTGACAGAGGCAAGTCGGTTCAAAGTTACTTTCCTATCTAGGAAGTGTAGGTTTTGAATTTTTTACACCTATTTGTTAACTTTTAGATTGGACATGACATAATTAATGATTCGTTCTTCTCCAAGCAGCATGATCAGTATTTATATGCTGCCATCCTGTGTACATTTATTTATCTACTACACTTTAAAAACTTCAACTCCTGTACAACTCACTGCAAATTTACCTCCTAAATTCCTATGGTTGATTTACAAATACCTTTTCCCTCTAGTTCATCTTCCTTTTCATCAGAGGAGGACAAAAATGTTGTTGCTAGGATTGTTCACAACCATCTAGTAAGGATTAGTAAGGCAATCCAAGCCAGCGAACAAATCAATCATCGTCGTTACGTTCGTTGCGAAAGACAAGAAGGTCATAGACGGATGTGGAACGACTACTTTGCCAAAAATCCAGTTTACCCAGATTCAATTTTCCATCGTCGATTCCGTATGCACCGACAACTTTTCAACCGGATCTTGGATGCTGTTGTAGGTTACGATCAGTATTTTATTTAGTCCCAGGATGCTTGCAAACAAGCTGGCTTAACTCCTCATCAAAAAATTATGGCGGCACTATGTTGTTTGGCGTACGGAGGTGCAGCTGATGCTGTTGGCGAATATGCACATATTGGCGAAACAACGGTATTGAAAACTCTGCGTCGTTTTTGTTTTGCAATTGTAACTTCATTTAGTACACAATATATGAGGAAACCAACACCAGCCGATGTGGAAAGACTACTAGAAGAGAACAACGCTCGAGGCTTCCCTGGAATGTTGGGTAGTGTAGATTGCATGCATTGGAAGTGGAAAAATTATCCGGCGGCATGGCAGGGACAGTACACAGGACATGTTCGGGAACCGACTATTATTCTCAAAGCAGTTGCATCTTATGATCTTCGGTTCTGGCATTCATTCTTCGGAATGCCAGGTTGCAATAATGATCTAAATGTGCTAAACTGGTTAACTTTATTTAATGAGATTCTTGATGGTCGTGCACCTCCAGCTAATTTTGTCATCAACAACCACAATTACAATATGGGCTATTACCTAGCGGATGGTATATACCCACCGTTGGCAACCATCGTGAAAACTTACACTGCACCAGATATCCAAAAAAAAAAAAGAAAATTCGCAGAATTGCAAGAGGGTGCAAGAAAAGATGTCGAGCGTGCTTTTGGAGTTTTATAATAACGTTTTGCAATAGTGAAGGGTCCAGTACGTATGTGGGATGCAGATAGTTTGTCATATATTATAAAAACATGTATCATCTTACACAACATGATTGTTGAGGATGAACGTGACGAAGGAGATCTTGACTATGATTATGATCAAATTCCTGACTCGACTGAGATCGAACCAAGCACATGTGGACCAACTGATGAAGTAGGCCGAATCTTTCGCAATGTCATTCTACATGATCGGCAAAGACATCATGCACTTCGTCAAGATCTTGTAGAGCATATTTAGAATCAATTTGGAGATGAGTAACTGCACTTAGCATGTATTAATATGTATTCCCTTTGTCTTGTAACTTTTAATTTGATGAAATAATTATAAACATAGTCAATTTAGTAATTTGAACTATGGTACTATCAAATATTGTAGTCAATGGATACATTCACAATTACAGTTTAAAATAATCACATAGGTACTATCTAATAAATGCTCATTTTAATCAAACAGGATGCTATGGGGCCACTCACTACCAAAAAAGATTCTTCTTCATTTCAAATTAATAATGCATGCTTATACTAAGAGAAAATACATATTTTTGGGCTCATGTTCTTTACCCATCGTTATAACCTCGTTTTTTGTAGAATTTCGTTTTGCCTACACATAAAATAATACCGTTAATTCATTGGTAATGTGTTTAGATCGATACCCATAATGTGATCTTCCTCGATTCGTTATTTAAGATCACATTCTCAGATTTTTATTGCATTCCTCGTAACTTGCAATTCTTTGTATACAGCTGTAAAAATGGCTGTTTCTTCGGCCATACCTTTGATGCCTGATGTTTCGGCCACACTTTTGCCTTTCCTCTTAGAAGCTTTGCGACCTGGTGGTCGGGTAAGGGGTGTAGGTGAATCCGTATCAACGGGCATATCTGACTCCCAGTTGATTGTGGGAGAGTTTGGGCTATCACTACCTTCATCGAATTGGGTATTGGGTACTCGATCAAAAACTTGTGCTGTACGCAATGAAAACTTTGGCTGATCTTTCAGAATCTCATAACATTCATCAAATTTGAATGCTTTCTCCGAAGTTGCCAAATATTGTACTTTGGCTTCGCGGATCTGAGACAACATTGATATTCCACATGTTATTAGGTAGGGGTGGGCATCGGTCGGTATCCGACCTAATATAGACCATCCACCATCGATCCAAAGAAGATCGGTTTTTTAATTTTCTCATCCGCAACCAATCCGAACCTTAATTGGATCGGTTTCCATCCAAGCCGATTAAGCTCGGTTTGGATTAGATTGGATGGTCGGTTTGGCATGCTACTTTTCACCTTTAACATCATTCATAATTTTGTTGAAATTTAAAATATCAACTTCAATCAAACTTAAGAAAAAAACCTGTCGTTTGTTATTCAGAAATGAATTTAAAATGAAGATTTATAAAATCACAAGTTGTTAATGAATTTTGCACTAATTGTTTGAGACGATGACGTTTAAATGAGTGAGATAAACTGTTTTTTCACTTGCATACTTCTGTAATCGTAGTTTATTATCATAAAAGAAATATCAATAAGCATAGCTAATTGAATTTCAGGTATAATAAAAAAAAAATTTAGAAAACAATTTCTACTTGACTTGATTAAAGTAACTACTAAATGTTACATCAACTTTATGATTCTATTAAGTTGGGTCACACTGTAAATGAAGCATTTCTCAACAACATAACACATAGAATTATGGAGAACCAAAACATAGGTAGACCAACTGCTCAGTTTGTATTAAAGAAATTAAAGAAGACTGTTTGTATCTCTAAGAAAATGAGATATGACTATTTGTATATTCAAGAAATTAAAGGAGAACTATATTTTTTATGGACTTATGCATAGAGGTACGGTCGGTTCGGTTTCATCGGTTATTTGAAAGCCTCATCCAACAACTGAACCGGTCCAATTGGTTATTGAAGATCAAGAGCCGAGCCAATCCAAACTCCCAATTGGTTCGGTTAAAAACCGGTCGGTTCAGATTGGATTGGTTCAGATTGGTCGGTTCGGATAATAGTTGTCCACCCCTAGGTAAACAAATAATACAAATAATGACTTTAAATCAAACATTTTTTATATACCTTGTCTGCCTCAGTTGTTCCGCTACCGGCCCTAGTTGTTGCATTGCTCAATTTTCCTATGAATAAAGCTACTTCTTGGAAAATCAGTTGTGTAATACCCCGATTTTCATTTATGAAAATTATTTATTTTTTTGTACGTTTTGTGCACGTGCAATTTTTGCAGTATAAAACCTTATAATTACTTTCAATATGCATAATGTGTGTGTGTGTGTGTATATATATATATGTGTGTGTGTGTGTGTGTGTGTGTGTTTGTGTGTGTGTGTGTGTGTACATGTGTTCTCTAATTATTTTTATAATAGGCCCATTTTCTTCAAATAAACATAAGCCTTCTTTTTAGCCCAAATCTAATTTATTTTTTTGTAAACCATTTGGCCCATTAAATGAAGCCCATGAGCTATTTCTTCTTTTATTACAACTTGTAATGTAGAATATTTTTATAAGAGTATTTTTATAAAAAAAAATATAATGTACAACTTTTTAAATGGAGAACAAATGAATGCGCGTGCATTGCACGTACACGTGCAAGTAGCACACATAGTGGGCCGGTTTTGGTATGGAGGGAAAAAGAAAAAAAAAAAGTGGAGTTATGGGTGGTAGTTGTTTAAATCATGGTTGGTTACTACAACTTCCCCTTCAATCCTAACCTTTTATTTTTAACTCCTAGATTGATCCTAGCCCTTCATTTGCTCCAATTTTTAGTATAAATACCCCCCTCCCCCCTAGCCTAGTCATTCTTGTACTTTTCATTTCTCCAAAACCTATAGTAGAAAATACAATTGTTAGTAGTGTAGTAAGTGAGATAAAAAAAAAATAAAATTGAGAGTTGTGGGTTGTGCTTGCACCAAAGGAAGGCCGGCATCAAGGAGGGCTCGGGAATGCACTTTGAAGGCCAGTTTTGCACATCAAGGAGGAGGAGGAACGCTCTTTTGGCAAGCTCGCGAAGGACTCTTTTGTTTAGGAGGTGTTGCAATATTTATTCTCTCTCCAAATAAGGTGGGTTATTTTTCATGTTTCTAATTAGATATCATGCTAAGGTTGATTAAATTGATAATGCATGAAAGAAACTAATAAGAGCACATTTAATTGGAAAAAGGCTTGTTAGTTGATTGAATTGATGCTAAATAGACTGCATGTTATTCCATCATGAATCTTAAGTTGTATGTGAATTGTTTGTAGCTATGGAATGCTTGAATTAAAATTTGTTGTTAGTATCAAAACTAAATTCAAATGCTAGTAGATGAAATTGTTGCTTTATGTGCTTAGATGGACTTTTGTGGTAATGTTTAGCATGAGTAACCTAAAATATATTTTTGGGTTTGTAAAAGAAAAATAAGCAAGGAATTGATATAGGAAATATTAATGTTAAGTTGTATAAGAAATATCGAAATGAGATGTGGTAGTAGTAGTATACAATTTAAGTTAATTGTATGAAAAATATGTGTTTAATTACTGGAAAAATTATTTTAAAATTACTGGAGTGTTAAACTATGTTTAATTAGACATTCTGGAGATTTACAAGAAATTTAGTAAAAAGCAAAACTCAAATGAGAGCTTTTGAACATCGAAATGTTCTAATTGAACAGAGGATGGATTTAATTAAAATGCGAGTTGTATTCAAGACAACTTGAGCCTATAACTCAATTGGTCGGGAGACTCTCTAATGCTACAGTGTGTGCGGCTTGTTCCCTTGGATCACTGGTTCGATACTTGAGAAACCCAAATTTTTATGTGCGTTTGTAAAAATTTAATGAATTTCCAACCCGAGAGCATTTAATACTCTCAATCCCCTTTTATATCGAACAGCACAATTGGCCACATGGCCAGAGCATGCAGCTTGCTTCCTGTGGGTTGCTGGTTCGAATCCTGGCCTCGGCCAGAATTATATCTTTTTGAAAAAAAGACTTTTGTGGTTTCTTGATGTGTAAAAATTATGGGAAAAAAATTACTATTATTATTCTAAAAACATGTGTTACTTATGAAAAATAAGTTGGGAGTTATTGGGATAAATTAAAGTATATTTGGGAATAAAAATGTGGTTGGAACTATAGTTTTACACTTGTATATTTTGTGAAAAATGCGTTTTTGCAAAGGACTTGAGATAAATGCTAGAAAAGAAAAATAACAAGGAAAGAAAGTATATATTGTGAAGTTGGTATGGATTATGCTTATTAAAGAATAGTGTGACACTAATGAGTTTGTGAATATTCATTTTGGCTATATATTTGGTGATATGATTTTAATGTGGAAATAAATGTTGTGAAATACACGATGTATAATTGAACTCCATGAACGATTATTTTGACTCATGAATAATTTAGAAATCATGTGATTGGAAAAGAGAAATGTTATTGAGTATGACAACTCAAACATGTGAATTTGTGAATCGAAATTGAAAATTAGGGTATAGCCAAAACTCACACCGGCAAGTGAAAAGTGATGAAATAAGATTATTGATATTGAAAAGACCAAGGTTGGTCATGTAAAATTGAAGAAATAAGACCGGTAGTAGTGAGAGGGCTAACTCTAAGAGATTAATTTTGTTCATGATTTCATTAAATTAAGAATTTAGTACTTAGTGAAGAGGTGATGAAAGTAAGAGAAAAACACGAGTATGAGGGCCATCGAATTGGCGGTGTGAGAGTGAGCCACAGAATGCATGCTTGATGCGTCAGGATATGGCGTGTGCACTACTCCGGAATTATCGTCCCGGTGGCGACGCTTATGGGATGTTTGGTGACTGCAAGAGGATCGTGTGCCATGAAGAAGGCTGAATTGTCCATAGATAGTCTTCACGATGCGGCGTGACATGACGTGGGATTCCTTTCCAGTTTTTCTGTACATGAGCTTGTACTCATAGATCATCTAGGATACTTACCGTAGTTACAGTAGTAGATTAAGTCATGACGAGGGATTGAACCCTACAAGATGAAGAACGATTAAGAGGCTTGCCCTCGGACCTATGTAGTGTGGGATGCATAGAATCCGAACAAGTGTGCATTAGTGTCATGTAATGTAAATGATTGCATTAAGGACTAAGTGCACAATCACAACATGACATCAATTGGGTATTCCCTTTAGTTTGATATATGACAAGTTTGTGTTTGTTAAATATGGAAAATCAGTTATACTTTTTCCGGCATAAAGAGAATGGCCGTATATAATGTTCGTCGATTGAATAAACTGACGTACCCACAGTTTTGTATGCAGGGTAAATGACATGATAAAGATTAAAGGAGAAATGATGCTTAGCGATTATTCAAATGTTGATGTACCTTTATATAAATATTGTAAATTTGCTTCCGCTGTAAAATGTAAAGTGTAAAGATTCCTATGTAACTCTGATGTAAAGTGAAAAGTTTTAAATTCCTTGTAAAATTGTACTAAATGAAGTGTAAAGATCCTGTGGAATCTCGAATTCAGTGTATTTTAAAATTCGGGGCGTTACAGGTTGAAACCGACTAGTGAGTGAGCTCACTGTTCTGTCGATCGGAGTTCCTAATATTACCTTAAACGTAGAAAAAAATACGTTCCCAGAAGTGTGACCCGGATTGATCGTTGCCGATAACTGGATCTTGAGTGATACTGATCCAACTCTGGCATAGCAGAACATCTTCCTGAGCCGTATAAGCTCTTCCCCTTGCACTTCTAACATTTGCCATTGATTTTCTTTCACAAATAACTTAATACAAGACAGAGAAGAAAATTGAGATCTGAAAATTTTAGTAGATATTTTTTATGCTAATATTTGGTTGAGAAAGGGTACTATATATAGAAAAATTTAGTGAAGTGCTTAGATAAAAAAATAATCGTTGGATTTATCTGGGATAGCGAAAAAGAGCTGTTGAATGAAGTGGGGGCATAATGGTCATTCAATAAAAAAAAAAATTTAAAACCAAGCGACGGCACTCGAAGTGCCGTCCGAGGGTTGGGATATTTTCGATTTTTTTTAATTACAAATTTTAATTTCGAACATTAAATTTTATTTTTTTTTTGTGCGACGGCACTTCAAGCTCAGTCGTTTATATATGCATATTTCTCATATCGATTCTCATATATAGCAATCTACTGTAGCGATTTATGCATAATATGCATATTTGGCCAACGACTGCAGCGCTCTTTTTTACCAAATATGCATATTATGCATATATACCAAACGACTACAGATGCTCTTATGGGCTTTTATTTTATATTTTTATTTTATTTAATTTTGGACTTTAAATTATTAATGGTTATTCAAAATAGATAACATGATTGGAGTGGAGACTTTTTCGCTAGCCAAATTATCCATTTGTTATCCATTTTGGCTATTTTAGTTAGCCAAAATAGATAACGTAGTTGGAAATGCTCCTAGTGCCACGAAACGAAGGAAGATGGTTATGCATGCATTGAAATAGACTGTCTTTGAATTCACAAAAGTTTTTCAAGTCCACGAAAAAAAGGATTTGCAAAAAAAGATTCTTCTTTTCTGTAGAAAACAATAATGGCAATAAAACTATAAGGAGTTTATAAGATAACTTCTAAGGAGGCGTTTGGTATGCGGATTAAAGAATTCATTCGAATGAGCGAATTCCTAGGAATGTGAGGGTAGGAATCATAATTCCTAGAAATGTTGCAATATTTCATTTGGTAAAAGATATTGTATTTCAAAAAATATTATATTACTGTGTTTGATATAGACCAATTCATTCTTATCAATCCTTCGCTATAGTAGACATTACCGAAAATACACTTTTGGCTTTATTGTAAAACAAAATCAATACAACTGTTATCTACTTTAGTAATCGATGCATATGTGTGACATGTGCAAAACCAATATTGATATATATCTTATAAAACCCTGGTACATTAACAAATAGATAACTCAAAAAGTTACATTATGATGCTAATATATTTTAACTAGGTAGATAAAAAATATAACAAAAAGAAAAAAATGAAATTGACGAAGTACAAACACATGATCTTAGACATACATGGATTATAATTATCAATGAAATATATTATTTATGACGTAGTAGACAGAGGGTTTCCCCTTCATTTTTTATATTGATAATGGTGGGTACTATTGTTAAAATTGATACATTATACTGAAACATATATCATACTTATTTAATTCTGTTCAGTCTCTAATTAGATGTTCCTCTTTATATATAAATATGCACAAATTCCACCACGATAAGGAAGAGTAACAAATTTGTCGGAGAAAACATAGAGGTGCAATATGATGAGACAAAAAGATTATCAAAAATCTGGAGGGTGATTTGGTAAAGTGATAATCTCAGTTATTTTCTATGTTGAGGAATCCACACATCCCACCATTTTAAAAAGGGATATATATCTTTCCCAACAAAGAATTTTGATTCCATGGAAATTTAGAAATCCTGTAAAACTATATCAATATCTTACCAAACCAGGTAATCCAAGGGGTAACTCTAGATTCTCTTATATATTACCGCGTATCGAACGCCCCATAACTCTTTTAAACATGCAGACTAAATTTGCAGAAAAAAAAATTCAACTAACATGGTTTTAGAAAAAAGAAATAACTAAAGTATTTCAAAAATTGGAAAGTATAAAAATATATAAAATTCGGGTACAAAATAAATCCTAAAAAAACCAGCCTGAAGAGATGTCTAAACTGTTACGATTGCTGCTTAGTTTTGCTAAAATTTTACTACAAACCACCAAATAGTAGTTCAAACCAAATACACAAAGCGCACAATTTTGTCCCGGTTTGGCTACACCTAATGGGGGAGAAATAACTGAAATATTATTCAACTAGATAAGATACAAAACTTACAACCACTCTCACCAATGACATATTTATCTCTCAAGCCTCACAAGAAGATACTTGCTGTTCACAATGAATAAAACTCTCAGAGGAAAAACTAGGTACTTTTGGCACACGCCTGTTTGGATGTCAATTACAATGCATATATAGAGATTTAGAGAAACTTAGGTTTAATCTTGATACAATAATCATCCGATAAATCCTGATGAGATAATTAAGCATACGATAAGAGTCGTACGATCTAACTTGGAGAAGAAGTTGGGTTTCAATCAGATCACTCAGACCCGAGGCTCAGTCCTGCTGTGCTGTATAGTTTTAGTCGACAACCCAAAGTGATAGTCAACTGCTTTGGTTCTCACTAAATTAGAGAGCCCACCAAACACTTGCGGTCAACTGCTATTTTATGCAGTCGAATGCAACCTGATATTGCTCTCTTTCTGCTGCTGCTGTTGCTCGCTTCTTCTTCCAATATTCACTTCGAATCATCTTCTCGCTTCACTCGTCTTCTCTCCTTATTGAATATAGTATGCAAGACATAAATCCAACAATTTTCACATTGGATTGCATACTCATGCTTTCACACCTGCGTGATCAATTGCCTCTAGACTCTTTTCTTCTCCTATTGTAAACAACCCGGTTCAATAGCTTCTTCTGCTAGTTGAATCTACCTCCACCTATTATTTATCCACCGTAGGCCCCCTTCAAGGGCATACCCCAGTGAGCATCAACATGAAGCACGAATTCCACCTACCCTGAGGCACTTTCCATCTTCGACAACATTCGAATGACGTGATCTCGCTTAGGTGATTCTAGTGGCCACAAACTAGATACTGCTTTAGGAATGTAGGGCTTAGAAATACTTGGTAAAGATTTTTCGTTCCCACAAAGTTGATAGAGGTTGTGCTAACTCTGCCCAATACCCATATTCCTCCTCATCACCTTACGACGACATTTTCAAACCGATAAAACTCCGCCTTGAATTGTGTATCTACATCCCCGTGCTTTCGGAGTTCCCAAGGATATTAGATTCTGTATCATCAAAAGAATGTGTGTGACCTTCTCCAGTGTGTATACCTTTCCATCTAACATCTCCAACTCAACTGTTCCCTCACCCACTACGTCATAAATCTCATAAATCCCCGTTATCACACAATGATTTGTTGTAGACTTATAAGTAGAAAACATATCTCTCTCGGTGCAAATGTGAGAAGAACTACTCGAATCAAGAAACCAGTCAGAATTCACATCTAAAGAACTTGAAATAAAGGACAACCTAAGTTATCACCTAATTCAACGATGCCAATTACATTGGCACCTCTCTGACTAAACTACTTGCGATAGTCTTTCTTGTAATGCTCAATCTCTTTGCAATTGTGTCAACAGACCACACGCTTACGCGCACTATCCATTCCAATTGAAGTATCATCCACCATTAAGCAACTCATAGAAGAAGACCATGATTTTTGAGTTTCCTTCTTAAGTTTATCATCCTTCAAGCCCTTGATCACACCGACCACCACAAATGTCTTCTTCACAAATTTTCTGTGTAGCATGGTGGTTATCAAGTGCTCGTACGAATAATGCAATGAACATAAAAAGTTGAAAGATTTATCCTCTTTTGTTCAAATAACACCTTATTGAACTCCATTATATGATATTGAAGAGCAGTACCCTTATTTATTGATAAACAAATAGTTTTCTCTTCCAGTAGATCATTACATCTGATCTAGTAATGACAATTCCGAGTAGTCAGTTTTGAGTCTCGCCCACAGACTCGCAGTGCTTTCCCTCTCAAGAAAGTTACACTTGATATTATTCACCAATGATAGCCGGATTAAACTCAAGGCTTTCAAATAATTCTCATCCCGCTTCTCCTGCTATTATGCTAATATCACATATGCCCCTAAAAACTGGGAATTTTGACATTTAGCCCAAACAATGTAAGCTTTATTTCGTATTTACAGTGAATTTTTTGAAATTCATAAGATTGAAAGCGAATTTGGGTAGGAAATGTAAGAAAGAATATGAAGTTATAAAGATGTAATGTAAATTTATCAATTTCTTAAGAAAAATGAAGAACATTTGTGAAGATCCGCGTCCTCGAAGGAGGTCGTGGTGACTCCAAAAACTCCCCCGCCGGCGAAGGTATGGGCGCCTTCCTGGTCTGTCACTGAGGCGGACCAGTCGACCGACCACCCTAATGCGCTGTAGGTGGTCAAGCACCTCTCCACTCCCTGCAATAGGAAGGCTTTGACGAAAGAGTCAAAGGGCGAGGTTTACACTCGTTGGGCTCAGGCTTCCGTCCTGGTGAGGGACCTGTTCATTGTTAGCTTCTTGTCCCACGTTTTTTTTCCTTGGCTAAAAGTGTTCTCATTTTCTTACAGGCGGTCATCAGTGGGGGCGAACTGAGCCGGAGGCTCGATGCACTTCTCAAGCGCGTTCAGGTAGCAAAGGCAAGCGAAGAGTTGTTAAGCCAGATCAGCGACCTCTGGCAGACTAAAAGGGTTGAAGGAGGACCTGATGAGTGAGAAGAAGGCCCAGGGGGAGCTGTTGGCATAAAAAGAGAAGTTGGTTGAGGAGAAATCGGCGTGGCAGGCGAAGGAGTACGACGAGATCGTGCTGCATGTGATCTGGGCCCAAGACGAAGGGTATGATTGTGCTTTTGAGCATGTCAAAGCTAGGTATATGGACCTCAATCTCAAGGGCATATCTTTCGATGCGAAGATAATGGAGCTCGCCCAAACTACTGGGGAAAAGGCTCTGGCTAACAACGAGTCGGCCGACGTTGCTCCTAGGGTCGGGCAAGCCCCCTCCGCTCCTACCTTGGAGAAGGGGTCTTCCTCCAAGTGGTAGACTTAGGTTGTTCCTGTTCTTCACCTTCCTCGTAGATTGGCCACCACACTTGTACTTTGTTTTTATTAATGAATAAAATGTGTGAACTCCTTTTCTTTTTCTTCTTCTGAATTGGAGCTGTATGCCTTGCTTCGAGCTTCCGAACCGGGGGGTTGAGTACTTCGGACCGCTCTTTTGGAGACATTTGTTCGGGGTATCTATTTTGGCTCTTTCTTTCAAATGATCACGTGAGCTTGTGTAACGCCCCGAATTTTAAATAAGACCGAATTCGAGATTCCACAAGATCTTTACACTTCACTTCGTACAATTTTACAAGGAAATTTAAACTTTTCATCATACATCACTATTCTTTACAACCATTTACACAGCGGAAGATAAAATGAAGTACAACAAGAAAAATAATATATAACTTGTAAATTCTTTAACATGTAGTTAATCAGCAGCATCATATCAACTTTACTGCTTCATGGAAAAGTCCAATTCCTGCATAATAAGCTGTGGGCACGTCAATTATTTATAACTGACGATTATGTTATACTCGGCTATCCTCTCCATGCCGTACATATAACGATCTCAATACTTTAACAAATCACAAATTTGAATGCAAATAAAGTGTTAAATGTGACTACACTAAACATGTAAGTGTATGCGATGCCTTAATGCCTAATGCAGATATTTTATACTAGTATGACACTAATGCATACTTGTTCGGATTCTGTGCATCCCATACTACATAGGTCCGAGGGCAAGCATCTACGTACTCCACATTCAAGGGTTCGATCCCTCGCCATGAAAACTACCCAGTAATAAAGCAAGGTTTAGATCATTCCACGAGTACGGATCCCAGTCCCGGAGTCTACAGCCCGACTGTTATAACAGACTCCTCATCATGCGAATCATCCTTCATGTGCCTCTCTAGCCCCGGTATACGTATATACATTGGAGTACGACAAACTATCCGCCCGACTACGCATAGTCCCGAATTTAAAATAAAAGCTCGTCTCCACCGCCCGACTGGGTCTATAGTCCCGGAATCCACCGCCCGACTGGGTCTATAGTCCCGGAATCCACCGCCCGACTGGGTCTATAGTCCCGGAATCCACCGCTCTATTATATAGAGTGCCCCACTTACGTTTGCCCAGGTTTACTACATCTTCACTTAGTGCCTAGCCCTTAAGTTCAAGACATGAATAATTTTTCATACCGAGAGTTAGTCTTACCTCCTACCGGACTTAATCACAAATACCGAGATAGCTCCATGGCCATATCTCAAAATATAACTCAATTTTTTTTATTTCAACAATGCTGGTACCCGAGGTCTTACTAACTCTAAATCACAAACTTTCATATACAAGAATCCATGGGTACACATACCCTTCAATAAACATGTATTAAACTTAAATATTCTCATCTTCAACTTATTCACAAAGTGACCAATGTCTTATCTCATCACTTATTCATGATTCACTTTTTCATTTACAAATTCAAAATAGAACAATAATTCCTTTCATGAACATTAGATTCATCACTATAAATTTCATTAGCAATTTAAGCAATTCATATCTCAATTCACATCAAGTACTTCTTACTCAACATAAGTGTTTGTCTACAACAAGAGAATTTCATAACTTGTCACATATTTTTCTCTTTAAAAATACGGGTCATATACTCAAATAATAATTTTAGAGTCAAAAACTCATTTACTATCTCAATTCCCTTTTTTACTTTCTCAAAATATACAAGATATTTTTAAAACTATCTCTAATAATTCTTATGTTATTTTATATGAATAATAGAATTTTTATTCCCAATCTTCTTCACATTAGAAAATCCCAAAGTGTATTAAAATCCCCAAAAAAATAAAAGAGGGTCTTCAGGATTCAAACCCTGAACCAGTAGAGACAACCAGCAAACGCCCAAAGCCCATCACACTAGCCACTAAGTCCATATGGACTTGGTGTCATAAACCACAACAAAAATCCCCTTATATTCAGGCTCGGGTTCGGATTTAATTTAAATGAAAACAAAATAAAATGTATCCAACAAGTTTTAAACCCAAGATCTCTTACAAGTACAGTAGTGCTCTGTGGTGCACTGGCTAACCAGTAAGTCCAAGTGTGATTATTGATTAGGATTTGTATTAATATGATTTTGTTCACACTATTCTGAAATTGATTATTTTTCGCAAACTCGTTTATCCAAATGATCCAATTTTTTAGGATATAAACTTTCCTTTGACTGAGTTTAATTTTAAAACAGCAGCCAACCAATTCCAAATTTATTTTTAAAAATATATTTCTAATTTTTTCAAATAGTTCTTCTTTCCATTTTACACATCAATTTGTATTTTTCTCAAAACTTGAATTTAAGAATTATATTCATTAAAACTAGTTTATGTACTTAATTATATTAATTAAAATTTTGTAATAAAAAACCAAACATGCCTCTCAATCATCCATGGGGATCTCAAAAAAAACTCTTTTATGCAAAAATTTATAATTTCAACATAACATGGCAATATGCATAAGTTAACACATTTCATGGCAACAATTTAATTTGTTTTTCTTTCCTTCTTCTTTCTAATTATCATGGCATCAAGGCATATATTGAATATAACATTCAACAAATTTTCATACAAATCATATATTCGACATGTACAAATTTACAAGCATATTAATATGATTCATAGCATTAATTCTTTTGTTAAAATTCTTCTTTCTAATTATCATGGTGGCACTTAATCACAACAAGATTACTTTCATTCATGGCATACTACATTTGCATGGATTATGTCTACATATTTCACATCAAATTCAATCTATACTACTCATTTATAACTTTTAGCATGCATTCTCTACATTAGAAAGAAAGAGATCACCCACCTCTTATAAAGAATGAATAACCAAGAATGGAGAGATAACTTCTGGCTCCTAGCTCCAACTAGCACATCCTTGTTCTTCTCCTCCTAGCAAGAGCTCTCCAATGCACAACAGTACTCTCTTTCTCTCTTTCTTTTCCTCTCTTTATTTTTGTTTAGTTTAGGTGTGAAATGAGAAGGGAATTAAGGAGTATTTATAGGACAAAATGAGGGTTTAAAGTGCAAATTTCTCCACCTAATAAATTGCTCAACTTAATTCTCCAACTCTTCACTATCCTAACTCCTATAACCCCCAACTCTTCATGTCTCCACCTCTTCAAAAACTCCAACCCCCAACCCTCCATATGCAAAACCGGCCACCCCCCTAGCCCCTTCACATTTTCATACGCGCACGTGTTGTGCACTAGTGCACACACATACACAATATTTAATACAATTCATATAGTTCCAAAATGTGTATTAAAAGTTGTTACATGTCATGTATGAGTCCATGCACAACTTAAAATAGAATTTAATTAATGAGCTTGTCTCATGGGCTTTCTTTTTAATGAATTTAATTAGTTAGTCTGGTACGCTTTCCTTTTAATTAATCTAATGGCTAGAATCTAACTTTAGGTCCATGGGTTTAATAAAAGACTAAATAAAGATTATGCATGTTAAAATAGTAAATGAGAGTAAGAAAATAGGGATGGAAAAATTAACACGTGCATCATACGTGCAAAAATTTAAAAATGTATTTTTAATTAAAATAAAAATACGGGGTGTTACAGCTTGCTTACGTCACCCTTCGTGGGAATCGGTGTAATTGTAGATCTTGGAAGTTGGCACGTTGACTGCAATAAATGAGGAAGTTAGAATTGATCGAGTATTACTAAAAAATGCCTATAAATTTTCCCCATTCTCAAGTAACTGGCTCACAAATCCCATTGCTTTACTCTTCTAATGACTGAGGTCCCAGGAGAAATCTGAGGGTCGGTGCCGATGAGGGCAAGTCGTTCAGAGCATGGTCGGAGCGTGATTGCCCTGCTGTCCAAGCATTCAACCTAGAGGGGAACGGCGTCCGATCTGTCCCGGGTTCCAAGATCTGAAGTTTAATCCCCCGAGTCCCGGGAGACGTGATCTTACTTGATTGTGTTCCTTTAGGAATCGGGGACATTTGGCCCGGTTGGTGCTTCTCGTGCTGGCAACACTAATCCGAAAGGACCTGGGTATCTGAAATGAACATCTTCAAATTTGTCCCAGGTTTCAAGATCTAATGCTTCTCTTTTAGTTTCGAGAGCTGAGGCCGAAGGGTTGCTTGGGTTAGCTGACCCTTTGTCACCGGAGCTCGCTTATGATGCCCCTTCTGCACGTGAGCTATCCGGGGAGGAATCTTGAGATCCTCAGCAGCGGGAGGGGCCCGCCTATTTGTTTACATAGTGGAAAGTATGACTGGCGTTCCGAGATACTAGGCGACCATAGATGTGCTTTAGGCGTAGCTATCTTTGTTTTGTGTTGATTTGCCAATTGCGGACTGGCCACCGCACCTCTTGTAATTATCTTTCGTTCAATAAAAAATATCTTTCCTTGATAGTCTGTTTACTGAATGAATAGTCTTCTCATGGGCGGGTTGATCCGACCTATCGCAAGCAGAATGCATCCTGAGAGCCTGCGGTAGGGTCGGGGTCAGAGAGCCTTGTCAAGAGGCGGTGCCTGAGGCATTGTCCTTAATGGGAATCTCTGCAATCGATTTGGGGTCGGAACGACACTCCGAGGGAGCGCCATTTCTAGAGGAAAGGCTATACGCATTAACATTGCAAACTTTTCTGAATTTGAAAAAGAAATTTAATTTTATTCGTTGGTCGTCAAGAGGCGAGCGCTTATTACCTTTGCCAACTTCTAGGGCCTTATTACAAGTACAGACCGCTAACGGCCTTAATGGAACTTCATCAAGTGTTCCGCATTCCAGGTCCTCTTGACTACCCTGCCCCCCGAGTCTTCAAGTCGGTACGTGTCAGGGCATACCATTTTGGAAACCCTATGGGCATTACCAATTGGGAGCTAGCTTTCCCCTTTAGCTAGGTTCGGAGATGTCGAGTCTGCGTAGCACTAGATCACCCTCTTTGTTGTTGGTCGGTCGGACCTTTCTATTGTAGAACCATTCTACCCGCTGCTGGTAGACATTCCCTCTAATAGCTGACCTTTCGGGAACTTTGTCAAGAGGTTCAACTTGGCCCTGAGGCCATCCGAGTTCAACTCCTCGTTAAAACTCATAACCCGTGGAGAGGGCAGCCCGATTTCCAGAGGAATTATAGCTTCGGTTCCGAAGGTCAGGTTGGAGGGTGACTCGCCTGTCGAAATCCTCCTGATCATTCGGTAGGATCACAACACAATGGGTAGCTCATCAACCCACCGCCCCTTGGGGGACTTGTTCAATTGCTTCTTGAGACCGTCGAGGATCTGACGGTTGGCGTTCTCGGCTTCACCATTGGACGGGCCGACCAGATCCATCCCCCACATGGCAAAGAGGGTTGGACTATCCAGCGATTTAAGCTCAGCCTGGGGAACATGCTTGACTGAGGAGAACCTTTGGCATGAACCGCATTTCTTGACGAGATCCTGAGCATCCTGTAAGAGGGTCGACCAATAGTAACCGTGGTTGTGTACCTTTCTCGTGAGTGACCTGCTGGCCATGTGACAGCTGCTGACACCCTCATGCATTTTTTTAGTGCGTACTCAACTTCTTATGGGGTTAGACACCAGAGGTATGGTCGGCCATCGACCTTCGTGTACGACCGTTTGAATAGAACATCATCGATGAGTACGAATCTCTCGGCCCTGGCCCTGAACTTTTTGGCATCAGAACGGTTTTGCGGCAGTTCGCTGTTTCTCAAGAATTTCACGATTTGATCCATCCATGTTGTAGGCCGCATTGGCTGTTGGAGACAAAGGACTTCGGAGTCATCTTTGTGGATGCTCGGTCGAACGAGGACTTCCACCAAGATCGTACAGTCAAGACCTTCGAGAGAGGATGCTAACTTGGATAACGCGTCTGCCCTGCTATTTTCTTCATGTGGAATCTTGACGACTGAGGCTTCTCGAAATCCGTCAACAGGAGCCGGACGTGGGCCAAACACTGGACTATTCAGATGTCACGAGCCTCGTAGTCCCCAGAGACTTGATTGACCACAAGTTGGGAATCGCTGAAGGCCTTGACCCGCTTGGCCCCTGCTTTGCAAGCGAGTAGAAGTCCGGCGATAAGTGCCTCATACTTGACTTCATTGTTGGTTCCCCATTCCTTTTTACTTTGTCAAACCGGCTCGGGAGTTGAGGCGCAGGAAGTATTGGAGGACGAAGTTGTCCGGTCCGTTCAGTATTACGCCTACCCCGCTTTCTTCTTTGCACGATGAACCATCTACACAAAGTTCCCATATTGGCTCATCCTCTTGAACCTCAGATACCTCAGCGATGGTGCACTCAGTTATGAACTCAGCAAAGGCTTGCCCTTTGATGGCGGTCCTGAGCTTATAGCCAATGTCATGTTAACTCAGCTCAATGGACCATCTAATTAGGCGACCGGAGTTCTCGGCTTGTCAAGGACTTGCTTAAGAGGTTGGTCCGTAAGAACCTGAATAGAATGAGCTTGAAAATAGGGGCAAAGCTTCCTTGTGGCCATGCCAAGGGTGTAGGCCAACTTCTCCATCTTAGCATAGCGCAGTTCGGCATCGTGGAAAACTTGCTGACATAGTAGGTGGGTCTCTGCCCCCCATCGTCTTCCCTAATGAGGACGGTGCTGCGGGCATGCTCAGACACTGCCAGGTAAAGATACAAGACCTCGCCCTGGTCGGGTTTGCTAAGGAAAGGTGGGTTGGCGAGGTACCACTTCAGCTGGTGAAAGGCCTGCTGCTGAGGCCCTCCCCACTCAAAGTTTTTCGCCTCCTTGAGGGCCTTGAAGAAAGGGATGGATTTTTTGCCTAACCTTAAGAGGAAATGTCCGATGGCCGTGAGCCGACCGTTGAGTCTCTGAACCTCCTTTACATTCTTTGGAGGGGCCATGTCTAGTATGACCCGAATTTTTTCGGGGTTTGCCTTTATTCCTCGTTGGCTTACCATGAAACCGATGAATTTTCCTGAAGTTACGCTGAAGGCGCACTTGGATGGATTGAGTCTCATGTTATGCGCTCTGAGGACCCGGAAGGCCTCTTTAAGGTCTTTGATGTGGTCCTCTCCCCTGAGGTTTTTGATAAGCATGCCGTCCGCGTATAACTCCATGTTTTGGGCAATTTTCTCCTTAAAGACCCGATTAATGAATCTCTGATATGTGGTGTCGACATTCTTTAGGCTGAAAGGCATGACGCAATAGTAGTAGAACCCCTGATCTGTCATAAAGGCCATATTCGAGATGTCCGGAAGGAACATTTGAATCTGATTGTACCCCAAAAAGGCATCCATGAGACTGGGGAGCTCGTGTCCGGACGTCGCATCGTTGAGAGCGTCGATGCTCAGGAAGGGAAAAGGTTTGAGCATGCCTTATTGAGGTCTGTAAAATCAATATAGATCATTCACTTGCCACTGGATGTCTTCACCAATATGACGTTGGCCAACCACTCTGGGTAGCTGACATCTCGAATGAAGTGGGCGGAGAGGAGTTTCTCCACCTCTTTCCTTCACCATTTGTTGCCTCTCAGGGGCAAATTTCCGGTGCCTCTGCTGGACGGGCTTGGAGTCCGGATGGACGCTCAACTTGAGCATGATGAGATATTCCGAGATCCAAGGCGCGTCCGAGGGAGTCCAGGGAAATAGGTCTCGGTTCCCCTGGACGTAGTTGATGACGTCCTCTTTGAGGACAAGGAGGAGGGAGGGACTTGCTCACTTGGAACCATTTAACCAGGTCTGCTTCGGAGAAGGGGACTTCCTCCAGCTCGTCCACTAGCTTGGAACTGATTGATCTCCGATCAGAGGGGAGTTCGACTGCATCCAGAGAAAGGACCGAACCCCCCACTGTGGCCATGTAGCAGGCCTGAGCGGCTTCTTGGTTGCCCTTGATGACCATGATCCCAAACTCAGTGGGGAACTTCATCCTCATGTGGTAGGCCGAAGGAACTGCCTGGAGGGAAACGAGGCCGAGACGACCGAGGATGGTGTTGTAAGCAGCTTTGACATTGACTACCATAAAATCCATCGCCTTGGTTTGGGAGGTCAGAAATTTCTCAACAATGACATTCAAGGTGATGATCACCTCGATCTGAACTGGGGTGCCCGAGAAGATGTGAAGGGTGTACCTCACACGATTTAACCACTTCCATGAGAGTTTCAACCCCTCGAAAGCAGCAAGAAACAGTATTAACTGAACCTCCATTGTCCAGTAGAATACGGTGGGCCTTGTGGTTGGCTAGGCCGAGGCTAATGACTAAGGCACCGCAATGAGGAACCCGAACACCTTCGAGATCCTCGTCCGAGAATGAGACAAACAGTCTGTGACCTCAAAGAGTAGAACAGTTGTGAACCGAAATGATTTCCCGAACTAGAAAGCCTTGCAGGTGGAGTTTGAGGTCCCCCCCCGGGCCCACCATGAATGCAGTGGATTATGGTCATCCTTTCGGAGTCCTGAGGTTTGAACTCCTTGTCTGGAAGCTTGATCGCTCCTTATGGAGGAAGAGGGGCTCTTGGGCCGTCCCGAATGAATTTGGACAAGTACCCTTTCCAGGCGAGGACCTCAATTTCGTCTTTAAGAGCCCGACAATTGTCGGTCTCGTGGTCATGATCCGATGGAACCGGCAGTAGAACCTCATATTCATTTTCTTGTTATTGTTGTTAGACCAAGGGGGGTATTGGATCAACCCCTCTTTCTCCACCTCTATGAGGATGGCAGAGACACTCGCAAGCAAAGTGAACTTCTCAAAATGAGGGACCGAAGGGGGTTGCCTATGCCCGAAGGTATCCTTTTGGGTCTTCTTCGGGGCATCAGAATTGTCCATCTTCCCCTTCGCCTTAGCCGGGAACACTTTTCTGCATCTTGGGTGCAGGGCCTTGGATATACTTCTCACTCCGAAGAAGAAGGTCAGGAAATTTGGTGGGCGACTCCTTAGCCAAGGAGGCCTTCAACAGGTCATGCCAGACATTGTGTCAGAAAGCAGTAGTCGCAACCCCAGCGTCTAGGGAGGAGATTGATCGGACCTCGGCGGTAAATCTCCAGACGAAGTACCGAAGGGATTCACCATCCTTCTGCTTGAGGTCTAGCAAGAAAGCACTCGTCTTCTCAGCCTTACAAGTGGGCGAAGAACTTTCTTTGAAATGATCGAAGGAGAAGATCGAGTTATAGGCAAGCTTGGAGTACCATTCTTATGTGGGCCCCAGCAGTGTAGCCGGAAAGGCGCCGTAGAGAAAGAGATCTGAGGCGCTATGAATCATCATGAGGGTTTTGAACCCCTCAATGTGATCAATAGGATCCGACTCTCCGCTGTATGTCTCAAATGCAGGAGGCTTGAAGCTTCTCGGTATAGGGGCCTTGAGGATGTAGGATGAGAAGGGTGGTCGGACCTGCCGACACCCTCGGTTAGACTGTCAACAATCTTCGCCGATTAGGGCAAGGCAGTTTTCCATCTCCCGTAGTCATTTGAGGACATCGTCCTCTCGTCCCACGGATCGGGTCAACCCGTAGGACTCTTCGTTCTCGGTCCTCTCAGTGTGGGTGTTACCGGTGTGGTGGTCCTCTCAGTGTGGGTGTTACGGGTGTGGTGGTCGTTCTGAGCCCCGCCTCGTAGGGCCTGAAGGACTTCGTTCCGAAACTCCTAGACCTCGGCCCTTGCCACATGGCCCCCTTCTCCATGGCCATTTGGAGGTCGGCAGTCCTTCGGGGAAAGACTGCACACCTTCTCCCGACCCTTGTAAAAGTGACAGGTTCGGCTCGGAGGGTGGTTCGAGGGTCCCTCGTTCCTGGAGCGGTTGAGCCAAAGGCGAAGGTCCTCCTTGTTTTGCCGATTGCTGATGACGTTTCAGAGGTCCGACACAGCGGGGTGGTCGGCCCGTCACGCGACCGAGCAGGAGGCGGTTGGAGCGGGCCTCGATTGACGTTTGTCCTGCTGCTGCCGCGACCTCTGAATGGCCGGTCTGCTACGGGTCAAACGAGGAGGAGGCAATAGGGGGCCGGCTTGACGCTCTGCGGTTGCTGTTTTCTTGGCCTTGGGGGCCATGGAAGAAGATGGCAAAGACGTAAGACTCGAGTCGGAGGCTAGATCTATGCAGATTCCCTCAGACGGCGTAAATCTGATGCTGTTGTTTTTTGGTGTGGGAGCAACAGATAGTGAGTTCTTTTGATGAAGAGAGAAAGCAGATTTTAGCTGCCGACCTGGTCCTAATGAAAGGTTAATATGTGGTTGGAAGTTGTGGATCTAGTGGTGGTTGGTCGCCGCTGAACACCTGCAAAAAGCCTGAAACACCGGGAGTATTCCTGGCGACAGACCCTCTGACGATCAAGTCAGTAAACCGGAGTTCAAGGTGGAATTAAGTGGTAAAATTGTGATTACCTGGTAACAGTGGAGGTGGGCCTATATTTATAGGCTTGTGAGAAACGGTTATAGAGACTCCTTATTGCCTAATTAAATTCTGCTAAGTAGGGATATGATGGAGCAGTTAATCCCCTGATCTCAGGGGATTTGATAATTCCATAATTGAACAACCCTCCTTGGCAGGCTGTACTGAATTAGTGGGCCTATGGGAGGCCCCCGAACTGTCTTCGAGCTTTAGGTTTTCATGAAATTGTCATATTGTCCTGATCTACCTCATGATCCGTGTTGAAATCGAACGGTGGAGCTTAGCCACGATTTTTACTCGTATCAAGTACTATGGTCGGTTCTTTCACTTGATATTTAATATTAGAAAATAAACTGTATTTTATTACCTTTTCTAATTTTAAATATTTAAATATCAGACAATTATGCAACTCGATAAGTAGTAATATTCGGTCATTATAACTATTAAGCTAATTGGTCTACCCCATCTCTCATTCCTCCATTTTGAAATAGAGATATGAGAGCAAATTATGATGGTTTTTTCAAATTTTTGATGAACTTTTGTGGTTGATTATAGGGTTAGAGTATGAGAAATGAACAATTTTGAGTTTAGTGTTCTTATTGGATGAGCTCTTGCTCTCAATCTCAACGGTATGATTTTAAATCTTTTAATCATCAAATTTTGCAATTTTGCTAAGCGGGTGGATGATGAGTTATATGAAGGAAGGAGAAAGCTTAGATCCTGGCCGTTGATTAGATCCAATGTGCAGCTGAAATTTGTGGATGGCTGAGATACCATCGGAAACCTGCAAAAAAACCTGAAACACCGAGAGTTTTCCTGACGACAGACCCTTCAACGATTAAATCAGTAACTTAGCAGTATAAACTGAGTTTTAGTGGACAACATATTCATTACATTGTGACGGAGGAGGTTGGGTAGTGTATTTATAGGCTTTGGGGGAGCAGATATTAGGAAGATTTTTAACTTATTTGGAAGATCCCCCAAATTAAGAGATCTAATCAGTTATTATCTTCCTATTTTTGGAAATTCGATTGCCAGCCATGCTTGATTGGTCAATCTCCCATAATTGGGTTGCAAATCAGCCCCCCTTGTAGACTGAGCCGAGATAGTGGGCCTATGCGTAGCCCATGTGCTAATCGTGGATCTGTTGCTGCTGTAAAATTACTGTTTTGCTCGTAGGATCCCTAGGATTCGTGCAGGAATCATGTGGTCCCGATTAGCTGTGACTTTTATTCACATTAGTGAGTATGATGGTTTTTTTTTCAAAATTTTTGATAGATTTTGTGATTGATTATGGGGTTGGAGTATGAGTATCATACAATTGAGATTAGTGCTCTTATTGAAGGATCTCTTGCTCTCACCTAGTCATAATTTTCCTCAATCTCAATGGAATGATTTTGATGCTTTTAATCATCAAAATTTGCAATTTTGTTAAGCGGGTATGATGGTTTTTTCAAAATTTTTGATGGATTTTGCTGGTTGATTATAGGGTTGGAGTATGATATTTGTACAATTTTGAGTTTAGTGCTCTTATTGGAGGAGCTCGTGCTCTCACCGAGTTAGAATTGCTCTCAATCTCAAATGTATAATTTTGCATTTTAATAATTTGGATTAGAGTCTTTTATTATCAAGGACAATTTATTTAAGACCTATGTTGAATATATAATAGGAATTTAAGTATTTGGACAGTTAAATTATTATTGTGATTGAGTTTGGATGTGCCTTATTGTATCAAATGCTTGAGTTTGGAGGTTGTACTTTGTGTAACATCTTTACTATACTGCATCGAATGAGTATTCTTAATTAAATAATTATTAAAAATATTGATATACTGAATGATATTTATAGAGGGAAAAAGTTGTATGTATGAATAGGTTGTGCCGAATTTTTTATTGAATGTTAATAATATTCTAATATACCATTTAGCATGATTTAGTTAAATTTAAGACATCATTTAATAAAGTATGTGCAATTTGAACATGAGCATACTAGTAGTTAAACATAGTCACTCTTGTTATATCCTTCACTAATAAGTTGAGAAAGATTTGTCCTTTCGCAATCTGGTTATCATGGAGAAAGCAGCCCAAGGACCCAAGGTTGAAGTAGAATTTGGTTTTGATTCTATAGAAGTTTATTATCTGCAGGTCAATTAAGAATATACATGGCGGAGTTTTTTGTCGAAAAAAATATACAATTTTTTTCTTTATTTTTTGTATATACCGTAGTTTTCATTTTGAGTTAAAATTTAGGAAAAATGACCAAATGATACCCAAAGATTATTCTAATTCTCAAATTGCATCCAAACTTGTATAATACCCAAATAGCATCCCTTTTATAATACCCAAATAGCATCCAATGTTTTTAACATGACCAAAAAACACATGCAGTTAAACTTTTCATTAAGTTAATAAAATATTCTCCGAATATATCTCTTAACAGATTTAAACCAGCTAAGAAAAGTGAGAAATGTCGAAATTGCCGATATGAATTACAAAATACATCCCCATCACCAACTCCAAAACCTATCACAATCACCTTCATCTCCACCAAAATTTAAAAACAAACCAAAACAAGAAAAACTACAAAAAAAATGAAGAAGAATAACTAAAAAGAGAAGAGAGGCTAGAATTATTTATGTAATTTCATATTATTTCTGTTAAAAAATTAATAGAAGTGGTTTTCGGTCACATTTTAAAAAACTTCAGATGCTATTTGAATATTATAAAAATTTTGAGTACTATTTCGCCATTCCTCCATAATTTAATTAAGCTTTAATAAAAAATAATTCGGAAATGAACATGATTGGTTTCTTCTTCTTGTATGTCTTTTTGTTCTTTTTATTTATTTTATTTCTTTTTACCACAGAAAGTAGAGTAGCTCCCTACTTCAATATCCTGTTTCTTTTTGTGGTGTTTTTTTTTTAGGGAAAAGGTGGAATAAGGCCACCCTATTTCATTAATAAGAATTTAACGAAACAAACCCAGAGTACTGGGCCCAAATACAAACTACAGACATAAAAACCAACATACATGAAGCAACATGACTACAAACAAAAAACCCCTCCAACAACCCTGGAGGGTGGGCCGACAAACCAGCTCGGTCCAGCCAAATTGTGAGTATGTCCATTTAGCTTCGTACAGTGCCTCCACGGCACATGCACACCCGCCTGAAACAAGTCTGGCAAGATTTTATCACCCGTCGCTCCCTGCGTTCACCTCGCTGGGGGGACCCCTCTTTGGGCCCAAGCCCCATAGATCGAAACTCGCAGCGAGTTTCTTTTTGTGGTGTTGTGCTTTAGTGTTTGTGTTGCTGGGATTTTCAGTGACGGTTTCCTTGTTTTTTTATTTTATTTGCTTTTTGTGTTGAGCTGTTCTCTCAAGCTTTTGGTTTGTTTCGTTAATATTCTCAGTAATGAAAAGGTCATCTTTTCAAAATATAAAAAAGGGAATGGGATCGGTATAGTGTAGACTACATTTCAATCCACAGAACTAGTAGTCAGTGACATGCTGAATTAGATTTAAGTAGTGAACTCACTGCAACAAAACGTGTAGTCAGAGATAGACAGTTTCTGTCCCCGGTGAGATTTTTCCGTCTTCTATGATCAAAGGAAACAGAAATTTCTGTCTCAAGATCTGTCCTATATATACAAGTCGCCAAGTCGCCAATGACAAAAGCTACAGGAAACAAAAATCGTCCCCTATGTCATATCAAAGCAGACAGAAATCGGAACAGAATGTTTGTATCCTTCATAGTAGGGGACAGAATCAGTCTGTCGCCAATGCTATATACCATTTTTTATACATTAGGGATAGAAAATCTCTCTTGTGATACTTTATGGTGGGGAAACACAGCTTTAAGCTGATCCTTCTTCAGTAGCTGAATATCTACAATTATTTCCATAGGCAAAACAGGAACAAGTAAACCAAATACAGATTTGAAAACCACTCAAAAAAACAATATTTACCCATAGACATGTTAACATTATAATATTTTGATCTTCTCCCTACCTAGATAGGTTCCTGTTCCATAAGTCAAGAGTATATATTTACATGTAACTAATTGACCATTTCTGAAAACCAAGTGGATAAAGTAGATTATAAACTACTTCGGACATCTAACAGATTCTTATTTCAACAAACTGTTTCATAATTTAATCAAAAGAACATGATATACCATCTCTGTAACCCTCGTAATTTTCTTGAACGTCTGGATTTGACAATACATCCCCCATTTGACAAGTAAATCACAAGATTTGGGAAATGGAACTGAAAAAGTAAATCCAGTCTAAGAAACAAAAGGAGATGGAGGGGTGGGGGGGTGATATACCATGATGTGGGGGTAAATCCTGACGCAGTAGACCTCAGACCAGGAACTCAGTGTATAATTTGAAAGGGCCTCCGCTTTTCAAAGTCTTCATAGCAGTGATAGCACAGTCCAATGATCCTGAGTACGGGTGTTCCCGGCTTGCATCTGGCAGCATGTTCTGAATGTGCCTTGACATAATCAAATGGCAAGCTACAAGCAGCAAAGAACTCTGAGACAGCACCTGCCCCTGCAAAAATGTAACAATAGTCAATCAACACACCCACATGGAAGCTTTATAATATAGATTATAGAGTTTGATCCATAGCCTCCTATCCCCGTTCAAGGAGAAAGGGAGTGTAAATGAAAGCATCCCAAATCCCAACTTCATACTGTGAGACATTTCTACCTTCTTTTTTCTTTGCATTAATGACTGTAAAAGTGTCATGCATGAGCCGACTAATTTAGGATTTTAAGAGATCCTTAGTTAGTTCCTTACCGAGGTTCATTGTAAGATGTACTTGCTGTAAGCTGGTCCGGTAACATTCAAACAGCCAATTCTAGTCTAAATAGATGATGAATGATGATGACATGAGACCAAAATGGATATATTATGAGTTCAAAGAAACAAAAGAAAGAATGACGAGTTAAATAAGAGAGCGCTTACTATTAATTTACAACAACAATAACAACAACAACAACAAAGCCTTTTTCCCAACTAGTTGGGGTCGGCTACATGAATCATTCTGCTCGGTTTAGTGCAATATCTTTTGTAAGGTCACAAGCTATCATATCTTTTTTCACCGTTTTCATCCAAGTTAGTTTAGGTCTTCATCTACCCCTAACTCTACCCTCAAAATCACTCTTTCTAACAGAGGCACTACTAAGTCTACGTGTGACATGTCCAAACCACCTCAGGCGATTCTCTCTTGACTTATCTTGGATTGGAGCTACCTTTAACATGTCTCGTATACTCGTTTCTAATTCTATCCTTCCTTGTTTTACCACACATCCATTTTAGCATCCTCATTTCCGCTACACTCATTTTTGGACATGTTTCTTTATTACCCAACACTCTGCTCCATACATCATTGTTGGTCTAATAGTCGTCTTATAAAATTTTTTCTTCAACTTCAAAGGTAGCACTGGTATTATAACCCGAAACCCGAACCCGACCCAGATCCGACGTTGGACCGGAATTGACCCGATCTAATTTAGGTAGAGTACGGATCCAAAAAACATACCCGTTGAAATTTCGGGTCGGATCTGGGTCTACTATAATTAGATCCGACCCAGACCCGGACCCAGACCCGCATTATAGAATTAATAAATAATATTAGCGGACCCGACCCGGACCCGACCCGTTACCCGTAATACAAATACACCCCAGACCCCAGTACATGTACCCCACTTCACTCCAGAGTCCAGAGTCTTTCCCTATTTCCTAATCCCTATTCCCTAACTTTGCTTCAGCCGCCCCTTCCTAACCGTAAAAATCGCAAATTCGCAACTCTGGGCGCTTCTCACTTTCTCCATCCCTGAGCTCTCTTTCTCAAATCCCCTTTCCCAAAACCCCACCTCCACCCTCACCTCCTCCGCAATCACCCCCGTCGATCATTGGCCCCTTTTTCGACTTCGCCAACGCTCCCACTTCGCCAACGTGACCTCGCTACCGCCACAGCCAACTCCTCCGTTCTTCCACTCCAGCATCGTTATAAAGATCAAAGGTATGATTTTTATCCCTTTTTCTCAAATCTAGGGTTTTATCCCCTTTTCTCAATAGATCCAGATTCCTAATATGTTATGGATAATGTAAGGAGTAATCAAAATTCCTAACATGATTGTAATTACAATGGATCCAGATTTTGACTTGCTATGAAGATACTTTAAATAATTAGTCAAATTTCGTATTTAATGAAAAAGTAGATTCAGTTTAAGTTGAAAATGGTAGTCAAAAACTTTTGTAATAGTTATTTCTGAGTAATTAATATTAAATAAACTATAGTTCATAGAGAAAGTTATGAAATGCTGGTCAAAGATCTCTTCCTCAATAAAAACTCAAGGACAGGACTGATCAGACGGGAATTATATGTAGGGGAGAGGAGTGAGGACTGGGCTTCGAATATGTTGGAAGTTGCATAACACCAAGCTAGAATGAGTCCAGCTCATAAACCAACTGCTAACACATAGTTAAATGCAATTTGGATAGATGCAAATAAGGCATCAGTGCAGTGCATAGTCAAGTAGTTTGCTAATGATGCAATGCGCATGTGTTGTAAAAATGGATTCAACATATTAGTTGTTGAGGGTCATGTCAACTGTAACGACATATAAGCTTTACAGATGTAAAAATTTACTACAGCTTTTCTCAAAGGATTTAAATTGGTCTTAACTTTGTTTCATACTAAGATAATAACATATGGTAGTAATACCACAAAAGAAGCAGAAGCTTACTGAAACTTCTTTAAATTCATTTAAACTGGTTGCAACCAGTTTCCCACTGGTAAGATACATGAGGGGGAGATGATGGACCCTTTGCCTTTGTTTTCTTAAACTCATGCTGCCTTATTTCACGATACAACCGGTGCTCAATATATAGCTTCATAGCTTCGGATTCTGTTTACCTACTTTATGAACAAGCAGTAGGATCTGCTTCAGCTTCAGATTTTTCTATATATGAGTTAATGTTGTTTATTGTTGTTTTAATTTCATTTCTTTCTTTTTAATTTTTTCAGTTTGATTCTCATGGCTGAGGAAAGCATTAATCAAATGAATATTGGTGAAGCTGTTGTTCCAATTGAAATGGAGGCGACTCAAACCAGCATGGATATTGAAGATGAAAGTAACAAGAGAGAATCTGCAGTTTGAGTTCTTCACTAAAGATGAAAAAAAAAAAAAGAGAAGGCCTATTGTAAGTATTGTTCTCAGGCTCTTGTTTATCATTTAAAAACGGGAACTTCATCATTCAAAAACGGGAACTTCAGCATTATGGAAGCATTATAGAGCATGTAGAATTAGAAAAAACCGTGAAAGAAGTAAAAGACAATTACAAATTGGTTCATCTACCTGTGCGTCTAATGATATCGGTCTATATAAATTTGATCAAGAACGTAGTATGGAGGATGTTGCACGTTATATTATCATGTGTGAAGTGCCTTTTAGTACCGTCGATCATTGGGCCTTTAAGACGATGGTATCAAACTTACGTCCTGAATTTAAACAGTCAAAAAGGGCCACAGTGACAAAAGATTGCATTAAATTTTATAGGAAATAAACGGAGTTTTTGAAACACTCAATTGTTAGTGCACATAGGGGTGGCCGATCATACCGAAATGAGCCAACCGACCGGTTTTCCAACCGAACCAATCGATTAGGTACCAAAAAATTCGGTTACCAAAAGTATGGTATGGTACAACCGTACCGAGTTCTAAAATCCGGTTTGGTTTCGGTATGAATATGGTTGTACCAAATAAACTCATAGTGATCACACAACAATATGATTAATTTATAGGTGACAATATGACATTATGTTATATATACCAATAGTGTACCTATGTTATATATAGGTGAGTCGGATAACAGTATCACTTTTGCTTTTGCAAGATCTTCTTGTCTTTTAGTCATTTGCCGTACTCATATTTGGTTGTGAATCGGGGTTTTGGTCGGGCTCAAATTGTTGAAAACGATGATGTTTTATCTTGTCGTTGTTCGTTTCATAGATCTCTCCTATTGACTTTTTGAGTGTGAGATTTGTAGCTTAATACTCTAATACTTGTGACAATTCTAGTTTCAGGAGGATGTACCCATAGATTGAGGAATATGGATCAAAATTGAAGGAAACTGAATGGTGCATTTCGTAGTATCTTTGACATGGCATTTTCTGTAAGCCAATGTGACATGACTTGCCTGTTAGTAGAAGTTTATAGTAACAGAAAAGATCAAAGATATACCAACTTGTCAAGCGAACCCTACTAAAATAAATGGGTGGATATGTCGTGTTCAGAGATGAATTATTAAGTAGTGATTACTTGCAAAGAGACTGTCAGAATCTGACCTATTTATAGGAGGAACGGTGTACGTCCTTGTATACTTACTAATTTAAAAGCAAATTCCTCAAAAGTCAAGTTCTTTGAAGCCAATGTTTGTCAGTAGTTTATGCGATAAACTGAGTTGCTCCATTCCTCTCAACTGGTTTCCAAGTTGCAGATAATTCTTGATATGCTTTCATTTGAGACACACGAAAGGTAAACTTGTAAACTAATTGCAGTAAACAATTAGTTATTGGTGACAATATGACATTATGTTATATATACCAAAAGTACCTGAAACAATATGACATTATTGGTGAGCCTACATTACCAATAGTGTACTTGGTATGTAGCTTCAGGTACATATCTTTGGGGGGACTTTTTAATATTTGTCATATTTGGTATAACACCAATACCAAACCGTACCAACCGAAGTAGTCGGTATACCGAAATTTCGGTATACCGAACTTTTTGGATGGTAACAGTCTGCATATTTTCAAACTGAACTAGTTTGGTATGGTAATGGTACAATGTCAAAAAGTCCGGTACGGTACCGTACCGAGCCCACCCCTAAGTGCACATGGTCGAATTAGTTTGACAACCGATACATGGACAAGTTACCAAACTAAGGGATATATGAGTCTCACGGCTCATTATATTGATGATGAATGAAAACTACATAAGAAAATCCTAAACTTTGTCGAGCTTGATGAGAGACATACGGAGGCGGCACTTAGTGAGAATTTGAACAAATGTTTATTAGATTGGAAAGTTGAAGACTAACTATTTACTCTTGCCATGGATAATTGTTCAGCAAATAACATGGTTGCTAATAATATTAAAACACAATACAAATCATCGCTCCCCCTTGATGGTGATTTTTTTCATGTAAGGTGTTCGGCTCATATTTTAAATTTAGTAGTCAAAGAAGGATTGAAGGATTTAGATGATTCTATTGTTCGAATCCGTGATGCTGTTAAGTTTATAACTTCTTCTCCACAAAGATTGCAAATATTTGATGAGTGCAAAAAAAAAAAAAGTTGAGTCAAGATAGAAAGCAAAGAATTGATTGCTCAACACGGTGGAATTCTACTTATTTGATGTTGGATAGGACCTTGGAGTGCAAAGAAGCATTTCAAAAATTTCATTTTGTTAAGCACTTTAAAAATCCACCATTAGATACGGATTTGTCAATGGCTAGAGAGGTTTGCAAGATTCTTAAAGTATTTGACGATTCAACAAATGTGTTTTCAAGCTCAAAGATTCCAACTTCAAATTTGTATTTCTATCAAGTTTGCAAGATTGATTTTCACTTGAGAAGTGAGTGGCATAGCCCAACCGTCAAAAAAATTCAAGACGGAATGAAGGAAAAGTTTAAGCAATGTTGGGCGGACTATTGCTTGATTTTATCCATAGCGGTTGTGTTCGATCGAAGGAGGAAGTTTGACTTAGTGGAATTTATGCTAAATCAAGTGCATGGTTTAAGGGCGGCCAAACAAGTGGATGATGTTCGAGCAAAACTAGATGATTTGTTTGAGTTCTATTCAATGAAAGTGATACATATCAATCCCGTAGAAGAAAATGAAATTGGAGTGTCTTCTGGTATGGACCATTTAGAGGATGAACATCTCATGCAATCATACTATAACTTCAAAAAGGCTTCAAAGAGATCTTTACCATCAAAGAGTGAACTCGATCTTTATTTGGAAGAAGAGGTAATACGTATTAGTGTTTACATTCAATAACTTTCTTTTATTTTAGTTGTTTCTTTTCTTAGTTTAAATGGTTGTTATTTTTTCATTAGGTATTACCCGATGCCAAATGTTTCAATGTTTTGGAGTACTGGTCTGTGAATGAAATAAAATACCCTATTTTAGCATCATGGCCCGTGATATTTTAGCCATTCCAGTGTCAACAATAGCATTTGAGTCGGCTTTTAGTACCGGCTCTAGAGTGGCGATCTTGTTTGAAGGGCTCCACTATTGAAGCTTTGATATGTGCTCAAGATTGGATGCGATAAAATGTGCCAAACGATCAAGGTAAATATGAGAAAATGATAATTAATCTCTCTTTACGTAAATTGGAATTCATAATTTATATGCTTCATCTTATATATTGACGTGAAACAGATATAGATTTACGAGGCTTTGTTGATGAAGGATGTGATGAGGAAGAAGTGTGTTGATTTTGCTAGTTTGCTCACTTGCTGAGTTTACTGTTAACTGTGAGTTTATTTTGCTAGTTAGCTCACTTACTGAGTTTACTCAGTTTGCTCACCTGCTCAGCTTGCTAGTTTTGCTAGTTTGCTCACTTTGCTATTTTTGATGTTTGGTTTACTTGGACTGTTTGGTTTACTTTTGAAGGCTCAGTTTGCTAGTTTTGCTAGTTTTTGCTCAAGTATTAAGCCCCTGATGAATAAGTGAGGACACCACATTGCTAACTGTAATTTTATCAAATATATGAGTCAGTTAATCAATGACGATCAACTGTCTAACTGAGTTTGCTCAGTTTGCTAGTTTTGCTAGTTTGCTCACTTTACTATTTTTGATGTTTGGTTTACTTTGTATACAAGTGATGATGAGATGGATTATGATTCTAAAGTTGCACACTATGATTCATTAATTAAGTGATTTATAGGAGTGACTAGTGATGATTAAATTCTATCTGAGCTTTATAGGAGTGACTAGCAATTGACACTCTTTGCTGATGATCTAAGCTTTATGACACTGAAATTTCACGCTTTGATTCATTGATTTTATAAGAGTGACTTATTATCTCAGTGTCTCTTTCTCCTCCAAATGGGTGATGGCCTCACTTTCCTTTTGATTAAACTTCACCTCCTTATCCTCCAGATGGGCCATCTTCTTCTTGTTCTTGTTGAGCTTTCTGGAGATCTTGAATTAACTGATTTGTTACTTTGTTACTTTGTATCAGTGTAGATTTACGAGGCTAATGTTACTACTTTGTTACTGATCAGTTGCAAATTGATGCAGATGAGATGAATGTTTCTACTTTGTTACTCATCAGTTGCAAATTGCAACTTCGTTAGGAAGTGTAAGTACTATTCTGTTTATAAGTTGTATACTTGCATGCCATTATTTGTAATTGGTTTACTTTGTATACAAGTGATGATGAGATGGATTATGATTATGAAGTTGCACACTATGATTCATTGATTAAGTGATTTATAGGAGTGACTAGTGATGATTAAATCCTATCTGAGCTTTATAGGAGTGACTAGCAATTAACACTCTTTGCTGATGATCTGAGCATTATGACACTTTGAAATTTCACGCTTTGATTCATTGATTTTATAGGAGTGACTTGTTATCTCAGTGTCTCTTTCTCCTCCAAATGGGTGATGGCCTCACTTTCCTTTTGATTAAACTTCACCTCCTCATCCTCCAGGTGGGCCATCTTCTTCTTGTTCTTGTTGAGCTTTCTTGAGATCTTGAATTAACTGATTTGTTACTTTGTTACTTTTTATCAGTGTAGATTTACGAGGCTAATATTGCTACTTTGTTACTGATCAGTTGCAAATTGCTGCGGATGTGTAAATGTTGCTACTTTGTTACTGACCAGTTGCAAATTGATGCAGATGAGATGAATGTTGCTACTTTGTTACTGATCAGTTGCAAATTGCAACTTTGTTAGGAAGTGTAAACACTATTCTGTTTATAAGTTGTATACTTGCATGCCATTATTTGTAATTGGTTTACTTTGTATAAAGTGATGATGAGATGAATTATGATTCTGAAGTGGCACGCTATGATTCATTGATTAAGTGATTTATAGGAGTGACTAGTGATGATTAAATCCTATTTGAGCTTTATAGGAGTGACTAGTAATTGACACTATTTGAAGATAATCATTCCTTGTAGTATCTGACTCGGATTTCTATTTGGTTTATAAGTTTGTTGCAGTTGTCATCTCGCTGTGCTGCTGTTGTGCTGTACAAATTAGTAGTATGCCAAAGAAAGACGAGAGTTGTGTTGTATTGTTGTTGTCTCGATGTTGCTGTTGCTGCTGTGCAGGGGAAGAAGAAAAATTTTTGTACTTGTATTTCATGTCTCTTTCTATTTGCGATACTTGAGTACTATAATGTAGACGATTGATAAATAGTTGCCTCAAAGTTATAGTTCATCTATAATGAGTAGTTGTATCAGTGTAGTTTGTTACTAGTGTAGTTTGTTACTGATCTGTTGTTACTTTGCTCCTGATGTTACTACTTTGTTACTGATTTGTTACTTTATTACTTTGTATCAGTGTATATTTACAAGGCTATTGTTGCTACTTTGTTACTGATCAGTTGCAGATTGCTGCGGATGTGTAAATGTTGCTACTTTGTTACTGATCAGTTGCAAATTGATGCAGATGAGATGAATGTTGCTACTTTGTTACTGATCAGTTGCAAATTGCAAATTTGTTAGGAAATGTAAATACTATTCTGTTTACTGATCAGTTGCAAATTGCTACTTTGTTACTATTTTGTTTCTTCTGTTTGTAAATTGCAACTTGTTATTACTTGTAAATGAATATTTACAACAATATATATTATTGATCTAACTACTGTAAATTTATGTGTTATGCTTGAAAGACCCGGAACCGAACCGGACCCGGACCCGAATGGGAACGGGTAACATTTTTTTTAGGAACCGGAATCGGACCCGGACCAGAATTTCACGGGTCTGGGTCCGGGTCCAGAAGTTGGACCCGTCATTGAACGGGTCCGGGTATTGAAGTACCCGACCCGCCCCGTTACCAGTGCTATTCAAAGGTATACGTTTGTCACACAAAACACCACTGGCACGTCTCCACTTAAACCACCCTGCTTGGATCCTATTAAGTAACATGTTCACAAATCTCACTCATCTCTTTATATAATCAGGCCTAAATATCGAAAACGGTCTCTCTTAGGTATCTCTTGGCCATCAAGCTTCACTACTTCCTCAGTTGTGTTCCGAATAACACTAAAATTACACTCCATATACTCTGTTTTAGTTCTGCTTATTTTAAAGCCTTTAGCTTCCAAAGTTTCTCTTCACAATTCTAATTTAGCATTGACTCCTGCTCTAGTCTCGTCAACTAAGACGATGTCATCGGTAAAAAACATACACCAAGGCACCTCATCTTTGTATTCCTCGCATCAATTCATCCATAGCCAAAGTAAATAGGTAGGAACTTAAAGCCAAACCTTGGTGTAAACCTACTATAATAGAAAAATCGTTGGTCTCTCATGTGGTTGTTCTAATTGTAGTTGTTGCCCCTTCATGCATATCCTTAATTACCTCAATATACTGAATAGTTACTCTTTTATTATTTAACACCCACCATACTATGTCTCTAAGAACTTTATCATATGCTTTTTCTAGATCTATAAAAACCATATGTAGATCTTTCTTATTCTGCCTATATTTTTTCATAAGTCTCCTCAGTATATAAATTGCTTCCATTGTTGACCTCCCCGGCATAAACCCAAACTGATTCTTAGACACTGTAGTTTCTAGTCTCAGTCTATGTTCGATCACTCTCTCCCAAATTTTCATTGTATGACTCATTAATTTAATTCCTCGGTAGTTTAACAAAAATTACTATCAAAGAAAAGAGGCAATCTCAGGAAAGAGATACTCTCAAAATTCTGACCTACATGTACACCAACTCATTCGTGCCTCCATTTTCAGCTGGAAACATGGAGAAGACTTCAAGGCTCCAGAAATCATAGAACCAATATGAACAATCTTTGACAATATGCCAAAATTATTTAAATGTCATGAAAGAAAAATCAACTATATGTATGCGAATATGCAAAAAACATCTATATGTTTAACCAACATAGTGGAGGTAACCAAATGAGCATAACATAAAGCACTGAAAATTTCCTACAAGAATTAAGAATGACCAAACTTTGTGCAGTTCTCAACCTCACATCTATATCAGTGTAAATTTTCACAAGATGAAAAAACGGAAAGTTAGTTGATAAGGAAAACCTATGCTAGACGCAACACAAATTGTTGATGGAGCAAGAGCAAAATGGAGAAAAGATAGTAAAGTGAGTGCTGTATGTTGTGTTCAAAACCTATTTAGTATATTTTCTTATCATAAAGAAATTAAGCGAGCAAAAGCTTATACCTTCGATTTTGGAATCAAACTTTGATTTGCTTGAGCTAAAGATTGGAAAGAATAGGGCATTCCCGGATCAACTACTGCCTTCTCATCAAGCTCGCCTTCAGAGTTAGGCACTCCGCATACACCCGCTCCAGTCTTCAAACTGCTCTGCACAAACTCCCTCATACTATCTGTGTGCATGTTTACCCCACTGCTCCCACTGCTACTCCGATCCATTCATATTCAATATTCCTAAACAGATCAGATGACATAACATTATTACAAGACTAAGAATTATCCATTATCAAGTTGTTAAATCTGCGTATATAAACAACACTAATTGTAAAATCTAATATTGTGAGAAACATATTAGAAATACACCGTAAAAATTACATGTGATAATAGGCAGAAATATTCAATCATCAAATATAGAAAGTTGAAGAGAAGTAAACTAAAAAAAAAAGGTAACAACCATAGAATGATCTACAAACAGTACAAATAACATTTCATAAGTATAGAAATTAGAAATAACTTGGCTTCAAAATCAGTAATCACTTCTTTGTAGCTTCCAGACTCCCCCAATTAGAACATCCCCAATACTATTTTAGCTGATAGCTGCAAGAAATACATCCAGTTTTTAAAAATAAAAAAAATTGTCCTCACTAGAGCAAAAAAGGAGAAAAACGCAGATATCCCAGGGAAGTATCTCCAAGGGATAGCTAATAGAAAGAAATACTAAATAATGCGAGAGAAAGTTAAAATGACAAATCACATTATACTAAATATATAGCTTTGAAATTTTTACTTACGGACTGATTGGTTGCCCATCTTTCCATAGTACTGCGTGTATCTCTCCAGCAAAATTTTAGCAATTTCTCTCTCAAATTTATCATTCTGGCCACTAAAAGATACCTGGTTTTTTTTTTAAAAAAAAAGATACCTGATCATCCTAATTTGAAATCTGACATTATATTACTCCTAAGAAATCTTTTGGCCAAATATCTGTCTCGATGAAGATATAGAACTCAGCTAGCACAGTATCATCTTTAAATCATTATAAGCATAAGAGCATCCACTGTCGTTTCTTCTAAAATTTGCAATTTTAGCATTTAGCATTTAAAAACGATGGGTGAGCGTTGTTATCGTTATTGCTAAGTTTAGAAGAATGAAAAGAATAAAAAAATTAAGACGGAAGATCTTCCTCCGTCTAACACAAATATAGAATTTTTTAATATTTAAAAATAGGAGGGTCGGAGAATCATCCTCTGTTTGGAAATTTTTAATTTTTTTAGAAAAAAATATCCACTGACGGAGCTTCTTCATCCGTCCGAGGGGTGAATTTTTTATATTATATTAATGTGTCGCGACCAAAAAAAAAAGAAAAAACGATCGGACAGAGCTTCTTCCTCCGTCTAATGTGTTTTCTTTCTTTTGTTTTTTAAATAAGAAAAAGGGAAATATATTATTTACTAATTCGCCCCCCCCCCCCCTCAGTTTAATTTTCTTTTTTAAAAGAAAAGGGATATAAGAAAAAGGGATAAATAGTTGTGGGGGTAATTGAGTAATTTGATTTTAAAAACAAAAAAAGAAAAAGATGAGGACGGAGCTTCTTCCTCCGTCTCTCATATTATATTTTTAAATTTTTATTTTTAAAATCCAAGAAATCGACGTACGGAGCATCATCTTCCGTCCGTCCTCTTTTACAAAAAAAATTCTCAGACGAATCATCTTCTTCCGTCTTCTATATTTAGCATTCGTCTAACGCAGCTGCAATCTTTAGCAATTGATTGTTCACTCCTATTCTAAATTTTGGGTTTTTAGCCAACAATAATGGGGTGTTTTTTCATCTCCAATGCTAATATTTGGGTTCTTAGCAAACAATAGTGGATGCTCTAAAGTAAGTGATACCGTGCACTGTTGGTCGAGAATTATTTGAACTGCGTGACATTGGCTGTTGGTCAAGAATTATGTTAACATGTAAGAGACAAGATAATTTAACAATTTCAATGAAAATTAACATTTATTTATAATGCTTACAAAATGGTCATTTAGTACTACAATGGACTAGTTGAGCATTGGGGAGGCTACATAATTTCAACAAACAATGCGGTAACAATCACATAAACATTTTCTTATGTAAAGATCTATCTCGAGGATAAACAAACATAATATGATAGTTCATAAGGGATCTCCAATCATACCAGACCACAATATTAAGCAAAAAAAAAAGGATTAACAAGCAGTGTAGTGGAGACCAACAGTCAAGAAAGAGAATTTGCAGCACTAATGAAGAACAAATTAGAAAAAGAAAATTATTTCAAGTCCGACCAATAAAAACATGCACATCTTTTATATAGCATAACTTCAACAAAGATATACCTGCAACCTAAAAGAGCACTGTTGATTTTACATAAGCATCTGGTAGCCCACATCTAAGATAAATTAGGTCAGAGTAGAACTTATAATTTCAACTTATGGAGTGAGTACCTGTGTATCTCAACTCCAAAGAGCAATTCAAGCACCCCAAAGTTATGATAACTGAAGTTTCGTGAGATAACTCAACACAACTGTTATTAGAACTTAACTCCATACCCAACCTGAAACAAAATTCTTGCTCTGTGTGTGGGCATCAATATTCTTAAGTCGTCCATTATATAGAAGACTCCTATATTTTCCCAGCATTCTTCATCTACTATTCAATCACGATCGAAACAAATCACACGCACTACATCCATTCACAACGACTAAACTAAAGCATTAGATGATCAACAAACAAAACTGGTAACAAAATCTCACCTTTTCAAACAATTCCTCATCACTTGAAGAACAAAGGGCCCTTCGAGCTCGACCAAATCATCTCCCCCACATTCGGCGGCAACACTCCATCCCCAGAAACATTCATATCCGACACAAAGAACTGCTGAAAACACAGCTTGCCTTGACATCAAGATCGACCATTGCGAATCCCAATGCACTTCTCTCCAGCTCGCCCACGCACGCCTCCAGCCACTCCCGCTTCATTCCCAGCCGAAATCTGCAAAAAAAGGCGTCGATGTGGTCGAACGTTAGGGGTTCGGATTTGGGTTAAGGTTTGGAGGGGAGAAATTATCGGTTAGGGTTTCCATTAAAGGGATTTTCGAGGCTATGGTTTCGATTTGGGTGAGATCGAGGCGAGAGCAGGGGTTTCCACGCAAGGCGATCAGAGAGCGAGGCGGGATCGAAAGATTTTAGAGTTTGATTTGAGAATTGAGAGATCGGAGGATTTCGATTTGGATGAGATTTTATCCTAATTCTCTAATTCTCTAATCTCTAATCTCTAATATTATAATGGGAGAAGGCTTTAGTGTCATTTGTCATTTTGTCATTCCACCAACATGTGCAGCGCACGTACATAACTAATATAAAGGAGATTTTTTATTCGAATCCTCTCTAGGTTAGAATTTTCATTTTTATTTTTTGAAATTCTTAAAACGTGCATCGTACGTGTAAATTACTAGTACATTATAAATAGATTGGGACCCACTAAAAACTCATGTACATATAGTCATCCCGATTTGAGTGAGATACAAGAGGATTTTTTTTTTTTTTTTATGAAACGGATAGAGTCTTACGACTCCAGCCAGATAATCAATAAATTAATAATAAACAATGTAACAAAGAGATTTTACAAGCCGTAAAACCAAAAATAAGAGCACGACATAATTTACAGCTAAACAGAGCCGAAAAGAAAAAAAGACCAATAATAAATCTCGGCGACTGACAACAGGCAAACCAAGAACAGCAAACAGATGGGCCAATCGCCGAGCCGAGGAACAGAGATGCAGGGGGAGTGCAGGGGAGTGTCCGGTCCTTTCGGGGAGTGCAGGGGAGTGTCCGATCCCGAAAGGACCCTGAACCAATGCGGCACAACAGAGAGGGGCACAGGGAAGGAAAAGACCACTCACGATACTGCCAGACAAAGCAGACCAGTCGCCCGCCAACACCGATGAGGACAAAGCTCCGCACTCAACAACCGACAGGGCGAAGTAGGCTACCCCAGGCCCAGAGTTAGGGAATTGGGGCGGCCTACGCCACCCAGACAGAGCTCCAAAAGCAAATCAGCTCTGAAGCAGGGCAGACCGCATGGGACAAGGAGATAAGAAGAACTCCTCTACAACCTCAGCCAAACAATCGACACGCTGAAGAGAAAAAATCCAGAAAAGGAAAGTCATCGAGTTCCCGGGAAAAACATAGAACTCAATCGATGAGGCCATTACAAACCAAACAGCCAATCCAAGCCCGATCGAGCGTCACAGAGGGTCAAAAAACCCCAGCAAACATCGACTATTTAAAAAAAACAGCCCATACACAGACAGAAGTAGACACAACTCTAAAAACACTAAAGAGAATAGACCAAACCAGATGAAGCCAATCCTTTGCAAAAAAACAGGTCCCTCAAAAAGAGGGCACCAAACCAAAAAACCATACAGTGGGAAAGAAGAAGCAGAAACATAAATCAGCTAAGGTACCAGTACAACAACAAGGGTGGCTCCCAAAAGCAGCACCACAAAAAGAAATATGAACAAGGGAAGCAAAATAGATACATAACCAGTGCAAAACATGCACAGCCCAGCCAAGACGAAACCAAAAGTGCTAGACCGCACAAGAGAGCCAGAGCAAAGGACCCAGCCAACATCAAGCCTGCATAGTAGAAAATAGGAGTGAATTAGGGTATCAGCCAAAAACTCCACAAGCTAGACAAAAGCATATCAGCCACCATGCTAAAAGGCATGGAGATTTCGAAGACAAAGAAAGGCCTCGACCATTCTACCATGGTAAAGGGACTCCCTAGCTTCGAAATTTAAAATAGAGGGCCAGAAGTTAAAAAGGAAAAAAAACTCTTCGATAATGGAAAGGTTAGAAGACGCCTTCAGAGTAAAAATTCTCCTATTTCTCTCCATCCACGTGATCCAAATAATAATTTGAACCGAGAGAATCCACGAATTATGGTACTTAACATTCGTAGGATGAAATGACCAAATGGAGGTAAGGTTAGAAGGGATGGCGGGCGATTCCCACGCCAGAGAAGTAATTTTCCACAATAGGACGCGTGAAATCGCAAGCAACAAACAGGTGATCTGCATCCTCGGGATAACTGGAGCATAGGGGACACAATTGTCCCCAAGCTAAATTTCTTTTGTTGAGGATTTCGACCATGAGTAATTTGTTATTGAGAGCCAGCCAAACGACTATTTTAACTTTACGAGGGGCACAGGACTTCCAGATGAAGTGGCGAAGGGGGAGAGGGTGCCTCTAAAGTTTAGAAATTGATAAAAGGATTTAACAGAGTAACTTCACGATGAATGGCATCGCCAAGAGAAGTCTTCAAGAGGGTTCCAGTCGACATTGTTAGGGGAGCGAATGAGGGAGTTAAAGTCAGCAATTAAAGAATCCGGTATACTGGCTGAGAACGGAATAGAGCAATGTCTACGGGAATCAACCATAGCGAAACAATCTGCCACCTTGGCATGAGGATTGGAAGCTAAACAGAAAAGAGCAGGGAAAGTAGAAGCGAGTTTGGGATTACCAATCCACAGGTCGGTCCAGAACTTGGTCTTGGAACCATCAAAGCAAACATGCCTGATGCCGCACTGGAATGCTGCCGCTGCCTTCCAAACACCCTTCCAGAAAGGGGAAGAGTTGCGACGAATCTTAAGGGGGAAGTCCCATAATTGGGAGTTGGAAAAACAATTCACGTTGATGCTCTGTACCCAAGGTAAATGGTTAGATTTCAAGAATCTCCACAGCCATTTACCTAACAGGGCAATATTTTGATGCCTCAGGTTCAACACCCCTAAGCCCCCTGCCTCTTTGGAAGAACAGACCAGTTGCCAGTTACAATGGTGCGAGCCTGGCTTGTAGAGCGACGAGCCAGACCAGAAAAAGTTCCTTCTAATTTGGTCAATCCTCTTGATGACCCACGAGGGAACATAATAGAAAGACATCATATAAAGGGGGATAGAGGAGAGGACAAAGTTAAGAAGGATTAGTCTACCTCCACGGGAGAGCAATTTCCCAGCCCAAACGTTGAGTCTGGATTCAATTTTATCCACCATGGGAGACCAATCAGACTTATGAAGTTTACCCCATCTGAGGGGAATACCCCCAAGTACATAATGGGGAACGAAGCGGATGGGCAGCTAAAGAAGTTGGAGACCTCGTTCTGGCGATTGGGCGATCCACCCAGCCAAAGAACCAAGGGATACAAGAGGATTTTAGGTTTTGTTTTGGGAGAGAGAACCACAGATGGTTTTTGTTTTGGAGTTAAATAGAGATTTAATCTTCATTTTTAAATTATTTGCAAAAAATGCCTACTCTCAAAAGTATTTGTGATTAAGGCCTACTCTCAAAAGTATTTAATCTTCATTTTAAAATTATTTGCAAAAAAGGCCTACTCTCAAAAGTATTTGTGATTAAGGCCTAGTTTTTAAAAGTATTTGCGATTAAGGGCTAGTTTTTTAAATAAACTTCTATACTTCCTTCTCTATACTATTTTCTATAGGATGTGTGACTTTTCTGCAATTTTAATTTTTTTTTTGTAAATTTTTCTATTTTTCTTACATAATTGACTTTTTAACTGCTTAAAATGTATTAAATATTTTACTAAAATTTTGAGAAAACCATGTAAGAGTTTCTTACTTAAAAACGAGGCTCTGAAACCAAATATGGGTTGTGAAGCGCGAAATCTCTCCTGAAAAATAGAATTAAAGAGAGTATCAAAAAAAAACTTTAAAGGACCAAAAGAATTTTAAATATGATAGTTTTCTGTAAAATAATATTCTTCAAAATAATGTATATTGTCTATCTCAAAAAAGTAATCAAACATGTCTTCAAGATCTCCTATATATTCTAATTTGCCTCGGATATTTTACTATTACTATCATATGAGGGTTCTTCGAGTTCTTCTATATGTCCATTTCCTTCTCCAATCTGTTCATTTTCTTCTAGAAATTGTCTATATGCTGTTGTAGTGCTCCAGATATAACTATTAAATACACCATTTTCATAAAATAATAAATATCTTTCATAAAAAGTTAGATCATCTATTATTTCGACATTTATGTTACTAGTTTTTCCAGGATTTATTTGATTTATTGTTATAATTATTACTCGTTGTACACTAAAGAAGAATAATTTGAAATCATAGTAATCATTCATGCTTGTTACTCTATGAGGATAATAAACATAAAAAACTAGCATTCTATCACTTCCTTGATAATTAATCATTAACTCAAAGATTTTTGAGGCAATACTGAAACTGTTATTATCCATTAGTTCTAAAAGTTATAAAATAAAGAGTAGATAGAGATTTCTATGGATACCGTAAAATTCAAAACAAAACGGCCCATCATGCTTCCGACCTAGTTAAACCCCTTTGAGCTGCTCTGTACCAGTTACTACCAGTGGATAAAATACCTTTGGTATGCCCTCGATTTCAGTACTCCTTTTACGTTCCTCCCATCTCAGGATTACTATGCTCTCGAGAGAGCTTCATCCGAGAGATACGTCTGAAACAACTAGTAGCACTTCGATACAGGCAACCACAACCTAGCTCGTTTCCTGCTACTAGGTGTATAGTATAACTATAGAAGGTTACAAATGGATCTTTTTGCAAGATTCTTCAGGCAGAGCTTTACAAAACTGTTCCTAAGTAAGAAAAATTAGTTTTTCATACCTTATTTTGTACAAGATTTTATAGTAGAACTCATAGAAAGATAGTTTTATCTCTCAATCCCCTTACAGAAAAGATCTTACAAACTTATGTGGAATTTATTTGGATCTGGATCATCCCCCTTCTACCTTACTCAGCCTACCCTTTTATAGACCAAGGGATCAGCTTACTACAAGTTTATATACGTCATTGCTTACATCATATGTCAAATAATTGCTGCTTACATCAGCCTTTAATAATTGCATTATAGACTATTCTAGAAAAAGAGATTCCTCCTGGCTGCCATCTTCACATGCTCCGCATTTGTGTTGATGTTCTGTCTTCATCAAGCTACAGTAGTATCCAGCTGTCTCTTCTGTCATTGTCATTGCTCCTGTAGATAGTATCTGGTACCAGCTGTCAAACAGCTCATGCTTATCTTGTGCCTGTTTTATTTTTGCTATGCTACAGATTATTATTTTTTCTGGATCTGGGCTGTCATAGATCCATATGTTGCTGTCTTTTAGTTTTATGCCTTTTAGCTCACAATACAAGTTCCTGAAGCCCATTGCCTTTCTTTCTGGGATTAATTTCTCAAATTCCTCAGTTTTAAATGGTACAATATTTGATGCTCCATAGATTACTTGGGTAGTCATCCCTATTTTTATAACGTTGTAACGCCCTGCCCTAATACTCAGACAATTTTATTATTTTTTTTAAGACAAATTAGATACTATGTAGTACAACTGCCCACCACAGGCTGCATCTCAAAAGGTGGTTAACCAATTATGTGACTCTTGATCATAGGCAATTTTATTTATACTCAATTAATTTTTGTATACTCCCAATATGGGATTAATATCAAATCACATCTCCTCTTCAATTAATCCTGTGCACACACTTAAAGTCCCCTTTTCATGTGCCACGTCATCTCAAGAAGAAACCATCCACTAGTTTTTTTTTTCTTTTCAAAATCCATTACAGAAGTGGGGCCCTCCTCCATCGGTGATGTCACCCTTAAATTCTCAAACAACCAGCACCTTTCTGTGCTTTTCCAAACCGATGGGCCCCCACCTCTTATTCTCTCACCTTATATATATATATATTTTTTAACATACATATTTTATATATTATATTTTTCGAAAATACGGGGTATTACATACACCCCACCTTTAGAAATCAGCGTCATCACTGAGTACGGGGCATGCACATCTAGCGCAGGATTCTCCTTTCTAGCTGATATGGAGCAGAGTATCCTGCCAGCATACTGCGATCCTCCTGCTAGCGTACTCACCTCTGATCTCTCTACCAGCGTACTGACCTCAGCCAGGCATACCTCTCCATACCCAGTGTCGAAAGTCGGCTCTGATACCATTCTCTGTAATCTCAGTAGCGCCCCAAATTTCCAATATGATATCTCAGAAATACGTGGCACAATTCCCAGCATCAACTTCAATTGCAATAGTAAACATAGCAAAAAACACAGATAATTTTTATTTCAACTTTTTATTACATCAATTATTTACAACACAGCGAAATACAAAACACCTTGAATTACAAACTTTCTTTTACAGCACTTTTTTTACAATTTACATAAGCTCTATTACATCACTTAAACTCATCCACAATCCAAGCTATAAGTAATCACCTGTAAAACATGAGGCTAGAGATAACCCTAACCCCCAAAACTATAGGGATCAGTCATAACGGTGTGAGTGACATAAAAGCAAAAACAACATAAATAAAACATGAAACATGGAATCATAAACAACATGTAATAAAGACAAGAGTACACGAATTAAGAAATAACAATGTAACATGAAAAACATCAAGGAATATAAGATAGTAAATAGTAATACATGAAAAAAATATCAAGTGAATCTATACTAAGTGTCAAGTGTAGGAAAAACAGGAAAAACAAGCATAAAACCAAGTCAAGAAAACACAATCTCTATATGCTGACTCTCTAATGCATACTTGTCGGGTTCTTTGCATTCCATAGTACATAGGTCCGGTGCAAGCCCTTATCGTTCTCTACTTTATAGGGTTAAACCCCTCGTTATGCAACTAATCATACTACAGTGATGGAAACAAGATCCAGAATACTCCGCAAATAGGCACCACAGTCCTCGACGCACAAGCATCATGCAAGAATAGCTCTAAAACTGGAGAATCACCTCCCAACCATGTACCCCACGAATAGGCTTGTAAGACCCTCGACGTGCAGATACACCAGGTACATTCCGTGAATAGGCCTGCCGACCCTCGACACGCGAATGCACCATGCATGCTCCGTGAATAGGCTTGCAGACCCTCGACACGCGAACATACAAATGTCCTCTCGAGACAGAACACAAACAGTTCTGGAATGCATCCATTGGACTAAACAGACCAAGAGCCTATATTCACGTTTTTCAAGTTCCATCACATCTCCACTAGTGCCGTCCTTATGTTGGTTATTATTACAACACAAAAATTTCCATCTTTAGAGTTAGTGTATCCTGCCGGACTTAAATACTCAACAACAACCCTAAGACCCAACTGGTCTAAATTAACAAATCTCAACTGTCGGTTCACAGGACTCCCGCTCAACTCCTAGAGATATCATCAAGACCAAACTCACAAATCCATCGTCAAAATGATCATATGAAGAAACTTCTCCAATCAACAAAACACAAATCTTTTATAAAATTCCAGAATTCAAACCCAACAATAAAACATCTTGAAAACATATGTTTTGTAGAAAGGATAATATTTATAATAGTAAGTTATAGATCCAAAACTTTTAAAGAATCGATCGTTTGAAGAATATCAGGATAACTCAAGAAAACATCAGTAACAGTTGACTGTAAACTGGAGTCGGTCGACTGTCCAGAGCGAAAAACTAAAACTTCGAGAAAACATCAAAACAGAGCAGAGTCAGTCAACTGTAAAAATGGGTCAGTCGATTGTTCCGCGTAAAATCCAAAGCTTTAAGAAAATATAAATCAGAGCAGACCAGTTGACTGTGTAAAGTGGTCAGTCGACTATCCCGCATGAAAATCCAATACATCAAGAAAACACAAATCTGAGCAGTGACAGTCGTCTGCATAATCTGGACAGTCGACTGTCCCGCAGAAAAAACCAACACTTAAGAAAAATACTTCAGCCAGGACCCCGACAGTCGACTGTCGACATTGGTCAGTCGACTGTCAGTCCTCCAACTACAGTTTTTGTTGTGCACATTGCAACCGATACAAAGTTTTACTTTATAAAAACCAAATCTGTAAAAGGTACAATTCTGATATGTTCAAATACGACTTGTAGAGTATATAAGGGTCCATAAAACCATTCAAAACTACATTGAATTGATAAAAATAGCTTTTTGATGAATTTCTTCAAATTGAAACATGAATATGTGCATATATCAAAACTAGAGTTTTTTAGAATCAATCATACATCAAATAACTTCGTATTATGTTCCAAACCATATCAATGCCAAAATAAGTTAAGATATAATAAAAATCCATAAAAACACACAAGGATTCAATTTTTTCAAAACCACAAAACATGATATTCATATAAATATGTTTGTGTATGTTTGTGCACCAAGAAAACTTCGCAAATAATTTAAAACAAAAAAATATTTAGATTTAATCTTAGTATTTGAGAAATCCAATTTCTAATAAAACCTTTCACAAATCACAAAATCTCCAATTTAGTTGTATTACATCAACCCAATTCAATTATCCCAAATCCAATTCTCAAGACATGATCTCTTAATTCATTAGTCCTCCTCAAAACTTCCTTAACTAAATCACCATTATTAACTCATGAATCATAAACAAATTTAACATTAACAAGACCAAGTTGCATTCATCCAACTCACCAATAACCAAAAATCTCATCTTTAATCTATTTTTGCATAACTTTCACCAGAGTTAATCAAATCAGCAATAATCCAAAAGAAATAGCTTACTCATGATTTATATTAGGTCCTTTATTAATCTCGAATCATCCGCATGCAATTCTACTCATAAATAATTACGTTTTCATGAAAGATCCAATTTTAATTCATCAATTCATTCAATCCATCATATAAATTCATATCAAACCCTAGCATGCTTTCTAAAACACCACATACAACATTCAAAGAACAAAACAAAACAATTATATCACTCACCTTGTTGAAGAGATCAAACGAATATGATAAAGCAATAGAAAAATCCCTCCTTCGTAAGAAATCCAAGATCTCCTCTTTAAAACTTCGAGAAAATAATAATAATAAAACCTTTGTGCTGTGCAGCAAAAGATGGCTGCACTCCACCTTTTAAATAGGCCGGAAATCAAGAGAATTAGGGTTTTGAACACTGATATGGCTAAAAATAGGATTAAATCGGGACCATTCACATCGGACACGAATCTTAAAGCTCGGGGGTAAAACGGTAATTTCACCTACTAACGGGTCTGAAATGAAAACTGGGTCTTTCTTCACGACCCAATAACCCACGAACGGATCCACCTCAACTGGGTACGAGTCCCAACCCGAAACACACCCAGTCCAGCAAGATAAAATCAAGGTCTCTGATTAATCCTAATCAACGGCCTTGATTCACATCTATCTTTTCACTGGGGATTAGGGATTACATTCCTTATCTGATTACGGGGATTATATTCCTTATCAGATCACGGGGATTACATTCCTAATCTGGTCCCTAAGACGACTATAAATACCCCCCATCCATCTCCATTAAGAGGTAATCAATCTTTTGCCAATTTTACGCTCTTTCATAATCACTTCTAATTACTGACTTGAGCGTCGGAGGGTGCGTCGCCGGGATCAACCCGGTGTCTCGCACTTTTTGCAGGTGAACGGCGGGAGTCAACGGTCAAACTCCTGCGGAACAGGTAACAGGTTCGCTATTCAAGTTTTCCAAGAATCCACAAATACTATATGTTTGCCCCTATACCAGATTTAGCGGTAACAGATTGGCGTCTGTGGGAAACAAACGAATAGCGGCCTCCCCTCTTCCCGTTGGTCAGATCTTCTTCAGCCATGCATCCAAAACAGAAGGGGAAGGCAACGATCTCCAACCGAAGAACCACTTCTCTTCCTCCTCTCCCTCCTCCAATTCAAGGTGCTCCTACTCAACAGGCCCCTCCAGGGTCTCGGGGGGCTGCCCAGGGGCGCTCCCGTCAGAGTCGTCCGAAAGCAACATCCTCCTCATGATCAAGTCGCGGGTCCCAATCCTTCAGTTGAATCTGTGGCCTCTCAAAGCCCTCCCGAGCGGGATATTCATCAAGTGATTGCCAACCGTCAAAAGGGGGTCGACCTCAGAACTCGCCTGAATGGATGGCGAGCCCTTGGTGGAGTCCATCAACCCGAGAACTCAGGGGCTTCAAGAATCCAAACCCCTCGCCGACCGAGGACTAGAAGATCCCCTCCCCCGAGGAGGCAAAGAGAGTCCCCTCAGCGTCATCGGCGGAGAACTCATTCTCCAATAAGCCGAAACACACATAGGGACCGCCAAGTTGGAGAGGCACCGGTCACAAGGGCAGATCTTCAAGACTTCCAAGTAACGGTCTTATGGCCCTCACTCTCGCCCCAAAGAACGACCAGAGGCAACCTACTCATGAGCCAGCTAGGAGCCACTGCCTTCACACTCTCAGTCCTCGTCATTCTCCAAGCTACCATCGCTGCAGCCCTAGTCCATCCTCGTACGAAGATGAGTCCCGGGGCTCGGCAAGATATGATCAAAGAGAAGACTCAGTCTACCGCCGTCTCCACGAGATGGAGAGGCGCCTCGGCCGAATTGACAAGGAAGAAGAGCAACGGGTGATAAACCTCTGCCCGAGCAGACCTCCATTCTCCCGCACCATCATGGAGGCCCCCATCCCAGAAAACTTCAAGCCGCCTCACCTCGAGACGTATACCGGGGAGTCGGACCCCGCAGATCACATAGAGAGTTTCAAAGCTCTCATGATGATCCACCATGCTTCATACGCCCTCCTCTGCAAGATCTTCCCTGCCACGCTGAAGGGGTCTGCGCGAGAATGGTACTCTGACTCGTCCCGGCCTCCATCTTCTCATTCGATCAGTTCGAAGGGCTCTTCCTTACTCATTTCGTGAGTAGCCGCCGAGCTGAGAAAACAAGTGTATCTCTGGTGACCCTCAACCAAGAAAAGGGTGAACGCCTAAGAGATTACGTTCGACGCTTCACCGCCGAAGCCCGATCCATTTCCTCCCTCAACCAGTCAGTAGCCTCTGCCGCATTCAAGCGTAACGTCACTAATGCCAACCTCAGGGCATCCCTTGCCAAGAAGCCTCCTCGGGACTTCTCAGAGCTCCTACTTAGGGTGAAGAAGTACATACAGGTAGAAGAGGCTCTCAACCGATTTGCTCTTGAGGAGACATCTTCCGGGAACAAACGGAAGAACACAAGTGAAGAGGGGTCCCAAAAATCCCAGAAGGACAGTAATGGCCAGCGCCGTTCGACTTCACGTTTTGAGAAGTTCACCCCCCTCATTGCTAATATATCAGAAGTCCTTATGGAGGTGGACATGGAAGGACTACTCCGCACTCCCCCTAGAATGAATACCCCTGGCAAGAAGAGGAACAAAGATAAGTGGTGCCACTTTCACAGGGACCACAACCACGACACGGATGATTGTCGGGCTCTGAAGGAGGAGATCGAAGAACTCATACAGCGGGAGCACCTGACCAAGTTCGTCCAAAAAGAGGGGGCCGAGCTTCCCCCCTGAGGAGCAAACAAGCGAACAAAAAAGCCCGCCGAGCTTCAAGACTCAGAATCTCCCAACTCCTCCCAAAAGGTCTTCACCTTATTGTAGAAGTAGGATCTTGATTTTCAATAAGGCTGATGCATGTAACTCGGCCAATAGCATGTAATAATGGCTCGCCCTATTGAAGCGGCCACTTAGCTTATCTCAATAAAATTTTACATTTTTCATTAAAAATCATTGCTCTTGCTTCTTCTCTATCTCTTCGAGTCACATCTACGACTCGTTAAATGGTGAGTTCGGAGTCCAGCTTCTTCTACATGGCTGCTCCCGCAACTCACTAAGCTCTAACAACGAGTTCGGAGTCCAACACTTGGCTCGATTCCGCTTCAAATAACTTGCTCTTAAGCAAGTTAGAAGTGGTTCGCCATTCAGAATTGCTCCCACAACCGTTGAATCTCTCTTAAACGATGAGTTTGGAGTCCAACACTTGGCTCGATTCCGCTTCAAATAACTTGCTCTTAAGCGAGTTAGAAGTGGTTCGCCATTCGGAATTGCTCCCACAACCGTTGAATCTCTCTTAAACGACGAGTTCGGAGTCCAACACTTGGCTCGATTCCGCTTCAAATAACTTGCTCTTAAGCGAGTTAGAAGTGGTTCGCCATTCGGAATTGCTCCCACAACCGTTGAATCTCTCTTAAACTACGAGTTCGGAGTCCAACACTTGGCTCGATTCCGCTTCAAATAACTTGCTCTTCAGCGAGTTAGAAGTGGTTCGCCATTCGGAACTGCTCCCACAACCGTTGAATCCCTCTAACGACGAGTTTGGAGTCCAACACTTGGCTCGATTCCGCTTCAAATAACTTGCTCTTAAGTGAGTTAGAAGTGGTTCGCCATTCGGAACTGCTCCTCCAACCGTTGATTCTCTCACTTAAAAAAAAGCAAGTCGGAGCTCACAACTCTTTCCTAGAGTTGCTCCTCAAACTTGTCTCCCAAATGGCTCTCTCCTAGAGCCAAGCTCTCCGCTCCGCTCGCCTTCAAAGCGGACCTCTCCTCAACGAGTTCAGAGCTCACAACTCTCCTCTAGAGTTGCTCCTCAAACTCGTCTCCCAAATGGCTCTCTCCTAGAGTCAAGCTCTTCACTCCGCTCGCCTCCGAAGCGGACCTCTTCTCAACGAGTTCGGAGCTCACAACTCTCTCCTAGAGTTCCTCCTCACACTCGTCTCCCAAATAGCTCTCTCCTAGAGTCAAGCTTTTCGCTTCGCTCGCCTCCGAAGCGGACCTCTTCTCAACGAGTTCGGAGCTCACAACTCTCTCCTAGAGTTCCTTCGCACACTCGTCTCACAAATGCTCTCTTAGAGTCAAGCTCTTCGCTCCGCTCGCCTCCGAAGCGGACCTCTTATCAACGAGTTCGGAGCTCACAACTCTCTCCTAGAGTTCCTCTTCACACTCGTCTCCCAAATGGCTCTCTCCTAGAGTCAAGCTCTTCGCTCCGCTCGCCTATGAAGCGGACCTCTTCTCAACGAGTTCAGAGCTCACAACTCTCTCCTAGAGTTCCTCCTCACACTCGTCTCACAAATGGCTCTCTCTTAGAGTCAAGCTCTTCGCTCCGCTCCCCTCCGAAGCGGACCTCTTCTCAACGAGTTCGGAGCTCACAACTCTCTCCTAGAGTTCCCCCTCACTCTCGTCTCTTAAATGGCTCTCTCTTAGAGTCAAGCTCTTTGCTCCGCTCGCCTCCGAAGCGGACCTCTTCTCAACGAGTTCGGAGCTCACAACTCTCTCCTAGAGTTCCTCCTCACACTCGTCTCCTAAATGGCTCTCTCCTAGAGTCAAGCTCTTCGCTCCGCTCGCCTCCAAAGCGGACCTCTTCTCAACGAGTTCGGGAGCTCACAACTTTCCTCTAGAGTTCCTCCTCACACTCGTCTCACAAATGGCTCTCTCCTAGAGTCAAGCACTTCGCTCCGCTCGCCTCCGAAGCGGACCTCTTCTCAACGAGTTCGGAGCTCACAACTCTCTCCTAGAGTTCCCCCTCACACTCATCTCCCAAATGGCTCTCTTCTAAAGCCAAGCTCTTCGCTCTGCTTACCTCAAAGGATGGGTCTTCCCACGGCTCTTATGTGGGTCTTCCCAGCACATCTTCTCCGCCCCTAGGAGTGGAGCTCCTCTTCAAAAATCCCCAAGACCAAAACTCTCCTCATCCGCATGAATACAAGGATGTTGCCTGGCTATTTTGACCATGAAGGAGGGTGAATCTTCATCTCACTCCTAAAGAGAAGTTGTAGATCTTCGAATTAGCTTCGAAACAAGGGGTCACACGCCCCGAGCCGACCTCTGTAGCACCGGGAACATCGAGAAGAACTCTCCATGGACCTCGGCACAAGCTGACGAGCGTTCTTGCCACCGACCGTGTTATATGGAAAATTGGACTTCGGCACAAGCCACCGAGCGTTCTTGACACCGACCATGTTACATGGAAAATTTGGACTTGGCACAAGCTGCCGAGCGTTCTTGACACCGACCATGTTACATGGAAAAATTGGACCCCGGCACCCCTTTACCGAACATTCTTGACGCCGACCATGTTACATGGAAAATTTGGACTTCGGCGCAAGCTGTCGAGCGTTCTTGCCACCGACCTTGTTACATGGAAAAATTGGACCTCGACACCCCTTCGCCGAACCCCTTCTTTACATATGTCGCCACGCCGAGGTATCACTGCACCTCGGCAGGAGACCCCGAACCCCCCTGGACTTCGGCCTCCTTCTTAACACATATTTGGAGGGGGTCGGCAACGTCGCCGAAGCAACTTGCCACCAGAGCTCAAATAAGAAAAATTCTTTACCTCGGAATTCGTGCTCAGATGCGGTCGACGGCTCAGATACAAGCAACCAAACAAACAACACAAAAAGAAAAGGGGGGCTACAGGGTCGGGTTCAGACCCGTTAAGGATCCAAACCTAAACCCTTTCTCTCTCCTCCCCTTCTTCCCCAACTGACTTGGCGCCAAAACCAAAAGAAAAGAACCCGCTCGTCATCTTCAACCTCTACGCCGAACACACCATGCCGAGCTCCTGCTTCGTCGCCGAGCCTCGCCATGGCATCGAGCTCCGTCACCGAGCTCGACCCCATCCACTTCCGACGAGCCTCCTCCTTCTTCTAGCTCCGTCGTCGAGCTTCCAAACCCAACACATCCCGAGCTCGCATCCATCACCAACTGCCTCCGAGCTCCGCCTCCACCGTCGCCAAGCTCTACCTTCGTCACCTTCGACCTCGCCAGCCTCCACAATGCCGAGCACAAAGCTCCGCTGCAGCGCTGAGCTCCACCTCCGATGCCTCCCTCGACCAACCACATGGACGAACTCCTCGCCATGCCGAGCTCACCTCCATTCCTCGTCGGCCTCCACAGTGCCGAACCCATCGAACCAAGCTCACGGCTCCACCTCCGTCGAGCTCGAGCTACTCTCGACAAACCCATGAGCTCCGTGCCCCCTCTCCTTAACTAAGCTCGAACCAATTGCTCCGCTGTCGAGCTTCAACGACCCCTCACGGCAGTCGAGCTCGAGCTTCGACGTCTCCTTCCTCGAGCTCAGAAGCGTCGAGCTCCACGTCGCCGAGCTCACCCCGATGCCGAGCTCCTCGCCATGCTTGCCAAACCTCTGTCGAGCCCCCTCAGTCAACGGATGCTCTTCTCGTCACCGGCGTTGAGCTCCTCCTTCGCCATGGCCTCATCGAACTCTAAAAGCTTCGAACTCCAGAAACCCAAGCTTCGAGCTCCTCGATCAAGACTCCACCTTCACCTCAGTCTCCAAGCTCACCCCTTCGAGTCTCCGCTCCTCTCCGATGAGCTCCATCGAGTTTTTCTCCTCGTTGAGGTGACGACGAAGGAGGGGCGGGGTCGAGTCGAAACGGAGCGAACGAAGAAGAAGAAAAAAGAAAGAGCAGCAACAGCAGCGCGAAAAAAAAAAGTCAACGGTTGACTTTGCCACGTGGCGTCCACATGAACTTCGGCCACTTTTGCCGAGAACTCTTGCCACCGAGCATGTTATACCAAAAAAAATGACCTCCAACCTCCTCCCGATGCGCGCTCGCTTGATCATGATCAATGCACACGATCGTGCCACGTGTCCAGGTAATACTTAATTTATTTATTTATTTGTTTTAATTATTTAAAAAATCCGAAAAATATTTAAAAATCGAAAAAATTAATTAAAAATTCTAAAAATAATTATAAATTCAGAAAAATCAATTTAAATTTCTGAAAAATAAAATTATTTAATTAGAATAAATATTTAATATTTTCGATAATTAATTATTTAATTCGGAAAATGAATAAAAAATTCAAAAAAATGAGAAAAATCTGGAAAAATCACCAAAAATCTAGAAAATTCTAAGGATATTTTTGGGTATTTTATGAGCCCAGAACAACACCGTTACACCCCCGAGCGAGATCCAAACTCCCTTAAGAACACCGATAAAATCCCGTACGCCATTAGAACAACAAAACTACTCCTCAAAGACTGAAAAACTCAGTCTCTAGGAGTGGGGGGCTCGTGATATGGCTAAAAATAGGATTAAATCGAGACCGTTCACATCGGACACGAATCTTAAAGCTCAGGGGTAAAACGGTAATTTCACTTACTAACGGGTCTGAAATGAAAATTGGGTCTTTCTTCACGACCTAATAACCCACGAACGAATCCACCTCAACTGGGTACGGGTCCCAACCCGAAACACACCCAGTCCAGCAAGATAAAATCAAGGTCTTTGATTAATCCTAATCAACGGCCCTGATTCACATCTACCTTTTCACTGGGGATTAGGGATTACATTCCTTATCTGGTTATGGGAATTATATTCCTTATCAGATCACGGGAATTACATTCCTAATCTGGTCCTTAAGGCGACTATAAATACCCCCCATCCATCTCCATTAAGAGGTAATCAATCTTTTGCCAATTTTACGCTCTTTCATAATCACTTCTGATTACTGACTTGAGCGTCGGAGGGTGCGTCGCCGGGATCAACCCCGGTGTCTCGCACTTTTTGCAGGTGAACGGCGGGAGTCAACGGTAAAACTCCGGCGGAACAGGTAACAGGTTCGCTATTCAAGTTTTCCAAGAATTCGCAAATACTATCTGTTTGCCCCACACCAGATTTAGCGGTAACAAACACATTTACAAAAATACTCCTTTTAAATATAACTTTACATAAATAGATCCCCATACTAGAAAATTTGTTAAAACCAATTTAATCCAATTCAAAAATCAAAAAGACCCCACTAGCATCAGCCGGCACTGTTTGAGAAACCCAAAAAATGATTTTACACTTTTACCCCTCAAAATGACAATTTTGCAAAAAGATCCTCTTTTATCGAAACTTGTAAAATAAATCAAATTCATCAAAACCAAAAAGTAAAATTTTTAACCCTGAGTTGACTCGGCATTATACCCAGTCCAAAAATCCAAAAATCTAGAGTTTTCACTCCAATTGGTAATTTTGCACAAAAGTCTTTCTTTTTGTAATATTTGCAAATAGGTCCAGCAAATGTTAGAAAAGTCCAAAAAAATCACAAATAATCTCAAATAATAAATAATTATTTTTCACAAAATAATTTTGGCTTTTGAACTTTCCAAGAAAATATTTGCACGTGTTTTGCACGTGTAAAAAGATAAATCTTCAGAAAAATATTTATTAAATATCCAAAAAACATTTTAATTCATTTATAACTCTAAAAATAATATTTAAAAATACGGGGTACTACAAACATGTTCTGCTTGAATCTCTTCATTGTCGTCAAGATACTCAGGGATAGCTGAGTACATTCTGACATATATTTTTGATGCCTTTGTGGGCCAAAATAACTCTTGGCTACTTTGTAAATTTCTCTTGGTAGATGGATTAGTTCCTCACATTCTCTAGATGGATACATGCAATGAATAAGTCCTCTTTCGAACAATGCCCTGGTTGTTCTTGGATTAGCCCTTGGTAGGATGATGGCCTTGTCCATATATTGTTATGATATGGTTTTGATGAACTGGTTCACCTCACTTACTTGACATAGTTTTTGAATATATTGTAAAAATAATATTTTCTTCGATAGGAGCTTTCTCAGTAAGAAGTGTCCCCTTGAATGTAGTCTTATTTGAGGATGCAAGTGCATCTTCTTTTAAGGAATAAGTAGGTTCGCCTATCTCACTCATTTTCCCGCTAGTATTGTCCATTATATTTTCTGTAGTTACATGCTGACTTACATACTGGTAGAACAGACTTTGGAGTCCACATATTTGTAGTTGTAATTGATTAAATTCTCATTTTATTTGTTCCATGGTTCCCTTGAGGCAAATAACATCATGTTCTATTTGTTGGACTCTAATTTCCATTCTGCAATAAATGAAATAGTTAATTTCTTGATAAAAAATTAGCTAAAATGTTATCCTTTCCTTTTATGTTTTCTATTGAGAAATCGTAATGTGCTAACTCCATTTGCCATCTTATCAATCTTTTGTTTGCTATAGCTGGATCTATTATTTTGTTAATCCAACTTTTTGCTTACGTATTGTCTGTCTTTACTGTGAATTTCGTATGTATTATAAATAATTCAAACTTTTTTATAGCTTTTAAGATTGCTATTTGTTCTTTTTTGTTTATGTGGTAATTTTGTTGGGTTTATGTGAAAGACTCACTAGTATATCTGGCTAGTCTTTCCTTTTCTTCTCCTATTTCAATGAGTTTTAAAACTGCTCCCCAATCGTTTTCACATGCATTTGTTTCTATTATCCATGAACATTCTTTAATAGGTAATCTTAGCTTATTTAGTTCTGAAGTCTGTTGTTTTAATATTTTAACTTTTTCTTCATCCTCTGGGGTCCATTCCCATTTCTTAAACTTTTTTAGTTTTTGTTGTAACCAATTTATTTTTGCTGATAAATTTGGTATGTAACCTCTTGTTTGATTTAGTAACCCGATTATAGATTGTACTTCTCTTTTTTTCTTTTAGGACATTAGGAAATGTCTTTATTTTTTTTGCTATATGTGGCTGTGGCTGTAGCTCTATTCCTTCATATGATAATTTTGTTTCTAAGAATTTTATCTCAGTTTTGAACAATTCCATTTTTTTTGATAGTATAATACCTGCATTTTTTACTATTTCTATGAATTTTAGTATATGCTCTTTATGTTGTTCCTCATTTTCGGATCCTATTAGAATATCATCTACATATACTAATATGAAATTATTGTATTTTTCAAATATCTTTTTCATATATTCTTGAAATATTCATGGACTGTTTTTATAACCGAATGGTAATACATTCTATTTATAGAATCCTTGAGGTGTGCTAAATGTCGTTAACTGTTTTGAATCTTTTGTTAGTTTTACATGATAAAATCCTGATTTACAATCAAATTTCAAATATATTTTTCTTGTTCTTACTGTGTTGAGTAGTATTTGCATATCTGGTAGTGGTATCCAAATCTCTTAGTATTTTTATTCAGTTCCTTATAATTTACCACCATTTGAGATTTACCTCTTTTTTCTTCTGAATGTTTTCTTACTATGAAAGCTGGTGATGAATGTGGACTTTGTGATTTTCTTATGTAATTATTTTCCATTAATTCTTTTATATGTATTTTGAATTCTTCTAAATATATTGGAGTGTGCTTTATAGGTTTAATTTTTACTATTTTGTTCTTATCTATTAACTCTATATGTGCTGTGGGTTTACTTAAGTCCCATTTTGTCAAGGGCTCTTCTCTGCACAGATCTTCTAATTGTTTTTGTAAAATTTCTTTTACAGTTATTTCTTGGACTTGTTGTATTCTAGTTTTGTTTCGTAAATATTGATATTCACCATGCTGGGTTGAAGAAACTCTGATGTGCGGTAGGTCGGTTCTAGAATAAGGTTGGGTTATTCTCATTGCTATTGCTTGGTGTCGACAATGTGTTGTAAATACAACTGATTTATTTGATATGGTTATAGGATAGTATTGTTGGAAAAAATCATTTCCTAATAGCACATCATTATTCATATCATCAAACTGGTATATTATTGGTACTTTTAGTATGTAATTTTCTATTTGTACATTAACATTTTGTTGATACTTATCAAGTATGATAGTTTGTCCAGTTAATCCAGTTATTGCTTTTTTATTATATTCATCTTGTTTCCATTTTGGTAGTATATTTTCGCGGCATAGGATAGTGTCTGCCCCGGTGTCTATTAGACTATGATAGTTTTTTAATTTGTATCCTTTGTAAACAAATTCTGTTAATATGTATAATATGTTCTTTGTTGCTCTTAATGGATTCATTTGTCCAATATTCTATTTATTACTATACCTTCATTGTTTACTGTTATTGTGATTTTTTCTTCTTGGATTGAGTAAGGTTGTACTGATGTAAGAAAGTCAGTTCCTAATAACAATTCATTAACATGGTGTTTTGGGTCTACGTGTAAATGTAATAACATTTCATTTCTACCATTTATCCTTAGTGGCAGTTTTATTTTATGTACAAGTGGATGTCTATTATTGTAATAGTCTAGATAGTAATATGGGTTTTCTAATGGTATTAATTCAGCTGTTTTTATATATGTTTGTCTAATATGTGAATTTGTAGCACCTGTATCTACTAAAGCTACTAGTTTATTCCATTTTCCATTGTCATAATATTCTATTTGTATTTAAAATTGGTTATTGTTTTGGTGTTCTAATGTATTTATTATTGGTATTAATTCCAATACTTGTTGTTTGTTTCTTATTGATAGTGATCTCTTTCCAAACATTATTTGTGGTGCTTTTCATTTTGCAATTTTTTTTGCTTTATTAAAGTCGAATTCTATATAATTTGGTATAATCATTTCAGGGTTTTCTCTAGCTAGTTTGTATCTTAAATTTCGCTGAATAACAACTCTATTTTAAAATTACCTGTATGTCTATTTTTTACTTCATGCTTACTAGTGAAAGCATAAATATTTCTTATTTGTATACTTATAACTTTGCTTTTTTTTTTCTATCATTTCTATTCCTGATAATCTGTGGTACATGACTAGACTTTTGTCTTTATTTTCTTCGGCCATGCTTATAGAGAAATTAGGTTTTAATGTAAATTTTATCTTTGGGTACATTAAGTTACCCTGTACTATTCCTATTAAGACATCTTGTGTACTTGATATTATTCTATCATTCATTAGGTATATTTCCAGGGGTGTATTTATTCCTTCCTTAAAGTAGGTTTTAATAATTATTTGTACAGCTCCTAAATGTATGTGTCTTAATATTTTTCTAATTTTCTCACTTATTTTTCCCATCTCTTGTCTTAGTATTCTTTCGGTTATTAATGGGATGATGGTTTTTCCTAGTGCTTGTTCAATATCTATAGGTTGTTCATTATTCCTGGCTATTCTGATGGTACTTTTTTTCCTTTCGGATATTGGTAGTTTAATTTTTTTTTGTTTTGATTTATATCTAATTTGGTCACTCTTATTTTATCGTATTTTTGTATGTCAAAGCACATTCCTTTCCTTAATTCTTCATTATTTTCTTCTCTTTATGAGGATTCTCCTATTTCTGTTATTTCTGTCATCATGTTTATTTCACATTCTTCTGTTTCACCTTCACTACTTCCACTATCTTCTTCCATTACTATTATTTCTTCATCTTCACTTATTTCTGACCATTCTTCCTCATATTCTATGAATTCATAATTTTTGTTATTCATTTCTTCAATTTCTTCAACATATTTTACATTTTATTTTTTAATTCTTTTAGGGCAATTTGGTGATATATGTCCTATCTCTCCACATATATAACAATTACATTTCTTAGGGTTTTTCGTATAATGTCTATTTTTATTTTTATTTATTTTTCTAAAGTATTTTTTATAGGGTTTTTTTATATCTCTTAAAAGTTTTTCATATTTTGGTTTATATTTTTGGAATTTGTGATTGTTCTTCTTTGATAATTATAGTTATTATTACATCTCCAATGATTCGGTCTAGCATCCTCACAACAAATTCGTTGTTTATAAGTTCTGTAGTATTTCATTGTTGCTCTAGCATCTTGGCATATTTTATCCCTATAATATTTTACAAATTGTGTTCTATACCTTAAAGTATCTACTTCTGGTTTTACTTTCTCACTTATGTATGCACTATATATGTCTATACTCCATGAATTAGGTAGTTTTAGAAAGAATGAGTCTAAGATTGGACTCCTTTCTTCTTTTGTATAATAACTATCTTGAAAATATTCTCGAAATTCACAAGCATAGTTGTCAAAATAACACAGGTCACATATTTCTAAGTTACTTAGTCTCCATCTTGCTTGATTCTTTTTGTATATAGTGTATTTTTTTCCTTTATCGTAGACACTGAATTCTGTTCTTATTGCTATTTCTTAATTTGTAATTATTTCTTTCAGGCCTAAGATTCGTTGTGCTGAGGTTTCTTCAGTTCCATTAGCATCAATTGGTCTTGATTTTCTTATAGTATTTCTTTCTTCTTCCTTTAGTCCATTCCACCATTTTGCTACTACTCCTATGAAGGTGGCTTTTATAAATTTCTCAAATGCGTTTCCTAAATGATTTTGCCTAAATCCTACAATTAGTGAGGCTTTTACCCATTCTTCTATTGTTCTATCTACATCTTTTAGGCAGTCTAGATCTAGCCACTCTCCATTTCCTGCTATTTCTTTTTTGTAGTGTTCTGTAGATTCATATTTTTGGGTTTCTTAGTCTCTTCCTAATTTATTGTTTTTTGTGTTTTGCCATTTCCATGGCAATTGGTAAGGTCTTTTGTTAGGTGGTGGTCTCAAGATTTCATACATGTCAGTTTAAATTTCTGTAGGTTTTGCTATAATCTTTTTTCGATCCATTTTTATTTCTTCATTCGTTATATCTAGATTTTTTAAGGCTTCCTCAACTTCCACTGAATTGTGATTTGCCATTAAATCTTCTATTTCTAAAATATTTATATTAAGTTTTGTTATAGCCTCTAACTCCTTCATACCTTCTTCAGTTATGCCTAATTCTTCCTCTCTGTCATCAGTTATATATCTACCTAATTCTTTTATGTTCTTATTTATGATTTTTAAATCTTTTCTTATAACTCCTACAAACTCAGGACCATTGCAATCTTCTTCAAATTCTTGTATGTTTATCATATAAATTTCTCTTCCTATGTTTGGACCTAATCCTATTGCTTCGTTGGCCATATGTAGCCTAATATTTTGTATGCTAGTAGATGTTAGTAATACCAGCTTACTTCTTCGTTTCTATAATCTAATACCATGAATGCCATCTCTTTCTGTATTTCCTTAGACAATTTTTTAGCTATTTTACTTATTATTAACAAATATTCTAATATTTCCCTATTAGTTATATGTTTCATTTATGTTAATCTTCTATCAATGTATCTAATATTAAATTTTGAGAGATTTTTTAATCTTAATTTCTTTATTTTCTGTGAAATATCCAGTTTTTAAATGGGGTAGTGAGTTATGCAAATTTTTTTGTTTTTATGCAGTATAGATATCTTTAAAGGTAGGGTTGTTTTTGTAAGATTTTCTTCAACTGGTCTTTTAACGTAAATAGTTTGGCTAGTGGCCCTAAAATGCAAATTGTTTCTTTGAATTGGCCAAGATGTGAGAATCACTCTTTGTTTTGGGATGAGGTTCTGTAACTTTGGTTTGAAAAATAATTTCACGCATTAAGCACGTGCCAGCATAAATTTTTCATTATTTTGTAAAACACATTGGGACAGAAAATTTAAAACATTGTCTCTCATGTCCACACAGGAGACAAATTCCTAATCCGTAATGTATCTTTCTCTTTTATTGTCTTCTATGTACAAAATTGTTGCAGTGTCTAAAACTTAGGGTGGTCCAATAAATTCCTAACACCAGAAAGTATTCCAACTGCATACTTACTTCACTTATTTTGAGTCAGAAGACAGTAATTTAGAGAAAGAGGTTTTGCAGCAAAAAGAGTGATCACCTTGTAATAGTACAATATATGTTCTATTTATAGGTCCGGGAAAAATTCGTATGGAGGGATCCCTGGACAGACCTCTTGATTTCGGACTGGAATTTGTCAGATCCTTAATCTTAGGAGCTAGCGGTTACGGCGTAACTGACAGGTTGTCTGGCGTGAACTGCGGGTGATTCACCCGGGTGCGCAAATGGGCCTGCGGAAGGCCCAGTGAGCTATCTGGCCTAGTCTAGTAGTGAGATTGGTGTTGGGCCTAGTCTATTGCTTTGCGATTCATGGTAGAATTGTTCGGCGGAGATCAGCCATGATTTTTACTTACATACGTGTCGAATGGACGAGAGAAGGTAAAGTTCCTCTACAAACAATTCGCGCTAAAATTGAGTTTTTGGTCGTTTCCGAGGAGTAGATAACTCGTGGGAAAAAGCGTTGGCGTGAGGGCCGCATTAGTTTGCTGAGATTTCTAACTGGTGTCCCCATTTGAGGCATGGGTCCGAGGTGTGAACTTTGTGAACGGTGAGTATTGCGAAAAGTTTGGAGTCGGGGCGCCAGGGGTGCCAAAGGTCGAACCAAGGCATCGATCATTTCCCACCAAAGTCTTGTGCTGGTCAATGGGATGGGGGGCATTAAATATTATGTCCACGTGGCTTCTTGCCACGTTAGATTTTGTAGATCTTGAGGAGTCGACACGTGACGGTGGTTATTCGAAGGACTATCGCTCATGAAATTTGAGGGGATGACACGTGTCGACGGTTCCGGAAGCAGCCATTCTATATAAATTCTCCCCCCCCCCCCAATCACTGTGAGGGGTTACCTTCTTTACACCCGGGATTCCTCTAGTCATGATTGTAATTCTGGGTATGTCGATCGTAGAAGTTGGTAGCTCAAGCTCTTCTGGCGGCGATAGTGGATCAGGGGGTAGCTCTTCGCCAGGTAGGTCGTCCGCGAGTTTGTCAAGTCGGCCCTCTTCGCGAAGAAGCAAACATCTGAATTCGGGGTCAACATACGAGATCTCACCAAAGCTGGATGTGGATATTGAAGGAATCTCTGGTTTTGAGGGAGAGGGTCATGGTGGAGTAGAGAAGGAGACTAGAACTGTTGTGGTCGGGAATAGTTTGGTGAAGGGGAATCGAGAATCACCCCACACGTCGGAGGGTAGAGGTGATTAGGGGGTGAAGATCGGTCGGCTGAGGGAGAGGAGAGACCCGTAGGCGATCTCGAAGAGGCGGTGCCAGAAGTCGAGATCCTCTGTCGGTTGTGGCTCTCTGTAGACCAGGATCGTTAAGGCCGGAAGGGATTCGACTTCCCCTTGACCAAGCGCTCTAGCGTACGGAGTCTATCTGAAGATAGAAGATCTGAGGGATGTGCATGGCTTCGATGTTCTACCTTCGTCGAATAGGACGGTAGCTGATGTGGATAAGGCGAAAAGCGTCTTGGCTGCTAATGAACTTTGGTTGCTTTGGACAGTTTATCGTATCCCTCCCCAATTCGAGTTGATGCTTCCGCATCCCGGCCTTCGTTAAAATGCCAATCTCTCGGGGACGCTGCGTATAATGAATGTCGACATGTTCCAGTCATGCCTGCGTCTTCCTCTTCATTCTTTTATAAAGGAGGTGTTGATCAGGGCGGGGCTGACCCCCATGCAGTATGCGTGGAACTCATGGAAGTAGTTGACGACCTTCATCGTGGTCTGTCGTGAGAGAGGGGTTCCTCTCCGCCTCAAATATTTTCAGCCATGTTTAGGCTTTAGAGCACTGCCCAGTCACCCCTATCGCTGGTATATCTCGCTGCGTTGGGGGTACCAGGTGTTGCACGGCCATCCCGATTCTATTAAAGGTTGGAAGAAGAAATAATTTATCTTCCGAGGTACGGAACTGTGGGATATCCCCACCAAATGGTCGTACAAGGGTCCACCAAAGAAGGATGCCCGACGTCCCATGACCTGAACTCGGAGGAGAGCGTCGAGTTTCAGAGACTCTTTGAGATGGGCGCTAGTGTCGACTGGCCACAAATATCGAAGGAGAGGTTGGTTGACGCTAATCTAAGTTTCGCTGGTTCGCATAAGTTCTTTTGCTTTCGTCGTATTGTATTGGTATATTACCTTATATGATATCTGATTTTGTCTGCAAGTGTGTAAGACCCCGCAAAATAGTATATATCTATTTTGTATTTTAATCCATGCACGATTGAGAGTTGCACGTATTAATGAAAATTTCTCAGTTTTAATTGAGTAAGTATTGAAACATATTATTATTCGATATGTTTCGAACTCAACAAAGGTGCAATTGTAGAACCAGAGTTGGGATATACTTGTCTCAATTATAATTGAAGATTAAATGTATATATAATTGACTATTATTTGTATAATAATATATGAATATGATTGCTTGCGTTTATAAAATTTTGTCTTAAAATTTATTTTTGAGTGTGCTACAATTTGTTTGTACAAATTTGTTTTTTTTGTGCACCAACTTGAGTGCATGTTTGAGTCAACCAAACTAAACATGGTTGGATAGTTGGGATCTAGCCATGATCAATTTGATTCTATGAACCTAACATGTCATGTGCACATCTTATATATATATAGTATACTACGCACTGCACTATGTACATATATATAAATATAATATTTCAAAATCATGGGCTTGGAGGGAAGAGAACTCGGGTTTTGATTTTTGAATGGTTATCATGATGGGTGTGAGAGTTTCCAGGAGCATATTGTAGAACCCTAAGCATCTCTGTTCACTCTCACACTCAACCCTCTCCCCCATCATGAAGCCTCTTCTACTTAATCCCCTCTCTTTTGCACTAGCTCATTTTTCCTCATTCTCCCACACTTAAACATTTTTCCTACACCTCAACCTACTTCAGTCACTTCATTTTTACCCTAAGCTACTGATTTAAGAAGGATGAAGAGTCAAGGAGAAGGAGAGCCAAGGGTTAGGAGCAAGAAGGGCAAGAGCAAAGAGCAAGGAGGAGAAGAGCAAACTAGGTGGAGCTTGAAGATGTTCTTGTGTACAATTTTAAGGTGGGTGTTTCTAAACCTTTGTGATGTTTAAATTTGTGTGGTAAAATCTTGATGTGGTCTTGACATTATGTGTAGGTCATGAAGTGTGTGATCGAGTGATAAAATTTGTTGCAAGCTAATTCTATTAATAGAAGACTAAATAAAGTAAAAAAGCTAAACAGAAAAGTGTATTAGGTCTAGATGCTATAACTCAAAAATTACTTGGAGTTTGAAGTTGAAATTTTAAACGTATGATCTCATTCATATTATACACCTTTCTTCCAAATTTCATAATTTTTGGAACTTATTTGCTATTTTAATTAAATATGAACTTGAACATTGACTCCGCGGAAAATAGATTTAGTTTAGGTTCTGACTATGATTTTCTAAAAGCTCATAACTCTATAATCACTTGAGATTTATTGCTGAAATTTTTGTATGTGCTTATAATAAGTGTTAAGTGCTTGAATATAAAATTTTATAATTTTTGAACATTATTTGCTATTTTTATAAAATCCGAAACCATTGGCTGTTCAGAAAAGAAAAGGCAGAGAGAAGATGATCTGTTCTGTTTTTAATTAATCTTTAAGAAGTCATAACTTGAAAAGTACTTTGTAGAATCACTTCAAATTTAAATATGTTCTGTTACCATGTATGAAGGACTTATGTTTCAAATTTCAAGAAGTTTAGAGATCAGTTGAATTTTAAAAGTAATTTTTGTTAGCAATGGTTAATTGTTGCTCTGTTCAGGAAATTTTTGCATGCATGTTAAAAATGACTTATTTGACCACTTAAATGACTTAATCTGAAGAAGTATGTAGCTAAAAAGTTGTAGTAGACACATAGATCTTTCTATAATGTCTAAGAACTCATGTTTTGGATCAGTACACGAATTATAATAAATTTTACAAGTGATAACAGAAATACACAGATTCTTAAAGCTCACTGTTTTGTACTATGCCTATGAGATTGAGTTTGAACTTGTAGAATCTAAGTTTTAAGTTACTGTTGTGGGTTATAAATCATGTTGTGGATGTAGGAATAAGTTAGAACTTAAATTATCTAAAGTTACATGTTATAAGTAGCTCATGTATGCTTGTAAACCTATAATATAGACATGTTTGTTCACTGTTTTAAAGTAAGAATTGTGATGAATGTTTATGTATTGTTGTTGATCACTTTGGGATGAGATTCATGCCCAATTTGTGCTTGTGCTTACTGTCTACTTTGAGTAGAAGCATGGGAAGCACCCGATCGCTTTCTTTGAAGAAACGGGACCGAGAATGACCCCGTTTCGGCATGAACGCTAATGGTATACTTGCTATTTGGAAATGTGATTTTCCATTTTCAGAGCTTTTTAGTACTCTTTTTTAGTATTCTTAGAGTGGAATTTATTCCGAGGGTAGTGTACCTGTCACATCTCACTTCCCAAAAATACGGAATACAAGTGCGTGACATTGGCCCAGCGAATGACTTGCATCATCCATAAGTTGTTATTGTTCAACTCAATAAGATAAAAAAGAAAGCGATACAACCACACATGCATATAAGAACAATTACTTGAATAACAAAACTAATTAAAACATGAAATAGGAATAAGATAACCGAATCTGGAAAAAGTAACAATTCTGGGTTAAATGCCCACAATACAATAAAATAACAATATTCAATTATTTATGTCTCCATAACATAAACGATAAATAAATAAGCGACGATGCTATCAATTCCTTCACCTGTGTTGTTCTCCCAATCTATCAGGCATTTCTCATTGATTACCTATAAGCTGTTCATCTAAAAAGAGAGAATAATATGTCCTTAGAGCAAGTTATGGACAGCAAGTAAATGAAAGCAGTGAAATAATGGTAATAATGATATAACAATGAATTCAATGAAACAATAGGATCGATAACAATGAACAGTGTCAAAACGATAATAATGAAATACACAATAACGTTGGTCAATAACAATAACAATAAACGATAACAATAATAGTAAACAATAACGATAACAATGTTCAATAACGATGACAACATGCAATAATGATGCGATGATAATCTTAAGTCTATTATTCAATTTATTCCTAACTATTGCACGTACTACTGAGTCCCATACCACATGTTCGATGCATGCAATAAATGTTGTTTAGACCTAAGTGGTGTACTCTATAGATCATGTACTCGACAACGATAATCAATATTCAATGCACGATACGATAATTTGGCAACGATACAATAGACGATAGATTGGGTTACCGTTGTAAGCCACAATCAACCGATAAAACAATAGCCGGTAATAATATTTAGGGAACACGGGCCCCTCCTCCGAGTACAGTCTCTACATTGTCTACTACTTAAGTCACCCCTAACACCGACTTGATTAACAATTCTTTATTCAATCAATATGCAATAATGATTGACAATATTACGATACCAATAGGAAACAATAGGGAACAATAGGGACAATAATATCAATAGAGAAATGATAAGACGATCAATAGGGAAATCTAGAATGATGAAAATACAACACTAAGATCATGCAATGCAATTCATACAATTCAATGCATCAAATACAACAATATAGATTCGATTATATTATCAAACATGGAAACGCAATTATGGACAGCAGTAGGTTACTGTACCAAAACTGGATTTTCCGTTGCGACAGAATAGAAAATGTGGATCGGTCAGATTTTTTAGAAAGTAGACTTCCTCCCGGTTCCAACGCATATTTAAGGTCAAAGTTTCGATAATAATAGATAGGTTAATTACAGGGTTTTTTATAGATTACTGATTCTGGCTGGTTATCGATGTCAATTAGTTACAGTTATAAAATCATTAAATATTCACTTTAAAAACCAATAAAAATAATTATCATGGCCCTAAGCATGTTAAGTATCACTCTGAAATTTATCATGGTAATATTTGATCATTAGTTCATCTATTTAATCAGTTTAACATGGTGTAGTCATGAATCAGGAAATTCTGGGAATAAAATGCAGCAGTAGTAAAATCATCATATCTCATGCAATATAAGTCAAAATTCAATAATTTTTAGTGTTCTGTAAACTAGAAACATAGGGATATATTTCATACTCACAAACTTTCATGGTTCAGTGTCAATAGATGGGTCAAAAAGATCATACAAATTTCAGATATACGGTAGAAATTCTGGTTTAACATATTTCATGGTATAAAAGTGATCTAGGGCTATAGTTATCAATTCAATTAGTTGATTAACATGGTAGACATGATGATAAGGAAATCACAGCAAGGAAACACAACCATGCATTCAATCAAATGTTAAACAATACATCAAATCAATGGTTCAATCAATAGCAACCTAAGATACAATTCTACCATAGTTTATCGATGGGATGACATGCATGAATAATTCCTAATATCAAAAGATCTACATGAAACGCATGAAAGACACGATTGTTAGAGTCAAATATCGACACAAAGTCAAGAATAAGGGGATTACCTCATGTAAATCTTCTACATTCCCAATGAAGAACAAGACAATAACAATATACGATGAATACAATGAGATCTACTTGTGAGAATTTCCATAAATATTCTTGAATACAGACACAATGAACGATTCAAGAAAGAGATGGTGATTCGCCTTAATGATGATATTAGATCCGAATATGCAAGAATAACAGGATTAGGATCCCGGGGCGACACGTTCACACTACGTGTAAGAGAGACACATAGCAACAGCGAGATCGGCATTGGTAGCAACAGCAAGGTCGCACAGAAAACATCAAGGATCAACGACAACAATGACGGGGCTTTGGCTCGGCTTAACTGGCGGTAGTCGACGCTGGCGTGGGGGCGGTGGCTGCGGCTGCGACTGTAGGTGGTCACAGTCAGAAGTAGAAGGCAAGCAGTGGCATGACGTGCTCGGGGGTCGATGGGCTGCGGTGGTGCAGGGCGCAGTCGAGCGGGAGGGTGCAGTCGACTAGGTTGTCGATGAGGAGGACAGGATGACTGGCAACGACTGGGGTTGGTCTGTGGCCGGCTGTGAGGGAGGCAGGTCAAGCGCAGGATGGGGGTGAGGATGGCTATAGGGGCGACAAGATGGAGCGGCTCGGTGATCGAGGAAGAAGAGAGGTCGGGGGCTTAATAGTAGAGTGGATGAGGGTTAGGGTTGCGGCTGCTGTGTATTAGGAGATTAGGTTAGATGATTAGGTTTAGGGGGGTTAATTTAGTATATATATAGAGAATTAGGGTTAAGTTGGGTTAATGGGTAGTGGACTTAGGATCCAATAAGAATGGGTCTTAGGGTTTAAATCCAAGTTAACAATTGGCTTGGAATAAAATCAATTGAAAGGTTAATAATAATAATGGCCTAAAGATGAATATGAATAAAGATAAATATACTCATGGACTAGGGGAGAATCATCAATCAAATAAATAGATAATCAAAACAATAATAGGATTGAAAGAGAAGGAAAAAAAATATGGGATTCAAATTTCAAATTGAGGAATAAGATTCGAACAACATCTTGAAATCAAATGATAGTTCATGAATAATATTAAAACTAACATTACTCGATACAATAAATGAAACAAAAAGCGATATCATTGAATTACAAAGGAGGTTACAATGGAGATCAATAAAAAGGAAAAAATAAAAAATGGGAGTTACAGTACCCATGTTGGGCTACATTGATTGAGTATTGAGACTCTAGGATTAAGTCATATTGGTGTATCTAGACGGGTAGAATAGGAACCCGTGTCACATCGAACCTTGGAGGAGACGACTCGTGCGCCGACGTGCTCACTGTTCATGGCAGGATTCCATCGTTGTATTTTGATGCTACCACTTGTCGACGACCGTGGAGCGTGAGGATAGCGGGAGCAACGTGTTTGGGTCGGGCTGAGGTTGCAATCTAACTCAAGTGAAGATGGCGGTTGCAGCGATCGACGGAGTCGGTTCGTCATTGGTTCATGCCAAGTGTGGGCCGAGGCGGGCAAACCCTTGGGCCGGATTTCGAGGGCTGGGTTGAGCCCTATTGTGGGACGGGTTAGGTCCTAATAATGAAAAAGGTAATTAACTAGAAAAGAGTCTACACGAAGAACTTAACTAGTTGTTCATAATAAACAAAGTTGTTCTAAGTTAGGACATGAAAGTTGATAGATCGCCTAATCAACAGTATTGACTAAAATGAATTAGACCTAGACTCGCCTAATAATTCATAATGAGATAATGAAAAAAGATTAGAGATTAATTAGAGTTTTGGAATTCAGATAATCAGATGATCAGTTGAAAAGGCTAGTAATCATATAATTAACCTCATTCTTAATCTTGGTCCTAGAGTAGGTTAGCTCGTGTACCTTGGGTTTATGGTATTGTAAGATTAGTTTGAGTCGTTGTTGAATGTAAGTACAAGCACTTGTGGGTGGTGTTCGCCTATCGGGGGGGGCGAGTGACATTTTCACGCCTGGCCGAATCCTAGGTTCGTTTAATGCGGCAGAGGACTTAGAGACTGCTCTGTGAGTGAACTCTGTGGAAGCTCTATTTTCTTCGGTGTGAGTGTCTTTATGACTATAACAACCTTTCAGGAGGTTTAAAGTGGTGGCGTCGTCTCGACTGCAAGTTCTGGTCTAGTGTAAGGATGAGGGTAACGGAGTTGGGGAAACCTTATATCCGTCAGGTCCTATACTGATCAATGCGGGCAAGGGACTTAGAGACTGCTCTGTGAGTGAACTCTGTGGGGGCTCTAAAATGATGTCCTCGGTGAGGAGCCCTAGCATCCGTATATCAGCTTTAGGTGAGGTCCGGAAAGGCGGAATTACCGCAATGTACTATGGGTTCAGCCGTGATGGAGTACGCCGTACGACTGCATCCCCAGGCATAATGGGTAAAACACAAGTAATGGACACCACTACCACGGCAGGGACTAGAGTAAACCGGACGACTACAACCTCATTATCACTAGAGTATCAAAGACAGGAGAGAGCACAAGAATAGGATGCATAGCGGGGGATCGAACTCCATCAACTGAAGAACATTATTTGGATGGGGAATGTGTAGTATGGGATGCATATCTCTCCAATCAAGTGTGCATTAGCTTTATGAGCATGTGTGCATAGTGTGTGCATTATATCTAGGCCATGGCATACACCAACTATTATGCCCCGCTTTCCAAAAAGAGAATATGGAATACAGATACGTGACTAAGTCCAGCGAATGATTTTCATCATCCATAAACTGTCAGGATCTTTACAAAAATTAACATGAATAATCAAAGTAGCAAGCAAGAAAAGTCAACCACGCATGCATATATGAATCAATACACCAACAAGAATTTACTTGAAATATATTTAATCATCACAAATAAACCAGATCTGAACAAGTCAATAATCCAGGGTCACATTGCCCAATACAAAATAATCCAAGTAACCAAGTACAATTATTCAAGATAAGCAACAAGAAATAAAAATGATGATAGCAAAACTCTAGCATCTAGAATCTCATATCACCTACACCATCTGGCAGCTGATCTCCAAAATCTGCAATTTAACAAATTACAGGAAGAGGAAAAGAAAACAAAACTCCCGTCAATGCAAGTTACGGGTCGCTTGTAGTGCATGCACAAGTACAGGAAAAGGGTAACAAATATAGAATAACAGCGGAAGCAAGCATAGCATGGAATAGACATGATAACAAAATATAACAACTAGCATGGCAAGGTGAACAAGTGCAAGTGGCGTGTATCAGGTGTCAAGTGAACAAGTATCATGTAAACGATAACAAGTAACGAGTGTCAAGAATCAAGTATCATGTACAAGTAACAAGTAGCAGGTGTCAAGTGGTCATGTTCAAGTCTTGTGTTTATTACTATGTAGGTAGCACTTTATGCATCCCAATCTTTTACCACATGGTTTCTATATTCAAAAAAATTTGTTTTAGATTTCATAGTGGATCATAGATGGCAGTGTACTCAGAGACAAGTATCAAGTAATAAAGTATCAAGCCTCAAGTATGAAGTATCAAGCCTCAAGTGGGAAGTATTAAGCCTCAAGTATCGAGTATCAAGCCTCAAGTGGGAAGTATCAAGTAATCACGTAGGATCTATAGATCCCCTTCCGAGTACACGTTTCTGTATTTTCCACTATTAGATCTTTCCCTTTAAACCCCGGCTTGGTTATTTATTATTATTATTATCAAGTAGGTATGTATGTATCACAAACAGGGCAAGAATAACATGGTATAAACAAGTAACAAGTTCAGATTGAAAGATAAACATGCACAGGTGAAAGACAACACATAAAAGATTAGGACAATGAGAATTCTAGTTCAGGATAGGAAGACAGTACTGCACCAAATCTGGGATTCCCGTTGCCACGGACAAAAAATCTGGATCGTCAAAAAATTAAGAAAATAGAATCCCAGCCAAATCCAGCAAATATATATAATTCATATAGTACTTCACAAAAATAAGTCTCAAAACAGATTTGAATCCAGAAAACATGTTCAGCCAAAAACCAGAAACTTGTATTCTTAAGCAGGGAAACGGCATAAAAACTTACTGATTAAATCCAAGAAAAATCTGGGGTATTCTCTAATATGTTTAGTAACAGAAAATAAAGTTTCATAAATTTTCAACATAGGTAGAATAGTCAAGTAAAATAAGAAAGCAGCAAGATACAGTAGTTTTGTAAATCTGGAATCATAAACACATCAGTATTAAAACATCAATATCTCACAAAATATAAATCGAAATCCAGATCTGTCAAAAGGGTGATAAAATAGATACAGTAGGATATAATTCATATTCATAAAGTTTTTATATACAGAAAGTAGAATCAGGTTGAAATTTAGGTTCTGTACTGAACAACATGAAAATTCTGCAAGTAAAGTAGTTGTTTGCAAGTATAGAATAGTTTATAAAAGTCATCAATTAAATCCAAAAAAATTAGGGTTTAATCCCAAACAAGTCTAGTGGTAAGCAGCAAAATATTGGATCAAAATATTATCTTTAACATCAGTAGAAAAATAAATTACCATACAGATTTCGTATAAAACTAGATCTGAAATTTTAAACACATCTGTAGTAAAATACTCATAACTCGCAACTCATAAATCAAAACCGAGATTGGTCAGAAAATTTAGAAAGTAGATAGAATTCTCTCATATTCACAAATAATTTTCATATACTGACCTTAATAGGGTCTAAAATACTGACAAAAACAGAAAATATCTTTTACGTACAAAATCAACTAGTTCATATAAAACTCATCCAAAACATAACCAAACGTGAAATATGGTGTACTAGATGTCCAAGCAACATGGTATAGGGTATTTAGCATGTCTACAACAAGTTATACTACTATCAACAAATCAAGCATACGAGATCATACAACAAGTCATGAACAATATGCATGTATACAACAAGAAGTGATCATCCCTCGGTTATTTCATGTCATGTGTGTAATGAGGAAACTATAGGCGGGTCAACACAATAGAGACAAAATATAACAGGGGTTTCACACAAGAATTGTCTCTAGAACACAACTATACTACAGACGATATTTAGTACTTGTATTACACAAAGAAAAGAATACAAGTTACTAGCCTTAAAGACGATGACGAAAACGGCACAAAAGCAAGAATAACGGGAACGAATTCCTGGACACGAACCAACGAATACAACGAACGGATCACGAGTCACTCACGAACATAAGGAACGAGCAACAACACACCCGCACACCAAAAGAGGCGGTGGGGGGGGGGTATGGTGCTATTGTCGGAGCTGTCGCCGGCTGACTGGCGATGCAAGAGGGCATCGCGATGGGCTGCAGGGCACTGTGGCGGTGTTGCGACAGGAGCAGGGCGCACAGGGGAGCTGCGGCGCTGCACTGCTGTTGACCTGGGCAGAGAAGAAGGGGATAGGCAGGGGCACCGAGGTGGGGTCGACGACAGAGGCGGAGCACAAGGACGAGGAGGGGAGATGATCGGGAATGGGTCACCGATGAGGTGGATGAAGAGGAGGGTTGGGAGTCGGGAGGAAGGGCAGCGTCTGAGTCTAATGCGGTTAGGGTTGAGATGGGGGATGAACAGGTGCATGCACTGGCAGAGCAACACCAAGCCCAGGGTGAGCGGCTGCTCCCCCTGGGCTTGGGCAGCTCCTTTGTAAAAAAATTATTTTAATTTTTTAAAAAAATGTAAAGCCCATACAACCCGCTCCCCCTGATGCCAACACTAACACTACCCGACCCGGTCCGCTCTCTCTTTTCTTCTGCTGCTCTCTTCTTCTTCATTTTAATTTTTCTTTTCCCAATCTACTCCAAAACCTAGCTTCGAAACCCTAAATCCCTCCCTCAAAATCTCTTCCCTTAGTCAAAGTCAGGTATACTTCATATTTAAGAAAATGAGATAATTATTTGAGATTTGAGATTGTTCAAAAAAAAAAAAAGATTTGAGATTGTTAAGAATATGAGCGGATGCTGCGGATCTAAGTTTGAAGTTTGATATTTGAGAATATGAGAAAATTTGATATTGAAGTCGCAAGTCGCAATTCCTATTGAGATTTGAGGCTGTTAAAACTTAAAAACAAGCTTGAGATTTCAAGTATTAGTATCGGATGATTTCTTATGAGATATTAGTAGAAAAATTGAGTGACCATTTAGGCCATTTTTTAGAACACAGTTTAAATAACTAGGAAATTGATATTCTATTATAATTGATCTCTAATTGACCAGTACCTTATCCTTCCATTTAGGCATGACTGTTTTTTTATGAATTTGGTTTGGATCGTCATTAGGAAATAAGAATGAACCCTAACTTTCTAAGGCATGATGCAACTATAAGCTCACTACCTTAATTGAAAGACACGTTATTTGTTTGATACTAATTTAATTTTTAACAATATTCAAACAGTTATGGATGAAAATTTTAATTGTAATTTTGCTCCCGGTGGATGAAAATGCTAGCTCCGCCACTGGGTGCATGGGTATTATATATAGGGTGGAAGGAGTTAGGGTTTAGATGGTGAGAGTGTAATACCCTAAACTTTTATTTTAATAAAAATGTTGATTTTCACGTGTTGTGCACGTGTAAATTTCGTATGTATATTTATTTATTTATTTTTATATATAGAATTTCTTTTGGTAGTATGAACAATTATTTTCTTCCTTTCCTTTATTTTCCTAAAAGCCTATTTTGTAAAGCCTAAAACATTATTTTCTTATTTTGAGCCCACTTTAATAATTTATTATTTTATTATTTTGGCCCCCAAGTCTAAGCCCACTATTTGTGAAGCTCACAAATTTAATTAATCATTTAAATTGTCACACTTGTCATGTAGACACAATTTGTGAACAATTGATTAATTAAAAATTGTACAAATTTCAAATATGGGGGGGGGGGGGGGGGTACTAAAGGGCACGTGCATGCACGTAGTGTGCATTGCACACCTATTGGAGGCTGGTTTGTGCATGGAGAAGATGGGGAGTGGGTGTGTGTGCATGGGTAGTTATTTGATTGTGGGTGGTTGCTACAACTTCCCCACCTATCCTAGCCATCCATCTTTAACCATATAATGAAATCCTAGCCCTCCAATCCATCCTAGAACTAGTATAAATACCCCCACCTACATGTATTCTACACTAAGAAATTATTGAAAGAAAGAATTTATATAGGAGAGAATTACATAAGAGAGTATATAGTTTGAGTGTTCTTTGGTGTGTCCCAACATTGGAGGCCGGCCCATCCCATCCACAAGAGAGCTCCCGGTTTTGGCAAGGGAGCAAGAAGGAGGACTTTTGCATCACAATCTAGGAGGAGAAGGCTACTTTCTCGCATTCTAGGAGACTCTATGAGCTTTTAATTGGTTTTTCTCCAAAGAGGTGGGTGTTTCTCATTGCTTCTAATATTAGAATGCATGCTAGGTATATTTTAAATGAAATTATGCGAATTAACTAGTAAGAGATTGGAACCATGTTTGTTTAATTAAAGTATTAAAGTAGAGTGGTAATATTAGAGATAAATTGATGGAATAATTACTAGGAGATAATTGTTAATTTTTGTAGTAGAATTCTCCATTTTATATGTGCCATATGAATGTTAAAATAAATGAAAAAGATTATATTTGCAAACAAATGATTGAATGCATCATGTGTAAATTAGTGGATAAAGATAGAAGTTTTATTCATTAGAAAAGATGATTTTGTGTTCTAAAAATATAGTAGTTGTCAATAAGCAAAAAAACAATAATGTAGTGATTTTTGTGGGAACCTATCTTTAATTATGAAGAATTATGCTTTAGTTCTCAAATGTCGAAATTATGAACATGGAATACAAACTAGGGCTAAAATGCATGTTTTAAAGAGTTAAAAATACTTATAAAAATACTGGTTGCTGTAGATTTGGGTGTATTTTAATTCTGAAAAATTTTGTTTTCAAAAGAGGAGAAAAAGAGACAATTTTTGTTTTGAGACTTCATGAATTATAGCTTTGAACAGAGAGCAAAATCAAAACCCAAATTAATTACTTTTAAAACGAAATGGCCACTTAGACCAACTGGTCGGTAGAGCTTTCGGTCGGTACAATAGAGAGGAGGTCTCGGGTTCGATACTGAGGCTTTTCGTTTATTTTTTTTTTGTTAAAAATCCGATTTGCAGAGAGTCGATACTTAGGGATTATAACCCCTAGTTATATCGCCTTGGGGCTTTGGCGCGTTGGTCTTGTGCACTGTCTATTGTGGTCTTGTGCGCTGTCTATTGGGCCGCTGGTTGTGGGTTCGAATCCGGTTGGGGGTTTGGATTTTAAAAAAAAACTGTTTTTTATGGGATTTTAATTAAATTGAGTTTTTTAAAATAGATTAAAAATTGGGAAAAATATGGAATTAATTACTGAAAATTATTTGGACCTTATGAGAAAATTTTGTATAACTTTTGATAAAGTGTAAATAAGAAATTGGGGCTTTTTGCAAGAAAGGACTTCTTTTTAAAATTTAATTTGTCTTCTAAGTAAAAGAAAAATAAATGAGATTTTTGAGTTATAAAGATGAAAATTAGTAGTGAGGCAATTTTGAAAGTGTGATTGGTGTAATTAATTGGACTTATAACTTGTGCTTGTAGTAAGATTTTGAAATCAAAATAATAGATTTGTGAAATAAATGAATTACAGATTACTACTAGTTGAATTTTATTCTGACGCATAAATTGCACGTGAAGTTGACTTATTGATTGTGATGAGTTATGAAAGATGTGAATACATGAATACTATGCTTATGAAAACATGAATTGTGATTAATCATGAAAAGACCTTATGAGTTGAAATTGAGAATTAGGGTATAGCCAAGCCTTATACCGGCAATAAAAGAAATGTGAAAATAATATTTGAAATGAGAAAACCAAGGTTTGGGTCATGTGAAATAAATGAATAAGACCGGTATAGTGGGAGTGCTACACTCTAAGGGTTTTATTTTATTCATGATTTAATTAAACTAAGGATTAGATACATAGTGAAGATGTGATGAAAGTAAGAGAAAAATATTGAGTATGAGGGCCATTGGATTGGCGGCATGAGAGTATTCACAGGATGTCCCATGATGCGTCATGATAGGGCGTGGATACTGCTCCAGAATACCGTCCCGGTGGCAACGCTCGTGGGGTGTTTGACGACTGCGGGTGGTGTCATGTCTATGGTAGGAGCTGAATTACCACAGGATGCCTGCATGATGAGTCATGTGACAGTGCGTTGGGATTCCCTCCAGGGCGCCTAGACACGAGTTCGTAGGTCAGAAAATATCTAGGATACTTACCGTAATTACAGTAGTAGATTAAGTCATGACGAGGGATTGAACCCTACAAGATGAAGAACGATTAAGGGCTTGCCCTCGGACCTATGTAGTATGGGTTGCATAGACTCTGAACAAGTGCGCATTAGTACCATATAATACAAATAACTGTATTAAGGACTAAGTGCACATTCACAACACGACATCAATAGGATAGTCCCTTTAGCTTTGTTTGTGAAAAAGTTTGTGGTTTGCTAAGTATTAAGAATTGTTATACTGTTTCTGGCATAGAGAGGATGGCCGTGTATAATATTTCGTTAGTTGAATGAACTGACGTGCCCACAGTTTTACATGCAGGGTAAAGATGCTTGACACAATTGAAGTATACATGCTGCTCAAGATTGATTTAAATGTTGTTTCATGTACTTTATTGTAAAATTGTTTCCACTTGAAAAATGTAAAGGTGTAATGTAACTCTGATGTAAGAAATGTTTTATTTCCTTGTAAAATTGTACGAAAGAAGTGTAAAGATTCTGTGGAACTTCGAATTCAGTTGTATTTTAGAATTCGGGGTGTTACAAAGGGTGATGGCTTGATGGGGTAAACGGGTAGGAGAGGTTCAAACGGGTTTGGGTTTGGGGAAATAGGGTAACGGGTTTATTTGATGCATAATGGGTTTGGGCTAAATGGATAGGGGTTTAATGGGTTTAAGGGAATTATAGAATATAGGGTTTGGGTATGAATAAATCAAAATAACAAGAAATATAGTTTGGGTATGAATAAATATAATGAGAATAAAAAATAATGGCAAGATCAAACAGAGACGATGGAGGATAAACGAATCAAGAGCTCAAATAAAAGATGAAAAAAATAATAAAATGAATATATTGAAAAAAAAGATCCAATATACGGTCCAAAAGAAATACAAGCTAAATCAAATATACGGGAAAGGGAAAAAAATACACTCAAAATACAGAAAATAAAAAACAGGGGTTCCACCGACACTTGTTTGACATCACTTTTCCTTTTGGATCAAATTTTGGTTGTTGAGATTTGGAATCGCTATATTATGGCATAGCGAGGATCACTGTATTATAGCATTGCGTCAGTTGTATTCAACTGACGTGCCCACAGTTTGGTGATCTTGGAGGATTGCCTAATCGTGGGGAGCGCGGAAAAACTGAAGCCGTGGGAAGCATCCAAGTGAAAGTTTGCAGTCCAATTCTTTTGTATATTCATGATGTATAAATTTATTATAATTGTTGTAATCATTGGACATTGTAATAACATTTTGATGCAATAAAAGTTTTTAATTTCATGTGATTTTGTTGTGTTGTGACTCATTTGAAGAAAGATCCTGGAGTGTGTCACGAGTTCCAGTATTAGGAATTCGGGGTGCTACACGGTGTGGGTGTGATGGTCGCCCTAGCATCGGAGCCTAGGGAGGCATTGACAGTTGACTGCAAGGGTAAAAGGAAGATCGAGACACCCGCCTCGGAGCACTTGTCAAAAAAACCCAAAGTTTTGGAGGTTCGTGGCTCGGATAAGGCTATAAGCGGTCGACCGGGCGAGGGGTTGTTGAGGACCGACGACGAGGTTGTAGGGCTCCCCGAACCAGATTGGTCGATGGGGGAGCTTAGTTCCGTCATGGAGTCGGCGATGGCTTGAAAAGTTATGGAGAACCTTGCTCGTCCGAGGGACTGGAAGGCTCTCGCTCAAGAGACCACAAACTCGTGTTTCCTTCGTTTTTCTCAAGGTGTTGTACTGGTAAGTTTTCAAGTATTTTTGCCTTGTAAGTGTGAGCGTTCCTTACTTACTTCTCGGGTTTTCCCTATAGACCACCCTCTATGGTGCCGAGATGAAGAGGCAGTATGAGCACTTGCACGACTTCGCGAAGCATAAGGCAAAACAATATGAGAAGAAATACCAGGTAGAGCGCAAGCGCGCGTCGAGGCCTTGAAAAAGAAGGTGAAGGAATTGGAGAAGAGGCCGGCGGGACCAAAGGATGACCTATGTGAAGAATGATCTGCCTACACTATTTTGTTGGATGAGAAAGATGTGCTGGACCGGCAGAAGCCCAGATGGGATTAGTGGGTGCTGCGGATGAGATTGTCGATGGCAAGGAGCGTGGTTTCAATCAAGCCGTTGAGCGCGTCCGATGGGATAACCCCCATCTCAGCCTCAGTCGTCTTGAATACGACTCAGAGTTTGTCACTTCTCCCACGACTCCTCGCGTGATTCCCTCTGATCTGGGGATGGTGTCGGTCCTACTCATGGGGCCATTGAAGATGTAAGTGATGAAGGCGTTCGTCCACCTTCGCCGGGGGTTTCTCCTACTACCCCCACCGAGATTCCTTCGGAGTCATGATCAGATGTCAGATCTATTCCAGGATCGCAGGAGGGGTGGATGCTCATCCGACTTCTGGGGAGGAGCCCCCTTGCTTTAACTTTTATTTTTCATTATATTTTGCCGTATGATGACTGGCCACCGCCTATTATACAAAATTATTTATGATAAAATGATAAGGGCTTTGTATTATTAAGCCTCGATTTGTTGTGAACTTTGATATTTTCTGATGATCCTTCAGGGTCGGATCGTCGTCTTGGGTGGAGGCGTTGGAGAGTCGGGCCTTATTTGTGATCGAGACCGTTTAGGATTCCGAACTTCGGAGCAACAAAGGCTCAGACTGGGAATTCGAAGGGTATCGCTGATGAGGAAACGAATGGTCTAGGGACTCGCATGTTCCACACTTACCACGTGAGTGCAAAATATTTGATGTCCCTTTCATGCCTATATATTGCTTTCATCCACCTGTTCTCCCTTCATGATTTTTTCATCGTTATCTTTGCTGCCCCCTTCTCAATTTCATTCTCCTCTCATTCATTGTCCGCCGCGCTTCTGAGGGAAAGGCACCAAACCAGAAAGGCTGAGATGGAGGAGACCGAGACTAAGGCCAGAGCTGAGGCCAGGACTAAGGCCAGAGCTGAGGCCGAGACTAAGGCCAAAGCTGAGGTCGAGGTTAAGGCCAAGGACGACTCTCGAGACGAGGTGGGGGCAAAGGCCAGGGCAGAAGTTGAGAAGAAGGCGGTCAATGGGAAGGCCAGGTTGGATGAGGCAGAGGTTTTAATGACCGAGGACCCCAAGGGAAATAATACAAAGGTGGGATCCTCGAAGTGCCCCCACCCTCCTTCTGTGGTCGCGCCTTTGCTGAGGAAGAAGGGTAAAGATGTTGACCCCCCTGAATGTTACGGGGTCGCCGTTGCTACCGTAGGAACCCCACAACCGGGTGGTGGGACGGCACTAAAGTCGCCATCGTCGGCAAAGGCGTGAATTCCCTCCTGGACTATCACGGAGGCGGATCTGATGACGGACTACGTGAATGCGGCTCAGGTGGTCAAAATTCTTACCACTCCCAGTGAACTGGTGACTTCAAAGAGGGAGACTCAGGACAAAGTCTATGCTCGTTGGGCTTAGGCTTCGATTCTGGTAAGGATCTTTTGCTTTTCGCTGATGTCTTCCCTTGGGTTTTAATCTCCTTTAACATCTCCTTTTTGCAGACTACTGTCACTAGGGCTGAGCTGAAGCGACGACTCGGTGCGATGCTCGCACGGTCCCAGGAGTCCGAAGGGAACTGTAGGGGATTGGTGCGCCGTAACCAGGAGCTTTGGTGGGCCGTTAAGGATGTCGAGAAGGATTTGAAGGGGGAGAAAAAGGCTCGGTAGGAGTTACTGGCCGAGAGGGAGAGTTGGTCCGAGGAGCGGCTGGCGTGGCAAGCCGAAGAGAAGAGACTATGGGGCGAACTAGATGAGGCGGCTCAGCCGGAGAGTAAGGACAAGAAGGAGTTGGACGAGACCGTGCTGCAGGTGCTCGACGCCCAGGACGTGGGTGTAGCGCCTCGAATTTCCAATAAATAAAATTAGAATTACGTGACACAAATTCCAGAATCAACTTCAATTATAACCATAAACAAAGAAACCAAATACAAGGAAAATTATAACTTTTTATTTCATCAACTCTTTTACAAAGCACAACGGAATTTAAACACTATGAATTACAATTTTCTCTTTACAATCAGTCCTTTTACAAGATATGTGTAATACCCCGATTTTTCTTAATACATAAAGATTATTTATTTCTCTTTTTATGGTATGCTTGTGTAGCATGTGACTATTATTTTCTCCATGATGAATAAAGTATATTGTTTCCTATAAAGTATTTTTCTTAAAGCCCAATGTTAATTTGTTTATTTTCTCTTTTAAAATATTTATTTTGGCCCAAATGAACTTAAGCCCATAAACTTAACTTTTTATTTATTTAATTCCTACAACTTGTATGTGTAGCATCGTTCTTTTTATTTTCTTTCCGGGTTTTGATGTACCATTTATATAATGGGGTTTGGGTGTACACGTGCACTCCATGTACACGTGCACAAGGCACAAGCTTGGCCGGATTTGTGGAGTAATGGACTTGGGTCATGGGTGGTTACTCTTGAGGTGTGGGTAGTTTCTCAAACTCCCGATTGGATCTCAGCCCTTGATTTTCCAACTCCCTAATGCATCTTAACCCTCCATTCTATTCATCTCCTAGTATAAATACCCCTTCTATTTCCCTATCTCTTTTACACTAAAATTTTCTAAGATTATTTTAAGAGAGTTATTTGTGAGTCTGTGTGTGGGAGCTTTTCTGTGGAGACAAGCAGCATTCCTGAGGAGCTCGGTGTGGAACAAAGGAGCAAGGAGTGCAGTACCGTATTGAAGAGTTTTGCGGGATTTCGTTTATTTCTTCATATAAGGTGGGTGTTTCTCAGGACTTCTAATGTAGGAATGATATTATAATTATTATGATTGATACCATGTTACAAAAAGTGAATTGAATGCAGTAGAAATTGCTTGAACATGCTATTAATATTGAGAACGAGACTGTCGGTACAGTCGACTGCCATGTGAGCCAGCCGACTGGTACGAGACACTATTGTTCATAATGTGCTGGTAAACATGTGTGCAAATAGACATGATGGTGTGATTATTATATGTATATTTTTTTTCCTATGACACATATGATGGAGGGAAGGTAAATGAATGAAAAGAACTAATGGTGATTAATAACTTAGAATTGTCGGAACAGTCGACTGATACTGGATTCAGCCGACTGGTACCGTACTTGAGTATGACTGTTTGGAAATTCCATGAATTAAGATATTCTATTTATGTAGACCTGGTATGATGACTTGGGATTCATATCTTCATTGTCGTAAGAAAGTATGAGCAATGTGAATGCATGTTTACAGTATTTTTCTCTAAAGAGCATATTCGTAACTTGAAAATTCATGTTGTAATGTTACTGAACGATAAGAGATTCTGTCTATGAAATATGAGTTTAGGTATACTGTTAATTGACTTTATGATGCAAGTGCACGTAAGAACTGTAAATAATCTTTTAAATTGAAAATGGATCTGTCCAGTCGACCGAATGCGTGTAGCAAGTCGACTGATCTGGACATAGAATTGTGCTGTTGAAATCTCCAGGACAGACGACTGATGGATGAACAGTCGACTGTCAGGGGGACAAAATTGTGAACATGAAAGTTGCGGGACAGGCGACTGGTTGTGTACCACAGTCGACTATCCTGAGCATTATGATGATCCTGTATGTGACTGTATGAGTCGACTGGTGTTCTTCCAAGTCGACTGTACAGAGTGGACTTTGATATATTTGAATTCATGTTATTTACTGTTGGTAATGGTGAACTTTATGATTTAAGTCGATGGACTCTGTTTATGGCTGTATGAATCATGTGAAATGAATCGTAGATGAGAATTGAGAATTAAATGAAAATATGAAATGTGAAATCATGATAAGAAAGTCTGCGAGACTCTAAAATGAATGATGAGCTGATGATGCTCAATTGGATATTGTGAATTTGAAATTGAACGAAAGAGTAGCTAAGTCTCCCCGGCAGTGAAATGAAATGATGTTGAGAAATAGACCAAGGTTGGTCATGTGAAATGAAATGATAAGTCCGGTTTGATGGAGAGGCTAACTCTAGAGATTGATTTTCATTCATGATTCTAATCAATTTAATACATAGTGTGGAGGTGATGAAGGTGAGAGAAAAACATGAGTATGAGAGCTAGGGTACGGTGCGGGTGTGTGAGCCGCATAATGCATGCTTGATGAGTCAAGACATGGCGCGGGCACAACTCAGTAATGATCGGACTTTAGTCACGCTTATGGGATGTTTTGGTGACTGCAAGAGGATTGTGTTCAGGGAGGAGGCTGAATTGTCGCAGAATGCATGCTTGACGAGTCAAGACATGGCGCGAAATTCTACTCCAGGGGCCAGGATACATGCTTGTACTCATAGAATCATCTAGGACACTCACTGAAATTACAGAAGTAGAGTAAGTCATGGCGGGGGATTGAACCCTACAAAAATGAAGAACGATTAAGAGGCTTGCCCTCGAACCTATGTAGTATGGGATGCATAGAATTCGAACAAGTGCGCATTAGTGTCATGTTAATTAAATAATTTGCATTAAGGATTAAGTGCACAATCACGACACGACATCATTAAAAGTTCCCTTTTGCTTTTACATGCTTATATTGAATAAGTTGTGATTTGTTAAGAAATGAGATTCATTATACTGTTTCTGGCATAGAGAGGATGGCCATGTATAATTATCGTCGGTTGAATAAACTGACGTACCCACAGTTTTGTATGCAGGATAAATTACATGTAAAGAGGAATGGATGCATAAAGATCTCACTATGTTGTTGTTCATTTATGTAAATATTGTACATTTTGCTTCCGCTGTGTAAATTTAAATGTAAGATGTTGTAACTCTGATGTGAAAAGAAAAGTTTGAATTTCCTTGTAAAATTGTACTCAAAGAAAGTGAAAAGATCCTGAAGAACATCTCGAATTCAATGATTTGAGATTCGGGGCGTTACAATATGCATGAACATTTACTAATCTATCACATGCTCCCAACTCCATACTAATGGTACCTACCTATAAAACATGAGGCTAGAGATAACCCTAACCCCCAAAACTATAGGTATCAGCCATAACAGTGTGAATGATATTCAAAGAAAATACAAACTTAAATGGAAGCATAAGGAATAAAATCATAAGTCAACAAGTGAAACATATTAATGCAGTAATAACAGATGGAACATGCAATAACAATAAATGAAACATAAATCATCAAGTGAAACAAGGCTAAGTGTCAAGTGTAAGAAAACGGAAAAATAAGCATGCACAATACAAGTCAAGAAAACCACAATTACACATGATGATTACTAATGCATACTTATCGGATTCTATGCATCCCACTCTACATAGGTCCGGTGCAAGCCTTTATCATTCTCCATTTTATAGGGTTTAATCCATTATTATGCAACTAATCCTACTATGGTGATTACTTTAAGATTTAGACATTCTGCGCGTACCTAGCCCATGCCTCGATAATTCTGGAGGTCAATCCTATCCACGGATAATTCCAGAGACTATTTCACTCACACCTAGGAATTTTCGAGAATACCCCTCACCGTAAGCAATGGCGCCTCACCACACACAGATGTCCCGTGAACTTCGCCTCGATCCCGATAATTTCGGAGATCAGTCCCATACTGCAGGTAAATCCAGAGACTATTTCACTCACACCTCGATAATTCCGGGGACTATCTCACACTGTAGATCAACCTGAGGCCCTCATACTCACATTTGCTCTCATTTCATCACAACTCCACTAGTGCATGTCCTTATGTTTAGTATTGTTAGTTACTTTACAATTGCCCATAGAGTTGGTGTACCCTACCGGACTGAATTTTTACAAAATCAACCATAAAAGCCCCACTAGCCAAAATACCACAAAATCTCACTTGCCGGCATACTAGGATCCTACTCAACCTCTAAAGTCTCAAATCAAAACCCCACTTGGTTTAATTATACAACTACTCTTCATTAATCACATTCCTTTTTTATCAATCAATATTGCCATGAGAACTCGTTTATTTGTATAGAAGCACATTTCATCTATCAAAAATAGATTATTTACAAAAATCTGAAAATTATACGATTTTGTTACTCAAAACAGTGCACTCTAAAATCAATATTAAATTCTGGAAAAATTCACTTAAATTCAGTACATATCATGGAATCCACCATAAAAATCTGGACTCAAATAAATTAGTTTAAAGGGTTGATATTTAATAAATTCTGAAAACTATTTTTCATCCAAAAATCTGAAAGTTATATGATTTTATTCATCAAAACAGTACATTCAAAATTAAATATTAAATTTTGAAAAAAATCAAATTAAATTCAGAACACAGCGAGGAATCCACCATAAAAATTTGGAATCAATTAAATTAGATTAAACGTTTCATATTCGATAAATTCTGAAACTATCTTTTATCAAATATATGAAAGTTACATGATTTCGTTCCTCAAAATAGTACATTCAAAAATAAATATTAAATTCTGAAAAAATCAAATTAAATTTAGCAGACAGCGATGAATCCACCATAAAAATTTGGAATCAAATAAATTAAGTTAAACGGTTCATATTCGATAAATTCTGAAAATTAACCATTATTTTAAAAAATCTGGAACTACGACAGTACAGTGGTAGTTGTTTCATATCATACAATTTATAAGTCGGATTGAGGATCCGTCAGATGTTTTGGAAACTAGACATAGTAGGCTATAATTTCTATTTTATAAGTTTTTGGTAATTTCATCAGCAACTAGGTCTAAATCTCGTTCCAAACTGAAATAGACGACAGTCCAGACCATACATTGTCTACAAAAACTCATCAAAATTCGATCAAACCACTCATATATATTTGTTTCAACCCATATATAGATGCTCCTATATGTATACTAGAGTCCCCCATATATAGCACACAAATTCACGCATAAAAAACCACCCGAAAACATCAAGACAAATCGAAAAACACCAAAAAGGTCAGCCACCTGCGTTGCGGGTTTGAACAGTACTGTTCAACCTGAGCCCCTCCAAACCCTGACCCGAGGTTTGACCATCCAAACCATAACCCTTATTGTAACTCCCGTTTTCATTTCCCCCCTTTTATTATTGATCCCCTTGTAATCTCCATTGTAATTCTATTTCATTTCATTTTGTCTCATTATTGTTTCGAATAATATCAACTATAATATTATTCATGATTTATCCTTGATTTCAGTCTGATTATTTTGAATTTGACTCCCTCTTTTCTAATCTAAAATTTAATTTCATAAAATTTTCTTTCATCTTGTTGGTTGTGAATTGTCCTCCTATTTGACCCATATTGTACCCAAACCCAATATCCACCTCTATTGGATCCTACCCTCAAGCCCACTAACCCAAAACTACCCCCATATCTCCACTAACAGTCAAATCTCCAAAAATCTCTCCTAATCATCACCACATCCTGTAACCCCCCAAAATTGAAAATTGAATCCCTAACAATCTGCCTATAATCCTCCTCATTTTGTGGCTATTATTATACCATTACTATTTTAATAAACCCTAACCTAATATCCCAAACACTCAGCCACCTATACTGTGCAAACCCTAACCCCCGATCCACTGTTGAACCCTCTTTCCACTGTTCATCTCCTCTCCCCGTTTACCCATCTGCCCAAGCCCCTAGCTGTCACTCTCCTGTCCTCCAACCACCACCATCGTCACCGCCTTTACCTCTCCCCATCGTCTTGACTCCGCTCGAACCCAACTCCACCGCAACCCCATCGTCTACCTCCTTGTCTACATCCTTCACCATTGCCAAACTCGAAGCTCGAGTTCCCGTCGTCTTCTTCCGGTCGGACCACCCTCGAGCTCACCTCCCACCTTGCCATTGCCGAAGCCCAGGGTTGCCTCACCCTTGATCTCCTCCATTGCCCAAACTCCAAAGAATCCCATCGAACCCATCGAAGCTCCGCCCCCGCTCATCGCCTCGCCACCTCGAGCTTACCACTCGCCTCACCATTCGCTTCATCCTCATCCCTAATCGCTCTCCGTCATGCCAGCACCCATCGCCATCTCCATTCCCATCGCCTTCACCATCTCGTCTTCTTCCTCTATTTTGGTGAGGAAACAGAGCACCGCTAACTCCGCCATCTCTCCGTCGCTGAGTCGCTTTTTGACCGCAGCATCGCCGTCGTTGTCGTTGTCTCGACCGCCACCATTTGCCAGCCTTCACCGCAGTCACAGTCATTGTCCCCTTTCCAACGTGCTCTCTCTCTCTCTGTCAAAGTGAGGAAGGAGAAGGAGAACCAGCGGTTGATTTCACTGTTTGCTGTTCGGGTACAGCAAATCTGGAGTTGTTGTTTGGTGTTCGTTTGGATCCAGTGTGTGGGGATCTGCTGTGGAGTGCCATTTGATCCGCTGTGTTGATATCTTGGTGTTTTGCTATTTGCTGTGTTGCACGTGGCTCGCACGTGTGATCGTGGATTGTCGCCCGAGATCCTAATCCCGTTATTCTCAATATATCAGATCTAATCTTCATCTAAAGGCAAGTCATCTCATTTTCGAATTATATTGAATCGTATTCGAAATTGTTTATTGAATCCCGCAAGTAGATCCCTATTTATTATCTTATATTGTTATTGTTATCTATCGTTAGGATGCTACGGATTTATACGAGCGAATCCAAGTAGTAGTCTTGACTTCGTGCCGTCTTTTTGCCTCTAACTCATTGAGATCTTACATGCATTCATATAGTTAATTATTGAATATAGGAATAGGGATTGCAATTGCATTTCATGTTATGACATTACACAACTATTGTAGATTATATACTAGTATTGATTGTGCATATGGTGTGCTAGTTGATCGTGATTAGTAAGATTATGGACATTATACATCTTAATACCATGCTCACATAGAAGTAACTTGCTGTGATTTATGTTTTCGACCCCTAACTCATCGTTCATAACATTCTAATCATTTTATGCATGAAAAATATATTGAGACCCGAAAATTTACTGTCAACCTGAACATTACCATGCTGTTTTGACCTAGATAATGTCATCAAAATCAATAACTTCTTGAATGTAAAATGTAGCCCCAGATGTCCAGTTTACTATCCTTTTAAAGGAATTGAATTCCAGGTTACGGTTTGTGAGTTACACAGTTTTACTGCTACTGTATCATAGAATTCCAGATTCTAAAAACTGCTGCAACACTTTGATTTACAATTAATTTAACCATGCTACCTGTAAGATAATGACTTGAAATTTTGCATGCTGATACTAGACATACTAGAGAACATTCTCTAATTTTCCTGAAATTAATTAATGAAGTTTCAGACCTGTTTCATATGTATAAACACAACTTTACAAGTTCTGGCTGAACACAAATCATGTGTAGTTTGCTGTTTTTGACACCTGATGTTACAACTTTTATTTATCTTAATTATATGTTTTAGCACCGGGAAGGAGTCTAGTTTCTAGACCTTCTGACGGATCCACATTTTCTATCCTGTAACAACGGGAATTTTGATTTTAGTACAGCAACCTACTGCTGTCCAGAATTGAGTTTCTATATTTAATAATATATAATTGAATCTATATTGTTGAAATTGGTATATTTAATTGTATAGAGTACATTGCATGATCTTAGGGTTGTGTTGCCATCTTTCTAGTGTCCCTTATTAATCACATTATCGTCTCGCATTGATATTTCTGTCTCCATTATTCTCTAATAGTATTGTATGTTAATTGAATAAAGAATGTTAATCAAACTGGGGTTAAGGGTTGACCAGGGTAGTTGATAATATAGTGACTATACTCGGAATTGTGGGGTTTGTTTCCAAAATATTGTGTCGGCTAGTGCTATCGATTTATTGTTGAATTACTGACTACAGTATCCCAATTCATCGTGTATTGTTTTAGAATTATCGTGCAGACTATTGTTATCGTTATTGTGCAAGAAATTGCTATTGTTGTCATGCGAGTACGTGACCTATAGAATCTCCCACCTTAGTCTAAACGAAATTGATTGTAAGCATGAAACCTGTAGTATGGGATGCAGTAGTACGTGCATTAGTTAGGATTAAAAATGAATAATAGACTTAAGACTTCATCGCATAGCCATTGCATTTTGTCATCATTATTGAACAGTGTTATTGTTATTGTTTACCATTATTATTATTGTTTATTGTTATGGTTATAAATCATCGTTATTGCACATTGTACTATTATCGCCTTGTCACTGTTCAATACTATTAATTTCACCGTTCATTGAATTCATCGTTATACCGTTATTGTAATTGTTTCTCTGTTTCTCTATTTGCTGTCTACGAATTGCTCTAAGGACATATTTTTCTTCTCTTTTAGATGAACAATTTACAGGTAATCAGGGAGATTTGCCTGATGGACTAGGAGAACAATAATGGTTAAAGACTTGTGTTGCTGCGCCGTTGAATAATTATTGTTTAGAACCTTAATAATTAAAAAATGTTGTTAATTGTTGTATTTATGGGCTTTTGACCCGAATATTATTATTGTTAATTGTTGATTCCAGATGTTGGATTTATATTATGTTGGTTAATTTATGCTTAAAATTTTAAGTATTGTTATGTATGTGATTACTTCTTTTATTGCATACGTGGTTGTGTTACTTCCTGTTTTATATTGTTGAGTTGAATCGATGACATCCTATGAATGATGCAAGTCATTTGCTAGGCCATGTCACGTGCTTGCATTTCGTATTTCTGGGAAGCGGGGTGTGACACTTATGTTTTGTTTTTTTGAATGTGACCTCGTCTATATTTATTTCCATATACTCTTTTGCATGCACAATTAATTAGGGTTCATCATCAAGGATTTTATTTGCATCAAACATAAAAATTCATATTTTAATCTCTTTTAACATGTTTCATGAATCATACACATAATCTAACATCTACAATCATACATATTCTCATTAGGTGTGTTTCTTTAAGCAAAAGTATTAATCTTTCATGCACAAGCTACTTCAAAAAATAAATTACTTTCGATTCATACAACAATTATTCAAGTCCTAATGTTAGGTTCAATTTTGATGATTTAAAAACAACGAATAACATAGAAAGGTATCAACTTTATAATCAAACAAGCATGAATCTAAGAGCATAGGGCAAGTGTAAATTTCCTCTACATATCTTTATTAACTACAATTAAATCCATAGATCCAAAGTGAGATTTTTCATTCATCATCAATATTTAACATTCAAAATTAATAAAACATGATTATCTCTCATAAATATTGCATCATTAGTTCATGTAAACATCCATAAGTTCATTCATCATGATAATATAAGTGAAACACATAAAAAAACTAGAAGTATCACTCACCTCAAAGAGATTCAAACGAAGAAGAAGAAAAATAACAAAAGCTCATTCCTTTTGCAAAAATCCATCCAAGTCCGAAAACTCCAAGAAAATAATAATAAAATAACTTTTTTTTTTGTGTAGAGGGAGGGCGCCTGTAGCAGCCAATAAATAGGCCAGGATCTGATTTAATTAGGGTTTTACAAATTTTATAGAAATATCCTTTAAGAAATTATTTCTTTACATATATGGATCTTCTTTAATAAATTAGTTAGGTAAATCAAATCCATAAAAATAAAAATTAAATCTCTTTACTTCTGAGTTGGCCGGCTATCAGGTGCAGCCCAGAATTGAAAATTTTCGGATTTATACCCCAAGTGGCAAATTTGAACAAAAGTCATTCACTTTGTAATATTTGCAAATATGTCATAAATATTCGTAAAAATCCAAAAAATTTAGAATTATTATCTACTAATAAAGATTAGATTTTGCAAATAAAATTTCTGAGTTTTACTTTCCTAGAAAACTATTTGCACAAAGTCCAACTTAAATTCTATATTTACAAAAATACTGTATAAATCTTTACCTAATACACTCTAAATAATTTTAAAATAAATTTTATCTTTAATACTGGTCTTGGACAGCCCAAAAAGCAAAAAAAGCGAATTTTCATTATTTGTTTGAAATCTAATCGGCTTTTTTTTTACATAAAAGCCCCTTTCTTTCAAAATATTTGCAACTATGGTTTTTCTTCCTAAAAAAATTCCAGAAAATAAAATATATTAATTATAATTAAATAAATAATTTTCCAACATAAAATTTGTAAATTTGCACTCCAAAGATATGTGCACGTGCAAAACGACAATTCCATAAAGTAGCCTAATTAACCATAAAAATTTATTAAAAATTAATTATTAATTCAAAATAATATATCTTTAATAGTATATACTTTTGATTTAATTTTTAACTCTTTACAGCCGGAAATGCAATTCTTTCATCAAAATAAATTATACCAACATAAAGTCCAAAGATGAGTTTCTTTAATCAAATAAATCTGAAAAGTAAAATATATTGTACTTAAATGAGGGAGATTAGTTATTGCCAATAAAATTTTAAGAATTCAAAATTTCTAACTTTGCGCGTGCAAAATTGCAATTTCAAGAAAATAGTCAAAATAGTCAACTTTACCAATTTAATATTATTTAATAATGTAAAATAAATCATTTCATTTTGTGGGGTGTTACAACGGGGTACGGCACCATCCTTACGCATGTGAAGATAAGGTATCCGTTCCTCAAGATCGAAGGCTTTACCTTCGATGTTAATGTAGAGGACCTGCAGTGGGCGACCGAGCTGTATGCCGTGGCCACCGAGAAAGGACCCCTCTTCTCTAAAGGGAAAGGATCCACTATGCGAAGTTGTTAATAAGTTATCTATTTTTCTGCCTTCTTGCTGACTGGCCACCGCCCTCGTACTCTTTTTGTTATGAATAAAATTTGTCTATGTTCTCTTTCCTCTTTCTGGTTTTGCTATTGGGCTTTGTCAGACCGGGACTAGGTAGTCGAGGTCTCACATCCGCCGTCACACCTCAGCGGTTGTGCACAGAGAATTGCCGCATATTTGCCTTGGAAGTTAAAGTGCTGACCGTTTGAACGGTTGTGTTTGGCTACATCACTTCCTTCGTGATAATTGAGGTTACTGTATGTCTTGGAAGTTGGAGTGGTCACTGTAGATCTTGGAAGTTGGAGTGGTTACTGTAGACCTTGGGAATATAGGCTATTGTAGATGTATCATAAATGAGGTGGTTGGCAGAGTTGCCTATAAAATCTCATAGCCTCCAAGTCATTTGTTCCAACAAGTGAATATTTCCTTGATGAATTTTTCGGAGAGTGGTTTGAGTCCTCAAGTCTTTGACTTTGGAGGGCTCATAATGCTGAGGTCTTGTTTCGGCTTGCTCGGCTTGGATTTCGAGATTACAGTTGTGACCAAGACTTGGGGATGTGGAGTTACCTATATCAGAGGACTCTTCATCCTTCTCTTGAGATTTTCTTAGCTGACCCGGGGATGCGGAGTTACCTATGTCAGAGGACTCTTCATCCTTCTCTTGATATTTTCTTAGCTAGGTCGGCTGGAGAAACAGAGGTTCGGCATCCTTCTCTTGATATTTTCTTAGCTAGGTCAGCTGGAGAAACAGAGGTTCGGGCCATTTTTGGCTTCAACTTCCACCTCCTCAAGGGATTCCCGAGCCGTGGCGGCGAGAGAGACTGACGAGCTGAGTGGGACCTGGCACCTTTTCATGAGTGCCTCTCTTCTTCGTAATCGAGTCCCAGGGTCGACTACCAAGGTGTCTTCACCTGTTTCTTCTCTTCAATGTGTGGGGAATAGCCAACATTCCATGGTACAAAGTGAATTATGTATAGATGTAGGATTATCTTTCAGCATTTTGTATGCCTTTTACAGACTGGCCACCATCTTTGTAATCATCTTTCGATCAATAAAATTTATCTTTTCTGACTTGCTATTGTCAAGATCTAAGATGTTGACTTTTTGAACAGTGGAGAGATCCGCATTAAGTTCGGGGTCGGGGCGACTCACGGGCTTTAGATGTGGCAGAGAAATCCCTCATAATACTTGGAGTTGAGGTACTCTTTCCGAAGTTTTGATTTAGCAGTGAGAACTGCGTAAGACTCAGAGTCAAGGTGCTCCATTGAGGCACTTTTTCCGAGGTTTAGACAAAACTGCATATAACTCAGAGTCGAGGTGCTCTATCGAGGCACTCTTTCCGAGGTTTAGACTTAGCAGTGAGAACTACGTAAGACTCAGAGTCGAGGTGCTCTGTTAAGGCACTTTCCGAGGTTTAGACTTAGCAGTGAGAACTGCGTAAGATTCAAAGTCGAGGTGCTCTATCAAGGCACTCTTTCTGAGGTTTAAACTTAGCAGTGAGAACTGCGTAGGACTCAGAGTCGAGGTGCTCTGTCAAGGCACTCTTTCCGAGGTTTAGAATTAGTAGTGGGGACTGCGTAAGACTCAGAGTCAAGGTGCTCTATCGAGGCACTCTTTCCGAGGTTTAGACTTAGCAGTAAGAACTGCATAGGACTCAGAGTTAAGGGGCTCGGTCGAGGCACTCTTTTTGAAGTTTGGACTTAACAGTGAGAACTACGTATGACTCAGAGTCGAGGTGCTCTGTCGAGCAACTCTTTTCGAGGTTTAGACTTAGCAGTGAGAAGTGCGTACGACTCAGAGTTGAGGTGCTTTGTCGAGGCACTCTTTTCGAGGTTTAGACTTAGCAGTGAGAACTGCGTAAGACTCAGGGTCGAGGTACTCTGTCGATGCACTCTTTCCAAGGTTTAGACTTAGTAGTGGGAAGTGCATAAGACTTACAGTCGATTTGCACTGTTAAGGCACTCTTTCCGAGGTTTAGACTTTGTTTTAAAAAGGAGTAGACAAAGGTTGATTGACGAAACTGAAAACAACTTTATTCAGTGGCCACTGAAAGCTACGCTTATTACATTTTTGCCTTATTACGAGTTTGAATCATTTTAAGAGCTTTCATAGAACTTAATCAGGTGCTCCGCATTCCAAGTTCTCATGACTGCCTTGCCCCCCTGGTCTTCAAATCGGTAGGTCCCTGGACGGATCACTTTGGAGACCTTATATGGACCTTCCCGATTAGGGGCGAGTTTCACTTTCTTGGTCAGTTCGGAGATGGTGAGCCGTCAGAGTACAAGGTCTCCCTCTTTTATGTTGTTCGGTCGCACCTTCTGATTATAAAAGCGTTTGACCCTCTGTTGGTAGATGTTCCTTCTGATAGCTAATTTTTTGCACACCTCGTCACGGAGATCGAGGTTGGCCCTTAGGCCTACTGAGTTGGAACTTTTAGCGAAGCTTATGCTGCATGAAGAAGGGAGACCGAATTCCAGAGGAATGACTACTTTGGTTTCGAAAGTTAGGTTGAACGGGGATTCGCCAGTTGGGGTTCTTTTAGTTGTTCGATAGGACCACAACACACTCAGTAACTCTTTGACCCATAGGCCTTTTGGTGAGTTGTCTAAGCATTTCTTCAGCCCATCCAAGATCCATTTCTAGGCATTCTCAGCATGGCCATTGCACTTGCGGTGCGAGACAGAAGGGAACCTTTGTTGGATCCTTAGGTTGGCACAGAACTTGCGGAAGTTTTTGACGGCAAACTGAGTGCCATTGTCGGTGACAAGAATCTGACAGATACCAAATCGACCAACGATGTTCTTCCAGAAGAACTATTGTGATTGAAGCTCAGTTATGGTGGTGAAGTGTTCCGCCTCAACTCACTTGGTAAAATAGTCTATGGCGACGATGACGAAGCACCTCTAGCTAGTCGCTTTCGGAAAAAGGCCTACTAAATCTATTCCTCACATAGAAAAGGGGACCGGACTAGCTAGTAATTGCAGCCCGGCTTGGGAAGCGTGTCAAATGGAGGAGTACCTTTGATAGGGACTGCATTTTCTCACAAGATCCTGAGCATCTTGGAGGAAGGTCGGCTAGTAATAACCGTGATTGAGTATTTTCCTTGCAAGCATTCTGCTGCCCATGTGGAAGTTGCCGATTCCTCCGTGCATATCTTCTAATGCGTATTTGGCTTCCTTAGGTTCAGGTAGCGAAGATAAGGTCTCCCGTCCGCCTTGGTGTATGAGCACTTGAAGAGTGTGTTGTCGATGAGTGTGAATCTCTCCGAACGGGTCCGAACCTTTCTGGCTTCAGATGATCTTGGGGTAATTCACCGGCCTTTAGGAAGTTCAAAATTGGGTTAATCCAAGTTGTCGCCCCCACGAGTGGGTCGATGCAGTTGACTTCGGGCGGTTCGACGACTTCGATGATGGGTTTTAGGAGAACCTCCACCAAGACAGTGTGATCTAATCCTTTGAAGGAGGAAGAAGCCAGTTTAGAGAGGGCGTCCGCCTGTGTATTATGTTCTTGAGGGATCCAAGTCACTGTTGTTTTGGGGAAATTTGAGAGAAGAGATCTTTCACATGATCCTGACCCTTGAGGCTTTTGACGAGCATGCCATCCACATACACCTCCATGTTCTGACCTATTTGATTTATGAAGATCCAGTTTACGAGTCTCTGGTAGGTTGCTCTGGCGTTCTTCAACCCGATGGGCAGGACGCGGTAGCAATAGAGCCCTTGGTCGGTCATAAAAGCTGTCTTAGGAATGTCTAGAGGGTACATCCTAATTTGGTTATAGCTCGAGAAAGCATCCATAAAACTGAGAAGCTCGTGCCCGGACGTCGCATCAGTGAGTGCATCAATACTCGAGAGGGGGAAGGGATCCTTCGAGAAGGCCTTGTTGAGATCCGTGAAATCGATGCAGATCCTTCTTGACCATCACAACGTTGGTCAACCTCTCTAGGTGGCTCACATCTTGAATGAACTTGGCGGACATGATTTTCTGTACTTCTTCCTTAGCTGCATGCTGCTGATCAAAGGTGAATTTGCGACGCCTCTGTTACATTGGTTTGGAGTCTGGGTGGACGCTAAGCCTATGCATTATAAGATCCGAGGACACCTATGCGAATAAATTCTGACTTCGACGGATGCAGTCGATGATGTCTGGCTTTAGTTCCTGAGGGAGGGATCAACTCACTTGGAACCACTTGGATGGGTCATCTTCGGAGAAGGGGACCTCTTCTAGTTCATCGACTGGCTCTAAGCTGGTCGTACTCCTTTCAAAGGGGAGCTCGACTGCATTGAGGGGTAGGACTTCCGCCTCCATAGCAACCATGTAGCAGGTTCGAGTGGCCTCCTAGTTACCTCGGACGATGCTGACCTCATGTTCGGTGGAGAATTTCATCTTCATGTGATATGCCGAGGCAACTGCTTGGAGGGAGGCAAGGCTGGGGAGACCGAGGATAGCGTTGTAGGTGGCTTGGATATTTACCACCATGAAGTCCATGTCCTCGGTTCGGGGAGCCAGAGCCTGCCCTGCAGTAACATTGAGGGTCATAATTCCCTCTATCTGGACGGGGGGCCTGAGAACTCCTGAAGCATGTACCCTGTTGGCTTTAGCCTTTCTCTAGAGAGTTTTAAGGTTTCAAAGGCTACCAGAAACTAAATGTTTACTGAGCTTCCATTGTCTACAAGGATGCGGTGAACCTCGTGATTGGCTAAATCGAGGCTGATAACGAGGGCATCGCAATGTGGGAGTCGGACACACTCGAGATCTTCATTGGAGAATGAGACCGATAGCTGCGAGGAGGGGAGGTTCGCCTTGTATTCTAAGTGAACTGGCCTCACTGTATGAGTGCTTCAATCTCCTCTTTAAGACTCCGATAGTTGTCGGTCTCGTGGCCGTGGTCCCGATAGAACCGACAATAAAATCTTCGGTGCCTCCTTCTGTTGTTGTTATTGGATGGGGGCCATTAGGATGGCTAAGACACTCGCAGTGAGCGGGGTGAACTTCTTGAACCGATGGGTCGGAGACGAACGCCTTTGACCAGTGGGATCCTTTTGCAATTTTTTCGAGGCCTCGGGCTCATCCGCTTTCCCCTTTCCTTTCGTCGTTGTATCCTTCCAACTGCCGGGATGCAAAGCCACCTCGGCTCAGATATATTTCTCAACCCTATGGAGGAGGTTGGGAAAATCGAGGGAACCTTTTTTAGCTAGGGAGGCCTTCAGCTGGTTATGCCAAACATTGTGCCGGAACGCTGCTGAGGCGATCCCGATATCGAGGAAGGAAATCGCCCGGGCTTCGGCAGTGAATCTTCGAACGAAGTCCGAAGGGGATCTCCGTCCTTCTGTTTAAGATCCAGAAGGGAGGAGTTCGTTTTCTCTGCCTTGTGGCTGGTCACGAAATGCGCAAAAAAATTCTCTTAGAACTGATCGAAAGAAAAAATCGAACTGGGGGTGAGCTTCAAATACCATTCCCGAGTAGGGCCACGTAGAGTAGTAGGGAACACACAATATAGGGAAGGATCCGAGGTGCTGTGAATCATCATGAAGCCCTCTATGTGATCAGCAGGATCTGTCTCTCCACCCACGAGCATAAAATAAAGGTCAACCGGGCATATCAATCGTAGTCTTGCAGAGGGTGCTTACGAAAAAACGTATCATCAAAGCGTCGTTTCCAGCTGTCACGCCCCGCTTCCCAAAAATACAGAATATGAGTGCGTGACGAAGCCCAGCGAATGATTTTCATCATTCATAAGCTGTAGGATCAACTCATCACCATAACAAGAAGTATAATAAGATATACACAACCACGCATGCATGAATAATTTATTAATCAACAGAAAACAATTGAAATAAATAATAATATTCCAAATAGTTTTCTACTCTGGATCAAAAGATAAAACTCGGGAACATAAGTCCGTTACAATTTTTAAGTATCAAAAGAAATAAATAACTCAAGAAGACAAATATTTAAGCAAGTCCTTGCTCCAAGCGAACCCTAGAATGTCTGCTCACCAATTCCAACAGACAATTCGTCTCCAAAGTCTGTTTGTAAAAATATAAAATGGGGAAAATAGAGAAAACAAGATAAACGCCCTTAGTGCAAGTTAGGACCGCAAATAGTACAAGCAAGGGTATGAAAACAAGTGCAAGAAATATGGAACAAGATTTGGAATTGAGAATGTATAACATATTATAATAGGGATGCAACAAGTATTGGGATTCAAGAGACTAGCTAGCAAGAAGAACAACTCAAGCGACAAGATTGGGTAACAAGTACTAGTAGTAGAGTAAGTGACAAGTGAACATGTGATGGAATCAAGCATCAAGTAACAAGTATCAAGTACAAGTGTCAAGTAACAAATCTCAAGTGTCATGTTATCAAGTACAAGTATCAAGTAGCAAGTGTCAAGTATTATGTTCAAATATCAAGTCTCATGTATCATGTAATCAAGTATCAAGTAAGCATGTATCGTGTTCAAGTATCATGTATCAAGTCTTATGATTATTACTATCTAGGTAGCACATCATGTGTCATCCTTTTATCACATGATTGCTACAGTCAATGTAATGACGTTTAGACCTAGTGGTGGATTTTATAGGGCCGTGTGCTCAGACATCATGTAAACGAGAATCATATCATGTCATGTAATTGGTAATGGATTCTAGAGGTGGCCCCTATAGATTCTAGAGATGGCCCCCGTCAATCCCTAATGTGGCACTTAGTTTCACGTGGCACTTAGTTCCATATCACTTATAACCATGTATTGGATTCTAGAGGTGGCCCCCGTCAACTCCTGACGTGGCACTTAGTTCCACGTGGCACTTAGTTTCATATAACTTGAAATCATGGGAAATACGGGTCCCCTTCCGAGTACACTTACCTATATTATCCACTACTATGGTCTTTCCCTTAAACCTCGGCTTATTATTTATTATTACCATCAAACTAGCATGAAAGTGTGCGAAACAGGTCAAGTAAACATGATCAAGAACATGGTACAAGTTTAAGATAGTTATAAAGCATATTTGAGGGTCAACACAATTTAAGATTATCAAAAACTACGAGAATTGCAGTTCTGGACAACATGACGTTGCTGCACCAAAACTGCGATTTCCGTTGCTACAAGATAGCAAAAGTGGATCCACCGGAAGGCCTAAAAGCTAGACTCCTGTCCGGTTCCAATGCATATAATTAAGATACATAAAAGTTGTAGCAAATATGTCAAAACAGCAAACTATACAGCATTTGTGTTTAGCCAGATTTGTAAAACTGAGGTTATACATACGAAACAAGGTTGAAACGTCATTAATTAATTCTAAGAAAATTAGGGAATGTTCTTTAGGGTGTCCAGTATCAGCATGAAAAATTTCAAGTCATTTACTTACTGGTAGCATAGTTAAAATAATTGTAAACCAAAGTGGTGCAACAGTTTTTGTGAATCTGCGATTACCGACACAACAGCAGTAAAACTGCGGTATCTCCTAGACCGTAATTCGGAATTCGAAAATTATGGATGTTATTAACAACGACACTCAGGGCTATATTTCATATTCAGGACTCAAGTTTAGATTTTGGTTTTATAAGGATTGAAACAGCAAGCCAAGACACGACAGCAAACAAGTACTACACCTTTTTGCATGAAATGTATCATAATTATATTAGTTGTGAACAAATGTATCGACGAAGGGTTGTGACTCTTAGATCATGTAATAGGTAAGGCGAAACATGAGATCATCAACGCTAAACAAGAAGGAGTCACATTCACAAACTACTTGCAGTATTTTCAAGGAAAAGCTTGTAGTAGAAAACGAAATATACAAGGAGATACGTGCTTTTAGGACGAAAATTAGATCTGATAATTTGAGAATAACGGGATCGGAATCCTGACGACACGGTGATGAGCTAACGATCACGATGATCACGATTGAGCACGGATCTCATTGATCAAGATGGTGATCAAGGTGAAGATCAAGCGAATCCGACGGCCGAGATCGAACATAAAACATAAAAGAATTAGAAGAGAACCAAAAGAGTAAATATACCATGATTGACAATTTGATGAATGAGAAAAAAAAGTGGATTAAATGTTTAACTCACCAAGTAGAAGACGAACGAGACGATCGAGATGATAAAAGGCCGAAATCAAGTGTGCTCGGTCGATCGGACAGCTGAGATCGAAGATAAATATCAAGATTAAGATGTGATCATCATCTTGATGATGATGATGATGATGATGATGATGATCGGATCAGATCGACGATCGGATGGTCCAGGATAACTTGGTCAAAACCAATATAACAGCAACCTAAGATTAAGATGATAATGAAACAATCCAACGGTCCATAATCAAAGATGATCAAAGCCAAGATGATGGATGAGATCAAGATCCAATCAAACGGCTCACAATCGAAATTGATCAAAAACCCATGTAAGAGCAACTCAAGGCAATGGCTGCACTAGCTCGGCGACTTAGCGGCAGCCAAGGGACATGGCGGATGGGGAGTGACGGCCAGGGGGCACTGCCGTAGGTGGCTACGACGAAGGGGAGACGATGCACAGGGGAAGATGGCTCTATGCTCTGGCTAGTGGGAGTTGCGACTGGGGCTCGCTGGCGTCGCTGCAGTCGTTGAAGGGAGGCAGCACAGGTGGTGACAGTGCCGAGGAGCGACGCTAGGCTTCTAGCTGCGTCGCGATGCCCTGAGGGAGAGGGCAGCACAGCGGGGATGCCGAAGCACAGGGAGGGGATTTGTGGGGTTGCGACAGGAGCTGGGCGATGCGATTGGGGTCGCGAGGGCGGTCGAAGCACAGAGTAGAGGACGATCGGGATGAGATGGTAGGGGGACGAAAATAGGCTGCTGGGTATAAGGTTAAAACAGTAGAATAGGTTTAGGGTTAGGTTTAGTAGGGTATTTATAATAGGGTTATGGGTATTGGGTTAATGGATGCAGGTTTGAATCCAACAAGAGATAGGCTATAAGGTTTTGGGGTTTAGGGTTTAAAAAGGGTAATAAAATCCAATAAGAAAATATACAATTAGAGAAAATTAAATAAATAGATCAATAATAATATAGTACAAAATAAATCAATTTGTGTGCATCAAATTAATACTCAAATACTAGTAGATACAATAGAAATAGATTTTCAATTCAACAATCAAATATAATAATATTAATAACATCAATAATAATTTTGATATAGATGTCAAAATGAGATTTGAGATAAACCAGTTTAATAAAATCCAAATAGTAGTAAAATAAGATACAAATAGCCGATTACTTAGAATATAAACATTAAAGTTAGAATATACTACCATTCGAAGAAAATACAATTTCCGGTTCGAAAAGATTTTAAATAGAAGGCACAATTCGAGTTTAAAATAATACTGAATTTATAATAAATCAAAATACGAAAAATATTCAGAAAATACGTATTTAGGAAAACAGGGGTTATACCGGTAATGCCTAAAAATGAAAAATATGCTGCCTAGGGGTCCTCCTTCGGCAAAATACTACAGGTTGGGTTATTGTTGACTTCTGAGTTCTGAGTTACCCAGCGGATTCAGTGTCTCAAGAAGGGAAGTGGGGTAACGGTGTTGGGATTTCCTAACTAAGGAATAGAGGTGTTTGGTCACCAAGCCAGTCTTAAAACCAATAATAAGATGTACATGTTCCTGCGGCTCAGATGAGTATACTCCTCCAAGGTTTGTCTACTCACAAGGCAGGTCTATTTTCTGTTTCTAAAGCCATTCATCCAAATGCTGCAGAAGGTTTCATATAGTGAAAAGCTTCATGGGCCACAAGGATGCTATCTTGTATTTTTTGCCTTGTGATACACTTCTTCGATTTAGGTTGTAGCGGCTAGCATGCACGTCTAAGCAAGCTGGCCGGCAATAGCTGCGAGGTGGACTCCATTGCGTGCTTCGAGTGTGAGTTCCCAGGGCAAGGTAAAATAGAGATTTCATGGCGGGAATCGGGAGAGTTGCTCCTTAATACGAGGAGTTTCATATCTGCATTCACCCCCTATATGTTATAGGTCGTTGGGCGGCCGGAAGGTTAAAACGAGAAGAAGGGGGAAGCGCTTGTGGCTTAGTTCTTTCTCGGAATAGGGGCATCGAGGATTCAGGTGAAGAAAGGAGGTCAGAATGGTTGGCGACCTCGACCGGATCGTCCCCTGTTCTCAGCTATCCGAGCAAGGCTGTCTTCCATCCCTTGAAGACATTTTCAGATGTCATCTTGCTGGTTCCCAGATCTGGTCGACCCGTGAGACTCATCTCCTCCAAGAACCTCGTTTTGTTCCTCGCCTAAGCGACGTTCATCCCATTATCTTCCATGGAGTGCTCGTAGGACATCGGCCTGGAACTCTCAGAACTCCGTACGAGTAACGTGACCTTCTTCTTCATGGTCACCAGGGTGTCGGGGGACCCTTGGAGATTGGCTGCACCGTTGATCTCGGCCTTGGGACCGCTGGAAACTGCGGCTCAAAGCTAGGTTCTATGGCCTAGCTCCGCCTCTCGAATGACCAAGTTGGTTTCGGATGTTGTCCTAACTCGGATGGTTGTTGATGACGGTACAGAGGTCACCTACTGCAGGTTGCTTGACCTGCCTAACGATAGAACGAGATGTGCTCGGGGATGGTGCCCGCTGATTCTCAGTCCGTTGACTCCGCGACCCTTGGGTGTTCGCGGGGGTGTAGGTCTGTGGAGGAGGAAGGACTCAGGGCCCTGCGGCGGCAGTCTTCTTAACTTTAAGTGGCATGAAAGTAAATTGTTTCGAATTAGAACTTGAATCGAGAGTAGGATCGACTGGCAGTTTCCCATAGATGGCGCCAATCTGTTGCTGTCATTTTTCGGGGTGTGGGAACAACATATAATGTGAGTTCCTGTAATTCCGAAACGACCGTTATCCCGACCTTCGTTCTGTATCCGAGGGAGAATCGAGTGGATTGGATGGGGAAGGAGTCGACTTGCCGACCTGCAAAAAGAAGCCTGAAACACCGAGATATTCCCGGCGACAGACCCTCCGATGCTTAAGTTAGAAGACAACAATTTAGAGGAAGGGGTTCACTAGCAAAAAAGAGTGATCACCTTGTAACAGTACAGTTGATGTTCTATTTATATGTCAGGGGAAATCTGTTATGGAGGGATCCGTTATGGAGGGATCCCTGGATAGAATTGAAATCTCCTTGATTTCTGATCTTGAATTTGTCAGATCCTTAATCTTAGGAGCTGGCGGCTATGGCATAACCGACGGGACGTTTCGCGCGAACTGCGGGTGATTCACCCTGGTGCGCAAATGGGCATGTGGAAGGCTCGGGAAGTTATCTAGCCTGGACCAGTAGTGAGGTTGGTGCTTGGCCCAGTCTGTTGCTTTGCGATTCGTGCTAGATACATTCGACGGATATCAGCCATGATTTTTCACCCACATCAACATGGTACTCATTAATCATTATACTTCTTGATAGGCATTGTTCTGGATTGCGTATTGCCGTTAGAATTCTTCTACTTTATTTTTTAATACTAGTAAAAAACAAACATATAATTCACGTGTTAAAAAGTAAACATGAACGAACGATCATAATATTAATAGTAAATTAGTAATCTGCACGTCTTAATATTATTATTTTTTAAATAAAAACTATGACGTAGTCTGACCTCAAACCTGATACCTTCATTTACCCATCTCAAACCCTTGCCATACTCTTTACAAATTACCCTTAGTGGCACTGATTTTTTATTTTATATGAGTGTCACTTTTATAAATAATTATGTCTTAAATAGATTTAAACTTTGAGGTATTATGGTAACTGCTAACATTTGAGTAAATTGATGGTTAATGTAACTCCTGCTTAAAAATGAGTGGTTGAGATGAGATGGTTAGTTGTCTATAAATTACAGTTTGTCTACAAATTACACAACTCCGACTCTCACATTATTGTATTAGAGATAGTTGATACTATATCAAATACAAAAACAAACTTGGAGTAATAATATTTTACATAGAGAAGTAATATTTTATATTAATACACAATAATGTTTATATTTTGTTTCCCTAAAGTTCAATAACATATGAGAAATTTTGTGTTTTGAGATATTTTTCTTTTCTTTTTTAGTCATTTGCATGTATAAGACATTTTTAGAAACTATTTATAAATAATATGACACCTCCCACCCAAACTATTTACAATAATAGGACACTTGAAATAATTTTCTACAAAAGACTTTACCTTTGAAACTATTTACCCAACATCAAAATTAAAAATTTGCATAACTAACTACCCTATTTAAAAATTGGATATTTCAAAAAATAAATAAATAAAAAAACTAAGATTAAAAACCCTTTTGAAATTCAAAATAAGATATGTTGATAGAAGATTAATATAAAGAAAACATATAACTGATAAAGAAATATCAAAATATTTAGTAATAACAAGTAACTCAAAACTTACCTAAAGAATTACAAAAAATAATAGCATATAAAGTATTAGATTATAGAAAAGAAGAAAAAAGTTGGTATTACAACAACTATTAGCACACAAAATATTAAACTAAGCTGATATGGATAGTAGTCCAAAAGTAGAAACATCAATACATTAATTAAATTCAAAAATAGAATTAGAAATTTATATAATAAACATTCAAGAGTTGGAAGGAAATTACAATTACCCATAATTTGTAGGAACTATAATAAAAAAAATTAAAAATCATAAATAACAACGTTAAAAAACTAAGTAGATACATAACAGAGGACACAGAAGAAGAAATAGGAATAACAGAAGAATGTACGAAGGATGGAAGTCATACCAAAACTTAATATAAACATTTTAGAAATAGATTAAAGGTAAATCCCACTTCTGAGGAAGTAGAGGAAGCTTGAAAAAAATATAGATATAACAGACGAAGAAATTAAAATGGATAAAAAAAAGACAAGATTATAAAAAACGTACAAAAATTTCAACTAATATGTACGAATACATAAGACCACCACCTAATAAAAGACCTTATAACCTACCATGGAAATGACAAGGTAAAGAATGAAGTTAGGAAAAGAAAAAGAAAGAGAAACACCAAAATATGTCCCACAGAACACTATGAAAAAGGAATAGCAGGAAATGACAAATTGCTAGATTTAGACTGTGTAAAAGATATAGACAGGATAATAAAAGAATGGGTAAAAGCATCCCTAATAGTAGGATTTAGACAAAATCTCTCATAAAATACATTTGAGAAATTTATAGAAACAACCTTTATAGTAGCAGCAGCAAAATGGTGGAATGGACTAACTGAAGAAAAAATAAGTAATACCAGAAAATCAAAACCAATTGATGGTAAAGGAACACAAGAAACTTCACTAAGAACTCTAAGATTAAAAGAAATAATTACAAATTACGAGACAGTAATAAGAACAAAATTTGGTGTCTACGAAAAAACAGAATGACATAATATATATATAAAAAGAACCAAGTAAAATGGAGACTAAGCAATTTAGAAATTTGTGATATGTGTTATTTTGATAACTATGCTTGTGAATTCAGAGAATAATTGCAAGATAGTTATTATACAAAAGAAGAAAATGGTTCAATTCTACACTCATTCTTCCTAAAATTACCAGATCCATGGTGTATATACATACATAGTGCATATGTAAATGAGAAAGTAAAACCAGAAATAGACATTTTAGGGTGTTGAACACAATTTGCAAAGGATTATAGGGATAAAGTATGCCAAGAAGTTAAATCAACAATTAAATACTTTAGAACATATAAACAAAATATTTGTTGTGATGAAGCACGACCAAATCATTGGAAATGTAGTAATAGTTATAATTATATAAATAGACGTAAACACAAAATGCAAAAATATAAACCAAAATACAGAAAAACGTTTAAGAAATATAAAAAAACCCTTATAAAAGATAATTCAGAAAAATAAATAAAACAAACAATATTCTAAAAACCCGAAGAAAAGTAATTGTTATATATATGGAGAAGCAGGATATATATCACCAAATTGTCCCAAAAGAATAAATAAAGAAAATATAAAATACGTAGAAGAAATTGAAGAAATGAATAACACAAATTATGAACCCATATAATGTGAGGAGGATTGGTCAGAAGTAAGCGAAGATGAAGAAATAACGGTAATGGAAGAAGATAGTGGAAGCAGTGAAAATGAAATTGAAGAATGTGAAATAAATATGATAACAGAAATAACAAAAACATTAGAACAATTACATAAGAGAAGAAAATAATGAAGAAGTAAGAGAAAGAATTAGTTTTGACATACAGAAATATAATAAAACAAGAGCAACTAAATTAGACATAAACCCAAAAGAGATATTTAAACATCCAATATTTGAAAGAAAAAGGAATACCATTATAATAACCAGAAATAATGAACAATCTATAGACATTGAACAAGCCCAAAGAAAAAACCATAATCTATTAATAACATAAAGAATATTAAGAAAAGAAATGAAATAATAAGTGAGAAAACCTGAAAAACATTAAGACATGTACATTTAGAAGCAGCACAAATGATAATAAAAACTTATTTTACGAAAAAAATAAATACACCCTTAGAAATATTCCTAATGAATGATAGAATAATATCACGTACACAAGTTGCCTTAATATGAATAGTACAAGGAAACCTAATGTATTAAAAAATAAAATTTACAACAAAACATAATTTCTCTATAAGTATAAAAGATTAAAAATAATAACAGAAGTTTAGTCATGTACCACAAATTATCAGGAATAGAAATGATAGTTTAGAGTAAGTTTATAAGTAAAAAAAATAAAAAATATTTATACTTTTACAAGTAAGTATGAAATAAAAAACAGAAATACTGATAACTTTAAAATAGAACTATTATTTAGAGAAATAATAAGATACAAATCATCTAGAGAAAATCCTGAAATGATCATACCAAATTCTATAGAATTTTATTTAACAAAGAAAAAGATAATGCTTCGGAAAAGATCACTATCGATAAGAAACAAACAACAAACATTGGAACTCATACCAATAATAAATATATTAGACAACCAAAATAATAATCAATTTAAGATAGAAATAGAATATTATGATCGTGGTAAATGGAACGAGTAAATAGCCATTGTCGATACAGGAGCTATTAATTCACATATTAAATAAACAAACATAAAAATCAGCAGAATTAATACCTATAGAAAACACATATATTTAGACTACTATAACAATAGACATCCAATTGTCCATAAAATAGTAATACCACTAAGAATAACCAATAGAAATAAAATACTATTACATCTATATGTAGATCCAGAACTCAATGTTAATGAAATATTATTGAGAACTGAAATACTTACATCAATACAACCATACTCAATATAAGAAGAAAAAATAATAATAACAGTAAATAATGAAAGTATAGTAATAAATAGAATATTGTCCAAATGAATCTGTTAAGAGCAATAAAAAATACATTATACATAGTAACAGAATTTGTATACGAAGGATACAAATTAAGAAACTATCACGTTCTAATAGACAGTGGAGCAGGTACAAGCCTATGCCGTGAAAATATACTACCAAAATAGAAACAAGATAAAAATAATAAAAAAATAATAACTGGAATGACAGTTCAAACCATTATACTTGACAAGTATCAATAAAATGTTACTATATAAATAGGAATTTATATCCTAAAAATCCTAATAATATACCAATTTGATGATATGAATAATGATGTATTATTGGAAACGACTTTTTACAACAATATTATCCTATAACTATATCATACAAAACAGTTGTATTTACAACACTTTGTAAACATCAAGTGATAGCAATTTTGAATAACACAACCTTATTCTAGGTCAAACTTACCACATATCAGAGTTTCTTCACCCCAGCATGGTGAATATCAATATATACCAAATAAAACTAGAATACAACAAGTCCAAGAAATAATTACACAAGCAATTTTACAAAAACAATTATAACAGATGAGTGGAGAAGACCCTTTAGCAAAATGGCCTTAAGTAAACCCACAGATCATATAGAGATAATAGATGAAGACAAAGTAATTGTAATGCCCCGATTTTTCATTTACGAAAAAATTATTTCATTTTGTACGTAGTGTGCATGTGCAATATTTTTGGTTGAATTAAATGTTATGATTATTTTCATTATGATGAGTATAGATTTTTTTAAATATGTGCCTGTAATTATTTTTATAAAGCCTTCTTTCAATTAGACAAAAAACCTTTCTTTTTAAAAGCCCAAAATTAATTTAATTTATTATTTTTATAATAATTACTTTGGCCCATAAACTAAAACCCATGAGTCAATTTATTTTTTAAATACAACTTGTCATGTAGGATACAATTTGGAGATTATTTTTTTACAAGAATAAAATGTACAAATTTTGGAGACCAAGTTGCATGCACGTGCATTGCACGTACACGTGCAATATGCACATTCCTATGCATGGCCGAGATTGCTTTTTTTGGAGGGAAACCAAAATTTGAGTGAGATCATGGTGTGGTGGTTACTTGATTATGGGTGGTTAGTATAACTCCTCCTTAAATCTTAGCCATTTGTTCCTAACTCCTACTTCAATCTTAGCCATCCATTCTCCTTGATTTTTAGTATAAATACCCCCCCTGGCTAGTTATTCTTGTACTAAATAATTTCTCCAAATCTATAGTCTAAAATACAATTATCTAGTAGTTAGTAAGTGAGTAAAAGATTGAGAAGTTGTGTGGGATTTGTGCTTGCATCATCCAAGAAGAGGGAGGCCGGCTTTCAAAGAGGGGCTCATGGTTTGGCATTGGTGAGTGCTCGGGTGTGGCTTGTGCGCGCGTGTACAAGGAGGAGGAGCATTCGTTTGTAAGGACATTCGTTTAGGAGGTCGCAAATTGTACTTTTCTTCAATAAGGTGGGTAAATTTTCTATATTTCTAAGTACGAATACATGCTAGATTGGAATGAAAAAATGATGCATGAAAAAGATTAATAAGAGTACACATTTAATTGGAGATTTGAGCTATAAATTAAGTGGAATGTGGGTGTGCAATTGTATGTGATTTGATTAGTAAAAATCTAAGTTTTGTGTGAATTAATTATAACCATGGATTGTTAAAGAAAGTTTCATTTCTACATCACAAATTATATACACAAAGTTAGTAGATTGACAATGTTACTTCATGTGATTAAATGGATCTTTGTGTTATATGGAAATAAATGAATTAAGATATAGATTTGTATATTTGGTAAAAGATTAAAAATAGGAAATTAATGTGTAGTTTGCTAATAAAGAGATTAGTGGCGTTAATTGTTGAGAAATGTTGAAAAAGAAGAAATGTGGTAGTGATAGTTCACAATTCAAATTAATTGTATGAAAAATATGTTTTGATTATTGAAAAAATTATTTTTTATTGTACTGGAATATAACTTATGATGATATTAGTCAATCTGGAATTCTACAGTTAATTTTATAAAAACAAAATGAAATGAGGACTTGTTGAATATCGAATTGTTTCAATAACAGAGGGAATTGTATTAAAAAGAATTTGAGTTGTACGTTGACAACCTGAGCACGTAGCTCAAGTGGTCAGAGCGTGCGGTTGGGTTCTCACAAGTCACTGGTTCGACTCTTGAGAATACCATCTTTTATGTGCGTTTTCCTTTAAATCCAATCAGTTCCGAACCGAGAGTATTTAACTCTCTGGTTCTCTCTTATACCGCAAAGCACAAGTGACCACATGGTCAGAGCGTGCGGTTGGGTTTCCTGTGGTGCTGGGTTCGAATCTTGGCTTCGACAAGATTTAAAAACTTATTTTTTTGAGTGTTTTAGTGATCGGAAAATTATGAGAAAAATATGATTATTCTTCTAAAAATATGTAGGACTTATGAAAAATAATTTGGGAATTATTTGCATGAAATAAAACATGATTTGAGAATAAAATGTGTAAATAGAACTATGGTTCTATATTTATATTTTTGTGAAATTATATCTTGCAAACAGAATTTGAAATGAAGGATTAGAAGATTAATATAGTAAAGAAAGAAATTTTATTGTGTGATGGATGTGAATTATTCTCATTTGAGAATAATGTGAAAAATATGAAATGTGAATATTCGTTAGTGATGTGAATTTCAATGTGAAATTAATAACTGATGAAGTATATAAATTCCATGTATGATTATGGACTATTGAATAATTCAGAGATCATGCTATTGAAAAAGAAATCTGTTTGATTATGAATATGAATTTATGAGTTAGAAATGCTTAATTTAGAAATTGTGAATTGGAATTGAAACAAAAGAGTAGCTAAGTCTCCCCCGGCATTTGGAAAAGAATGAAATGAAATATTGAAATGAAAGACCAAGGTTGGTCATGTTTGAATAAATGAATAAGTCCGGTTTAGTGAAGAGGCTAACTCTAGAGCTTTGATTTTATTCATGATTCTAATAAAAATTAAGAATAGTGCATAGTGAAGACGTGATGAAAGTGAGAGAAAACACGAGTACGAGAACTAGACTTTACGGTGCGGGTGTGTGAGCCACAGAATGCATGCTTGATGAGTCAAGACATGGCGTGGGCACAACTCACTAATGATCGGACTTTAGCCATGCTTGTGGGATGTTTGGTGACTGCAAGAGGATCGTGTGCCATGAAGGAGGCTGAATTGCCACAGAGTGCATGCTTGACGAGTCAAGACATGGCATGGGGTTCCCCTCCAGGTTTTCTGTACTCGTGCTTGTACTCATAGATCATCTAGGATACTCACCGTTGTTACAGTAGTAGATTAAGTCATGGCAAAGGATTGGACCCTACAAAGTTGAAGAACGATTAAGAAGCTTGCCCTCGGATCTATGTAGTATGGGATGCATAGAATCCGAACAAGTGCGCATTAGTGTCATCTAATATAAATAATTGCATTAAGAACTAAGTGCACAATTACAACACGACATCAATAGGGTAGTCCCTTTAGTTTGATATGTGACAAGTTTGTGTTTGTTAAATATGGAAAATAAGTTATACTATTTCCGGCATAGAGAGGATGGCCGTGTATAATGTTCGTCGGTTGAATAAACTGACGTACCCACAGTCTTATATGCAGGTAAGTGACATGATAAAGATTAAAGAGAAACGGATGCTTAAAGATTATTCAATGTTGTTGTACATTTATTTAAATATTGCAATTTTTACTTCCGCTGTGCAGTGTAAATTGTAATGTTTTACTTGTAACTCTGATGTAAAGTGAAAAGTTCAAATTTTCTTGTAAAATTGTACTAAATGAAGTGGAAAGATCCTGTGAAACTCTCGAATTCAGTTGTATTTGGGATTCGGGGCGTTACAGAGTGGTATCAGAGCCACGCTTCACACTTGTACAAATTTATAAGAAACGACACCCTAGAGGTGGACATTAGAGTGTGTGTTTAAGTCTAGAGATTTAAATGTAAGTGACTTACATTTGTATTGCTCTATGACTTATGCTTCTTCCTCTTTATTTCTAAGTTGGCTGATCACTTCGACCCTGCTGGAGACGACGATTGGCATATCATCGAGGAAGAGTACCATCCTGGACAAGCAGATTTCGAGGAAGAGTACTACCCAGGGCAAGCAGATTCTGACGGAGAAGAATGGCCTGAATCCCGAGAGATCACCCCACCTCCGGATTCATCTGATGACTCTTCTGATGAAGAAGAAGAACCAGTTCCAAATAGTCTTGTGATATCTCTTCAGAGGCAGGTAGAGACACTGCGAGAGAAAGTCGAATTATTGGAGGCTCAATTGGCAAAGCGTAAGGAAGACTTTTCTGTTCTCAGTCATCGGGTATGGGAACTCGAGAAGAGGAAGAATTTGACCGATGTGCTGAAGGAAGAAGTTGATGAACTACGGGGAGAACTTCGAGAAGCGAAGAGGAACCGTAGGAGTTAGACTGTTGTAGCTTTTACTATTTTCATTCTGATGTCAAGAAATGTTTTTCAATTCGAATGTATAAAGTTTGAAATTCAATGAAATGCAAGTTGATTTAAAATTCATGTCTTATACTTCGAATTTAATGGATCTTTTGCATCAGAATATGTCTAGAAGAGGAGCTAGAAACGGGAAAGGTCTGGATCTTGAAACGGAACTTGCGAGGGTCTATCAAACGCTCAATGCCGTGGCTATGAATCAGAACTAAGGAAGGGGACCTGCGAATCCGGTGCCTGAAGCGATTAAACTAGTGGAATCGTTTAAATGAATGAAACCACCTGTATTCGAAGGAAAGTCAAACACTGATGCGGCTGACAACTGGATTCGTCAAGTGGAGACGATCTTTGAAGTGCTAGAGACCCCCGAGGGCAGTAAGGTGAAGTTGGAGACTCTACAACTTGAGAAGGATGCGGCTGTTTGGTGGCTGTCGATGAAGAGGACAATGGGAGGCATAGTTCTTGGCTGGAAGGAATTTCTAGAAGAATTCCGCAGTCACTATTTCTCCTCCGATGTTCAAGAGAAGAAGGCTATGGAATTTCTATCACTATAGCAAGGCGGCATGTCAGAGAGAGAGTACGAGACCAAGTTTACTCAGCTCTCTAGGTATGCTCCTGAATTAGTGATGGATGAAGCTAAGAAGGCTCGTAAGTTCGAGCATGGATTGAGGCCGAGCTTGAGGTCCCGGATGATACCTCTTGGTATCAGAAGATTTGACAAGTTGGTCAAGAGAGCAGCAGCGACGGAAGCAGATATGGAGCAGTTTCATGTTGTTCAGAACCGGAGGAACAACTGGCAGTCTGAAAAGAGGCCCGCCAATTCTGGGAGTTTCAAGGGGCAACCATCTGCACAAAGGTTCAAACCGACAGGGGCGAACGCTATTAGTGTGGCTGGAGGACCTGGGAACAATGTGGTGAGACCTCCTGCGGTAACTTGCTTCAACTGTGGTGAAACGGGACATTATCAATCTCAATGTCTTAAACCACAGAATGGTAATCGCAATGTACCAACGCAGCAGACTGGGAAGAGACCGTACCAACCAGGGTGAGTATTTGCCTTGACGGAAGCTGATGCTGATGAGGTTGATCATGTCATCACTGGTACGAGGGCTGATGTTTAGAGGTTTTTGTCATTTCTTTTTCCCGTTTATTAAGTGAACTGTTACGTAATGAGTGTGTATTATGTAACAGGAGAACTTTATCTTAATGGAATGAAAGCTGTTGTGTTGTTCGATACTGGATCCTCTCATACTTTTGTGTCTCCTAAATTTGCTAAAGTGTTGGGAGTTGAACCGAAAATTTTTCCAGGTAAGATCTTAGCAGTAGCTACTCCATCAGGGGAAACTTTAACCACTGATCGGTACTATGCTGATTGTGAGATTGTGATTGGAGATAGAATCTTTGGGATTGATCTGATCGAGCTGACTATCTTGGGAGTCGATGTTATCATTGGCATTGATTGGATGTCGGTGTACAGTGCAAGCATCGAGTGTAAAACCAAGACGGTAACAATGAAGGCTCCAGGTGGACCTGAAGTCACTTTCCAAGGAAAGAAGAAGTGTTCTAAGCTGGTGGAAGCTATCCGTAAGGAAGAGACTCCTGTAGAAGTGCAAGGGATTCTTGTGGTTCGGGACTATCCAACTGTGTTCTTAGATGATTTTCCTGGGTTACCCCCGCATCGTGATGTAGAGTTTCATCACTGTTCAACCGGGAAGTGCACCCATTTCTAAGGCACCATATAGGATGGCTCCAGTAGAACAGGATGAGGTGAAACGGCAGATTGAGGGACTGTTGGAGAAAGGCTTTATTCAACCTAGTGCGTCACCTTGGGGAGCACCAGTGCTTTTGGTAAAGAAGAAGGATGGATCGATGAGAATGTGCATCAATTACCGGGAGCTGAATAAGGTCACTGTTCAGAATAAGTATCCTATTCCCCGAATTGATGACTTGTTCGATCGTCTACAAGGAGCAGCTGTTTTCTCCAAAATAGATCTTCGATCAGGATATCACCAAGTTCGAGTGAAGGCTGAAGATGTGCACAAAACTACATTTAGAACTCGACATGGGCATTACGAATTCTTAGTTATGCCATTTGGAGTGACGAATGCACCCGCAATCTTCATGGATTTGATGAACAGAGTTCTGAGGCCATTCATTGATTATTTCGTCGTGGTGTTTATCGACGATATTCTCGTGTACTCCAAGTCAGAAGAGGAGCACACCGAGCATCTGGCAGCAGTTTTGAAGAAGCTGGAAGAGCAGGAGTTGTATGCCAAGCTATCCAAGTGTGATTTCTGGAAATTTGAAGTGGCATTCCTAGGTCACATCCTTTCTAAGGAGGGAGTGGCAACTGACCCTCAGAAGATAGAGGTAGTGAAAGATTGGGCTAGGCCTACTACAGTGAAGGAAGTCAGAAGTTTTCTTGGGATGACTGGATACTGCAGGAGATTCATTCAAGGTTATGCTCAGATAGCCGTGCCGCTTACTGAACTGACCAAGAAGAATGTGAACTTCAAGTGGACTGAGCAATGTAAGGCAAGCTTTCAGGAGTTGAAAGAGAAGCTGACTACTGCACCTATTTTGGCTTTGCCTAGAACAGGTGTTGAGTATGATGTTTATAGCGATGCTTCACATTATGGGCTTGGTTGTGTCTTAATGCAAGAAGGAAGAGTAATCGCTTATGGGTCTAGACAACTACGACCGCATGAGAAGAATTACCCGGACTCATGATCTGGAGTTGGCTGCGATTATCTTTGCCCTAAAGCAATGGAGGCACTACGTGTACGGAGAGAAATTAAACATGTACACGGACCACAAGAGTTTGAAGTACATATATCAGCAGAAGGATCTAAATTTGAGGCAGCGAAGATGGTTGGAAGTGCTCAAGGACATGCGACCTGAGATCAAGTATCATCCTGGGAAGGCTAATGTTGTTGCTGATGCACTTAGTCGCAAGAGCAGTTTAGCCAGTTTGATTACAACTCAGAAGCATCTGATTGAGGAATTGGATTGAGCAGGTATTGAAGTTGTCTTGTAAGGATTGGGAGCATCTTTAGCTCAGTTGAGGCTTCAGCCTACACTGAATGCAAGGATCATTGCAAGTCAGGGGGTTGATGCTGATATCTTGGAGATGAAGGAGCAGGTTGGTGCTGGCTGGTTGCCCGGATTTCAAATCAGGGACGGAGTGCTGTGGTTTGGAAATAGACTGTGTTCCAAATCAGGCGGACCTGAAAGAGAGTATTCTTCAGGAGGCGCATGCTACTCTTTTATTAGTACATCCTGGGAGTACTAAGATGTACAAAGACATCAAAAAGCATTTCTGGTGGTCAGGTTTGAAGCGGGATGTGGCTGAATTTGTGGCAAAGTGTGAGGTTTGTCAGCAAGTCAAAGCCGAAAATCAGAGACCCGGAGGTCTATTACAGCCGTTACCTATTCCAGAATAGAAGTGGGATAACATCAGTATGGATTTCATTACGGGACTGCCTAAGAGTCCTAAAGGCAATGATGCGATTTGGGTTATAGTCGATCGACTAACCAAGTCCGCTCACTTTTTGGCGATGAAACTCACTGCTTCGATGGACAAGTTAGCTGAGTTGTATGTTGGCGAGATCGTCCAGCTTCATGGTGTTCCGTCAACTATTGTGTCTGATCGAGATGCGCGGTTTACTTCACATTTCTGGAGGAGTCTTCAGACAGCTTTGGGTACCAAGATAGATTTCAGCACTGCTTTTCATCCGCAAACCGATGGGCAGACCGAGAGAGTCAACCGTATTCTTGAGGATATGCTTCGGTGTTGTATACTAGACTTTGGAGGCAGTTGGGAAAGGCATTTACCTTTGATAGAGTTTGCCTACAACAACGGTTTTCAGTCTAGCATCGGGATGGCGCCGTATGAAGCTTTGTATGGCAGGAAGTGCAGGACGCCTGTTTGTTGGTTTGAAGTTGGGGAGCATCAGTTGTTTGGTCCTAAGCTTATGCAGCAAACCTCTGAGAAGATTGTTCTGATCAGGAAAAGGTTGGTAGAAGTTCAGAGCAGGCAGAAAAGCTATGCAGACAACCGGAGAAGGGACCTTGAGTTTGAGGTTGGTGACGTTGTCTTTCTGAAAGTATCACCCAGTAAAGGTGTGGTTCGATTTGGCAAAGGCGGGAAATTAGCCCCGAGGTTTATAGGCACGTACAAGATATTGAAAAGGATCGGGAAAACCGCTTACCGGCTTGAATTACCGGAAGAGTTATCTCAGGTGCATAATGTCTTTCATGTGTCTATGCTGAGAGGTTATATTCCAGATCCGAGTCATCATTTGCCTGAAGTGCCGGAAGGTTTGCAGTTGGATCTGAATTACATCGAGTCTCCTGTCGAGATTGTTGATCGTCGAGAGAAAGTCTTGAGGAATAAGACGATACCGATGGTCAAGGTAGTCTGGAGAAACCACTTGGTTGAAGAGGCTACTTGGGAGTCTGAGGAGAGGATGTTAAAGGACTATCCTGAGCTTTTTGCTTGATTGTATCTTTGTATCTTTTTGTTCTTGTTGTGAGTGTTTGTTTTCTCGCTCTTGACGGTAGTTCCGGGGACGGAACTATTCTAAGGAGGGAGTGTTGTAATGCCCCGATTTTTCATTTATGAAAAAATTATTTCATTTTGTACGTAGTGTGCACGTGCAATATTTTTGGTTGAATTAAATGTTATGATTATTTTCCTTATGATGAGTATAGATTTTTTTAAATATGTGCTTGTAATTATTTTTATAAAGCCTTCTTTCAATTAGACAAAAAACCTTTTCTTTTTAAAAGCCCAAAGTTAATTTAATTTATTATTTTTATAATAATTACTTTGGCCCATAAACTAAAACCCATGAGTCAATTTATTTTTTAAATACAACTTGTCATGTAGGATACAATTTGGAGATTATTTTTTTACAAAAATAAAATGTACAAATTTTGGAGACCAAGTTGCATGCACGTGCATTGCACGTACACGTGCAATATGCACATTCCTATGCATGGCCGGGATTGCTTCTTTTGGAGGGAAACCAAAATTTGAGTGGGATCATGGTGTGGTGGTTACTTGATTATGGGTGGTTAGTATAACTCCTCCTTAAATCTTAGCCATTTGTTCCTAACTCCTACTTCAATCTTAGCCATCCATTCTCCTTGATTTTTAGTATAAATACCCCCCTCTCCCATGGCTAGTTATTCTTGTACTAAATAATTCCTCCAAATCTATAGTCTAAAATACAATTATCTAGTAGTTAGTAAGTGAGTAAAAGATTGAGAAGTTGTGTGGGATTTGTCCTTGCATCATCCAAGAAGAGGGAGGCCGGCTTTCGAAGAGGGGCTCACGGTTTGGCATTGGGGAGTGCTCGGGTGTGGCTTGTGCGCGCGTGTACAAGGAGGAGGAGCATTCGTTTGCAAGGACATTCGTTTAGGAGTTCGCAAATTGTACTTTTCTTCGATAAGGTGGGTAAATTTTCTATATTTCTAAGTAAGAATACATGCTAGATTGGAATGGAAAAATGATGCATGAAAAAGATTAATAAGAGTACACATTTAATTGGAGATTTGAACTATAAATTAAGTGGAATGTGGGTGTGCAATTGTATGTGATTTGATTAGTAAAAATCTAAGTTTTGTGTGAATTAATTATAACCATGGATTGTTAAAGAAAGTTTCATTTCTACATCACAAATTATATACACAAATTTAGTAGATTGACAATGTTACTTCATGTGATTAAATGGATCTTTGTGTTATATGGAAATAAATGAATTAAGATATAGATTTGTATGTTTGGTAAAAGATTAAAAATAGGAAATTAATGTGTAGTTTGCTAATAAAGAGATTAGTGGCGTTAATTGTTGAGAAATGTCGAAAAAGATGAAATGTGGTAGTGATAGTTCACAATTCAAATTAATTGTATGAAAAATATGTTTTGATTATTGAAAAAATTATTTTTTATTGTACTGGAATATAACTTATGATGATATTAGTCAATCTGGAATTCTACAGTTAATTTTATAAAAACGAAATGAAATGAGGACTTGTTGAATATCGAATTGTTTCAATAACAGAGGAAATTGTATTAAAAAGAATTTGAGTTGTACTTTGACAACCTGAGCACGTAGCTCAAGTGGTTAGAGCGTGCGGTTGGGTTCTCACAAGTCACTGGTTCGACTCTTGAGAATACCATCTTTTATGTGCGTTTTCCTTTAAATCCAATCAGTTCCGAACCGAGAGTATTTAACTCTCTGGTTCTCTCTTATACCGCTGAGCACAAGTGACCACATGGTCAGAGCGTGCGGTTGGGTTTTCTGTGGTGCTGGGTTCGAATCTTGGCTTCGGCAAGATTTAAAAACTTATTTTTTTTGAGTGTTTTAGTGATCGAAAAATTATGAGAAAAATATGATTATTCTTTTAAAAATATGTAGGACTTATGAAAAATAATTTGGGAATTATTTGCATGAAATAAAACATGATTTGAGAATAAAATGTGTAAATAGAACTATGGTTCTATATTTATATTTTTGTGAAATTATATCTTGCAAACAGAATTTGAAATGAAAGATTAGAAGATTAATATAGTAAAGAAAGAAATTTTATTGTGTGATGGATGTGAATTATTCTCATTTGAGAATAGTGTGAAATATATAAAATGTGAATATTCGTTAGTGATGTGAATTTCAATGTGAAATTAATAATTGATGAAGGATATAAATCCATGTATGATTATGGACTATTGAATAATTCAGAGATCATGCTATTGAGAAAGAAATCTGTTTGATTATGAATATGAATTTATGAGTTAGAAATGCTCAATTTAAAAATTGTGAATTGGAATTGAAACAAAAGAGTAGCTAAGTCTCCCCCGGCATTTGGAAAAGAATGAAATGAAATATTGAAATGAAAGACCAAGGTTGGTCATGTTTGAATAAATGAATAAGTCCGGTTTAGTGGAGAGGCTAACTCTAGAACTTTGAATTTATTCATGATTCTAATAAAAATTAAGAATATTGCATAGTGAAGACGTGATGAAAGTGAGAGAAAACACGAGTATGAGAACTAGAGTTTACGGTGCGGGTGTGTGAGCCACAGAATGCATGCTTGATGAGTCAAGACATGGCGTGGGCACAACTCAGTAATGATCGGACTTTAGCCACGCTTGTGGGATGTTTGGTGACTGCAAGAGGATCGTGTGCCATGAAGGAGGCTGAATTGCCACAAAATGCATGCTTGACGAGTCAAGACATGGCGTGGGGTTCCCCTCCAGGTTTTCTGTACTCGTGCTTGTACTCATAGATCATCTAGGATACTCACTGTAGTTACAGTAGTAGATTAAGTCATGGCGAGGGATTGGACCCTACAAAGTTGAAGAACGATTAAGAAGCTTGCCCTCGGACCTATGTAGTATGGGATGCATAGAATCCGAACAAGTGCGCATTAGTGTCATCTAATATAAATAAATGCATTAAGGACTAAGTGCACAATCACAACACGACATCAATAGGGTAGTCCCTTTAGTTTGATATGTGACAAGTTTGTGTTTGTTAAATATGGAAAATAAGTCATACTATTTCTGGCATAGAGAGGATGGTCGTGTATAATGTTTCGTCGATTGAATAAACTGACGTACCCACAGTCTTATATGCAGGTAAGTGACATGATAAAGATTAAAGAGGAACGGATGCTTAAAGATTATTCAATGTTGTTGTACATTTATTTAAATATTGTAATTTTTACTTCCGCTGTGCAGTGTAAATTATAATGTTTTACTTGTAACTCTGATGTAAAGTGAAAAGTTCAAATTTCCTTGTAAAATTGTACTAAATGAAGTGGAAAGATCCTGTGGAACTCTCAAATTCAATTGTATTTGGGATTCAGGGCGTTACAGTAATAAAATTTAAACATATAAGCCATACTCCAACATATTTAGAAGAATTCAAAATACATATAAAAGAACTAATGTAAAATAATTACACAAGAAAATCACAAAGTCCACTTCATCACCAGCATTCATAGTAAGGAATCACTTAGAAGAAAAAAGAGGCAAATCTAGAATGGTAGTAAATTATAAGGAACTAAATAAAAAATACTAAAATATTTGGATATCCGTTACTAGATATTTATATACTACTAAACACAGTAAGAATAAAATAAATATACTCAAAATTCGGTTGCAAATCATGGTTTTATCATATAAAACTAATAGAGGAAACAAAGCAATTAACAACATTCAGCACACCACAAGAATTTTATGAATGGAACATATTACCCATCGGATATAAAAATAGTCCAGGAGTATTTCAAGAATATATGGTTAAGATATTTTTAAAATACTATAATTTTATACTAGTATATGTAGATGATATTTTAATAGGATCCGTAAAAGAAGAGCAACATAAAGAACATTTACTAAAATTCATAAAAATAGTAAAAATACAAGAATTATATTATCAAAAAAGAAAATGGAGTTATTTAAATAGAGATAGAATTCTTAGGAACAAAAATATCACACGAAGAAATAGAACTACAGTCACACATATTTGAAAAAATAATGACATTTCCAAATGTCCTAAAAAAAGAGAAGTACAAGCCATAATTTGACTGCTAAATTAAATAAGAGAATGCATATCAAATTTATCAGCAAAAACAAATTGGTTACAACAAAAACAAAAAGATGTCAAGAAATGGGAATGGAGCCCAAAGGATGAAGAAAAAAATTTAAACAATAAACTTTAGAATTAAATAAACTAAGATTACCTATTAGAGAATGTTCATGAATAATAAAAACATATGCATGTGAAGATAATTGGGTAGCAATATTAAAATTTATTGAAATATGTGAAAAAGAGGAAAGATTAGCCAGATTTACTAGTGAATCATTCACACAGACCCAAAAAAATTACTACATAAATGAAGAACTATTAGCAATCTTAAAAGCTATAAAAAATTTTGATTATTCATAATACATACAAAATTTACAGCAAGGACAGATAATACACAAGCAAATAGTTGGATTAACAAAATAAAAGACACAACTATAGCAAATAAAAAATTGATAAGATGACAAATGGAGTTAGCACATTATGACTTCACAATAGAAAATACAAGGGAAAAGATAACGTTTTAGCCGTTTTTCTATCAAGAAGTTGGTAATTTCATTTTCTTGCAAAATGAAAAATAGAGTCCAGCAAATAGAACATGATATTGTCTTTCTCAAGAAAACTGTGGAGCAATTAAAGGAAGAATTTAACTAATTACAATTGCAAATATGTGCACTTCAGAATATATTTTGTCACCACATAAATGTAGAACATATTGAGAAAATGAGTGAAGGGAGTGAACCCATCAACTTGCAAAATACAAGTGAAATTACAAAAATGGCTACACAAGCGGTAAGCTCCACATCCATACAACCAACTACCTACAAAAAGAGTTTACTCTCAGATCCTCCAAAATATTCCATGAAGGATTTATTTTTACAATATATTGAGATATTGCCAGACAACCCAGGTAAATCAATTTATCAAAACTATTTATCAGCAACATATGAACAATGCAATTATATCCCCAATAGCAAATCCAAAGACAATAAGAGTGGTATTCAAAAGAGGGCTTATTCACTGCATATATCCATCCAGGAAATACGAAGAACTTAGCCAACTTCCAAAAGAGATATATAGATCTGCTAAAAGTTATTTTGGAATTACAAAAGCCTCCAAAATATATGTTCGAGTATTTTCAGCAATTCCGAAATTTCTTGAAGATGACGAAGAATTACCTGCTGAGCATATTATAAAGATAGGGATGACTACACAAGTCCTGTTTGGAGTAACTAATATCATACCATATAAAACTGAAGAATTTGGAAAATTAATCCTAGATAGAAAAGTTATGAGATCTAGAACAATGTATTGCGAACAGAAAGACATACAAAATAAAGACAATAACATATGGAAATATGATAGCCATGACCCACAAAAATTCATGATCTACAACATAGCAAAGATTAAACATCCACAGTTAAAGAAAGAAGTCTTTAATAGCTGATATCAAATTTTAGATAAAGGAGTCATGACAATGACAGAAGAGATAGTTGTCCACTACTGTAGATTGATGAGGACAGAACCACAATATAAACGTGAACAATGCGGGAAAGGATAAGATAAGGCTGATGAAGAGTTATTCCTTATGTGAGTGAAGCACGTGAAGATGTTGGCCATAAAGGAATCTCTTCTAATGCAACGTAAGCATTGACGAAATATTTACATATGATGTAAGCAGTGCTGTAATCAAAGCAATAATTGCCACTTAGAGGGGCAAATGTGCAAATTTCGTTTTTCTAGGTTTTCAAAACAGTACCGGCTAATAATAGAGGGATTATTCTTTTTTTTTTAAATCTCAATTAAGCTGGTTTTATTAAATTTCCAAGTATAAGGATATATATATATATATATGTAAAGATATATGTAAAAGAGGTATTTTACAAATCTATTCAACACCTTAATTTCTTGGAATCCTAACCTATTTAAAGTGGGGTGCAGCCATCTTTTTACTGCGCAACAAAAAGGTATTTATTATTATTATTTTCTTGGAGATTTAAAGCGAGGATCTTGATTTCTTGCGAAAGGAAAGATTTTCTTATTCTCTTTATCTTTCTTCGGTTGATTCTTCAATAAGATGAGTGACATATGTTTGTTTTCTTATTGTTCTGAGCATGTTGTATTTTATCTATTAGAAAGTATGTTAAATGATGGTATGAAGATGTAATGAATTTTGATGAGCAGAAGAACTAAAAAGCGAATCTTTCCATGAAACTATACTATTGATGACCAAAACCCTATTGTGCTGACTTGTGATTGTTAAAGAATCTAATAGAAATCATAGATAGGTTGATTTCCTTCATATACTTGTTGTTTTGATTTGTTATACTGACTTATATGATGATTGTTGCAAGAATTGAATAAAACCTAACCTACTATTGAGTATGCATGTATATACACTATGTTTGACAAATTTTGATGTGCAAACTTGATTACCTACATGTTGTAAGTGCTTATAGTCATGAGTATGTTGTTTTGTATCATGTTCTCATTAATTTGATTGCATATAAAAAGTTATAGGTTGTAAATTGCACAAAATGAATAAAGTAGGGTTATCCACTGTGTAAGTATGCATATATGCTTTGTTTGATATTATTGATGAATAAAACTTGATTGTTTGCATGTTATAATTGTATATGTTCATGAGTAACTATGTAAATGATTGGGTATGTATATAAAAAGTTAAAGAAGAATTTATTGAATAAAAAAGATTGAGTTTGAAGCAAAAAGAAGGGGGTGTGTTTCGGGTCTGTTTGTGTGCACGCCGAAAGTTTGTTTTGGTGATTTTGTGGAATTTTCGAATCGAGTTTGGTTTGCTTGGATACAGAGATTGGATTAAATAATATGTTTCTTATATAAGATGTTTTCTTGATGTTTTTAACTGATGTACACACACCCATAATTACACAAACACATATATACACATCCACATTTATATACACACTGTTTTGAAGATTTTTGTGAAATTTGACAAAGTTTTGATTGGATTTCAATTGTTTTGATTCTGAGATAGTTTTAAACATCTTACTACTCTTATTTGATGGGGGTTTTGATGATTAAACACCTGTAGGATCATATATATACATATACTCATATATACTTTACTGATTTTGAAGATTTTTGTGAAAAATTTGTAATTTGAGATCTTGATATGTTTTGATGTATTTTAATAACTCCTATATGTTATACGAGATATGTTTTATCACCTCAGGAAATTTAATTTTGTTTTTACAAAGATTTAATCGAGTATCAGTCGAAACATGCACAAAACAACCCAACCTGGCTGTTAGCAGGTCACGGTCGACCGTCATACCCCTATTTTGAAAATCTTGAATTGACAGTCGACTGCTCTATTTGAGCGGTCGACCGACACTTGTTTCGTTTGGCTGTTTTGTTGGATTTTCTTCGTTTTTTTTAACAGTTATTTCTTCGATATTATGGATTATTACTCTACTGTTGTAAATGATATTTTTACTACAGATTACAGTATTTTACAGAGAGTTGTATTTTATTTATAATAGAGTTTTAAATGTATTCTTATGACCTTATTAAGTGAGTTATATGTGTTTTCAAAAGAATTGATGTTTTGTGATATTCTACGACTTAAAAATATGGTTTTCCGTTATTTAAAGGATTTAATATTTAATTTGAATTCTGCAATTTTATGAGCACATTAAATGAATTTGAATTTTGTTGATTTAAAAGGTTTTCTTATTATAAACGTTTTGATGATGGATTTGTGAGTTTTATTGGAAGTTTTGGTGTTGATTTTCGTTTTGTGAATCTCTAGGAGTTGAGTGGGAGTCCTGTGAACCGGAAGATGAGATTTTGTGGATTTAGACCAGTGGGTTCTTGGATTTGTTGTTGTGGAATTAAGTCCGGCGGGACACACTAACTCTAGAGAAAGGGAATTTTTGTGTTTTAACAATAACCAACTTAAGGACAGGCACTAGTTGAGATGTGATGGAACTTGGAAAACATAAGTATATGCTCTTGGTTTAGGTCCAACGGCTGCGTTCCAGGACTTGTGTGTTGTTCTGTCTCGAGAGGACATTTGTATGTTCGTGTGTCGAGGGTCTGTAGGCCTATTCATGGAGCATGCAGGGTGCATTCGCGTGTTGAGGGTCGGCGGGCCTATTCACGGAATGTACCAGGTGTATTTGCACGTCGCCTATTCATGGGGTACACGGCAAGGGGGTGATTCTCTTGTTTTGTTGATCTATTCTTACATGATGCTTGCACGTCGAGAATTGTGATACCTATTCGTGGAGTATTCTGGATCTTGTTTCCGTCACCGTAGTAGAATTAGTTGCATAACGAGGGATTTAACCTTATAAATTGGAGAATGACAAGGGCCTGCACTAGACCTATGTATTGTGAGATGCATAGAATCTGACAAGTATGCATTAGAGAGTCAGCATATAGTATTGATGTTTTCTTGACTTGGTTTTATGCATGATGTTTCTGTTTTCCTACACTTGACACTTAGCCTAGTTTCACTTGACGTTTTCATATTTTATTTATTATTATTTATTATTTTATTTATTCTTGATGTTGGTACATGTTGTTTAGGACTTTATCTTTTATGTTTTATTCATGTTGTATTTTTTTTTATGTCACTCACACCGTTATGGTTGACCCCTGTAGTTTTGGGGGTTAGGGTTATCTATAGCCTCATATTTTACAGTTAGGTGCCTATAGCTTGGAATTTGGATGCTTGTGGTAGAATGATGATTATGGCTTATGTAAATTGTAAAAGAATGTGTTGTAAAATAAAAAATTGTAATTCAAGGTGTTTGATTTTCGCTGTGTTTTGTAAAGAATTAATGTAATAAAAGTTGGAAAAAAACCTATCTGTGTTTGGCTATGTTTACTATTACAATTGAGGTTGATGCTGGGAATTGTGCCATATATTTCTGAGATATCATATTGAAAATTCGGGGTGCTACAGATAATCCCCCAAAAAATTCTACAGATGTCAAGTTTGTGTTTTCTTATCATCAAGATCCTAGTCAAGGAGATCATCATTGTCTATGTCAAGGGTAGCATTTGCTGCAATCTTCTGGATTTTCTTATATGTGGTCACCGCTTCCGTTAATGCATGACAGGTGCGAGACCAATGACCTTCATGTGAGACCAATGACCTTCATGCCAACACTTGGTTCTCTATCACTTGAATGAGGCTGATGTTGTCCTTGATTAGGAGTGAGCTGCTGGCTCAAAATGGTATGTAACTGAACAATCCCAATGTGAGTGAAGTAGATCCTTAGTGTTAAGTTGGAAAATTTCTCTGAAATGAACTTATGGTTCCCTATACTAGAGGTTACACAATGGTATTATTTATTTTCCTTGCTCAAGTTTTCAATATGATACTCGTTTGCCCATATGTCCTTTAAACTCAATAGATTTCTTCTGAAATTTCGAGAGTATAAGACATTTTGAATAAACTGCTAACTCATAGTAGATGAGTTTCATTGAGTAAAATTAAATATGCTCTACCAGAGCCTTCAATTATGTGAGCAGGACCAGCTATCGTGAATACTACGTTCGGACTAGAATTAATATTGTAGGAAGAATCATATTCTTAAGGATGGTGAGGGTAGTGGCAACATTTATGACATTTTGTAAATATTTTGGACTTTATGACAAAAGATACCATTTTGTGGGAACTTGAATAAGAAACTATTTCCTTACATTGACTTAATGGCAAAGGGTACTCTTATGTAAGAACATGAATTAATAGAACAATGCAAAATTATGAATAACATGGTCATTACTCTGCACTTTTCACTAGTATCTAGTTTGAAATGTATGATCAAACAATTTTTTTACTACTTTATCAAGAATACAAAATAAGATGATGTTACAAAACAGTGAAGTTAAAAATCCTCCAATGATGTTTTACCGATTGGAAGAAACTAATTTCACTGATTAAGACTAGATTAAGACTAGATGCTTCCTCACATACACGTCAAATATTGTATGGTTTATCAAGTCCCAATAATGTATGGTATCCCCTTACCAACATCAGATGCAAATCTATATAGTATGCTGCCGGAAAGAACATATCCATAGTAAATGAAACAGATCATGATCAAATCTCAAAATGATAGAAGCACCCAGTAAACATCATTGTCAAGGTAGTTATATTATAAACGAGCTACAACTATTTGCATGACTCTCAAAATTACTTAAAATTACAAATAAAATAGAGAAGAGATTTAATGGGCAACTGAGAAGACATACAAATAGTCTGACAGTTCAGCATTTCACACGCTAACGCCGATCAATCTCAATATCAATATTGAACCTTAAATTATCGGTCGAGGATATGCCTCTTAGAGAATGAAGTATGTATAACAACAATTTCATCAAAATAAAAGTGATAAGTCGAGCAGTTGTCTATATGGAAAAACACACCACATGCCATGATTTTTCTGTATAATTGATGCGGTTTGTTTCTGGGAGACGTGTGGATGCACCAGGTGTGAGTTCTTACTCGATTTGTATTTGAAGGAGGAAGCTACTGATCAGACGACCCTCGGCTGGCCGAGCGGTACGGGTGACAGGCTGGGGTGAGGCGAGGCTGGATGCTCGGCTCGGATCAGGGGGCTCGGATCCGAGGTCTTGTGTACCTGCAGACGGTCTATCAACACCGGGGTTTGTCCCAGTGGCAGACCCTTCGACGATCTAGTCAGTCACTTAAGATAGAGCAGCAGTAACTAGGGTTCTGAGTGGAAAAGATTGATTACCTGCAGACAGGGGGGAAGGTCTGGTATTTATAGGGAAAGCCATTCGGGTTCAGACCCGTTTGGGGCCGGATCTGGACCCGGTTGCCCAAGTGGCTGAAGCGGTGGAAAGCCGGGCAGTATAGGGCTGACGTGGCAGACACCGGAGCGGTTTCCGGGCTGACGTGGCAGAGCTCTGGGTGGTTTTCCGGTGCTGACGTGGCAGATCTGAAGGATCAGAAGGAGCGCGCATCCTAAGGGGATCCTGTGGCCTAGGACGGGCCACGTTATTCCTGACCCATATCACAAGCCCCACGCTCCTGTAGGGCTGGGTGAATCAGCCGTGTAGGAGTGACTCTTAGCGTCTGGGGGGAAGAGCATATGTTGGGGTAAGAAGTAGGATCTGTTATTTCCCGGAGAGGCCAGGGGGGTAGGAGGAAGGGACCCTTCATTGGATTTTGCGCGGGAGGCCAAGTGTAGAAGAGTCGGAGGATCGGAGCGACGGTCGCCGAGGCTTGGGGTCGGCAGACGAGCACTAGGGGTCGACGGACGAGCTCCAAGGGTCGTTGGGCGATCCCCTCGCTAGTTGGAAGAGCGAGGGGGCGCCGAGGTCTCCCGTTGGGGCTCGTTTTGCTGAGTACTCAGGGTCGGCGGCCGAGCTCCTCGCTAGTTGGAAGAGCGAGGGGGAGGCGAGGTCTTCTTCTGGGGCTCAGCTTGTTGAGCGTTTAGGGGTCGGCAGAGGAGCTCCGAGGGTCGGCAGACGATCCTCTCGCTAGTTGGAAGAGCAAGAGGACGTCGAGGTCTGTCAGATTTGGAGCTCGGTTTGCCGAGCATCTGGGGTCGGCAGAGGAGCTCCGAGGGTCGGCAGACGATCCTCTCGCTAGTTGGAAGAGCGAGGGGATGTCGAGGTCTGTCAGATTGGAGCTCGGTTTGTCGAGCGTCTGGGGTCGGTAGAGGATCCTCTCGCTAGTTGGAAGAGCGAGGGGACGTCGAGGTTTTACGAGCAGGGGACATCGAGGTTGGAAAAGCAAGGGGCGATGTTGATGCCGTGGAGCAGGAAACCTCCTTGACGAGCGTGGAGGGTCGGCAGGCGAGCCCCCTTATTTGTAGGAAAAACAAGGGGAAGTTGGGGTCCCGTTCAGCAGGGGCTCGCATGCCCAGCGTCGAGCACCGAGCCCAGAGTGCCGAGCCCAGAGTGCCGAGCCCGGAGTGCCGAGCCCGGAGTGCCGAGCCAGGAGAGCTGAGCCCTGAGGGCCGAGCCTGGGAAAGACTCTGAGATAGAAAGTGGGTGGCTAGGAGTCTGTGCCGAGCCTGGAGGGCCGAGCCTGGAGTGCCGAGCCCGGAGTGCCGAGCCCAGAATGCCGAGCCTGGAGGGCCGAGCCTGGGCATGACGGTGAGATAGCCAGTTGGTGGATAGGAGTCAGTGCCGAGCGCCGAGCCCGGAGTGCCGAGCCCGGAATGCCGAGCCTGTGCATGACTGTGAGATAGCCAGTTGGTGGCTAGGAATCCCATCCGAGCGCCGAGCCCGGAATGCCGAGCCAGGACGGCCGAGCCTGGGTATGACTGTGAGATAGCCAGTTGGTGGCTAGGAATTCCATCCGAGCGCTGAGCCCGGAGTGCCGAGCCTGGAATGCCGAGCCCGGAGTGCCGAGCCTGGGCATGACTGTGAGATAGCCAGTTGGTGGCTAGGAGTCAGTACCGAGCACCGAGTGCCGAGCGCCGAGCCCAGAGTGCCGAGCCTGGGCATGACTGTGAGATAGCCAGTTGGTGGCTAGGAATCCCATCCAAGCGCCGAGCCCGGAGTGTCGAGCCCGGAATGCCGAGCCAGGACGGCCGAGCCTGGGCATGACTGTGAGATAGCCAGTTGGTGGCTAGGAATCCCATCCGAGCGCCGAGCCCGGAGTGCCGAGCTCGGAATGCCGAGCCCGGAGTGCCGAGCCTGGGCATGACTGTGAGATAGCCAGTTGGTGGCTAGGAGTCAGTACTGAGCGCCGAGTGCCGAGCGCCGAGCCAGGACGGCCGAGCCTGGGCATGACTGTGAGATAGTCAGTTGGTGGCTAGGAATCCCATCCGAGCACCGAGCCCGGAGTGCGGAGCCCGGAATGCCGAACCCGGAGTGCCGAGCCTGGGCATGACTGTGAGATAGCCAGTTGGTGGCTAGGAGTCAGTACCGAGCGCCGAGTGCCGAGCGCCGAGTCTAGGGTGCCGAGCCAGGACGGCCAAGCCTGGGCATGACTGTGAGATAGCCAGTTGGTGGCTAGGAATCCCATCCGAGCACCGAGCCCGAAGTGCCGAGCTCGGAATGCCGAGCCAGGACGGCCGAGCCTGGGCATGACTGTGAGATAGCCAGTTGGTGGCTAGGAATCCCATCCGAGCGCCGAGCCCGGAGTGCCGAGCCTGGAATGCCGAGCCCGGAGTGCCGAGCCTGGGCATGACTGTGAGATAGCCAGTTGGTGGCTAGGAGTCAGTACCGAGCGCCGAGTGCCGAGCACCGAGCCCAGAGTGCCGAGCCTGGGCATGACTGTGAGATAGCCAGTTGGTGGCTAGGAATCCCATCCGAGCGCCGAGCCCGGAGTGTCAAGCCCAGAATGCCGAGCCAGGACGGCCGAGCCTGGGCATGACTGTGAGATAGCCAGTTGGTGGCTAGGAATCCCATCCGAGCGCCGAGCCCGGAGTGCCGAGCCCGGAATACCGAGCCCGGAGTGCCGAGCCTGGGCATGACTGTGAAATAGCCAGTTAGTGGCTAGGAGTCAGTACCGAGCGCCGAGTGCCGAGCGCCGAGCCCAGAGTGCCGAGCCAGGATGGCCGAGCCTGGGCATGACTGTGAGATAGCCAGTTGGTGGCTAGGAATCCCATCCGAGCGCCGAGCCCGGAATGCCGAACCCGGAGTGCCGAGCTTGGGCATAACTGTGAGATAGCCAGTTGATGGCTAGGAGTCAGTACCGAGCGCCGAGTGCCGAGCGCCTAGTCCAGAGTGCCGAGCCAGGACGGCCGAGCCTGGGCATGACTGTGAGATAGCCAGTTGGTGGCTAGGAGTCCCATCCGAGCGCCGAGCCCGGAGTGCGGAGCCCGGAATGCCGAGCCCGGAGTGCCGAGCCTGGGCATGACTGTGAGATTTCCAGTTGGTGGCTAGGAGTCAGTACCGAGCGCCAAGTGCCGAGCGCCGAGCCCAGAGTGCCGAGCCTGGGCATGATTGTGAGATAGCCAGTTGGTGGCTAGGAATCCCATCCGAGCGCCGAGCCCGAAGTGTCGAGCCCGAAATGCCGAGCCAGGACGGCCGAGCCTGGGCATGACTGTGAGATAGCCAGTTTGTGGCTACGAGTCAGTACCGAGCGCCGAGTGCCGAGCACCGAGCCCAGAGTGCCGAGCCAGGACGGCCGAGCCTGGGCATGAGTGTGAGATAGCCAGTTGGTGGCTAGGAATCCCATCCGAGCGCCGAGCCCGGAGTGCGGAGCCCGGAATGCCGAACCCGGAGTGCCGAGCCTGGGCATGACTATGAGATAGCCAGTTGGTGGCTAGGAGTCAGTACCGAGCGCCGAGTGCCGAGCGTCGAGCCCAGAGTGCCGAGCCGGGACGGCCGAGCCTGGGCATGACTGTGAGATAGCCAGTTGGTGGCTAGGAATCCCACCCGAGTGCCGAGCCGGGAGTGCGGAGCCCGGAATGCCGAGCCCGGAGTGCCGAGCCTGGGCATGACTGTGAGATAGCCAGTTGGTGGCTAGGAGTCAGTACCGAGCGCCGAGTGCCCAGCGCCGAGCCCAGAGTGCCGAGCTAGGACGGCCAAGCCTAGGCATGACTGTAAGATAGCCAGTTGGTGGCTAGGAATCCCATCCGAGCGCCGAGCCCGGAGTGCGGAGCCCGGAATGCTGAGCCCGGAGTGCCGAGCTTGGGCATGACTGTGAGATAGCCAGTTGGTGGCTAGGAGTCAGTACCGAATGCGGAGCCCAGAGTGCCGAGCCAGGACGGCCGAGCCTGGGCATGACTGTGAGATAGCCAGTTGGTGGCTAGGAGTCAGTGCCGATTGCCGAGCCCGGAGTGCCGAGCCAGGACGGCCGAGCCTGGGCATGACTGTGAGATAGCCAGTTGGTGGCTAGGAATCCCATCCGAGCGCTGAGCCCGGAGTGCCGAGCCTGGGCATGACTGTGAGATAGCCAGTTGGTGGCTAGGAGTCAATACCGAGCGCTGAGCCCAGAGTGCCGAGCCCAGAGTGCCGAGCCCAGAATGCCGAGCCAGGACGGCCGAGCCTGGGCATGACTGTGAGATAGCAAGTTGGTGGCTAGGTATCCCATCCGAGCGCCGATCCCGGAGTGCTGAGCCAGGATGGCCGAGCCTGGGCATGACTGTGAGATAGCCAGTTGGTGGCTAGGAATCCCATCCGAGCGCCGAGCCCGGAATGCCGAACCCGAAGTGTCGAGCCTGGGCATGACTGTGAGATAGCCAGTTGGTGGCTAGGAGTCAGTACTGAGCGCCGAGTGCCGAGCGCCTAGTCCAGAGTGCCGAGCCAGGACGGCCGAGCCTGGGCATGACTGTGAGATAGCCAGTTGGTGGCTAGGAGTCCCATCCGAGCGCCGAGCCCGGAGTGCGGAGCCCGGAATGCCGAGTCCGGAGTGCCGAGCCTGGGCATGACTGTGAGATTTCCAGTTGGTGGCTAGGAGTCAGTACCGAGCGCCAAGTGCCGAGCGCCGAGCCCAGAGTGCCGAGCCTGGGCATGATTGTGAGATAGCCAGTTGGTGGCTAGGAATCCCATCCGAGCGCCGAGCCCGGAGTGCGGAGCCCGGAATGCCGAGCCCGGAGTGCCGAGCTTGGGCATGACTGTGAGATAGCCAGTTGGTGGCTAGGAGTCAGTACTGAGCGCTGAGCCCAGAGTGCCGAGCCCGGAATGCCGAGCCAGGTCGGCCGAGCCTGGGCATGACTGTGAGATAACCAGTTGGTGGCTAGGAGTCAATGCCGAGCGCCGAGCCAGGAGTGCCGAGCCCGGAATGCAGAGCCCAGAGTGCCGAGCCCGGAATGCCGAGCCAGGACGGCCGAGCCTGGGCATGACTGTGAGATAGCCAGTCGGTGGCTCGGAGTCAGTGCCGAGCACCGAGCCTTAACCTGTTTGCAAGACTTTGAGAAAGCCAGCATGTGGCCAGGAGACAGCGCCGAGCACCGATCCCGCAGTGCCGAGCCTGGAGGGCCGAGCCTAGAGGGCCGAACTAGGAAAGCAAAGCCTGGGCAAGACTACGCCGAGTGCCGAGCCAAGAGAGCCAAAGGTGCGGTTGCCGAGGCATGGGGTCGGCAGATGAGCCTAGGACTCAGTGGACGAGCTTCCAAGGGTCGGTAGGCGATCCCCTCGCTAGTTGGAAGAGCGAGGGGGCGCCGAGATCTCCTATTGGGGGCTCGTTTTGTTGGGGACTAAGGGTCGGCAGCCGACCGCAGAGGGTCGGCGGACGATGTCCTCGCTAGTTGGAAGGAGTCGAGTTCTTCTTCTGGGGCTCGGTTTTGTCGAGCATTATGGGTCGGCAGACGGGCTCCTCATGACAAGGTGAGGGCTTATGGGGCTCGCGATTCCTTCCAAGCTCCGAGCCCCTCTGCATGGCGGAGGGGTAGTTGGGACTCGCGGTGCTATCCGAGCTCCGAGCCCCTCTGAAGAAAGGAGGGTGGTTGGGGCTCGTGGTGCTACCCGAGGTCCGAGCGTCGAACCTTCTGTGAAAATAGAAGAGGAATTATTGGCTCGCGATGCTATCCGAGCTCCGAGCCCTCTTGCGATGTAGAAGGGGGTATGGCTCGCGATGCTATCCAGGGGGAGTCCAGGGCGACGATGAGGTGCCACCCCCCCTCAAGAATTGTTCGCGGGTGAGAGGGTGGTCAATAAATCGACTCGAGGCTCGGGGCGTCTGCCGAAGGTGGACGCTCTAAACCTTAATAAAAAATTTTCAACACATGGTAGTAGGTCGTAACCGAGCGTGGTGGTCGAGCGGCTTTGAAGAAAGCTGCGGCCTTGCTCCGGTTTGCTGAGCCCCCATACCAGTGAGAGACACTTGCAGGCGTAGCAGAGGGTCGCCGCCGAGCTTCAAGGTCGCGGTGCCTTGAAGAAGGTACCCGCTTTGCTCTGGGCCGACGCCGAGCTGCAGCACATGTTCTCAGGAAGAGACGGTGCAGGCGTAGCTGGCGGATGTCGCCTCGCATATTGGTTGATGAGCTTGAAGAAGCCCAAACCGTGCGAGGGACGGATGCCGAGCCCCCATATCGGTGAGAAAGACAATTGCGGGCGTAGCAGGGGACCGCCGCCGAGCGTCAAGGTCGCGGTGCCTTGAAGAAGGTACCCGCCTTGCTCGAGGCCGACGCCGAGCTCCAGCACATGTTCTCAGGAAGAGACGGTGCAGGCGTGGCTGGCGGATGTCGCCTCGCATATTGGTTGATGAGCTTGAAGAAGCCCAAACCGTGCGAGGGATGGATGCCGAGCCCCCATACCGGTGAGAAAGACAATTGGGGGCGTAGCAGGGGGCCGCCGCCGAGTGTTAAGGTCGCGGTGCCTTGAAGAAGGTACCCGCCTTGCTCGGGGCCGACACCGAGCTCAGCACATGTTTTCAGGAAGAGACGGTGCGGGCGTGGCTGGCGGATGTCGCCTTGCATATTGGTTGATGAGCTTGAAGAAGCCCAAACCGTGCGAGGGACGGATGCCGAGCCCCCATACCGGTGAGAAAGACAATTGCGGGCGTAGTAGGGGGACGCCGCCGAGCGTCAAGGTTGCGGTGCCTTAAAGAAGGTACCCGCCTTGCTCGGGGCTGACGCTGAGCTCCAGCACATGTTCTCAGGAAGAGACGGTGCGGGCGTGGCTGGCGTATGTCACCTCGCATATTGGTTGATGAGCTTGAAGAAGCCCAAACTGTGCGAGGGACGGATGCCGAGCCCCCATACCGGTGAGAAAGACAATTGCGGGCGTAGCAGGGGGCCGCCGCCAAGCGTCAAGGTCGCGGTGCCTTGAAGAAGGTACCCGCCTTGCTCGGGGCCGACGCCGAGCTCCAACACATGTTCTCAGGAAGAGACGGTGCGGGCGTGGCTGGCGGATGTCGCCTCACATATTGGTTGATGAGCTTGAAGAAGCCCAAACCGTGCGAGGGACGGATGCCGAGCCCCCATACCGGTGAAAAAGACAATTGCGGGCGTAGCAGGGGGCCGCCGCCGAGCGTCAAGGTCGCGGTGCCTTGAAGAAGGTACCCGCCTTGCTCGGGGTCGACGCCGAGCTCCAGCACATGTTCTCAGGGAGAGACGGTGCGGGCGTGGCTGGCGGATGTCGCCTCGTGCCTAGGTTGATGAGCTTGATGAAGCCCAAACCGAGCGAGGGACGGATGCCGAGCCCCCATACCGGTGAGAAAGAGAGGCTGTTCTGGCTCGTGATTCCATCCGAGGACCGAGCCTTCAGCTTGTAAGGGAAGTTGTTCTGGCTCGTGATTCAATCCGAGGGTCGAGCGCTCATCTTGTAAGGGAGCTGTTTTTGGCTCGCGATTGCATCCGAGGGCCGAGTGCGGAACATTTTCTCTATTTGCAACAAATTAAGAAGCCATAAGCTTGTTTTAAGAAAGCTGACATATTTCAACACATCAAAGTTTTACAAAAGACAAGGCACGACGTGCCGACTACAAATTGGAAAATTTACTCGGAGGCTCTCCTAAAAATGCCGCTCCCGATGGCTGTCATATAGCATGAGCGGGTAGCTTCCTGGTTCCCCCGGACTATACCCACTCCGGTTGAGGTGGGAAACTTCATCTTCTGGTGGTAGGCAAAGGGGACAGCCTGTAGGGAGCAGAGGCCCGGACGACCGAGTATCGCATTGTAGGCTGCCTTGACATTGACAACCATGAAGTCCATCGACTCGGTTCTTCGGTTCGGAGTCGTACCTGCCGTGACGTCCAGGGTGACAATCCTCTCAATCGTTACAGGGACGCCCGAGAATCCGTGCAGGGTGTACCCCGCCGGCTTTAGCTTGTCGCGGGAGAGCTTCAGGTTCTCGAAAGCTTCGAGAAACAGAATGTTGACCGAGCTTCCGTTGTCTACAAGGATTTGCCGAGCTTCGAAGTTGGCCATGCTGAGGTTGATGACGAGGGCGTCGCAATGAGGGAGCCTCACCCCCTCCAGATCCTCTCCTGAGAAGGAGACGGGGAGTTGCTGGATCTGAGGGGGGAGAGGACCTTGGACGGCGTTGACATCCCTGATGAATGCCTTGCGGGAAGTGTTGGACTCCCCTCCCATGGGTCCACCGTGGATGCAGTGTAATATGGCTTGACCCTCAGGTTCGTCAAGCTCCTGCTCTCGCTCGAGGAGCTACCGGGGAGCCCGAGGAGGAGGTGGAGTCCTCCTATTCCTTGTGTCCCTCTGTCCCCGAGCTTCCTCTCGCTTGTACTCCCGGAGGTACCCTCGTTGAATGAGGGCCTCGATCTCATCTTTCAGGGCGCGGCAGTGATCCGTGTCGTGCCCGTTGTCTTGGTGGAAGCGGCAGTAGAATCGCTGATCCCTCTTCATGCTGGTGTTGTTGGACGGACGAGGGGGGTACCGAACGAGGTCCCCGTCCTCGATTGCCAAGAGAATGGATGACACATTTTGGGTTAGCGGGGTGTACCTCTCGAAGCGAGGGACCGGCGGTACCCTCTTTATGGTGCCACCATCCTTGGGAGCCTTCCTTACTGCCTCGGCTTCTTCTGCCTTCCGTTTTCCCATCCCGGGGACATCCCTGGGCTCTTCGGGGTTGAGGGCCTCTTCCGCCCGAATGTACTTCTCGACCCGATTGAGGAGGTCGGGAAAATCGGTGGGGGGTCTCTTTGCCAGAGAGGCCTTCAACTGTTCATGGCGGACATTGTGCCGAAATACCGCGGAGGCGACGCCAGGGTCGAGGGAGGAAACTGACCTTGCCTCTGCGGTGAACCTCCGGACGAATACCCTGAGCGACTCCCCTTCCTTCTGCCTGAGCCCAAGCAAAGAAGCACTTTTCCTCTCGGCCTTCCGGCTGGTGACAAAGTGGGCCAGGAAATTGCCCTCTAGCTGGTCGAAGGAGTAAATGGAGCCGGGGATCAGTTTAGTGAACCATTCCCGAGCCGGACCCCGAAGGGTGGCAGGGAATGCACGGCACAGCAGGGATCCGAAGTGCTGTGAATCATCATCAGGGTTTTGAAACCCTCCATGTGATCAGTAGGATCTCCCTCGCCGTCATAGGTCTCGAACTGAGGTGGTCGGAAATTCCGAGGTATTTCCGCTTGGAGGATGAGGGCGGAGAAAGGAGGTCGGACAGGTCTGTACCCCTGAGCCGCTCTCGGACCGCCGTTGCCTATGTGGTCGAGGCGATCCTCCATCTCCTGGAGGCACCTTAGGAGATCGCCATCGTAATCCGGTGGGATCGTCGATGGGCGGGACACGCTGGGCTCGGCGTCCGACCTGGTTTGGGAATGGCGGACTTCCTCCTGGTTGGGGGCCCTTCGGAGGGCCCCCAGGATTTCCCTCCGGAAGTCCTGGAACTCCTGGTGAGTGACTGGGGCTCCCTCGACCCGGTTCGGTCGGTCTGAAGGTTGCCGTCTGATGCGGCTGAGCGCTGGCTTCCGTCCTTCGGGCGGTGGTCTTGGATGGTTCGGGGCCGAGTTGGAAGCGGCTCTTCCCCTGCTGCGACTAACCTGTCGGTTGATGATTACCCCCCGTAGGTCGGGCTGGGCTGGACGGGTGGCGCTCTTCTGGGGTCCCTGACGGGGAGCTCCGTGCTTGGATGTGCGTGGCTCGGCGGTGGCAAACGGCGGGGGCAAGTCCCGCTGGGGTGCGGAGGTAACAGCATTCTTGGCTTTGGGGGCCATGAGAGTTCGGCTGTTGAGGTACCTTGACGGTCGGGCTCGGGTCGGCTTCTGAAGTAGCATTCCCACAGACAGCGCCAACCTGATGCGGTTTGTTTCTGGGAGACGTGTGGATGCACCAGGTGTGAGTTCTTACTCGATTTGTATTTGAAGGAGGAAGCTACTGATCAGACGACCCTCGGCTGGCCGAGCGGTACCGGTGACAGGCTGGGGTGAGGCGAGGCTGGATGCTCGGCTCGGATCAGGGGGCTCGGATCCGAGGTCTTGTGTACCTGCAGACGGTCTATCAACACCGGGGTTTGTCCTGGTGGCAGACCCTCCGACGATCTAGTCAGTCACTTAAGATAGAGCAGCAGTAACTAGGGTTTTGAGTGGAAAAGATTGATTACCTGCAGACAGGGGGGAAGGTCTGGTATTTATAGGGGAAGCCAATCGGGTCCAGACCCGTTTGGGGCCGGGTCTGGACCCGGTTGCCCGAGTGGCTGAAGCGGTGGAAAGCCGGGCGGTATAGGGCTGACGTGGCAGACGCCGGAGCGGTTTCCGGGCTGACGTGGCAGAGCTCTGGGTGGTTTTCCGGCGCTGACGTGGCAGATCTGAAGGATCAGAAGGAGCGCGCATTCTGAGGGGATCCTGTGGCCCAGGACGGGCCACGTTATTCCTGACCCATATCAATAATGTTAGTGAAACTTTAATGCATTTTTAGAGAATGCCATCACCCATCAATCATCAGATCAGTTTAGATTAAGTTTTTTAACCTAAGTCACGAAATGAAGTGCACTTTATAGATAAATGTCCAACATTCCACTGCTTTTAAACATAAATAACCATTGTGTGTTTTGCTTTAATGATTAACACCTATTCTGTATAACATATTTAACTCATGAAATCTTTCTATTGGGTGTGAGATGGCGCCTGTCTACTAGTCGGGCTTTCCCACTTTTTGAGGTGGGAAGCCCTCAGATGATTCGATTCGATCTAATAAGTCTCTTGTGTCAGAATTGAGAAATTCTATGCCTCGAATCTTTAGCATTCTCTTATTTATCACTTATGTCTATTATTTAGGCAGAATGTTGTCGCCTACTGTCACTAAGAATCTGAAAGAAACCTCAGAGACAGAAGAAAAGGCCTGTGAAGTTGATGGCTCATCTCTAGAAAGACCTCTCTCTCCAATCTCCGATCAAGTGAACAAGATCAAAAGCACTCTGATCTCTGGGTTGGTAGGAGCCGATGCATATTTTGAGAAATCCCTCAATCACGACCTTGCCTTATCTTCCCGCATTCATTCCCTTCCCGAAAAAGAAAAGCGTAATCGTTTGGAATGAAGAACCACCGAAATTGGGCATAAACTGACCATTACACGGTGCTTGGTGTCCATGCCTATTCTATTAGTCCCTCAACTGCTATTCAGTGGTTGATGCCTAAAATTCCAAGAAAAAAACTTAACTGAAATCGTTTTTTATGTCCATTCGCTAGGTAAATGATGAATTTTTAGAGTACTTATCTTTAAGTATGGACAGTGAGTTCATTATTTGAAGTAATAGCTTGACATATATATGTTTCCATTAAGAATATGTCCACAAACATATATTTAGATTTTCTACATAAAAATACCTTAACATATCTAATATTGTTACAAATCAGTAATGAAACATGTTCTGAAATTACAAATTTATACCTTCCAAAGGCTTCTGAATATACAGGGTCATGTTAAAGTATTTATTTTTGAACAGAAGTAAAAACAACGCCAAAATATTTTGTAGACTCCTAATCATACTTTAAGACTTCATCCCTAACTAACATACAATTAACAAAATCTCATCACATGTAGCAGCTTTCAATCTAGTTTCATTATCTGTTTTTTTTAAATAAAAAAATGAAGGGTATTTGATAGTTAAACACCCTAAAGGCTAAAGAAAAAAAATACCTTGCCATATTATTCTTTAATGATAAATACCCTACTCCATATGAGTAGGTTTTACATACCCTATGAAAGTTTGTAAGGTATAAGGTTCTGAACACAAAATCCTGTGAAGCAAAACAAGTTGCGGTTTTAAAATATGAAAGATGATGAAGCTTTAGGGTATTAATCTTTTGAAAAGGATAATGAGTTCCATAATCCAATAAATAGTTTATTTATATCTAAAAGGAGGAAACATGAATGAATCTTGATACAATTCCAAACCTAGTGCCATCAACATATTCACAATCGAAACAAACAAAACAAATCATGCCCTAGATTTCTGTCCAAACCCCTTCTTAATCAAACATGGTTGAAAGATCAGATCTTGATACAATAATAAATCATAGATTACAAAGATGATATTTTTATTAAAAGATTAAGATGATTCTTTCTTGAGAGAGAAAAAAAGGCTTGGATACCTTTCTTCAGAACATCGTGCTATAGCGTGTTACAAAAATGGAGAGATCTAGCCACAAAATCCATGTGGTGTGGCTCTTTATTCATAACATATATATAGGGAGGAAGTTAGAGTTAGAGTGTGGTAGTGGGCTTGGGCCATCACCTGAATAGGTAGGTTTCGGCCGCCATCTTAATAGAAGGACATCCACCTAATATGTGATCACTATTTTACAACAAACTCTCTTTTTACTTCCAATTTTTTGCCTTTTTTCCACCACCTATTTTAGAGGGTTTGGTTATTTCTCTTGCTGCTTAATCATCTCTACTACTATAATGGGAAAAGGCCTTAGTGTAATTTGTCCTTCTACCAACCCGTGCAACACACGTGCATGAATTTTTACTTTTTAAAAAAATATGTATTTATTAAGCCGTGCAACGCACGTGTAAATTACTAGTACAAATGATGGCATTTCTCTAATATTTTTTCTTTCAATTATTTGTTTCTTTCATCTGAAGTGTGACCGGAGAACTCGGTTGATCGTGTATGATTTCTTTCCTTTATAAAATTTTGATTCTCCTTTAGGTGGAAACATTTTACAAATATGTAATATTCTTTTCTTTATAATTATTTTGTTGTTTTGCAAATATATACATGTGTTGAATTTTCTCTCTTTGTTAAGAAGAAATCAAATCTGGACTATGAAATAATTTTTTTTGTATCATTGTAAAAAAAAATTTTGTTTCCTTTTTTGTTTCCTTTTAATGAGTAGAATTTAATTTTTCTTGTTTTTCTTTGTCAATGTTCAAAATCACATCCATTAAATTTAATATTTTGATCATGACTGAAAATTAACGGCTAAGAGTTTCTATTAACAGAAAGAAATTTTGAGAATAAGCCAAACTCCTAATTTTAATGTAGAAATAGTTAGATGCAGAAAAATAAAAAGTCAATTGTATTTTATAAATACCCTACAATTTTAGATTTTTTATGCCAAATACCAGGGACATGTACAATTATTTTGCACTTAAATATCACTCACGATGGCTCATAGATGACCAAATGACCCTTCACCTAAAATCCAATTCATACTTACCAATCTTTCGCATCTCCGTTGCAACGGTCTTATAAATGCAATAATGGCAAACCCAGAGACATCAAACAAAACCATAACTTTAAAACATTCATTAGAGCATTTTAGTGGATTGTTATTTTGCCATTTTATTGTAAATTTTTGGCAAAATAACAACTACACTTGTTTATTATTTGCAAAAAAAATGAAAAAAAATAAAAAATGAACAGGGTGCTGCCTATATTGGCAGGGCATTTGACAAGTGAAAAATTATAGCAGATGTAACAAAATATTTCGTCCGTAAATTTCATTTCATTTTATTTATTTATTTGATTGGATGAAATAATTTATTTCGTCCGATCAATTTTACACTTTAACATTGGATTAGATGGAACATGTGGTTTTGTCTGGTAAAAATAAAAATAAAGTAAAATAAAATAATTGGAGGGACGGAACAAGTCCATATTTGTTTTTAAAAAATATCGTCAAAGTCCAAGTCCGTCAAATTATTTTTTAAAAAAAGTTTCGTAATAGTCGGACGGAAGTCCAATTTTTTTCATGCATTGCCATATTTTGACAATGAACAACAAATTGAAATTTTTGCCATGCCAATTGTCATTTTGCCAAATTTAACAAAATACCACTACGAAAACGAAAACGAGCCTTCGGTGTTAATTAAGAGAAAGCTTTGGTGTTAATTAAGAGATCCGGATCACGAAAACGAGCTTTCTCTACCACTCTCCCCTGTCTTCCTCCTCCAGATCCCGTCGCGCCTCCCTTTTAGCCACCTCCTCCCTTCATATATTTTCCTCCCCTCGCGTTTCCCTTCAGACCCATCTAGCTTTTCCCGTCTCTCCTGCTCCGGTCCCGGATCTCACCTTCCTCTTCCTAGCCTTCCTTTTTGGACTGGCTCTTACGCCGTGTCGCTCTCCCGTTCTGCAGCTGTGGTCCCTCTTTTGGATTTCGACGCCTCCCCCCCAGCTCCTTTTGGGCCCTTCTCGTTCTCGTTTGCGCTGGGATTGTGGCGTGTTGCTTGGCGCTTCAGATTTGGAGCTTCCCTTTCCTCCCTCTCTGGTCGTTCTAGCTGGTGCAGCTCCCCGGCTTTACCTCCCAATTTCCTCTGTCAGTCCAAGGAGCTTTGCAACGCCGCTAGCTAGCCAATCTCTGTATGTTTTTGTGATTTTGTTTTGATCCTGGGTGTTCTATAGGCTCGATTTTTGTTTTCTTGACGTTGTTGGGCGTATTGTTTTCCACCCACTTCATTTCTTCCCTCTGTCCTAGCTCCTTTGTCTTCACTTCGCTATCTTTGAGTTCTGATTGTTTTTTTTGCGTCTGACCCTTTGGGTTGGTTCGCTAGGTGTTTTAAGGTTGGATCTTCTGATCACCTTAGACTAATCTTATTTTCCTTTCGATCTTCTTCTTTACTTCTGAGAGCACTTTTTTTCAGGCACTTTCAGTGTCAATTTAAGTGTATTTTTCCTCATTTTGATCAACCAGCTTGATCACTATAGTGATTGTATTTCAGCTGTTTTTGGTCACTCTCCTTTAGGCCTCTATTTTGGTGTGGGCTTGGGCCGTTATGGACTCTTCATGGGTTGAGGTAGTAAAAAAAAGGTCTATTTGCGTTCTATCACCCTACCCCCAAGGCTTTCGTCCCATCCTAACGCTTGGCCCATTTCTAAGAAAGTTCTAGGGCGCTCTGATACGTCCTTTTACCGCCCTTTCTTCTCTCTCGCTTATTCTTCCTCTAAACGCTCCTCTTCTTCTTCACATCCCCAAGCTCTGGTCTGCTATGGTTGTCTCCAACCAGGACACCTAAAGGCATTTTGTACCTCCAATATGAAGTGTTTGTTCTGCCTTAAAACAGGCCACTCCCGTAACCGCTGCTTCTCTCTTCAACAAATTTTGGGACTCTCCATGGGTTTTCCCATTTTTGACCAAGTGTTGGCCGCCCTTGACTTCCCCTCACTTCAATCAAAACTTGCGGAGGTCCAATCCAACAAGCATAAGAGAGCCAAGTTGTCCTCCACTTCTCCTCTTCTCCCTACCCCTCCAGTCTCTCAGCGTTTAGCAGCCGAAGAGCACTCTTCACCCCAAGTGATTCCACTTTCAACCCCTTTGGTGTCAAGCGCCAGGTCACCCTCATCTTCATCCCTGCATCAGAACTTTTCGACAGATTGGTTAAGTTTGAATGCTACGGTGCTGTTTCCTTCAGTGGGGGTTCGGTCCCCAACTTTACTCTTGATTCCTTCCTCTGCAATTTGTGTAATGTGAAGGATTGGGTTTGGGCTATCAATTCATGTTCAAATGGTGAGGTGGTGATTCAGTGTCCTTCCCTTAAAATCCTAGAGGATCTTATAGCCAACAATTCGTTGGCTATTGGATCTATTAAGCTTACTATACGCAAATGGTTTCATCAAGGTCATTCTCCCCCACCTTTGATCCAGTCCCCTGTCAAAGTCACTCTATTAGGCCTACCCCCGTTCTGTGATTCTCACCGTTTAGTGGCGGACATGTCAATATGTATGGGAGATTTGCTCCGCATTACTTCCTCGTCCATGTCGGCCTCTGGATGCCTCCAAGTAGAAGCTGATTTCTATTGCTTGTCAATGCATGATAGAATCGAGGCATTCTCGTTAAGAGATTATAAGTCGTCCTTTGCCAAATCTATTATTTATCAAGACAATTCTATGGCAGGAGCGACTCCTGCTCCTGTAATTGGTGGAGTTTCTAAGCTTGCTAAGGCTCCTCCTCTTCCCAAATCTTTCTCAGTGGGAGCTTCTTCTCATTCGCATGTTCATCCTTCCAAGCTTAAGGCATCGTACAAAACACCATCTAAAAAGAACTTTCCTACCCAGCGAAGAGGTTTTAACCCCCCGTCCATCTCCAAAATTTCACCTTCTAAAGCTCACAACCTTGTCTAGATCAATCCAGACATTGCTTTTGGGAAGCTCCCTGCCTCGTCGCAAGCTGATCACATCGACCTCCTGCCTAAGCTCCATTTTCCTCCCTCGTCTAGTACTCATACTTGTAATATCCTGATTTTTATTTATGAGAATTATTATTTTGTGTTATTGATTTGTACGTTTTGTGCACGTGCAATCTTGTGATATAAAATTTTTATTATTTTCATTACATAAACAAATGAGCATACATATTGTAACACTCTGTATTGTACGATACCTGAATATATATGTATGTATGTATATTGACTGTATGCGTGCACACGATTGCAGTGTTTTGTTTGATTTTGATATCGTGGTATATGGTTAGGGTTACAGGACGGTTCATGGGTGAATTACATTCTAAAAGATGCACGAGAATGAGGAGGACCGATACTAGTATAAACGCTAGTTTTCGGTATGACGCCCATGCAAATATAACACTGTATGATGCTACAGTGGATATGTATTGCATGCACTCGTTAAAACCACTCGTCTCGCACCTGTTGGAACTCATTAAGGCTTATTTGGGCAGCCAACACAACTAACACCAAAACCATGGGCCATGAGCCATTGTCTCCCTATGCTACACCCCCGTAGAATCCGGCCCATATACCCCCTCCCTTCTCCTTCATTTCCCACTTCATTATCTCTCTTTTGCTCTGGAAATTTCAGAAAGAAAACACCTCAAGAGAAGGAGGTGAGAAGGAAGAAGAAAGTGGAGAAGAAAGATCAAGAGGAGATTTCCAAGAGAAGAAGCTTGAAGAAGTTCCTTCCACTACTACAATCAAGGGTGGGAAATTTCTCTAAACTTGAATTTCTTGTCTTTTAATTGATTTTGATTGCATGCATGTGTGCTAGGATGCATAGGATTGATCATCTAAAGGTTAAAAGTTGAAGTCAGAATTGAACTAGAAAAACTGATTCGGAGTATCATTTTGTGGATTTTCCCGAGAACAAAATATGATGAATTAGACCATGAAATTAAAAGTTTTTGTTCATATATGTGTTAGGATCATTCATGATTTATTTCAGATTTTTCTATAATCATTTGATATGCTAATAAAATCGTGAGATGGAGCTGTGTCGTAAGGCAGACTCAGAAAAAGATAAACAGAATGGTGGATATTGTATGAATTATCATGATTTATTGAAGCATGATATTGATCTGAAATTTTTAACCAGTATTCCTGAATGCATTTTGATTATGTAAAAAAATCAGTAAATTATTTGGGTGAGTTTATAGATATGAGAAAAATCAATCTATAACCAGTAGTTGATGTTGAATTAGAAAAACTTGATGGTTTCTGTGCTAACTTGCAATATATAGTACTCACTGTATAATTAAAATTTTGACATAAGGTCTTTTGCATGATGTTGGGTATGATGTCTAGTTTCACCACCATAAATTTTATGTCATTTAGACAAGTGTGTAATTTACTATGATTTTGTGATTAAGCACTGTGCTGTTTTCAGCCAGTTTTGATACTCTGTAAAGATTGGGAATTTGAGACTTGTTAGAGGCACATTTTGAAGATCATGACTCATTAGAGAGTTGTAGTGGACACCTAGAACTTTCAAAAAAAACTAATTTGAGGCAATTACAGTAAACGGTTGAATTATTATGATTTTTGTAAGACTGGACAGAGGACTAAAGTAGAGTTGAGTGCTCTGAATTGGAGAGACCAATTGTGTGAATTGGTGTATCGATGATAGATGAGTGTGTTAGGGTGACTTAATGGTATAATTTGGACCCATGACCAACTAGAGAGTTGTTGAGGACACCCACACCCTTCTACAGAATTTGAGTTTGTGTCGTTCTGATGAACGAGTAGAATTTTGTATTACTGGTAAGGTGCAGCCCGTGCATAGGAAGCACGCGGGCTGGAGTTTGAGAAGCCATTTCGAGGACTAGATGTTTGAATTTAAGCTCGTGATTAACTAGGAATTTGTAGCCTAGGATCTTACCTTTCCAGGTTGGGCTCATACACTCCAATCGGAGTTGTATCGAAAGAGTTATGACCATTTTGAGTTTCGGGCAGAAACCCGTAGGTCGCTTAGTCTGGGTTTGGATTAAGGGTTGTGAAAGCATTTTTTTCTTGTGTGTGAGCCGAGTCGGTGACTCGTGTCTAGGTTTGGTTGATCTCTGTTATTGAGGTTGTAGATTCCCCGAGTGGGATGTGTGACTCGAGTTAGTCACTAGGGTAAAGGATACCCTGCACCTATCAAGCCTATATTATTAGACTTCTGCCAAGCGTAGGACGTCCGAGCATGTCAGTGAGTGCAGCTTACAGGGCAGTTTTATATTTATAGTCGGGGTAGCGCTAGGCGTAGGCCATTATGCTGGACGAGTCCAAGTCGGGGAAGTGGTGAATCGGACCGGTGTCGCCAGGGACTAGAGGTTGATAGGCAAGTGTGAAAGCAGTTAATTCTTACCCGAAATAATTAGAGTAAGGTAGGGGTTAGAATGGTTTATTAAGGGGTTGGGAAATTGCATTAGTCCTAGTAAACCATAGTCGGTGTTGTATCTTCCAGTCGTAGAGATACGTTCTCGGCCGCTAATGGATTGTGTCCCCGGCTCGTATCTCGATCTGTTGATTCCCAAAGTTTTGCCGAAGTAAGGTGCAGGAGGCCCGGAGGAATTGACCTCCCGTGGTGCTCACGTCCCTAAAGCGCGAGTTTGTATTTTGTGTTTTTGGTATATATATGTTCATAACCCGGGCCGGGGGTGAACACGCATGCGAGAGAGTCCATGAGTGGACATGTGGAACCAAGGGTCGTAAGGACTAGGTTCAACGTGATTTCTAAGGAGGTCCGTGCGTGGGTACCAACTGGCGGTGACCACTTAGGCACTGCAGGGCGGAATTAGACAGGCCGCTGCAATCTCCTTGGGCGACGGACAATCTATTGAGAACTGGATGGGTACAAGGGTAGGATGCATGGCGAGGGATTGAACCCTACAATCAGGAGAGGCAAACTCCTTGGGAAGTATGTAGTATGGGATGCATACGTTTCTATTGAAGTTAATTTTGAAAAAGTATGTAGTATGGGATGCATACGTTCCCAACTGAATTGCATTAGAGTAGGTGCATCGTGTGTATTCTTGTTTGTTCATTAGATTAGGCTATGCTTGGGTCTTGGACGTATGTAGTATGGGATGCATGCAGATCTAGATTTCCAGGTCTTGCTTGCTTTAGAATAGGCTTGTGATTGGTGCATTTAGTTGTTAGATTATGGCATACACGAGCACTACACAATTCAGGATGCACGTTTCCTTTTCTATTTAAAATGGTTTGTGATTGCCAGTTTGGAAGATCGCTGTTATTATCAGTATTGCGTCAGTCGAAGTACTGACGTTCCCCACCTTTTAGGTGCTGATTCTACCTTTCGAGCAGGTGCAGAAATATCAGAGTCGCGCAGCAAAAGACTCAAGCCGAGGAGTAAGTCCCAGGGAAGCAGATTGACCGTTCAGAGGAGCTTCGGCAGTGAGCCATCGACTGTCAGTCCGAGAGGAAGTTGTTAACTCTACAGAAAGGAGTGTTGTATGTTTGTAATAAGATCTACTGTGTTTATGTAATTGGAATTCTTGTCAAGAACAAGACATTGGTTGTAATCAATGATGTAATGACTTATTTGGCAATAAAAAGTTTTTAAATTTCCGTGTTATTACTGTGTTGAGATGCATTTGAAGGCAAAGATTCTGGAGAGTGTCACGGATGTCCGGTAACGGGGATCCGGGGCGCTACACACACACACACACACACACACACACACACACACATATATATATATATGCTTTTCTGTTGTTTTATTAAAGCCCATTTTTTAAACAAACATAAGTATTCTTTTATTTTAGCCCAATTTAATATAAGCTATTTTGGCCCATTAAATAAAAGCCCATGAGTTTATTTTCCTTTTTATTACAACTTGTAATGTAGACAATTTTTATAGATTATTTTTATAAAAAATAAAATGTACAACTTTTAAAATCGGGGACTATGGAAAACACGTGCATTACATGTGCACGTGTTTGTGAACCATTGATGGCCGGATATGGATTAGGAGAGAAAAGAAAGAGTGGAGTTGTGGGAGGTGGTTTTTGTAGTCATGGTTGGTTACTACAACTACCCCTTGAATCCTAGCCTTTATTTCTTAACTCCTAAATCAATCCTAGCCCTCTATTTATCTCAAAATTTTGTATAAATACCCCCCCCCCCTCCCGCCTAGTTATTCTTGCACTCTTCATTATCCAAACCTATAGTGAAAGAATACATTTATTAGTAGTAGATTGTTAGTAGGAAGTGAGAATAAAAGATTGAGAGATGGAGAGTTGTGTGTGCTTGCATTCAAGGAGGCCGGTTACATCCCAAGGAGCTCTCGGGTTGCACATCAAACAAGGAGGAGGAGCACTCGTTTGGCAAGCTCAATCTAGGAGGAGAAGGGCTCTTTCGTTTAGGAGGCGTTGTGTGGTTTTTCTCTTCAAATTAGATAGGTGGTTTTTCTATACTTCTAATTTAGATACCATGCTAGAGTATTGAAATAATGATGCATGAAAGAAACTAATAAGAGTACACTTAATTTGAAAAAGGACTTGCTAATTGATTAAATGAATGCTTGATAGATTACATGTTAACTTGTTATGAATCTTAACATTGTGTGTAAATTGCTTATAGTTATGAAAATATTGAATTGGAATTGTTGATAATGTCAAAATTGAGTACGAAATGCTAGTAGATGAAATTATTGTTTTATGTACTAAGTAGAATATCGTGATATTGTTTCAAATGAATAAAATTGTCCTACGCATTTGGGTTTATGAAAGAGGGAAAAACAGGGAGCTATAGTTATAATGTGAATTTTTAATACCAATTTGTATTTGAGAAATGTCAAAATTGAACTATGAAAGGAGTAGTATGGAAATTAAATTATTGTATGTGAAATGTGTATTTAATTACTGAAAAATTATTTTAAAAATACTGGGGTGTTATTTTAAGTTAAAATATACATTCTGGAGATTTACATGGTTTTTGGTACAAGCAAAATGAAAATAAGTGCTTTTAAACATCGAAATGTTCTAATGAAACAGAGAACAGAGTTATATAAAATTCAAGTTATAGTTGTGACAACCTGAGCCTATAGCTCAAGTGGTCGGTGGGCTCTCTGGCGCTACAGTAGCGCGGGCGTGTGTCTTGAGGTCGCTGGTTCGATACCTTGTGGCCACCTTCTTTTGTGCGTGGTAAAAAAAAAATTAACCCAACCCGAACAGAGAGTATATAACTCTCTATCTCCTTTTCATATCGTTGAGCACAGTCGGCCTAGTGGCTAGCTTGTGCAGCTGTCTTCTCTGAGGTTGCGGGTTCGATTCTGGCTATGGCCAGAATGTATTTTTTCAAAAATGATTTTTTATGAGTTTTCTTGATGTATAAAAATTCTGAAAAAATACGGTTATTATTCTAAAATCATATACAACTTATGAAAATTAATTATGAGTTACTGAAATGAAACAAAGTGTATTTTGGAAGTAAAATTGTATTCGAAACTATGATTTCTTACTCGTATAATTTCATAAAATGTGTGATTTCACGGGGTGATTAAGATAAGTATTCAAAAGGAAAAATGAATGGAAAGAGAACATAACTGTGAATTCTTGTATGGATTATTTTGTTAAAAGAGTTGCATGACAATGGTGATATTATGAATATTCATTTGACTTGATGCTTTCGTGGTATGATTTTAATGTGGAAATAAATGTTGTTTATGGAATGCATGAGTTATAATTGAACTCCATGTATGATAATTGATTCATGAAAGGATTGGAAATCATATAATATTCTTGAGTGTGACAACTCAAACATGTGAATTTGTGAATTGAAATTGAAAATTATGGTGTAGCCAAGACTCACACCGGCAATTGAAATTAATGAGATATGATGATTGAAATTGAAAAGACCAAGTTTGGGTCATTGAGAAATGAAAGAAATAAGACCGGTATTAGTGAGAGGTCTGACTCTAAAAGATTGATTTTGTTCATGATTTCATTAAATTAAGAATTAGTACATATTGAAGAGGTGATGAAAGTGAGAGAAAAACACAAGTATGAGGGCCTCAAGTCTACAATGTGGGTGTGATTCACAGTTTGTCTTCACGATGCGTCGTGACATGATGTGGGCACTACTCCGGAATTATCGGGATCTTGGCGACACTTGTGGGATGTTTGGTGACTGCGAGAGGATCGTGTAACATGAAGGAGGCTGAATTGTCAATAGGTTGTCTTCACGATGCGTCGTGACATAACGTGGGATTCCCTTTCAGTTTTTCTATACATGAGCTCGTACTCATAGAACATCTAGGATACTTACCGTAGTTACAGTAGTAGAGTAAGTCATGACGAGGGATTGAACCCTACAAGATGAAGAATGATTAAGAGGCTTGCCCTCGGACCTATGTAGTATGGGATGCATAGAATCCGAACAAGTGCGCATTAGTGTCATATAATATAAATAACTGTATTAAGGATTAAGTGCACAATCACAACACGACATCAATAGGATATTCCCCTTAGTTGATTTGTGAACAAGTTTGAGTTTGTTAAGCATGGAAAAATCAATTATACTGTTTCCGGCATAGAGAGGATGGCCGTGTATAATATTCGTCGGTTGAATAAACTGACATACCCACAATTTTGTATGCAGGATAAATGACATAACAAAAATTAAAGAAGAACTGATGCTTAGAGATTATTCAAATGTTATTGTACTTTCATTCTTGTAAATGTTATAATTTTGCTTCCGCTGTAAAGTGTAAAGATTTCCTGTAACTCTGATGTAAAGCAAAAAGTTTTAAATTCCTTATAAAATTGTACGAAAGAAGTGTAAAGATCCTGTGGAATCTCGAATTCAGTTGTATTTGGAATTCGGGGTGTTACAATACTCCCCACACTCCCACAGTTTCTGTTGCTCCATGCCCGGTGTCTTCTCTTCCCAAACTGACTATATCGAATGTTAAGTGGCCGAATTGGGAAGTTAATCCACAATTTGCCTCAGATTGGGACAATTTCATGCCAGCGGTGCACTGTTCTCCCTCTTCAGGGTTCAAACCAAATCCTGCTACTCTTAAAGCTGCCGCATCCTCGTATCCGAAATCTATCGCTTGGATCGAGAATGACAATCTTTTAGATGAAGAAGTTGCAGATCTTGATCAATCCCATTCGCAACAATAGGTAACCTTTTCCTATCAGTCTGTTGTTTTTAAGTTTCGCTCTTCTACTTGCAGTCCGTTGAGTTGCAATTACTTTTTTTTGTTATGGTCTTTATTCTTCGTTTCCGGCTACTTTTTCTCTTACGTACTGCCTGGCCATTTATTATCACCATTGTTCTAGATCGTGGTCTCATGCTTTGAGCTCGGTGGGTTGTCTCTCACTCCGACACTGTAGAGAAAACCCACCGTCTCCCTACTCCCCTATTCCTCATGCCACCATTTCTCCCCCAGTTTCTTTCCTCTCTCCAGGTCCCATTATTGGGGGTCCAACATTAAGATCACTTCTGCCGTCCCTTCTGCAGCGTTGTTACCCGCAGCTGCTACTGTTCCCCCTGGGTGGCAGCAGACTGTTTGTTAAAATAAAAATTCCTTGCCGTCATTTGCTCTAGTGCCCGTATTCGGGCTAAAAGAGCATCAAAACTAGAGGCTGAATCTCAGGCATCCCTTGCGGCCCAACCTCGCAAGTTGGATATCCCTCCTCCTACGCCGTCTTCTTCGGGGCAAGATCAATTAGGCTCCATCTATAAAGTGCATTTCGACACCCTCTCGAACCTAGAAATGCTTCGTCTGACTAAGGATATGGGATTCCTGACTAATTCGGATAATTTCGTTGACTATGATCCTACGCGAAATTAATAGAGCTTTAGAGTCTAATGGTTTTTATGATTAGCATCACTTGGAATATTCGGGGTTTGGGGTGCACGACCAAGCAACAAGTTGTGTTTCATTTGATTTCGTCCTCCCACTGTGACTTGATTTCCATTCAAGAATCGAAACTTGAGTCCCCGTCCCCCTCTATCTTACGTTCTATCGATGGATCCTTAATCGCCAATTGGATCTCTCTCGATGCCATCGGATCTAGAGGTGGGATCCTTTTCGATTTTAAAGGATCCCGCTTCTCCCTCCTTTTGATCCAGTGATTAACTTTCTTTCTCATTGTTCGGCTCCATTGCATCGAATTTAATTGTGATCTCACCATTATCTCGGTCTACAGTCCGTCCACGGCGGAACATCGTAGCTTGTTTTGGAACAAATTTAGCTCCTTTCAAAACAACATTCACGGGTTCTGCTTTTTCTGTGGTGACTTTAATGTTACCAGATTTTCCTATGAAAGATCTGGAAACACCTCTTACTCCCTTGATTCATCTCATTTTAATGATTGCATTTGCTCCCTCCAGTTGATTGATCTTCCTCTCAACGGGAGATCATTCACCTGGTCTAACATGAGGATGGCGCCTACCTTGGCTAAACTCGATCGCTTCTTAGTGTCCCATGATTGGATCAACTTTTTTCACAACTCCTTTGCCTCGGCAATGCCCAATCCATCATCGAACCATGTGCCTATCTCATTGTCTTCTAACTATAATTTCACTAGACCTTTCAAATTCTGATTTGAAAAATTCTGGCTACAAGACCAAACCTTCATTAATCTCATCACTGAGTGTCTCTCGTCTATTACGGGTACTTCCGATCCTGGTCGCATTCTTCTTAAGCTTCACGCTATCAAATACGGTTGCAAAATCTGGTGTAAAGAGAGATTAGCTAATGCAAATTTCCTTAAATATGTCTTCCTTTCTTCTATTGAATCTATTGATAAACTTGAGGAACTTGGCCCTATTTCGGAATCCCTATGCTCTGAACGTGCATCATGTAAGAGGGAATATGCTTCCATTCTCCACAACGAACACATTAAATGGGTTCAGAAGGCTAAATACCATTGGCTTAAAGAGGGTGATGGCAACACCTCCTTTTTCCATAACTTTGCTTCGCACCGTCAGCGATGCAATCGTATTTCCTCAATTGTCGATAACGGCAATGAGTTCACTTCTGACTCTGATATCCATGCTAATTTTCTTTGTTTCTTTAAATAGTTTTTGGGTTCTCATAAACACCGTTCTATTCATCTAGACTGGGATCAATTGTATGGTCAACAGTCACATGATCTGTCTTCTCTGGAAGAACCTTTCACCTTAGATGAGATTAAGACTGTAGTTTTCTTCTTAACAAGTGATTCGACTCCATGACCGGATGGCTTCCCAGCTTTCTTCTTCCAAAAATTTTGGGATTGTCTCAAAAATGACCTTTTCAAGATGTTCTCTGATCTTCATCATGGATCATTCTCCTTTGATCGGATCAATAATGTGCATATCGTTCTCATCCCAAAAATCCTGGGAGCCAACTCGGTTGCCAACTTTCGACTGATCAGCCTTCTCAACTCAACATTCAAGATCATTATGAAAGTTCTTTCAAACCGTCTCACGCTATCATCTCTCCCTTGATTGATCCCACTCAAACGGGTTTTATTAAATATCATTTTATCCTGGATAGTGTGGCGGCAGCCAAAGAAATCATTACCGACTGCCATAGATCAAAGTCATGTACACATTCATTAAATATATTGTGGGCAACAAAATCATCTTGATTACACATTTTCTAAATCACAAAGTCTGCAAAAAATACATCTTAAATATATTACACATCTGACAGACAACCAACAACAAAAAGCATATTGAATACAAAGACCTCTTAATGCTTCCCTGTCCAACTTTTAGTTCCAATACCTCCTTCCTTAATGAAGACCTCCTTACTTCAAACTCATTAAACAGATACATGCAAAGAAGATTACAAGGGATGATTGAACTACTGCTGATGCTTGAGCTGCTGCTAATGGTTTACAAACTTGAGCTGCTGCTGCGACTAACAGAGATGATATCCCGCTGATGCTTTTATAAAAAAAACTGATCAAAAATGTGATCTTAAGATCATTGTTTCACTACTAACAAAGAGCACGACTTAACATAGTTGTATAGTCTCACCTCTTCCTAGTTGTATAGTCTCACCATTACCTGAAATAAGCCAGACAAGAAGCAACACATAATAGCACAGGTAATGCTTTTTTTAAAAAAACTAAACATAGTAAAATTGATAATAAAAATTTCATCACAATGGTAATGCAATCACGAAGGAGTCTGAATGTACATCCTTGAAGTAACTCAGGAACATAAGAACCTCAAAGTGAGTTAGGAATAATATAAACCTAAGTCAAGGTGCATGTCTCTCTGGACAGCTAGGAACCCAGGTTTACTTTAACCTGCTTGTTTTAGCCTTTGGGAAAAGGGGAAACCCATCCCAAAATGCAACATGATCTCCATGGTCCAAGAAAGGCAAGTTCATAGGAGATTCTGGCTAATTTAAAACTATATACCCTTGTGTTTACCCTACTTCACAACTATATACTCTGCTGCTGTCAGAAATACAACAATATACCTTTGAGTTTGTTTGTTTTTAACTTTACAACCTCTTCTGTCAACATATTATTTGTGTTTTTAGCAAAAAAGGTTTTTGACAATTTAGCAAAACTCTCAAAATAGATGCAGATGCTTTGAACAATCTTTTGTCTAGGATGCAAGAAACACAATTCTAAAGACAACTGTATGGCTCAGCATCACACTAATTTTTTCACTATTTAGGCTCAGAACTTTTTGAATATCACATTTCATGAAGATTAGGAAATTGTCTAAGGAAGCATAATGAATGCATCACCAATAGTGACATATACCATGTCAAAACCAATCTCATATTCAGAGAGCCATAATGACTTCTCAGTGATCTCAGTGATCATAATGAAAGACTATTGAAGGGTAGAGCCTCAGAAACACAAATCATATTCAAAGAAGCAGCAGAAGTGTAATGCACCATGTCAAAACAAAGTGCAAAACTAAAAGAGACCCAAATTAAGTTCATCATTGCCCAAATTCAGAAAATCTTCAATCCCTAAATTATGAATGAAGCATAACAGTGTAAAATCATCACAGTCATAACCAAATTAGGTGCATTAGTGTAATATCACCACATTGTAATCTCATAATGAAGCATAATAGTGTGATTTCATCACTGCCATAGCAAAAATATTGACATCAAAGCATGAGCATCAAATTAGCAGTCATCTTAGCCCAGATTTAGGAAAAAAAATGCATCAGAACTCGACCTTTCGAATTTCACACAAAAGCGAAATGTAGTTTGAAAGTGAGAATACCTGAGAAGAATGATTGGGGGCTAGGGTTTCTATTCGAATCGCTGAGGAATCGAACACCCTAATCGTAAGCTGGGTTCGACGTCGAAGATAGAGAGAGAGAGCCTCGCAACCCTAATTGCGATTTGGGTCTTCGATCGCAGATCGAGAGAAAGAGACCACTGAGACAGCGGATTTGGGGGCTAGGGCGGCGCGAAACCGAAGAGGGTGGCAGAATCCATCGAAACCGGTCTTCGACGGAAAGAGAGAGAGAGAGAATCGAAGATGCTTAGTATGGTTTCTCGTCGAAGAGAGAGAGAGGACACCCCGATCGTAAGCTGAAGTCGAAGAGAGAGAAAGATCGATAGAGATAAAGAATGGGGGTTTCTCTCAGATCTCTTAGGGTTTCATCGAAGTCAAAGAACGCGGGAGTAATTCGAAGGAGAGGAATGGCTAGGGTTTCTTACGATTGGGAAGAGAGAGCGGGAGATCGTAGGCAGCCATATTGCCTAAGAGATAAGGAGGGGGGGAAATGACGATTTTACCCTCAACAAAACTATATGGAGAACGGGATCCCATCTCAGCCATTAGATCTGAATCAAACTAGATCTAATGGCTGGAAACTCCCGCTCAAGATAAGGAGTTCCGCTCACCATCTCATAATAGACTAACTCTCTCTATATATATATATCTATATAATAAATTACAAAGAAAGCTATCAAGTGGCTCACAATCAATCCTTCCAAAATCAAAGGTCTATATCAAATCTCACAAAACATATTTTTCCTCCAAAATTTCAAATCCAAAAACCAAATTTTTCCCCCCTAAAAAACTCATTACTTTATTACTATCTATTTCTTTTCTCTTTACTTTTTCATATTTCTCTCTTTCTCTCTCTCTCTCTCTCTATCCCATTATTTCTTTATTTACTTAGAAATTAGATTTTAAGATTTCGGTTTTGTAAATTTTTAGAATTTTCAATAGCAAATATCTCTTCAACAATTAAATTTCGTTATTTTCCACACTTAAAGTTCTAAAAAGTTAGATTTTATACCCCATTTATAATTATTTTTCAACATATACTAATGGAAACATAGACTTTTATTTATAACTAATTATTGTCATACTATTCAAACTTGAGCTACATAATTATTGTTTTACTGTTTACATGACTTTTCGTGTTTTGTATCGTTCTGAAGACGTGCCGTAGGCACGTGCCCACGGGCAAATCTAGTATATAATAAATTACAAAGAAAGCTATCAAGTGGCTCTTATTCAATCTCCACTAAAAGCAATGGCCTAGATTGATTCTCACAAAACATATTTTTCCTCCCAAAATTTCAAACCCCAAAATTAAAATTTTCCCGCCAAAACTAAAAAACTCCTTACTTTATCATTATCTCTCTCTTCTCTCTTCACTTTTTCATATTTCTCTCTTTCTCTCTCTTCCTCTCTCTCTCCCATTCTTTCTTTATTTACTTAGAAATTTAGTTTTTAAAATTTCAGGTTTGTAAAATTTTCAGAATTTTTATGGGTTTTTTTATTGCACATGTTATATTGAAAATAACAATTATCTCTTCAACAATTAAATTTCATTATTTTCCACACTTAAAGTTCTAAGAAGTTGGGTTTTACACCCTCATTTATAATTATTTTTTGACATATACTAATAGAAACATAGACTTTTATTTACAACTAATTATTATCATACTATTCAAACTTGAATTACATAATTGTTGTTTTACTGTTTACAGAGCTTTTCGTGTGTTGTATCGTTCTGAAGACGTGCCGTAGGCACGTGCCCACGGGCAAATCTAGTGTGTGTGTGTGTGTGTGTGTGTGTGTGTGTGTGTGTGTGTGTGTGTGTGTGTGTGTGTGTGTGTGTGTGTATATATATATATATATATATATATATATATATATATATATATATATGGATAATGCTCAATTGAAAATGGGTCCAAATGAAAACGGGTGTGAAAACAGCGATCTGAGCTGTTGGATCGCTCTTGATCGTGATCAACGACTCAGATCACTTCCGCTAGATGGAAGCAGAGCTCCTAAATGGCGGAAGGGCATTTTGGGTAGTTCACACCAAATAACGCTTCAGACTTAGTGTTATTTGGCATGAAGTATTTTTTTGGCGAAAAAACACAATTAGGTCGTTGTTGGAAACAACGGCCTAAGTTGTTTTTTTTTAAAAACAAATTCAACCTAGGCCGTTGTTCCGTTGTTCCCAACAACGACCTAGGTATGTACAAGTGTTTTTCCAAACACTTGTACATAATTAGATCTTTCTCTCTCACTTTGCAGCTATATATATATATATATATATATATATATATATATCGAGATCACGATACCCACTCCAAAAAACCTAGCTTTCTCTCTCTCAATCGTTCCCGAACCAAATATGAAAACCCTAGCTCGCTCTCGCTCGTTGCTTCTCACTCAATCTCTCTCGCTTCTCACACTCTTGCCCTCTTCCTTTGAAGATCCTGAATCCAAAAAACTCTAACCCAAACGAAATCTCCCGAACCCTAAAACCCTAATCCTAAAGGAATTAGCCAAATTCTACTCCCCTTCCTTTGTCTACAGCAGCGCGCAAGCACCTCCTCTATCTCTTTTCCGAAAATCCACATTGAGAAAGGTATTAACTTTTTTCTACTTTAGTAGATCTAGCTATGTTAATTGATTCAGCCCAATTATTCAATATTTGAGTGTACAATTTGTATATTATGCGTAGCTAATTATAGATTAGTTTCACGATGTGTATTGTGTGTAGTTGTTATTGTCGATATGGATGTAGTATTAGTTGTTGTTCGTTATTAGTAATAGCGCACAAATGATATCTAAAAATTCTGCAATTTTGCGAGTACATCAGATTTACCACACACAAGCCAACACAACTTGTAAAAGTGCGTTTGCATTCACGGTTTGCAATGTATGGCCGTGTATCGCTTTCGACTCTTTTTCGTGAGTGAAAGAGATATATTGCCGTATATTGCAAACCGTGAGTCGAAACTCATTTCAACAAGTTGTGTTGGCTCATGCGTGGTGTGTCCGACTTACTCGCAAGGTTTTGAAATTTTTTGATCTCGTTTGTGTGGTTTTCTACCGTATATCAAACAACAAAAACAATTATACTTTGAATTTTTATCGAGTGCCTTTTCACTAAGAAACCGCATAAATGGCATCCAAAAAATACGAATTTGCAAGCAGGTCGGGGTCACCAAACATAAGCCAAAGCAACTTGTATTTGCGAGTTCTCACCCACGGTTTGCTATATATGTCCGTGTATTGCATTCTTGGCAAATTTCAAGAATTGAAAGTGATACACGGCCGTATCATGCAAACCGTGGGTCAAAACTCGCTTCTATAAGTTGCGTTAGCTTGTATGCGGGGAGCCTGACCCAATTGTAAAGTTTCGTTTTTTTTAATGTCGTTTGTGCAGTTTTTTTTACGTATTTTGTTATATTTTAAGCTAGTTTTCAACAAAGAATTCACTCAAAAAATACAAAATTTTGTGAGTAGGTCGGTCTCGCCACTCATAAGCCAAAGTAACTTGTAGTTGCGAGTTCTCACCCACGATTTACTATATGCGTCCGTGTATCGCATTTCGCTCGTTTTTCAAGAGTGAAAGCGATACACGGTCGTACCTTACAAACTGTGAGTCAGAACTCGCTTCTACAAGTTGCGTTGGCTTTTGTACGGCAAGCCCGACCTAATCGCAAAGTTTCGTATTTGTTGAACGTTGTTTGTGTAGTTTTCTACCATAAATGAAACAACAACAACAATTATACATTTATATTTTCTAAGTGACTTTTCACTAGAAAATCGCACTAATGACATCCAAAAAATAAGAAATTTTGCGAGCAGGTGGGGGTCACCAAACATAAGTCAACGCAACTTGTAGATGAGAGTTTCGACTCACGGTTTATAATATACATCCGTGTATCGCTCTATTTGCTTTTAATTTGAAATGAAGTGATACATTGCCATATCTTGTAAACAGTAAGTCCAAACTCGCTTCTACAAGTTTCTATAGAAGTTGTGTGGCGAGTCCGACCTACTCGCAAAGTTTCATAATTTTTCGATGTCGTTTGTGTGGTTTTCTCATGTATATCAAACAACAACAACAAATATACTTTATGAATAGCGTACTGACCAATTATTATATTTTTTCCACAACAATGGTTAGAACGAGGAGAACTGGAAGCAGTTCTGATTGTGGTAGGGGCAAACCTACAGTAGAAGTATGTGTATTATTATTTTTCATTGTGAATTTTGGATACAAAATATTTTATTTACAATATTAAAATTCGTTGCTATGTTGGTGTAGGTTGGTGCGTTGTCTTTGGGTAAAGATCACGGCCCAGGACATTTTCATAAAGAAATATTCACTCTGCAAGACCGCCACAAATCCGAGGAAGTGAGGCGAGGGACGACGTGGAATTGTAACTTCCGTACACACGAGACTTTGAAGATGCACCCGCATACCAATGACTACCTTGTAGAAGCCGGTTTTTACGGAGTTGGTTTGATGGGCAAGGTGAAATTAGACCATGCACTTCTTGCATCCCTCGTCGAGCGATGGAGCCCAGAGACACACAGTTTTCATCTACCAGTGGGGATATGACGGTGACCTTGCAAGATATCGCTATGATTTTCGGTCTTCCAATATATGGGATGGTCATGACGGAGAATATGCATTTTGATAAAATACCGTTGTGTAATGAGCTCCTCGATACAGGGTTTCATGAGGATGATGAGGATGATACTGGAATTTTTGTCAGGAAATCAATCCGGTTGATTTGGTTGAAGAAAAATTTTGAGGGGACATTGACCGATGCTTCGTACGACTACGTTGTGGAGTGCTACAGTAGGGCATACATTTTAACCGTGCTTGGAGGTATTCTCTTGCCTAACTCCTCCGGAGATACCGTCCCTCTTATGTATCTACGATTACTCGCCGACTTAAGTTTAGCTGGCAGGTATAGTTAGGGAAGTTGCGCATTAGCCACTCTGTACGGGACATTGTGTACAGTTGCTTTCGATGGAGTTGAGATGACTGGGCCGATGGTCTTGCTTCAGGTTTGGGCATGGGAACGTATACACGTGGGTCGTCCCTGTATTACGAGACCCATGGAGGGTTGGGAGGCCCCTGCACCCATCGTTGGGATGCAACCACCTTTAGGTGTGTATTGGACCGGTTGACGAAGCTACAAAGACATCCCTAAAGGATTTCTAACATACTATAGAGATGAGCTCGACCAACTCCGAGATGAATTGGTAATATAACCACTATTTCCCATTTTGTGTATTTTTGAGTGTATTTTTTGTATTTGTGTATTTCTCTCTTTGTATTATTCTTGTATCTCTTTTGGACCGTATATTGAATTTTATTTTCAATAAATTCATTTTGTTATTTTTGTCATCCTTTTATTTGATTTTCTTGATCCAATTGTCTCATTTGTTTCGTTTTTGTTTGATCGATCTACTTTTGATTCTCTTCATTCAATTTGCTCGTGCCTATTTTAATTGTTCTTTTCTATGCCCATCTCATTTTTGTATCACCCTATTTATTCTCCTTGTGAATTTTCCTATTTCTTGAACATTGTTTAAACCTATTAATACTCTTATAACCTATTGGACTATCCATTACCCAATAACTTTACACCTATTACCTATTCTAATACTCAAACCCACCTACTAAAAACCCCCAAACCCGTTAACACCTAAAACTACCCAGTAACACTCCCTAAAACCATCAATACCCTATAAGCCTAACTACCCTACCCGTTAGCATCACCCAAAACCCGTATAAACCCATCCTTGTTCTTAGTCTCCTACAGCCGCCTATCTCCTTCCACCTTCCATGAACCCAACCCCCATTATGCTTCACCTTGACCCATCTATCCCCTGCACCTTTCCCACTCTCGAGTTTCTCTTGTGCACCCTCTCGTCAGCCTACCGCGCTCTCAGTCTCTCCCCGTCCTCCCTTTCCCTCTAACGCTTGCTGCAGCCTTGCATACCCCGGCGAGCGACACCACAGTCGGCACCTTCTCCCTGTACCGCCCCTTAGGTCGCAGCCAGGTGCCGCCCCTGTAGTAGCAGCACCTCGCTATGCCGTCGACAGTGTGCACCGGCAGCGTCGTCGCCCGTGTCGTCGTTCCTCGCCCTCTCTTGTGTGCGTGTTGACTTCCTTGAGATCGTGTGTTCGTGCTGTGGTCCATTGCCGTGTTAGTTCGAGTTGGTTCATTGAGTTCATCACTTGTGTGTGATTGGTTTGTGGTTTCTGTTCGTGGTTCTTTGTGTTCGTGCTCCGGAAATCCGTTCCCATTATTCTTAATTTTTATCAATTTCATCGTCGGTTAAAGCAAGTAACTTGTATTCTTTTCCTTGTGTAATACAAGTACTAAATATCACTTGTAGTGTAATTAGGTTCTAGAGACAATTTTTGTGTGAATCTCCTTGTTTATATTGTCTCTATAGTGTTGATTCAACCATAGTTGCCTCACGACACACGTGACATGAATTAACCTAGGGTTGACCACTTTTGATGCATATGATCATGCTATTTTGAGATATCTGTGCTTGATGTGTTGTTCGTGATATACTTGTCGAATACTTGCAAAATACCCTATACCAAGTTGTTTGAACATCTAATACATCATATTTCATGTTTGGGCTGATTTAGATGAATTTAGTATGATCTATGTTGTTTTGTGTGTGAAGAACAAATCTATATTTTTCTGTTATCCTGATATCGTTCAGTATTTTAGACCCTATTAAGGTCAGTATTTGAAAATATTTTGTGAACATGAACTGTAGAGAATTCTATCTATTTTCTAATTCTTTTGACGGTTCCCAGTTTCGATTTACGAGTTGTGAGTTATGCCTATTTTGCTACAGATGTGTAGAGTGGTATACAGATTTTGTTTTCTATGAATTCTGAAGAGTAATCTATTTTTATTCTGGTATTAAAATTATTACTTTGATCTGAAATTTTGCTCGATACTTCTACACTTGATTGGGGTTTACTCAGAATTTTGGTGAATTTATTTGAGGAGTTTTACAAACCTTTTCTTGCCCATAAATAAAGATTTTACATGCAGAATTTTACTACTGTTCAGTAAAGAACCTAATTTTCGACCTATTTCTACTTGCTATTTCTAAAATATTTCTGAATATGAAAGTTAGCCTAATGTATCTATTTTATTAACCTTTTGGTAGATTTAGATTTCGATTTATGGTTTGTGAGATATTGCTGTTTTTGTACTGCAGCATTTGCGATTTCAGATTTACAAAACTACCGCATCTTGATGTTTTCTGATTTTTTGTTGACTAAACTATTTATATTGAAAAATTATGAAACTTTATATTCTGATGCTACACATATAGGAGAATACCTCAGATTTTTCGTGGATTTAATTAATGAGTTTTCATGCTGTTTTCGTGACTTTGAATACAAAATACTGATTTCTGATTGGACACATTTTCTGGATTCAAAGCTGTTTTGAGACTTGATTTTGTAAAATACTATATGACTTATATATATTTGCTTGATTCAGCCTGGAGTCTATTTTCCAGATTCTTTGAAGGATTCAGATTTGCATGTTTGTAGCAACGGAAATCTCAGTTTTGTGCAGTACTGTCTTGCTATCCTGAACTAGAATTTTTGTTGTATTATCCTATTATGAGTTATCTTCCACCTGAACATGTTTATTCTTCATCCTGAACATGTTAATTGTTTATATCATGCTATTCTTGCCCTGTTTGAGACACATATATGCTTGTTTTCTAATAAAAACAAAATAACTAAGTCGAGGTTAAGGGAAAGATCTACTAGTAGAAAATATAAAAATGTGTACTGAGAAGAGAACCTGTATCCTGCCTGATACGTGTTCATGACTACATGATTCACGATCATGTTTACCTGATTACCTGACTTCATGCTTCCCTTATAGCTCCCCGAATTCCTAACATAGGAACTCATGACACACTTCAGGATCATTCTTCAAATGAGTCACAACACAAAAAAAAAATCACAGAAAATTAAAAACTTTTATTACATCAAATTGTTATTACAATGTCTAATGATTACAACAATTACAAATTAATTGTTACAACAAGAATGTACAATAAAATTTGGACAGTAACTTTCACTTAGATGCTTTCCCCCGCTAGAGTTTTCCCGTACTCCCAAGTCAGCAATCCTGCACTGATAACTGTGGGCACGTCAGTTGATTACAACTGACGAAATGCTATATTCGGTTATCCTCTCTATGCCATAATATAACGATTCCAACCTCAACAACCTCAAATAATATTTGATGCGAAGAAAAAGATGATGTCAAACAAGTATTGGTGTATGCCATGGTCTAATCTAATGCACACACTATGCACACTTGCTCCTAAAGCTAATACACGCTTGGTTGAAAAATATGCATCCCATACTACACATCCCCCAACCAAACAACATTCTTCAGTGTGATGGGACTCGATCCCCCGCTATGCATCCTACCCTTGTGCTCTCTCCTGTTTCTGCTTCTACTGATGGTGAGGCTGTAGTCGTCCGGTTTACTCCAGTCGCTGCTGTCATTAGTGGTGTCCAATACCTCATATTTTATCCATTATGCCCAGGATCTCAGTCGTAGGCTTACTCCTTCACGTCTGGGGTTACAGTCGCAGGCTTACTCCTTCACGACTGTACCCATGGTATGTTGTTGTATCTACGTCTCCCTGGACCTCACCAAAAACTGATATACGGATACCAGGGCTCCCCGCTGAAGGACTTAGAGCCTTTCCCGTAGAGTCTCGCTCACCGAATCTTTCTCTAAACCTTCTGCCCACATTGATCAACAAAGGACCTGACGGATATAGGGTTTCCCCAACTCCGCTACACTCGTCCTTACACTAGAACAGAACTTGTAGTCGTGAGGACGTCAACACTCCAAGCCTCATCAAAGGTTGTTATGGACATAAAGGCATTCATACCGAAGCAGCGGAGCCCCCACAGAGTTTCCTCTTCCCAGGGCAGCTCGGGGTCCCTGTCCGCATTAAACGAACCTAGGATTTGGCCAGACATGATGATGCCATGCGTCCCTTTGATAGGCGAACACCCTCGCTAGTGCCTGTCCTTACATTCAACCAAGACTCGAGCTAGTCCTACCAAAGTATCACAGCTACCTCACTCTAAGATTAATGAATACGATTAATTACAAGACTACTAGTATTTGTTTTATCAACCGATTACTAAAATCCATGACTCTAGCCAATCTCTAATTCTCTTTTATTTTCTTATTAGAAGTATGGACCTCTAGGCGAGCCTAGAACTATCTCATATTACCTATTCCCTTAGTTAGGTGATCTATCTACCATTTCCAATCCCTAACTTGGTACCATTTCCAATCCCTAACTTGGTAATCAACTTAGCTTGCTATGAACAACTAGTCAAGTTCCACTTGTAGACTCTTTCTAGTTAGATACCTTTATTATTAATGGATCTTGACCCATCCCACATTAGAACTCAACTAGCCCTCAAGTCCAGCCCAAGGGTTGGCCCGCCTCGGCCTACACTTGGCATGAACCAATGACGAATCGACCTCGTCGATTACCGCAATAGCCATCTACGCTAGGAGTTCGATCGCAATCTCGGCCCGACCAACAAGTAGATCCCGCTAAACTTAACGCTCCATGGTCCTCGACAAGTGGTAGCTCCAAACACAACCATGGAATCCATCCATGCACGGCGAGTACGTCGACGCACGAGTCATCTCCTCCAACGCATTCGATGTGACACGGGTCCTACTCTACCCGTCTAGGTTTGTTAATAAGGATTAGTCCTAGAATCTCAATTACTCAACCGATGTATCCCAATAAGGTACACTATACTAGGAGTAATTCCTAACCCATGAATATACCAAAAGAGGTGCTAGACACCCTAAAAATGGCAATTTACAATTCCAAACATCAGGCACACATTTGGCGTTCATGCCAAAACGGAGTCATTCCTGCTCCCGTTCTATGTGTCTACTATAACTTCCTAGTGTAAGCCTTATTTTCAGTTTTCAATGTATTTTGTATTCTTTTGATTATTGTAATTGAATTCATTTATTATGGAGTATTTTGCTTTTCTTGGTTTCTCCTTATTCTCTCTTGATCTATCTATGCTCTTTGGCTTGATTCTGCTCTTTTGTGAATTTTGCTCTTTCTATTTTGTATTTGATTTGTTCTCCATTGTGTTCGTCTCGTCTCATTGCCCTTGTTTGTCTCTTTTTGGAGCCAGAACCGAAACCCAGAACCTACAAAATCTTAACCTAAACCCTAATTTTCTGATCCCTATAAATACCCACATTAATTAACCCTAATTAATTCTAACTCTCTCTCTCTCTCTCTCTCTCACCGCCGTACTCTCTCTCCCCGTAACCATCTCTCTCTCTGTTTTCCGTAACCCACCACCATTCATCCTCCGTTCATCGTCCATCCCCGTCATCACCACCGTCTCCGTCTCCGTCTCCTCTACATCACCATCACCGTCGCTCGTTTCCCCTGTCATCACCATCCCCATTCGAGACCCATTGCTGAAGTTTTGCCGTCGCCGTAAACTCCATCTTCGTCGCCCCATTCCCTCTCCGTGCTCCACCATCGTCTTCGTCATTCGCCACCGCTCCACTGAAGCCCTTGTGCATCGCCGTCGAGTCCCCAGGGTCGTCGTGAGCATCGTCTCTGCTTTCGACCGAAGAACAGGGCATTCGTCGCCAGAGTGTCGTCGCCACCGTCGCTACCCGACCGTGGTGTCGTCACCTCTGCAGTGCTCGCGCTGCCGTGCTGCAGCCGTCGCAGTCGCCGTTCGTCGCGCCGCTCTCTCTCTCTCCTTCCGCTGTCGAGAGGAAGAAAACGCGACGTGATTCGTCGAAGTTGCTATCTGCTGTTTTGCCACACCCGATCCCAAGCTGTTGTCCGCTGTTCGGGTTGGATCCGGTGCGAGGTCATGATCTGGTTGGCTGTCCCCGCTGTTTCGTGTTCTTTCGCACTCGATCTGGTTTTGGTGTTCTGTGTTTCGGGGCCAGATCAGGTGTGTAGCTGAGGATTTGATTGGCTGGAATTGGTGTTTTGCGTTCTGTGTGCACCAGATCCGAACTTGGTGTTTTGCGTTCTGTCCTAATCCAGTGTATGGGATTTCTCTTAGATCATGCTATTGCAGTTGATTCTTCGTGCAAATTTTTGGGAGATTTCGCCTGGGATTCTGATCCCGTTATTCTATTATTTTTATTAATATCTGCAATAACAGGCAAGTCTCTTCTTGAACCCTTTCATTATTTGTGTTCAAGATTAATTGATCTCATGCAAGTAGATCCAACCTTTTTATTATCAAAAAATTGTTTTGACAATTCCGTTAAGATTATCTAGGGTTTACACGAGCTAACCCAACATACTCTTAACTTCGTTCTATCTCCTTGATCTAAACCCATTCCCCAATGTTTCATGCATGTGCACAATTAAAATAACTAGATTTGTACTTAGAACTGCTTGATGTAATGGACATGAATGAACTGATTTGGCTTTAACTAGTGAATTGACACCATGACTGTAATAAATGTACCATGAACCTTAGAAATTACATGTTGACACCTAGGATTCACTTGATTACAAATTTGCATGCTTTATATGATCATATGATTTAATTAATTACCAATTCATGTTTAGACATTTGCTGAACTGCTATATGTTTCATTTTGAAATAGAATTTTGACCATGCTAGAGACATATTCTGAAGAAACTTACTAAATGAGAAATGTAATCCTTGATGTCTAGATAATTCTTCCCTACTCTAGATTTAAATTCCAACTTGCCATCTGTTAGTTATCATCACTTTAATGCCGCTGTGTCAATAATTTCAGACTCAGATTTTCATGCATTTTCTGCTATTGTTTATTTTATTTGACCATGCTAATAATGCAAGAAAAATCTAAAATAATTTAGGCTGGACTTAGACATGTATAGGTATAAACCAGAATTTTTGTAGATTTTAATAATGAATTTTCAGACCCGAAACAATTAGTTGAACATAACCTCCTATATGCTGCCTGGACTTAAAATCTGATTAGAATAGAATTTTCACCTTAGTTCCCATATCTTAATTATACTCACTAGAACCGTGTGGAAGTCTATTTTCTAGATCTTCCGGTAGATTTAGTTTTGCTAATTTGTAGTGCTCGCAATCCATGATTTGGTACAGCAAGGTCATGTTGTCCTGATTTTGTGAAATGTGTTTATTTGATGTGTTTGACCCATGCTTTGTCTGTAACTCTTAGAATTAGTCACACTTAGTAATGAACAACATTGACACCCTCTTATATGTGCACATAGGATGAAATAAAATGATAACAAGCCGGGATTATATGGGATGACTTGGTAGTGAACAATTGGAGACTATACTCGGTCGGGCCCTACTGTACTGACTATACTGTATGGCTATAAACACTGCTCGAGAAACACTGACACTGAACATGATACCATGATTTCTGGGCCGAGTACATGAACCGTGAATTCACCATCAGTCTAAAGCGTTTAGTATGTTGTGCAGAATCTGTAGTATCGGATGCAGTAGTACGTGCACTAGATAGATTAATAAAATACTTAATAACCTGCATTTCCTGCTTGATACTGATATCACTCATTACATGCGTGATTTACTATACACCTTTGATATTTTTTCTGCTCTTTGTTTTGTTTCTTGTCTTCGACCATGTCCTTATTCTTGATATCCATGTTCCTTTACTCTTTGTTTTCTCTACTTGCCGCCCACGACTTGCTATAAGGGCATTCTTTTATTTCTTTTTAGAACAGAAATTAACAGGTGCTGAAGAAACGATTCCTGAAGGTATTGGTGAGCAACGTTTCTAGAGATGGATCCAGTTTCTGCTGCATAATTTTTCTTATTGTTATTTATTTCTTGAACATTATGAACTTGTCCTTGTTTAGACTCTATGACTCGTAGTTTTGTTTTGATCCCGGATGTTGGATATTTATACTGTTGGTTTATTTCATTATTATTAAAATTCATCTTGTTTCATGTGATTATATTTTCCTGCGTGGTTGTATCTTGTTGTTTTATTGCTGAGTTAGCTTGGTACAGCTTATGGATGGTGTTTACATCATTCGCTGTGCCAACGTTATGTGCCCATGTTCCCGTACCCTGGGAAGCGGGGCATGACACCTAGTTTCAAGTTTCTTCATATACGGTCGTTTACAAGCTCTTATGGTCCCATCTTTAACAAGTACACAGATTCTCAGAACAGCACATCATTATAACACAGTCATGGAATAAAATCAATTTAAAATAGTAAACGGTGTCAGAATATTATGAAATTTTAGATTCTAGCTCCTGACATTTGATGTTACAACACTTCCAAAAATCGGGTGATTCTACCAAGTATATTTTTAATTATGTGTAACTCCTGTTCCCGTTAATATGTATTTTTTTCAAGTATTTCTCCGTATTTTAAATTCTTAGTTCTTTTAACTATTTTCTTAATTGATTATTTTATACAACTATTTTATAAAACCCAATTATCCTTATGGGCCCAACTTCTCATTTTTATTTTATTATTTATTAATCTGAGCCCAATTTTTTATTGTAAGCCCAATAATTTAATTAATCACTATTTTAACATTCAATTGATTTGAAGCCCAAGCCAATTGTTTAATTTAAGCCCAATTGTCTAAATTATTTTGTATTAGCCCAATTCTATAATTATTAGTTGTTTTGAGCCCATAGACCAAACCCACCTCCTATTGGATCTTGATCCACTAACCCAAACCCAACTCTCTTGGTTGACCAGATCAACAAATCCCCATAGATCTCCCCTAATCACTCCCACATCCTGTAATCCCCAAATTAAATCCCTATCAACTAGCCCAAAAATCCCTCCTCTTTTATATGACTGTTATAACAAATTTTGTTGCCTTTTATTCTCCTCCACACAAAACCAGCCCTTGATTCCCGTAACTCCCTCCCCCTATAATCTCTCTACTTTTTACTATTATACTATTTTTATACTTTTATTATAATATAACACCTCTCTCCCTCTCCCGTATTCTCTCTCTCCCGTCCCCTTCTCTAATTCGAACACAGAGAACCCAAGCCTAAACTCCCCGACTTCCTCCTTCAACTCCCCATTACCGACCCCCAACCGCTCATTGCCCAACTCCGACCACCACCTCCATTTCTGTCGCCACCATCTCCATCTCACCACCATTAATATTCTCCCCTCTTCCTCATCGCCCAAGCCTCGCTCGAACCCAACTCCGTCGAAACCCAAGGACCCATCACCTTTTCCACCACCCTTGACTCCTCTCTCTCGCCTGTACCCCTCACCCTTGTCAAGACCTCCACCACTTTGCCAGCTAAACCCATCAATCCCCTCACTATTGCTGATCGCTCGAACCCATTACTTCGCCATTAACCCACTTCGTCGAACTTAATTCCCCGAAGCTCACCGCTGCCATTTCTCCACTCTGTGCACCCCCACAACCATTGCAGACCCCATCGCCCTCGTCTCCTTCGTCGTCAAGCACCAGTTGCGCTCCTTCTCTGCTCCTCTATATCGAGCACGAAACAGAGCTCCGCCCGTTCGCAGCTTCCCTGCGTCGTCGCTTGATGCCAGTACCCCCCACGCTCTGCCACCGTTAGCCATCCTTGCCTCTCCGCGAGCATCGCTGCCACAGTGCCACCATCATCGCCGGAGCCTCCCGCGCCCTTCTCTCTCTCTCTCCGATCAAGGTTGAAGACGCTCAGCCGGTGGACGAACACACTGTCCCATGTTCTGGCCACTTGGATCCGAAAATTGCCGTTGCGTGTTTGAGCTTGGATCTGGTGTGTGGGCGAGATCTTATTGGTGGGATCTGGTGTTTCTTGTTCGGCCGTATCAGATCTGGTTTGGTGTTCGCTATTCTGGCCCCCGATCCGGTGTGGGGATCTGCTGAGTTACTGTTTCTTTTGCTTGCTAGTTGTTTCTTTGCCGCTCTTTGCACGTAGTTTGCACATAATTTTCGGAGTTTGCCGGTTATTCTCATTCTGAATCGTCAAAAAGGCAAGTATCTCTTGTACAAATTCGTTTGTTCTAGTACAAGCTCTTTGCATAAATACCGCAAGTATATTCCTTGTTTCTAATTGGCATTCATAAGTCGAATTCAATCTGTTACTATACAAAATCTGTTGATCCCATATTCACATGTGATCGTGAATACTTGTTGCCATATGCATGACATGAACACAAATTAATACAAACATATGTACTTTTAGGGTTATACATGATAGTGTGAATGACTATTTTACCCATGATAATAATTTGAATGTTGTTATAATATCTTTTAATTTTTTTTTTTTGATTAAGTTTTATACATGTCATCGATCACTTTGTAGTTGCAATATTATTTTATATGACCCTAAAATACTGTTGACCCATATTTGTAATAAAAATTAGACCCAAGTATGACATTTTGAACTGTATGTTTTGCATCTCATGACTTAGAACATATTTCATGCATAATTCCTAGATGTTCCCTGTCCATATCTTGACTTTGTTCTCTTTGCATTATGATCATGTTAAATTGAAATAAAAGTAACAATCCGGGGTAGAACGGTAGAGATTTAAGTAGGTGGGCAATATAGAAGAGCGTACTCGGACGAGAGCTCGTGGTTTTCTGATGCAAGTTGCAAGTTTACAAGTTGCAAGTTTTCAAATTACAAGTTTACATGTTTCACGTTACAAGTTTACACTCTACATATTTTACATTGCACGTATCTCGATATAATATTGAATGTACATATTTTTTCCGAGTATGTGACCTATAAAACCCACCACTAAGTCTAAACGCAACTAATTGTAAGTAGCAACCATGTAGTAAAAAGATAGATGCATGAAGTGCTACCTAGATAGAATCAAACATTAGACATAAGATTAATACGTATACTTGCATGATCCAATTACATATTACATGTTCATGTTGACTTGATATTTGTTTATTTAATTAGTTGTTTTACATGCCACTTGTTTCATAATTCCTTGTTCATAATCATGTTTACATGTTGCATTTCTCCTTTTTCATGACTCTCGATTCCTTACTCTTTTTCCTGTTTTCCTTTTGTTTTGTTTTGTACCTGTCCCCTTAGCTTGTACCACTTGCGGCCCGTGACTTGTATTAATGGACGTCTTCTTATTCTCTTTTCTTTTCCTTTTTGTAAAAATATACTTGTAGGCCCAAATGGAGAGTTACCCGAAGGTGTCGCTGATCAAGTGTTTTAAACTTATTGTTTAACATGTTATCTTTACTTTATATTTTATTTCATGCAACCCTTTATTGTAATCCGGGCTTGTTTGACCTGTAACTATTTGTATTTCCCAGTTGTTGGTTATGTTATGGACTATGTCCTGAATTTTCATTGTCATATTGTGATTTTTACATGCCTGCATGGTTTATTTTGTTATCTGTTGCTGAGTACCTGTACAGCTTATGAATGGTGTTTTCACATCATTCGCTGGGCCTGAGTCACGTGCTCGTATTCTCTCATTTTAGGAAGCGGGGCGTGACATTATTCCTTTTTGAATAACATAAAAAAATAGAGCAATAACAGCAACAGTTTTGTTTACTAAAATAACTAGCTAAGTTTGCATGATTTTAATAACATAGCTACAGTAGTCCAAATATCATGAAATTTGAAACATAGGTCTTTGATACATTTAACAATGACATACTAAAATTTCAAATAATTCCCACAATCATGTAGCAAGATCCAAGTCATTCCTTTCATAACAGTAACAACAAAAACTGTTTCTTTTTATTCTGACCAGCATGCAAGTTTGCATTTGATTTTAATAGAAGAAAAAATCATAAAAATCTGGAAAAATTAATGAAGGTGTACTACACATAAATGAACATCATGTAAAAATTTCAAGTTAATCCAAGCAGTAGTGTTCAAGTTATAAGCTACGGATTGACAAGAAAATTTTAGCTTTTCAATAGGATTTTCTGTTTTGGGTTTCTTAGCACAAAACGAGTTACTAAGGTTCATTATAGAGCATTCATGTCATTTTTCAGTCACTACAATCACCATTTGATAAGCAAAAACAAACAAAGAGATTAGAATCACCCACCTTGATGAGTTTGATGGAAAAGAGAGATCCTACAAGCTCCTAGCTTCAAGATTTGCCTTCTTGCTCCTAGCTCCTTTCCTTCTTGGCTCCTTAGCTCCTTCTCCTTGGCTTCTCTTCTTCTTACTCCAAATCAGTAGCAAATCTCTCTTACTCTCTTTCTTTTTCTCTTTCTCTTTCTCTTAAGTGTGGAAGTTGTAGAAGATGAGGGATGAGGAGTAGAAGTGAGAGGGGTTTTTCGAAAACACAAAAGGGAGCATGGGGGTGAGTTGGCTAGAAATGGAGCATGGGAAATAGGGGAGCATCTCCTTTTGGATTGGGTCAAGAGGGAGGTGGAGTGTAAGAGTGTAGAAGAACTCATCATGACACAATTTGTGTTCAAAAACCCTAACCCTAGTTCTCTTGTTTTCCCTCCTTTTTTCCTTCCCAATCTTGGCCGGCCATAATAGGGTTCTTTTCATTTTCATTTTTTTTGTTTGTGTGTTGGTTTTTTTTTTGTTACATTGGGCCTCTCAAGCCCAAACTCAAAAAACACACATATGCATATATATATTCATATGCATAGTTTGAGGTTATTAGTAAGAAAAATAATTCTTTTAATAAAAAGAAAATAATTTTATAACTAGTAGAATCTAGTTTGTTTAAAAATGTATTCATAAAAAATTAGGGTCATTACATCCCTATAGGAAGATGTACTCGGAAGAGAACCACTAGGTTCTGCTTGTTCCTGTACCTGACTGCATGCTTCCCTATGGAAAGGTGTACTCGAAAGAGAACCACTAGGTTCTACCTGTTCCTGTTTTAATGTTTTCCTGATTCCTGAGTATACTGTCCTATGGAAACCACTACGAAATCTAAACGTCACTTATTTGAATGTAGCAACCATGTAATAAAAACCGGGATGCATAAAGTGCTACCTAATTAGTAATAATACAAGACTTGACATAACCTGATACCTGTTACATGATACTTGTACCTGTACCTGTTTACCTGTATACCTAATTACCTGTTTACCTGATACATGTTTACCTGCTTCTTGACACCTGATACATGTTACCTGTACCTGTTAGTATACCATGCTACTTGATTCTGTTTCTTGATTCATGTTAGATAATTTATTGTGTTGACACATTTATACCATGCATGTTTATTCCTGGTGTTATTTCATATTTGTTATTTTTTCCCATGTACTTGTATCCTGCACTACAAGCGGCCCGTAACTTGCATTGACGGGAGTTTTTTCCCCTATTCCTGCAATTGTTAAATTGCAGATTTTGAAGAACAGGTACCAAATGGTGTTGGTGATATGAGATATTAGTGCTGGAGTTTTGTTTGCATTTATTATTATTATTTCCTGTTATTGCTTGAACAATTGTATTTGATACTTGGATATATTTTTGTATTTGGGCAATGTGACCCAGGATATTATTAACTCATCCAGACTTGATTTATTTGAGATTATATTATACATTGGATTTCAAGTAAATTTCTGTTGGTCCATTTGATTCGATTATGCATACTTCGTTGATTCTTTTGCTTCCAACTCAGATTATTTCTGTGAGATGCTGTAAAGATTTTGAACAACTTATGGATGATGAAAATCATTTGTTGGGTTTAGTCACATATCTGCATTCCGTATTTCCTTTTTGAGAAGCAGGGTGTGACAGGTAATTTGGGATCCATATACATTCGAGCACATAGAAAGACTACCACCAGCATGTACGGCCAGTTCACAGCTGTGGTTGACGCTGGCATCAATCATCAACTTTGGTATAGTGGAAAATTATTGGTTGGATAAAGTCCTTCGCCAATTTGGGTTCGAGCAGAATGTTCCTACACATCGCCACTACAGCCATGAGTTACACACCATTAGAGGTACGGGGCGTATGCCAAATCATGATTGGGCGGAATTCTATCGTGGTTATGTAGGAAATTGGAATGAGCAAAGGTTTGAAATGGTGTTTGATAATGTGAAGCCATACAATGGAACTTACATTAGAACGTACATGTGTGGTTACCAGAAAATAACACATTTTTACATCTCTCCGAAGATGCAAATACCAGTTGGTGTGCAAGTACCAATTCTGGAGAGAGGGAGAGAACCACCACCGGCCTATTCTACATCACAACCCATGTACCAACCGAAGGCATCTTCATATCGGTTGATGGTAAGTGAAAAATATTTCGAAATATTATTCTTAATTCACATTAATTGTTTTTAAATTGAGGAATTCATCTTGGAAAAATTCATCAACTTATTTTGAACTTTATTGTAGATCGAGAATACATGGGATATGGCAAAGTAATGTGCACAGGTTCTTAAGAGCTATGCCAGTGCAAACATGAAAGCTTTCGCTCAGAAGATGCTTACTTCGTGTCGGGGCTCACTAGAAGAGGTCGGAGATAGCGAACAACTGGATCGTTATTTAAATGTTAGCGTACGATCACAGCACCGTAAGAGCATTATTAATAGGCCATCTCGCTCGGGGCAACAACGGTTAGAAATACCCCCTACCACAAGAAGAAGAGCAACAAGAAGAGGACGAAGAAGAAGATCAAGAAGTGCGAGAAGTAGATACCGGCCCCTCACAAGCAACCCAAATTGTGTGTACTAGGCGACAACCCAAATTGTGTATCCAGAAGAGGAGAGCGCCACAACACTACACATTGGGGTAGGTTGAGTGTAATTTGATTAGTGTTGTTCGCGGAAGTTGGTGTTAATGTGTAAAATTAAAATGTGTACTTGTTTATTTGTAAGTAAAGTTCACAATTTGTTGTTCTTATTGATGTGATACTTGGCCAAGGTTGTTTTTATTTTTGTTGGTTTCTGTTGTTGTTGATGTTAGTTTAGTTGTCAATTATACATGTGGTTTTCTTGCTCAAGTGTTGTTGTTTTGTTGAGCTGCTGATGGTATTGTGCATATATCTGTGGTTGGGATTGAAGTGTAGCAGCTATAGCTGCTGTTAAACTTGTAATTAATTTTTAACTTTTTTATACTTAGGTCATTGTCTCCAACAACGGCCTAGGTTCAATAAAAAAGTTGAAGAACACTCGCTTTCTGTCTTGGCCAAGCCATAAGGAGCAGCCACTCATCAAAATCCAATTTTATATTTATAACATAGGCCGTTGTCTCCAACAACAGCCTATGTTATGTGAGAAAATTGGATTTTGATGAGTTGCCCTCTGTCTTGGCCAAGCAATAAAGAGCAGCAGCTCTTCAATATCAATTTTTTTTTTATAACTTAAGTCGTTGTCTCCAACAACGGCCTAGGATATATGAGAAAATTGGATTTTTGATGAGTTGCTCTCTGTTTTGGCCAAGCCATGAGGAGTAACAACTCGTCCAATTCCAAAATTTTTTAATAGCTTAGGCCGGTTGTATGAAAAAAATTGAAATTTGATGAGTTGCTCTCAATCTTGGCCAAGCCATAACGAGCAACAACTCATCAAAACGACATTTTGGAAATATAACCTAGGGACAACGGCCTAAGCTGATATGAAACTTTTTGGGTTTTACAACTTTTTCTCCTATCTGTACGAACAGAGGCTCTCGAATTCTCTACCAAAGACATTCATATTCTTGTATATCTTCTCTATATTTTATTAATTTCCTTTTTTAGCAACCAAAACGACCAAAACATAATCGTTAGGTTAAATGGTTATATATTTTATAGAAAATAACTTAAACAATTTTTTTTTGTAAAAACAAAAAATATTCTCTATTTTACAATAAAATTTCAAAAAATAATCATAACAACCTAGGCTGTTATTGGAAGAGCAAATCCAGTGCAAACCTTTTAAAAAATAAATTTGGGGAGATTGTGAATATAAGAGAGTACATCCCTGTTTAGCTTATCTGAACCTTAAACCTAACCCAATATATCCCTAACCCTACCCAACCCCCCCCCCCCCCCCCCCCCCCAACCTATAACTCTGTAACTAGGGGTTTCGGTAGGATTAGAGTTAGGGTAAGGTTAGTGTTAACGAGGGTTAGGGTAAACTTAGTGGTAAGTCTACTTTCATATTTTAGAACACTTTTAGAACATCTTACACAAATCAATGACAACCAAATTACAAAATTACAAAATTAATTTTTTTTGTCCATGTCGGAAGAAAAAAAACTATGCCTAGGCCATTATTGTGAACAACGGCCTAAGTAAAGGAGAGTTATGGTAGGGTTAGGGAATGGGTAGTGTAGGGTTATGAGTGTGTTTTTTTAAAAAAAAAAAATAGTTTTTAAAATTTTTTTTAACATGTATTCGTTTTTGTGTAGTAAAGTCTGGTGGTCAAGTCAACCAAGTTTTTTTCGCATTTATTTAAAACTTTAAATCTTGTGGCATCTTTGATTTCTGTGGTGAATACATCTATTGGCATCATATGTAACGTAAAAAGCCTTCTTTTTTGCAGCAATTTGAATTACTTTTCAGTATGCTCTATTATATTCATGTGATCCATATTCTATTCCCAACCATTATCGTTCTCTATTGAAACAATCTATTCGAACAAGTTCCCATATATTATCTAATAGATTCAATCGTTTGTACAGACATTATCCCTAACCCTACCCTAAACCTACATTACCCTACACTAACCCTACCCTAACCCTACCATAACCCTCCTTTACTTATGTCGTTGTTTCTAACAACGGCCTAGAATTATTATTATTATTATTAATATCGACATGGACAAAAAAGTAGAGAATATTTTTGTAATTTTGTAATTTTGTTGTGATTGGTATGTGTAAGATGTTCTAAAAGTGTTCTAAAATATGAATAGTAGACTTACCACTAAGCTTACCCTAACCCCCGTTAACACTAACCTTAACCTAACCTTAACCCTACCCAAACCCCTGATTGGAGGGTTATGGGTAAGGGGGGGTATGGTTAGGAGTTAGGTTAGGGGTTAGGTTAGGGTTAGGTGTTAAGCTGAACAGGGATACATTCTCCAGAAGAAATTAAGTTATTTTCTATTAAATATTTAAGCATTTAACCTTAACGATTATATCTTGTTCATTTAGGTGACTAAAAAGGAAATTAATAAAATATAGAGACGATATACAAGAATATGAATGTCTTCGGCATAAAGTTCGAGAGCCTATGTTCGTACAGATAGGAAAGAGTTGTAAAAAACCCAAAAAAAAAAAAATTCGCAGCTTAGGCTGCTTTTTGAAACATCGGCCTAGGTTGTTATGATTATTTTTGTTGCTGTGGACTTGCTCTCTCTTAACAGAAAGCAACTCATTAAATTCCAATTTTCTTATATAACCTGGTCCGTTGTCTGAGACAACGGCCTAGGTTGTAAAAAAAAAAGGATTTTGATGACTTGTTGTTCCTTATGGCTTGGCTAAGACAGAGAGAAACTCATCAAAATCCAATTTTCTCATATAACTTGGGTTATCAAAAAAATGGATTTTGAAGAGCTGCTGCTCCTGATGGCTTGGCCAAGCCAGAGAGCAACTCATCAAAATCTAATTTTCTCATATAACCTAGGTCGTTATTGGAGACAACGGCATAGGTTAAAAAAAATTGATTTTGAAGAGCTGCTGCTCCTTATGGCTTAGCCAAGACAGAGAGCAACTCATCAAAATTCTATTTTCTAATATAACCTAGGCCATTATCGGCCTAGGTAATAAAAAAATTTGATTTTGAAGAGCTGCTGCTCCTTATTGCTTGGCCAAGACAGAAAGTAACTCATCAAAATCCAATTTTCTCATATAACCTAGGCCATTGTTGGAGACAACTGCCTAGGTTATATAAAAAAAATTAATTTTGAAGAGCTGCTGCTCCTTATGGCTTGGCCAAAACAGAGAGCAACTCATCAAAATCCAATTTTCTTATATAACCTAGGATTTTTTCATATAACCTAGGCCCCTAGGTTATAAAAAAAATTGATTTTGAAGATCTGCTGCTCCTTATGGCTTGGCCAAGACAGAGAGCAACTCATCAAAGTCAAATTTTCTTATATAACCTAGGCCATTGTTGGAGACAACCGTCTAGGTTATAAATATGAAATTGGATTTTGATGAGCGGCTGCTCCTTATGGCTGGGTCAAGACAGAAAGCAACTCATCAAAATCAAATTTTCTCATATAACCTAGGTCGTTGTCTCTCGTTGTTGGAGACAACGACCTAGGTTATAAATATAAAATTGGATTTTGATGAGCGGCTGCTCCTTATGGCTTGGTCAAGACAGAGAGCAAATCTTCAAAATCAAATTTTCTCATATAACCTAGGCCGTTGTTGGAGACAACGAACTAGCTTGTAGAGATAAAATTGGATTTTGATGAGCTGCTACTCCTTATGGTTTGGTCAAGACAGAGAGCAATCATCAAAATTAAATTTTTCTCATATAACCTAGGCCATTGTTGGAGACAACGACCTAGGTTATAAATATAAAATTGGATTTTGATGAGCTGCTGCTCCTTACGGCTTGGTCAAGACAGAGAATAAGTGTTCAAGTCTTCAATTTTATAATACTACTTAGGCCATTGTATAAATTCTTGACCATTTTTGGAGACAACGGCCTAAGTATAAATTCTAAAAAAAAAATATACACAAGCGTAAACAGCTTCTACAACTGCTACACTTCAGTATATCTCACTCTAACAACTAAATCAGTATTACATCCACAAACTAACATTAATAGCAAAATTAGTATCAATTACAACAAACAAAATAAATACCTCTAAATTTACATTCATCCATCTCAAATTCATAAAGTACTACATCAACAATTATTACATTAAAATCTAACATACTCGAAGTTTACATCAAAAAATTTTCACAACGCTTCATCAAATCTCTCGTCCGAACTCTCTTCTTCGGATGGATAAACTTCTTGCGGATTGGTTTCCCTGAATTAAATGACAAGTTTTAGTTAGTGATAACTAAGTCAAAAATATTAAATTTAAATTAATGATAACCAAATAAAAAAATGTATTACCCTTCAAATAAGGTTGGACAATTTCTTTAATCATGATCCATTTGCACAATGCTGCATGTTCTGCACCGTCTCAGTTTTTTATTGCGAAGTTGCTCTCTTATTGGCCTCAATCTCTTGGTGCGAGGCCTTCCCTTTGTAATGCATTATTGTGGGTCTTTCATGCGTGTAGGTACATGTCCACTACCTTCATCATGAGGTAATACGCTATCATGCAGTTGTGCATTACCATGCGGTTATGCACTATCATGCAGTTGTGCAGCCTTTTTGGGATGTTCACCAAATCCGGGTTGTAGCCGAGAGACGTCGTCAATGATCTTCACCAAATTCTCGAGCGTCTATTTGTAACTTTCACTGGAGGAACAACCAAGATCGACAATCTATTTTGCATGGTAGCTCAATTCACCAATATCGAGAAGCAAAATTCTTGCTATTGCCTTTGGTTGGAACAGATGTATAACTTCTTCTCATCACATCCCAGGTTCTTCTTCTTTTAATATATACATCTGGAAGAGAAGTGTGATGGCTGAACTGAAGAACCGCCATAATATGCTTGCAAGGAATGCCAATGAAGTAGAATAATTAACAAGAATATGTAATAATTGTACGGAGTTTGCATAACTGAAGAAGGCGAGCTGGTTCTGATTCTCCACAAAGTATCACATGGAAGGTTGAACTATCCGGTGTCTCAAGATCGACAACGAAAGTCACATTATACATGAAGCTTTTTGTAACTTCATCTTGGAATTTGTAAAAAAAATTCGAAGTGTATGTTCGTGCCATTTGTTCCTCCATAGTCCATGAACTCTTCAATTTCGGTCTTTTCTCACGGTTACGATGATTTTCTTTCAGTTCATCGTGTATTTGCTTTCCCAAAAAAGGATCAAAAATGACAGCAAATTCATGCAAGGAGTATTTCTTCTCTGTATGATGCTTCATGGCAGAGTGCGAAGACTCAACCCGTTGGGTACTCAACATGCCGGCCCAAAATGAATCTTTTGCATAGATGGGTGTCCATGTTTTACGGATATCAAATAGATCGTTCGACTATTTGTTATTCTTTAATCCGTATTGCAAAACCAATAAATTCCATTTTTCTACAAAATCATATACATATTCGGAATCGTAGATGACAGTCTTCAATGATTCCCTAAACTTGTTGACGTCGTTCGACATACGCACATCCTGCGGTAACTTATCCAATATGTGCCAAATGCAATACCGATGCCGAGTCTGGGAGAAAACTTTCTTCACTGCGGCGGCGACCCTACGGTCTTGATCGGTCACGATGTCGGATGGAGCACGATTCATTACTCTTAACCAATTTTTGAAGAACCATTCAAACGAAGAGGCCGTCTCATTTGGAATGAAACCGCCTCCTAAGAAAGTTGATTGCCTGTGTTAATTGACTCCAACAAAATGAACAAAAAATATTCTATATCGGTTCGTGTTGTATGTGGCATCAAAGCAAAGTATATCGCCAAATTCTTTGTAATTCATCCTATAAATACCATCAACCAAAATACAGTGGGACAACCGGCCTTCGGGGTCTACTTGAATGTCAAAAAAAATTGGAGGATCTGTCTGTTTCTTCGATTTGAAAAAATCGATTAGCATATTCCTGTCGTGTCCTTTCAATGCTTCTTGCGAGTCTCTAAGTAAATTTCTAGCATCTTTTTCGGTGAATCATATTTGATCGTGACCACCACTAGCACTTTCCAAGAAGAGCATTTGTTGATATGTTTGGATATTAGTTTGGTTAAACTGATCTATTAGTCTTTATCCGTATTTGACACAGAACGGTTTCAGAGCAAAAGTTGCCTTCTACTGGGTGAGGTAAATTTGTGATTATGTACTTCATGAAATGAATACAATACCTACGTATTACTTGCTTCATTCAGTTTTACACGAACTAAAGCCTTGCAACCCGTTCTAGAGGTTATTCCCCGTCTACCATCACTATGTGGACTCGGTGACGACCCGACTTTATTACAAAAATATGACTTGTCTACTTCCACTCCTCCTTTTAATTTATTCCCACCCTTACGCATTGCAAAATTCCCACATCGAGTATATGACGTATAAAAAATTTCGGCCGCAAATAAAGTAGGAAACGTCATACCTAACTTTGGTTTTATGTGCTCTTCGACTAACGGCATGGAATCAACGATTGGTTCTACCCCTAAAAAATTATCGCCGACAACTGAACTTTCCGTATCATTGTTCATCTAAAAAAAGAAAAAAAAATTATTAATACACACATTATATATAAAACAATTTTGCTAACAAAAATTTGGCATATCTTTATAATAAAACACAAAGAAAGCTATCAAGTGGCTCTCCTTCAATCTCCCAAAAAATCAAAGGCCCAGATCTAACCTTACAAAACATATTTTCCCCCCAAAAGTTTCTCCAAAAACCCAAATTCAAATCTCCCACCCAAAACAACTCCTATATTTATTTAATTTTTTTCTCTCTCTCTCCCTCCCTCTTCCATATAATATTAAAAAAATTAAGAAAATAAGTTTTTTTAAAATTTTAAAATTTTAAAATATTAAAAAATTTAAAAATTTAAAAATTTAAAAACTTAAAAATAATTCAAAAAAAACATATAATATGTTTTTTGCTCTATGTTTGCTACTTCAGTTAATTTGCTGGACCTCCAAAACTATTTTTTATGATCAAATAAGGTGCACCGTTCCGAAGACGTGCCATAGGCATGTGTCAACGAGCAAACCTAGTATATAGATACGAAACAAAATACATGGGAAAACTACATAAACGACATTAAAAAAATACGAAACATTGCGATTGGGTTGGACTTGCCGCACACAAGCCAACGCAACTTGTAGAAGCGAGTTCCGACTCACGGTTTGCAAGATACGAGCGTGTATCGCTTTCACTCTTGAAAAAAAAAAAGCGGAATGCGATACACCGACGCATATAGCAAACCGTGGGTGAGAACTGGCAACTACAAGTTGTTTTGGCTTGTAAGTGGCGAGACCGACCTACTCGCAAAATTCAGTATTTTTTGAGTGGGTTCTCTATTGAAAATTCGCTTAAAACATAACAAAATACGTGAGAAAACTGCACAAACGATGTTAAAAAAAGGGAAATTTGCCATTGGGTTGGGCTCCCCGCACACAAGCTAACGCAACTTGTAGAAGCAAGTTCCGACCCACAGTTTGCAAGATACGGCCGTGTATCGCTTTCACTCTTGAAAATTTCCAAGAATGCGATACACGGACGCATATAGCAAACCGTGGATGAGAACTCGTAAATACAAATTGCGTTGGCTTGTGTTTGGTGACTGATGTGGCTAAAAATAGGAGTTTAATCGAGACCGTCCAAATTGGACAGGAATCCTGAAGCCCAGGCGTAAAATAGTAATTTCACCTACAAACGGGTCTGAAGCGGGTACTGGGTCTCCTTCTCACAAATCCAATAACCCGCGAACGGGTCCACCACAACTGGGTGCAGGCTTCAACCCGCAACAAACCCGGTCCAGCAGGATAGAATTAGGGTTTCTGATTAATATTAATCAACGACCCTGATTCATATCTATCCCTTCACTGGGGATTAGGGATTACATTCCTTATCTATACACAGGAATTACATGCCTAATCTGTTGCCTGAGACGCCTATAAATACCCCCCATCCATCTCTATTAAGAGGTAATCAATCTTTCTCCAGTTTTTGCGCTCTTTCATAGTCTTCCAGATTACTGACTTGAGCGTCGGAGGGTGCGTCGCCGGGAACAACCCCGGTGTCTCGCACTTTTTGCAGGTGCACGGTGGGAACGACGATCAAACCCCGGCGGAACAGGTACACAGGTTTACTATTCAGTTTCCCTAAGAATCCACAAATTCTATCTGTTTGCCCCCACACCAAAATTAGCGGCAACAGATTGGCGCCGTCTGTGGAAAACTAACGAATAGAAACCTCTCCTCTTCCCGGTGAACAAATCTTCTCCAGCCATGCCTCCTAGGAAAGTCAGATCAAGAGGGTCTAACAGAGGACCCAACCCCGATCAGCAGCAAGAAATTCCCGTCCAGCCTACCCAACAGCAGGGACAGCTTCCTCCTCAAGCAGAAGACCCACTCCAACAGGACCTTCCTCCTCCAAATCAGCCACCTCCAAAGGGTCCTAACCCTCAAAAACAGCCTCTTCACCAAGAACACGTCTCCATCCACAACGCCCCTACTGACTCTATGGCCTCCCATCATCCCCGAGCCTCTGGTCGCCATAATACCGCCCTCAACCGCCAGAAAGATGACGACCTTCACCGCCATCTGGATGAGAAGCGGGCCCGAGAGGGAACCTCCCGCCAAAACCGTCCAGACGAGCGGTACCCTCGCCACCAGGAGTATAGAAGGTCACCCAACTGAAGGGGTTGGAAAGAATCCCCCGAGCACTACCGAAGAAGGCCACACTCTCCTGCAGGTCGGCAACAGCCCAGGAACAATGAGGCACCCATCACACGTGCCGAGTTCCAACAGTTCCAAGCAACCGTCCTACAAGCCCTCAATCTCCGTCCCAACACCAATGCACCCAAGGTTCCATCTCCTCCTCCGGTCCGAAGCCCTCGCCGACAGTCCCCATCTCCTCATCCTGCTCCTAGCAACTCCCGGGGTACCCCAAGTCCTCGTCGCTCCCGAAGTTACCATCGCCGTAGCCCTCGCTCTCCCTCGTACGAAGACGAGTCTAGAGGCTCGGCTGATTACCGTCGGAGGGACGACACCATGTACCGCCGTCTTCATGAAGTAGAAAGGTGCCTGGGTCAGATAGACCGAGAAGAGGAGCTTAGGGGGAGGACCCTACGTCCTAGCCGACCCCCTTTCTCCTGAACCATTGTGGATGCACCTGTGCCGTTCGGCTTCAAGCCTCCCCAATTTGAGACTTACACCGGGGAGACCGACCCAGTTAACCACATCGAAAGCTTTAAGACCTTGATGCTCCTCCATCAAGCTTCCGATGCTCTCCTCTGCAAAACCTTCCCCGCAACTTTCAAGGGCCCAGCTCGAGAATGGTACTCTCGCCTTGCCCCCTCCTCAATATTTTTCTTCGAGCAGTTCGAGACCCTTTTCGTCACTCATTTCGTAAGCAGCCGTAGGGCTGAGAAGACCAGCATCTCTCTATTGCACCTCCACCAGAAGAAGGGGAGAAATTGAGAGACTATGTGAAGAGGTTCACAGCAGAAGCCAGGTCCATAGCATCCCTCGACCAGTCGGTCGCTACGGTAGCATTTCAGTCTAATATTCTCAATTCCAACCTCCGCTCCTCCTTCGCCAAGAAGCCTCCACAGAACTTTTCCGACCTCCTCCTTCAAAGTGAAAAGTACATCCGGGCCGAAGAGGCCAAGCAGCGCCCCAACTGGGAGGGTTCTTCCTCCGGGTTTAAGAGAAAGGGAACAGAAGAGGAAGGAGCCAAGAAGCTCCAGAAGGATAATGCCGGCCAGCGCCGACCTCCCCCCAGATTCGAGAAGTTCACTCCCCTCACCACTAACGTTTCAACTATTCTGATGGAAGTCGAAAAGGAAGGGATAATACCTCCTGCTCCGAGGATGAATACCCCTGCCAAGAGGAGAGACAAAGAAAAATGGTGCCGTTATCACCGGGACCACGGGCATGACACCAACGATTGTCGCGCCTTAAAGAATGAGATTGAAGCCCTTATTCAAAGAGGACAGCTGACCAGGTTTGTAAGAAAGGACCGGGCCGAACTTCCTCCCCCGCCTCGGGGGGCTAACAAGCGTCCGGAACGAGAAGAGACGCCCGACTTTGAGGAAGAGCGAGTCCTCCACCTCATTCATGGGGGCCCAATGGGGGGCCCCTCAAACTCCTCTCGGAAGGCATTTATAAGAGAAGTCAACTCGGTCCAAACGACCCCTCCTCCCAAAGGCCTCGGAGTGCCTGTCACCTTCTCAGACGAAGATCTAGAAGGGGTTCGCACCCCACATTGTGACGCACTCGTCATCAACCTCCACATGGCGAACTTCAAAGTGGAGAGGATACTTGTGGATAATGGCAGTTCCGTAAACATTCTCTTTCTCGCCGCTTTCAAAGGCCTAAAGCTCTCCCGAGACAGACTCAAGCCCACCGGCTACATGCTCCATGGGTTCACGGGAGTGCCAGTGACTATTGAAGGGATAATTACCCTCGACGCAACCGCTGGCAAAACTCCTACTACCCGAACGGAGTCGATGGACTTCATGGTCGTAGATGTCCCAGCAGCCTACAATGTTATTTTGGGTCGGCCCGGCCTGGCCGCCCTGGAAGCCGTCCCTTCTGCCTATCATCTCAAAATGAAATTTCCCACTCGGGCCGGAGTAGGGGAAGTAAGGGGCAATCAGGAGCAGGCGCGCAAATGCTATATGACCTCTACCCTCGGACCCGTCCTCTCCTTAGAAACTCTGGAAATCCCCCAAGATGTTGCTCGACCAACGTCCGAGCCGGTGGACGAGTTGGAGGAAGTGCTCTTCTCTGAGCAGGAGCCGGCCCGCAAGTTCTTGGTCAGCAAGACCCTCCCGTCCGCCCTGTACTCAGACATTGTACAATGCATCCGAAGGATTCAAGACCTCTTCGCTTGGTCAGCTGCCGATATGCCTGGTATCTCCGAAGAGCTCTTAGTCCACCGCCTAAGCGTTGATCCGGGGTCTAAACCGGTTCAGCAGAAGAGGCGCAAGTTCGCCCCCGAGCGTCAGCTCGCTATTAAAGAGGAGGTAGACAAGCTCTTGAAGGCCCGGTTCATACAGGAGGTGAACTATCCTGAGTGGTTATCGAATGTAGTAATGGTGAAGAAGTCCAATGGGACTTGGAGGATTTGCATTGATTTCACCGACCTCAACAAAGCCTGCCCCAAGGACCCATTCCCTCTTCCGAGCATAGACACCCTGAGCGATGCAACCTCGGGACATGAGCTCCTCAGCTTCATGGACGCCTTTTCAGGCTACAACCAGATTCGGATGTTTCCCCCGGATATCCCGAAGACTTCGTTTGTGACCGACCAAGGCCTCTATTGCTACAGAGTCATGCCGTTCGGTCTAAAGAATGCAGGTGCAACATACCAACGCCTCGTCAACAAGGTTTTCCAGGCTCAGATCGGCCGGAACATGGAGGTGTATGTTGACGACATGCTTGTGAAAAGTATTCGAGGCATTGATCATGTGACCGACCTCCAAGAAGCATTTGACGTTCTGAGAAAGCACAATATGAGACTCAACCCGAACAAGTGTGCGTTCGGCGTCTCATCAGGGAAGTTCCTCGGCTTCATGGTTAGACAACGAGGAATTGAAGCAAACCCGGAAAAGATCAAGGCCATATTGGACATGGCCCCTCCTAGAAATGTTAAAGAAGTTCAGAGATTAACAGGCCGCCTCGCCGCCATAGGGCGCTTTCTCTCAAAGTCCGGGGAAAAATGCCTCCCCTTCTTCAAGGCCCTCGGGGGGGCTAAAGGATTCGAATGGGGACAGCAGACAGGAGTCCTTCGACCAACTCAAGGCTTACCTCGTCAATCCCCCTCTCCTCAGCAAACCGATCCTTGGCGAACCCCTCTACCTCTACCTGGCAGCCTCCGAGCAAACCCTCAGTGCAGTCTTAGTGAGGGAAGAAGAGTGGGCTCAGAAGCCCATCTACTATGTCAGCAAAGTGCTTCGGGACGCCGAGCTCCGGTACCCGAAGATAGAGAAAATGTCTTATGTCCTGGTGATGGCCACGAGAAAGCTTCGCCCATATTTTCAGTCCCATTCTGTGGTCGTTCTTACCGACCAGCCGCTGAAACAGGTTCTTCACAAGCCTGAGACTTCAGGTCGCCTTATGAAGTGGTCAATCGAGCTGAGCCAACACGATATAACTTATCAGCCTCGGACCGCGATCAAGGCTCAGGCGCTAGCCGAATTCATAGTTGAGACTACTATCCCCGAGTCCAGCCAAACAGTGAAGGGACCACCCGTCTGGTCGGTATATGTTGACGGATCCTCCTGCAACGAGGGAAGCGGGACAGGAGTCATCCTGGCAGGCCCAGATGACTTCATCCTCCAATACTCCCTCCGTATAAACTTCAAAGCCTCGAACAACGAAGCCGAATACGAGGCATTAATAGCCGGTCTTGGTATGGCCCAAAATGCAGGGGCACAACGCCTGCGGATCTTCAGTGACTCGCAGTTGGTCGTCAATCAGGTCCTCGGCGAGTATGAAACCCGCGATGACAGGATGGTTAAATACTTGGCTAAAGTCAAAAGCCTCATGGCAATGTTTGAAGAGGCCCTCATCCAAAGGATCCCCAGAGAAAAAAATGCTCAGGCCGATGCCCTATCCAAATTAGCCTCCTTTTCCCTTCAAGGCCTCGAACAGACTGTTTTGATAGAAGTCCTCCTGAAGCCGAGCATAGAGGACGATACACTTGACTCCGTTGAAACGTTGCCTGTCCTCCTCGAAGACAATTGGATGAAATCCCTCGTCGAATTTATAAGGGACGGGCTCCTTCCCGAGGATCCCAAGGAAGCACGAAGAGTAAGGACCCGAGCCGAGCGTTACACACTAATCGGAGGCATCCTGTACAAACGCTCCTTCACCCAGGTGGACGGACGACCCTACCTGAGGTGCCTCTCCCCAGTGCAAGCTGACTACGCCCTTCAAGAACTTCATGAGGGCATCGGCGGGGCCCATTCTGGTTCCAGAGCCCTGGCACACAAAGTGTTGAACTATGGGTACTTCTGGCCCACTCTCCTACGGGACGCCGAACGACACGTTCGGCAATGCAGCTCCTGTCAGAAGCACTCCGACATCCGACGCCTTCCACAAGAACCACTCGCTTCCCTATCAAGTCCGATCCCCTTCGCAATGTGGGGGATGGATTTACTAGGGCCGTTTCCGCCAATCCCCGGACAGCTCAAGTTCCTAGTCGTGGCAATCGACTATTTCTCGAAATGGATAGAGGCCGAGCCCCTGGCCACGATTACCAAAAACAAGGTTGTTCAATTCTTTTGGAAGAGCGTGATCTGCCAATTTGGCGTCCCCAGGGTCCTAATTACCGACAACGGAACGCAGTTCACTGGAGCTGCCTTCCGAGCCTTATGTGAAGACCTCGCCATACAACACCGATTCTCCTCCGTCTCTCATCCTCAGTCCAACGGCCAGGCCGAGAATGCCAACCGGCAGATCCTTTCAGGCATTAAGAAGAGGTTAGACAAGTGCTCCAAAGGCTTGTGGGTCGATCAGCTGCCCAACGTGCTCTAGAATTACCGCACCACGAAGCGGACCCCAACAGGCGAGAGCCCATTCAATCTCACCTACGGGTCCGAGGCCATCATCCCCCTGGAAGTCGGGTTACCCTCTCCTCGCCTGATAGCTTATGAAGAAGAACAGAATGCTAAGGAGCTCAGAGCAAGTCTAGATTTGATAGACGAAATCCAAGAGAGAGCTGCCATACGCCAGCAAACTTACCGAAAAAGGATCGAGCTAGCGTACAACAAAAGAGTCCGCCCAACGGACCTCAAAGAAGGGGACTTGGTGCTCCGAAAGTTGGCCATCTCGTTCCCTAGTCAGAAAAGCAAATTAGCCCCGAACTGGGAGGGGCCTTACAAGATTTCTAAAGAAATCCGCCCCGGCACATACAGACTGGAAGATCTCGAAGGCAGGGAGATTCCCCGGACTTGGAATGCCGACCATCTCTTAAAGTACCAAGAGAGAGCAACAATGCCTCTCTGAGTAATTCGAGATGTCGAACCGTTCCTTTCCTGTTACTTGTAGTACTTTTCTTTTATTTTTCCTTGTAATAACGGCTAGCAACTTTAGAAGCAGCCGATCATCGGATATTAATAAATAAAGTTTTTTCATATTTTTGATACTGTTACATCTCTCTGTTTTTAACTCTTCAATCTAACGATGGTTCGGAGTCCAACACTCGGCTCGACTTTACTTCCCCGGCTCGCCCATAGGCAAGCCAGAAGTAGATCGCCGTTCGGAATTGCTCCCACAGCCGTTGAATGGTTCGGAGTCCAACACTTGGCTCGACTCTACTTCGCAAGTTCGCTCCTAAGCGAGCTAGAAGTAGTTCGCCATTCGGAACTGCTCCCACAACCCTTGAACTAATCTAACGATGGTTCGGAGTCCAACACTCGGCTCGACTTTACTTCCCCGGCTCGCCCATAGGCGAGCCAGAAGTAGATCGCCGTTCGGAATTGCTCCCACAGCCGTTGAATGGTTCGGAGTCCAACACTTGGCTCGACTCTACTTCGCAAGTTCGCTCCTAAGTGAGCTAGAAGTAGTTCGCCATTCGGAACTGCTCCCACAACCCTTGAACTAAGCTAACGATGGTTCGGAGTCCAACACTCGGCTCGACATTACTTCCCCGGCTCGCCCATAGGCGAGCCAGAAGTAGATCGCCGGTCGGAATTGCTCCCACAGCCGTTGAATGGTTCGGAGTCCAACACTTGGCTCGACTCCACTTCGCAAGTTCGCTCCTAAGCGAACCAGAAGTAGTTCACCATTCGGAGCTGTTCCCACAACCCTTGAACTAACCTAACGATGATCGGGGTCCGATGGCTCGTCCTTACTTCACCGGCTCGCCCTCGTGCGGGCCGGGAGAAGATGGCCATTCCAAACTACCCCCACGACTATCGAGCCGAGCGGACGAGGTACCGACCCTCGTATATGGCGAAAAAACCTTCCGAGGCAAAACCACCGTCAGATCGTCTCAAAATGCGTGCTAGAATGTGATGAACAGATCTGATTCAGCCACCTGTCCACAAAACGACAAGATAATGTTTTCTTGGGAACTGGACCCGCCTCAAGATTCGTGCAACCATCTAACGGCTCTGATCCCTTCACTTCGCTCGGCACCAAACTCCGAGCGACAGACAACCAGAACCAACCTTCGGCAAAAGTCACCCCGGTTATCAAGCTATGAAAGCACAGCCGACCCGTGCCGAGCAAGTATCCAGCTGAGCCTCAAAGGAAAAGTTTGGGTTAAGGTTTAGGGGACTTTTCCCTTGGTTCCGGACACCCACATCAGGGGCAGTCAGAATCGGGAGAAGATCACGGTGGAAGAACGACCACCCGTCCTCCCGAAGCAAACTCCTTCCTCGGATTCGGACCTGGGTCATCAACTCTTCTACCATGATCTTCCCCGACCCTGACATCCACATCGGAGCAGTCAGAATCGGGTGAAGATCATGGTGGAAGAACGACCACCCGTCCTTCCGAAACACACGATCCCCCGAGTCCGGACTTTGGTCGTCACCTCTTCCACCATGGCCTCCCCTGACCCTGACATCCGCACCGGGACCGTCAGAGTCAGGAGAAGACCATGGTGGAAGAACGACCACCCGTCCTTCCGAAGAACCTTTCCCTTGGATCCGGACTACGGTTGCCAACTCTTCTGCCTTGTCCTCCCCCGCCCCTGACACCGACATTGTTACTGTCAGGAACGGGAAAACAACAAGACAGAAGAGTGACCACCCTCCGGACCTCTTGGGATCAAAATTTTTCACAAAGCTGGCATCCGCCCAAGGGCAGACACCATCGATGCCGCTAGAGTTCAAGACTGCAATGACAAAAACTACAAGGGGGGTGTGGGATTTATAGCCTTCCCCCAAAAGACTGTCATTATGACCCTCGGGAGTCCAAAAGTCATGCCTAGGGAGCTGAAGCGCTGCGTATTAATTAAGGGGCACCGTTCTCAATGCCCTTGGGAAGGTGAAACGCCCCTACGGATCCCGGAGCACCATTAATGCTGTTAGGGGACTGATCCCATCTTTTCAGAACCACGCCGCACCGAGCCGCACCGAGCTGCACCTAAAGGCGCCTAGCAAGATTCAGGACCGCGGCAAAAATGTGGGTTTTGAGGCCAAGATGGTCGACGAAGCGAACGTTTGCCTCGCGGTTCATGTCGAGCCTACCCTAGCTAGCGCAATTACAGCACAACAAGAAGCCGGCAAAGGACAGTTCAGATAAATCAACTCCAATTTTATTATTGACTTGGTTAAATTTACAAAAGAAATTACAACAAAACACAATTCGCAAGTCCGAAGACAAGACACGACCCGTTCACTGCCTCCGAGGAAGGGGGACGCTCCGGTTCAGCGACACCTTGGGTCGGCACTTCTTGACCTCCGAACTCGTCTCTAGGCCGACGAACCGAGACGCGCCCTCGCTGCTGACCCTGACAGTCGCTCCAACCGAAGCACCACTTGAAGACACCGCTACCCCGCTTTGGGCGTCGGCCGCTGACCTACCTATAATGGGGGTTCGGCTCGCGGCTTGATAGAACGTGATCCCTCGTTCAATCTCTTCGCAAGTGGTTTGAGCCGAGCAACCTCTTCCTCCAGTTCGACGATCCGGTCCTTCAACGTGTCATCCTTTACAATCACTTTGAATCGGGGAAGTTTCGCCGAACCGGGGTACTCGGCGCTGTCGGATATGACACGGCGCAAATGGGTCACCTCGATGCTCTTATCGACCGTCACCCTTTGCAGCTGTTCTACCTTCCTTGCGAAGTCATCTCGTTCGGCCGAAACCCGAACCAATTCTTCCTCCTTCGCGGATAGTTCGGCCTCGACTATCCGAAGATGATGCAGCTCGACCAATAGCTCACTATTCCTCTTCTCTACATTGTAAAGTATTCTCCTTGTCAGATGAACCTCGCCCTCAAGACGATCCTCCCGGGACCGCTGAAATAACTCGGCTCGGCGCCGATCCGCCGGGGTGATAGGTGTCTGTTCGACGATCTGAAATAAGAAATGGTTAACATTGAAGTACTATATGGCCGAACCAAACACTTAGACAGAAGTCCAAAACCAAAACAACACTTTTCATTCATCATCAAAAGCGGTGGCCAGTCCGCAAAAGGCATTACACTGATTGAAAGAAAAAACAAAACAAGAAACTACAAAAAATTTTGCGAGGGGATCAGGGGTCCACCTGCGTCGCCGCGTCGACCTCGGGCGCGTCGTTAGATGGCCCCTCGATCCTCCCCTCGACCTGGGCGTTCGCCACAGGTGGGTCGGTCTCCTCCTCCTCGTCATTGCCTTCGGCCTCGTCGCCCTCACCTCCCTCCTCCTCACCGCCTGAGGGCGACCCGGGCCACAGTCTGTAGCCGACCCGCTCGAAGCCGGGGACACGATCTTGAACATGGTCGAGTGTCCTCTGATAGGACCTCTCCATGTTCTCATCCATGTGTTTCTTCGCCTCGGCCTCGACCTCGGCCTCTACCTCGGCTCTGATCTTCACGGCCAGCGCCTCCTTCTCCGCCTTTAGGTCAGCCAGGGACTTCACCAACGCGGCCAGCTTCTCGGCAGCCTTCTTAGCCTCGGCGGACTCTGCATCAAGTCGCCCCTTGGCTCTCTCCAAGTCCGCCTCAAGATCGGCGACCCGGACTTCTAAGGCCTCGACCCGCCGCTGCTCGGCCTCGAGCTGCCGAACTGCCTTGACCTTCTCAGCCCTGTCCTTGTCGTTGGCAGCCTTCAGCTCCTTCTCCTGCGCGGCGAACGTCTCGAGGAGGTGGCCGAAGTGGCAGGTAGCCTGCAAAGACAACGATCAGAGCAATGTGCAAGCCGAGCAGCAAACTTGAAGAAATTCGCAAAGAAGACACTTACCGACACGAGCGACCGAGCCACTTCATAGGTGTCGTCGCCGACCGTCCCCGCCTTCAGCACTGCTCTGTCCTTCGAGGTCGCCAAGTGCTTGACGACCTGTAATGACATCTGCGAGTTGTCGAGGAATCCGTCGTGATTCTTCACCCGCCAGTTCGGCACAAACAATTGCTTGTGCTGCTCGGTCAGGATTTCCTCGGCCGATTTAGTCAACGGCGGAGCCTCAAGCATCAGCGCCGCGTTAACATCAAAGGCCCCCTCAATCACGCTCGGGGCCACAGGGGCCGAGGGCTCCTCGGCAACAGCCACCTCCGAGGGCACCTCAGTAGTCGGAGGAGGCGGGGTGGTGGTAGAGGCGACCGTGGGCTGCGGAGTCGACGAGGCAGCCGCAGCCGCCCTCTTCCTCTTTCTGCCCCCGGCCAACTTGGACCTATCGGCCATCATGGCGTTGAAATCAATCTTCATCGCTTCTGCATCGGACAAAAAAAAAAAAAGAGTCAGCAAGACGAACTAAAGACTTGAAAGAAAAACAAAAATAAATGAGATGTCAGGAGCATACTCGGGTCGATGGGGCTAAGGCCGGATCCGAACAGCACCTCCTCCGTCAACTCCCTCCAACTCAACAGGGGAAGGCCCATGATCTTCCTCGCCACCTCCTCCTAGGCCTCAGACAGTACAGGGTCGGCTCTCGCAAATTTCGGCACCTCCACTTTCCACCGGGTCGGAATGTGCCGTATCGCCTCACCCCTTAATATAAAATACTTCTCTTTCCAACCCATAATTGAGTCGGGGTTTTCTATGATCCTAACACCCTTCCTCGGCCCCAAGTAGTACCGATGCTCCGTCTTGTGCTGCCGGTTTATTCGATACAGGCCTCAGAAGACCGTTAGGTCCGGCTCGACTTCAGCTTTGTAGCACTGAAGCAAGAAAGCGTTCACGTGACGCCAAGTGTTCGGCATGAATTGGGTCGGCACGAGGCAGAACCAGCCGAGGATCTGGAGGATGAAAGGATGCAGCGGGAAACGTAGTCCGGCATTCAAGGAGTCGAAGTCGAACATGTACATATCCGACGATGGCAGCTTGGAATTCGCTCGCATCCCGGGGCCGGGGATCACCAGCTTGTACTCCGGAGGGATGGCGAATCCCTTTCTGATCCGAAGGAGATCCCTCTCGGATAACACCGAGATGAGCTCGTCGGCTTCGGTGGGAAGGGCCGGGTTAGGTTCTTCGACGACTTTCGACTTTCCGTAGATCGCTTTCTCCAAAAGGTCGCCCTCATACTGCCTAACCCCCGAATGCCCGGACAGAACAGAGGGATATCGTCCCATCTTGGGGGCTTGCTTCGGGTTTTCCACAATCACCGCCACCACGGGAGATTGGGTCGCCACCCTCCTCTTCTTCTTCTCCTGTCTCGCCTCGGTAGCCGACAGTTCGGCGACCTGCTTCCCCTTCCTTCGGGCCTCTGCCCTTCTCCTCTCCTCGGTGCCATCATCGCCCGAAGACGAGGCCCCACTCCCCGAGTTCACTCTTGACATCTCTAGAAAAAAGCTAAGGCAAAGTAGACTGACCTTTGAAGTGACGTTCACGGTCGGAAAGTGCTTGCCGAAAATCGCCTGGCCCACGCGACAGCCAACATCACCACCTTGGAGCAAGAATCGCCGCTAGCAGAGAAATTAGAGAACAAAAGTAAAATCTTGGAGTGAAAAGTAAGAAATGAGCTTGGGGGTGGGGGAGTGAAAACTTATAACCCTAGGGGATAGTGGGCCTCCTTGGGAACCTCAAAGGCCCACTAAGAAGCCAAAGCGCCAAGCGGAAAGTTGCGACGTTACGAGAAGCGAAAAACTCCTCAAATCACTCAAGTCAACGACTCGGCCACCGGTCTGCCGAGCCGAGCTATCGAACAGCCGGCTAAGCAACCGAGCTACTGAGTTCCTTTGAAACACCCAACTCGGCGTCTCGGCCAGCAGCACGGAGGCTCCGAGCCGAGATGACGAGGAACCGACCCTCGTATATGGAGAAAAATCCTCCCGAGACGAAGTCACCGTCGGATCTCTCCAGAATTCGCGTCAGAATTCGATGGACGGTTCAGATCTCGCCACGCCCACAAAACGACAAGATAACGTTTTCTCGTGATCTGAACCCCATCCTCGTGATGCGCACCACGATGGACGGACCAGATCCGCCCACGTGTACCTTCCGAGTTGCCTGCCATTGGCTTGCTCAACCGAGCTACCGAACAGCTTAGTCGAGCAACCAAGCTACTGAGTTCCTTCAAAACAATACAACTCAGTGCCTTGGCCACCAACACCGATGCTCCGAGCCGAGATGACGAGGAACCGACCCTCGTATATGGAGAAAAATCCTCCCGAGACGAAGTCACCGTCGGATCTCTCCAAAATTCGCGTCAGAATTCGATGGACGGTTCAGATCTCGCCACACCCACAAAACGACAAGATAACGTTTTCTCATGATCTGAACCCCATCCTCGTGATGCGCACCATGGTGAACGGACCAGATCCGCCCACGTGTACCTTCCGAACTGCCTGCCATCGGCTTGCTCAACTGACCTACCGAACAGCTTAGTCGAGCGACCGAGCCACTGGGCTCGAAAAAATGGAACCATCAAGAGACGCTTCCTTCAAAAATATTCAACTCGGCGCCTCGGCCAACAGCGCCAATGCTCCGAGCCGAGATGATGAGGAACCGACCCTCGTATATGGAGAAAAATCCTCCCGAGACGAAGTCACCGTTGGATCTCTCCAAAATTTGCGTCAGAATTCGATGGACGGTTCAGATCTCGCCACGCCCACAAAATGACAAGATAACATTTTCTCGTGATCTGAACCCCATCCTCGTAATGCGCGCCATGATGAACGGACCAGATCCGCCCACGTGTACCTTCCGAACTGACGGCCATCGGCCTGCTCAACCGAGCTACTGAACAGCTTAGTCGAGTAGCTGAGCCACAGGGCTCGGAAAAACGGAACCATCAAGAGGCGCTTCCTTTAAAATATCCAACTCAGCGCCTCAGCCAGCAGCACTGAGGCTCCAAGCCGAGATGACGAGGAACCGACCCCCGTATATGGCAAAAAAACACGCCGACCCATATCAACCGTTGGATCTTGTGAAAAAGCACGCTCGTCATGATGGACGGCCCAGATCCTGCCACGTCCGCTAAACGACAAGATAGCATTTTATGGGGATCCACGCTGAAATGGACGGCCTAGATGATGCCACGTACCTCGGATCCTCCGAGCCGAGGCACTGACCTTCCGAGCCGAAGCGCTAATCCTCTGAACCGAGGAGACGAGGAACCGACCCTCGTACCTCGTAGAGGGTAAGGCCGAGCCGAGATGACGAGGAACCGACCCTCGTATATGGCGAAAAAACACGCCGACCCATATCAGCCGTTGGATCTTGTGAAAAAGCGCGCTTGTCATGATGGACGGCCCAGATCCTACCACGACCACTAAACGACAAGATAGCGCCTTATGGGGATCCACGATGAAATGGACGGCCCAGATGATGCCACGTACCTCGGATCCTCCGAGCCGAGGCACTGACCTTCCGAGCCGAAGCGCTGACCCGCCGAGCCGAGGAACGGAGGAGCCGACCCTCGTATACGGCAAAAAAGCCTGCCGAGGAACGGGGACCGCCTGATTACTCAGAAATTCGCGCTCCGCTCTGATCAAAGGCCCAGATTATGCCACGTCATAAATCAGTATTTAAAAATCGATTTTTATTTATTTAAATCGTTTTATTTATTTAAAAATTGCGAAAAATTGCTAAGAATTCGAAAAAATTAGCTAAAAATTCTAGACAATAATTAAAAATTCGGGGGGATTTTTTTGAGCCCCTGAACGAACAATTATTGCCTACAATGTACTGTTAAGCCCCCCGAACTCTTAGTTAACACATCGCAAAATTAAATAAATAGCCCAAAAAAATAAATAAAAACTCGATACGGCCTCGGAACATCGTATACCTTCAAAAAAGAAGAAGTTACCTCACTACCCACTTCAGGATTCAAAATCACCCATTTGGACTCCGATATAACTCCACTAGCCACTGAAACAGTCAAACTACTCCTCAAAGACTAATCGCCCTCAGCCTTTAGGAGTGGGGGGCTCGTGATGTGGCTAAAAATAGGAGTTTAATCGAGACCGTCCAAATTGGACAGGAATCCTGAAGCCCAGGGGTAAAATAGTAATTTCACCTACAAACGGGTCTGAAGCGGGTACTGGGTCTCCTTCTCACAAATCCAATAACCCGCGAACGGGTCCACCACAACTGGGTGCGGGCTTCAACCCGCAACAAACCCGGTCCAGCAGGATAGAATTAGGGCTTCTGATTAATATTAATCAACGGCCCTGATTCATATCTATCCCTTCACTGGAGATTAGGGATTACATTCCTTATCTATACACAGGAATTACATGCCTAATCTGTTCCCTGAGATGCCTATAAATACCCCCCATCCATCTCCATTAAGAGGTAATCAATCTTTCTCCAGTTTTTGCGCTCTTTCATAGTCTTCCAGATTACTGACTTGAGCGTCGGAGGGTGCGTCGCCGGGAACAACCCCGGTGTCTCGCACTTTTTGCAGGTGCACGGTGGGAACGGCGATCAAACCCCGGCGGAACAGGTACACAGGTTTACTATTCAGTTTCCCTAAGAATCCACAAATTCTATCTGTTTGCCCTCACACCAAAATTAGCGGCAACAGTGACCCTGACCTGCTCACAAAATTTCGTATTTTTTGAATGTCGTTTATGCGATTTCCTAGTGAAAAATCACTCGATAAAAATTCAAAGTATAATTGTTGTTGTTATTTGTATGCGGTAGAAAACAGCACAAACGAGATCAACAAATTCTGAAACTTTACGAGTAGGTCAGACGCACCACGCATGAGCCAACACAACTTGTTGATGTGAGTTTCGACTCACGGTCTGTAATATGCGGCAATGTATTACTTTCACTCACGAAAAAGAGTCCAAAGCGATACACGGTCGTATATCGCAAACCGTGAATCGAAACACATTTCTACAAGTTGCGTTGACTTGTGCTTGGTGAATCTGACGTACTCGAAAAATTGCAGAATTTTTAGATCTCGTTTGTGCACTATTACTAATAACGAACAACAACTAATACTACATCTACATCGACAATAACAACTACACATAATACGCATCGTAAAACTAACCTATAATTAGCTACGCATAATATACAAATTGTAAACTCAAATATTGAATAAATGGGCTGAATCAATTAACATAGCTAGATCTACTAAAGTAGAAAAAAGTTAATACCTTTCAAAATGTGGGTTTTCGGAGAGGAGATAGAGGAGGTGCTTGCGCGTCGGGATCTTCAAAGGAAGAGGGCAAGAGTGTGAGAAGAGGAAGAGATTGAGTGAGAAGCAACGAACGAGAGAGAGCTAGAATTTTCAGATTGGGTCGGGAACGATCAAGAGAGAGAGAGAGAGCTAGGGTTTTTGGAGTGGGTATCGCGATCTCGAGAGAGAGAGAGAGAGAGAGAGAGAGAGAGAGAGAGAGAGATGGCTGCGAAGTGAGGAAGAGAGAGAGATCTGATTATGTACAAGTGTTTGAACATTCCTAGGCCGTTGGGAACAACGGCCTAGATTAAATTTGTTTTTTTAAAAAAACAACTTAGGCCGTTGTTCCCAACAACGACCTAAGTGTATTTTTTCGCAAAAAAAATACTTCACGCCAAATAACGCTAAGTCTGAGGCGTTATTTGGCGTGAACTACTCAAAATGCCCCTCCGCCACTTAGGAGCTCCGCTTCCATCTCAGCGAAAGCGATATGAACCGTTGATCACGATCAAGGGCAATCCAACGGGTCAGATTGCTGTTTTTCACACCCCTTTTCATTTGGACCCGTTTTCAATTGAGCATATATATATATATCGTCGGACAGGACATGTTGTCCCGTCTGATAAAAGAAACATAACAGGGAATAGACGAAACAACATTTTCCGTTCCTCCATTTTCCTCAAATATGCTATTGAGGGAAAAAGTCTTTTTTTTGGGAAATTTTAATCTAAATCCAAATCACTTCATTCTTTTCATAAATTGCCAAGTCCAAGTCTCTTCAAGTTTAAAAAAAAAAAATTGCATCAAGTCCAAGAGGCTCAAAATAAAGATTTTTAAATAATAAAAATTAGTTGTCAAACTACGAATGCACCCAAACTATATTTTTATTATTTCTCATTTTACCAAATTGCCAAATTAAAAAAAAAAAAAAAAAAATGAGTGTGGATGCTCTAACTCCAACCTTCAGCTGTTCGATGTGGGACCAATAGTTCTCCTTCTATCACCTCCTAAGTCCTAACATTGTTTAAGTAGGTTTTTTCTTTATAAAAAATAAGCCCTGGCCCTAATTAGTTTAAGGCCCTAACCTGCTAATGGGCTACGTTGTTGTGTTCTAACAATGGGCCACGTAGCAAGGGATAAAGAAATAACAGAAGTACAAAATGAAAACAAAATTGCGCTGGTATACATTTTGAGGGTAATAATCAATAGTTTTTTTTTTCTTTAGATGTACTACAAATACTTGACATTTTTTTTGATAAAAGCCAGGGCGGATCTGGTCCAAGCAATACAAGCAACTGTTTTGGGTCCCAAATTTTATAGGGTCCTATATTTTTTAAGTATTTACAGTATTAATAAGTAAAATGTAATATTTTCTAATGTAATTACACTATATTAATAGTTGGCTTATTAGCTTAGTTGGTTAGACAAATGTGCTAATAATGTAAAGGTTGCAGGTTCAAAATATACATGGGCTTTTAATCAATTTTTTAAAAAGTAATTATTTTTGACATAGCCTTACATGTCATTTTACCATTTTATGAATTTAATATTATTTTTTACTTAGCCCATGTATGTCACTCTATGATATTTTTCCAATGTTCTATGATATATCATATCTATCTGTTCATGATAAATTTCTAACCAAATCTTCTAGTACATATGGTCATTCTACATTTTAAGCTTCCAACTAGTATTCTCATATACATATATTCATCATCATTTCATTCTGATCGAGTTCTCTAATATATCATATTTACCTCTTTGAGATAATATATTTCGTTTTTATTGTTAGAGTTTGCCTGAGTTTCTTTTAATCATTTTTATAAAAACTAATCATTTTTTACATAGCCTTACATGCCATTTTACCATTTTATGAATTTAATATTATTTTTCACTTAGCCCATGTATGTCAGTCACTCTATGATATTTTTTCAATGTTCTTTGGTATATCATATCTACCTGTTTATGATAAATTTCTAACCAAATCTTCAAGTGCATATGGTTATTTTACATTTTAAGCTTCTAACTAGTATTCTCATATACATATATTCATTATCATTTCATTCTGATCGAGTTATCTAATATATCATATTTACCCCGTCGAATAATATATTTTGTTTTTATTGTTAGAGTTTGTGAGAGTTTCTTTTGTCTAAGAGAAAATTCATATAAAAAGCGTACGCTATCAATTAAATTTTCTTTGGAAGTATATATATAAATTTGTTTTCATTTAAATAGTTCTCCAATTTCAAAGTTTGTTTTGCATTTAAATAATTGTCATTTTTATTTTGTCAACTTGCGAAAGACCTTATTTGAGAATTTGCTTAGGGCCCCATAAAACTCAGATATGCCATTGGATAAAGGATAGAGTCAAAAAACTCCAACTGAGAAATAATATACATATAAAAATGTAGAGGAAGATACAAGATACAACACATTTTACAAGAGGTAAAACTGAATTAAAGTACAATATGAGAATAAACTCGAGGGAGATCCGCAATCAGATAAGTAGTATGCTGAAGACCTCCGAAAAAGTAGTAGATCGGGAATAAGCATAAAGAAACACATCAGCCTATTATAATTCATACTTGCAACTGTTCGATTGCAATGAATTGGAGCTGTATCAAAGCCAGTATATAACAATAGCACGACATAAGAACAGCCACAATGGTGTTTCTCATATTTGAGAAAATGACACAAATAGATATAGGAAATCGGTGAAATGTGTGCAGTGGTCGTTTGCTAAATATTTCTCAAAAAATAGCTAGACGAAACAACTTGTATCGTCTAGATCGATGAGTAAAAAAATGTTTAAAAATGTTTAAGTTTATAATATTTAAGTTAATTAACTATTGATTAAATAAATTAAATATTAAAATATATACTAATCTACCTAATTAGCTACCTAATTATTACACTAACCTAGTATTAGTTGGGCTAAGCTGACAATGGAGCTGGACGGGACAACATGTTTTGGTTCAGAAGGTACAAAATGTACCGTCTGATCATTAAAAAAAAAGTCAGATTAAAAAAAAACAAAGGGACAGAACAACATGTTTCGTCCTCTATAATTTGAGAATCGCCATTTCGTTTCTCAAATTTGATAAGCGACTGTAGCGATTTTGTAAAAATATGGCAAAATAGCAAACGACTGCAGACGCTCAATTCTCAAAATATGGGAATTTGGCAAAAATAGCAAACGAACTGTGGATGCTCTAAAGTCGTTTCTTATATTTGGCAAATTGCCATTTTATAGCAAATCGATCGCTGCAGTGGTTTTCTATTTTGCCATTTTTTAACAAATTTGCTATATTCGTTTCTCATATATGAGAAACAGAATAGCGATTCTCAAATTTTGAAAGACGGTACAACATATACCGTCCGGTATATGTTATACCGTTTCATTAATTTTTTAATTTTTTTTAAAAGTGGGTCGGACGGTATAACATATACCGTCCGGTATATGTTATACATGTTATACCGGCCCAAATTTTTTTAAAAAAATTTCTTTTCCAATCCAACGGTCAGATTTAGTCAAAAAAATAAAAAAAAATAAAAAAAAGGACAATGGTGGGACGGTATAACATATACCGGCCGGTATATGTTATACCGGCTGACCATTTTATAGTTAATATAGTTTAATAGGTTTAGTGGGTAGGTTAGGTGTAGTTAAATAGGTTTAGTTAGTGTTCAATTAGATTTAGTTATTATTATATTATTTATTTTATTTAATCTCTAATCTCTAATCTCTAATACTATAATGGGAGAACCCCTTAGTCAGTAACCCAACCCGTGCAACGCACGGGTTGGGTTACTTTGGTAAATATTTTCGAAAATAGATCTTTTTGGTAAATATTTTCGAAAGTGGATCAGTTTGAAAATTATTTTCTTTTTAATTATGGACTAACTTTGGTAAATATTTTAGAAAGTGGACCTGTTTTGTAAATATTTTCGGAAGTGGATCGGTTTGGAAATTATTTTCTTCTTACCCTTTTCATTATCCTTCAATTTTTTCCACGTGCACGTGTGCACGTGTCTGATACTAGTTAATATAGTTTAATAGTTAATAAGTAATTAATTTTTTTAAATTTATTTTTAAAGGATGAGACGGTATAACATATACCGTCGCTCGCTTATTTTCTAAAAAATGAGAAACATATAGCAAACGACCACTGCAGTAAACATTCCTATTTGCTATTACTGTAGCTGCCATTTTTTAACATATGAGAAAAATGCCTGTGAATGCTCTAAGTTCATTATAAATGGTGCTCCAACTCAATGGTTAAAGTCTAATTACTTAAACCGAAAACTAATCTAATCTAAATAGCACGTAAACTACTAGTCAACAATAGTTGCTAGGTTTTCTGGAAGGTATGCTAATGCTAGAATAGACCCATCAACTTCAAAGAGGCAGTAGATTACAGTAAGGCGCCGATAACGTGTACGTTAACAACAATGACAAAGCTAATTTGACATGTCGACAAACTGTATTGTTCACTAATAGTGAAAGATTTTGCAGTCAACCTTATTGACAAATAAAGGAGTCTATCATCATTTTGTTTGTTCGTGTTTGACTTGTCCCCCAATCGATGTTAACGGTTAACAACTTCTCCTTTGTTCTGGCAAGTATTGGTGCGGTAAAATAGCAGTAAAATTTGTTAGCAGTGAGTGAGAATTCTAGCAATCAAATTCTAATTCTTAATCTTAAGAATAAAAAAATTCAGCTAGATTGAGTACCGGTTAGAGCATCTCTAGTCATTTGCTTGGCTGAAAACGGAACTGCAATCGTTGGCCAAATATGCATATTATGCATATTTGGCTACAGTAGATTGTTATAAATGAGAGGCGATTTGAGAATTATCTATATATGAGAGGCGGCACTTCAAATGCCATCCCAGCAAAAAAAATTAATTTTTTAACTGTCGGGCGGCACTGTCGCTAAAAAAAAAATTAATTTTTCCAATTAAAAAATCCAAAAATACACAATTTTCTCGGACGGCACTTCGAGTGCCGTCTCTTTCCTTCCCCTTTTGTCGGACGGCACTTCATGTGCCGTCCCAGCCCTGTAGGGGTTATTTATAATTTTGTATTTTTTTGCAATTTCTAAAATGTTTTTGTAATTGTTGTAATTTTTTTTGTAATTTCTAAAATGTTTTTGTAATTTTTCTAATTTTTTCGTAATTTCTAAAATATTTTTGTAATTTTTTATAATTTTTTTTGTAATTTTTTATTTGCACTTCGAGAACGAATTTTTTTTCTCGGACGGTGTTACCGCTGATTTCGGTGTGGGGGTAAACAGATAGAATTTGTGAGTCCGAGAACAACCTGAACAGTTGACTCAAGCCTTCTTGCTCCTGGCGCAACCTGCAAGGAAGTGCGAGACACCGGGGTTGATTCCGGCGACGCACCCTCCGACGCTCTTGTCAGTAATCAGAAGAGATTAAGAAAGAGCTTGAAAGTGATGAAAAAGTGATTAACCTCGTCATGGTGGTAGAGGGGTGGTATTTATAGTCGCCAGGGGAGCCGTTTAAGGGTCTGATTTTCTGTGTAACAGCCGGGAGCAAAATCCTCAGTCTGTTTAGGAAATCTTTCCTTGATTCCCGGTGGGAGCAAATCAGGGCTGTTGATTTGGCTAAATCAGGGATCCTGATTTGTCCCTTGTTGGTTTGGGTTCGCCTTGGGTCGGGACCCGTACCCAATAAGTGTGGATCCGTTCACGGGTTATTGGATCTGTGAGAAGGAGATTCAGTACCCGCCTTGGATCCACTTGTATGTAAAATTACCATTTTATCCCCGAGTATCAAGATTCGTGCCCAATCTGGACGGTTCCGATTTAACCCCCATTTTTAGCCATATCAGACGGCACCTAAAGTGCTGTCACACCTTTTATAAAAAAAGCAAATCAACGACTGTAGCAAAACATAATTTTGCTATATTTATTTATCCATTTATGCATATTTTGATCTTCAACAACTGTGGATGTTCTTATATATTGTGTTGAGCAAGTGAGCATGTTCAGTCTTTCCAGTTTAAAAAGTTTACAGAATGTCTCATCAAAAAAAAAAAAAGTTTACAGAATACCAATGTGATATTTTTTCTACTACTTGGATTAAATTAATTTGTTTTGATGAGTAATTCTGGTTCCTCGGGTGGAGGGAAACTTCTGTCCTAATAATGCATCTACTGCACTCCTAGGAAATGTGAGGAGAACCAAAAGAAACCAACTAAAGTAAGGCTAGCAATGGCCGGACTCATATAAATTCACGTCAATGTCCGAACCCAATTTCTAAAATTGGGCCCATATAGCCCAAATTATTTTTGGGTCCGATTCCGGACCCAATTAGATCCGAAAAATGGGTCAGAGTTAGACCTGAACTAATTATGAACTTTTAATATTATATAATTTTTGAATATTAATATAAAAAGATATGAAATATTTTTTTAAAATAAAAATATCTTGAGTAATACATGATTAAAACAATATATTGATTATTTTTTTGTAATATTATCGATTTTTTTTTACTTCTATTCTAATACTATATTTGTAAGGGATCAATTTCCTCTATGTAAACTATATTGTTCATTTCAATTTATACAAATAAATATTTATTAGAAGAAAAAAATACAATTGAATAAACATTATTTTTAAATTAAAATAGTCATTACTGTACATAATATTAATATAAATTTAGTCATTCATATGTATATATACTAGATTTGCCCGTGGGCACGTGCCTACGGCACGTTTTCGGGACGATACAACACAAAAAAAGCCTTGTAAACAGTAAAACATCAATTATGTAGTTCAAGTTTGAATAGTATGACAATAATTAGTTGTAAATAAAAGTTCATGTTTCTATTGGTAAATGTTGAAAAATAATTATAAATGAGAGTGTAAAATCCAATTTCTTAGAACTTTAAAGGTGGAAAATAATGAAATTTAACTGTTGAAGAGATATTTGATATTTTCAATATAACATGTGCAATAAAAAAAACATAAAAATTCTGAAAATTTTACAAACCTGAAATCTTAAAATCTAAATTTCTAAGTAAGTTAAGAAAAATTGGGAGAGTGAGATGGAGAGAAAGAGAGATATATGAAAAAGTGAAGAGAGAAGAGAGAGATAGTAATAAAGTAATGAGTTTTTTAGTTTTGGGGGGAAAATTTTAATTTTGGGATTTGAAATTTTGGGCAGAAAAATATGTTTTGTAAGAATCAATCTAGGCTATTGGTTTAAAGGGAGATTGAATGAGAGCCACTTGATAGCTTTCTTTGTAATTTATTATATAGATGTAATCATATGTATAAATAGACATGTAGATGCACTAATATGATCCGGACCCGTCGGACCTAGATACTTGAACCCGAGTCTGAGTCCGAGTCTGAGCCTGAGTCCGGCCCGAATTTTATTTGGGCTTAAATGTTATGCGAGAGCCCAACCCAAATTGGTAAATAATTAGTCCAAGACTATAAACAATTCTGTCGGATCTAATGGGGCACGAGTCGGGTTCGGGCCAATTGCGAACCGGGAGACCCATGCAGAATTCTTATCCTTTTATAGTTAAAGTAGTACAACTTTTTTCTACTAGTCCAGATTAAAGGAAAGCATTTAAGCTTGTGTTTAGCTAATGTAATTTAAGTGCTTAGGAAAAGAAACTAATACTTTAAGTTTCCAACTTGCCATTAACTGAAACCAGTCATTTGCACGTGCGGTGCATGTTTTAATTTTTTTTATATATAGTAAATAATAAGACGTAATCTGGCATAAACTTTTACTTTATATGAGTGCCACTTCTGTAATATATATTTAAAAAAAAATTATGACATTATCTGTTCTCGAACTTAAGATCTTATTTATATTAGTTACACATATGTATTGAACGTGTTTGTTTAATTCTAATACATATATTTATTTGATTATAAATTAAGTTTGTTTGGTTACAAATTCTCCCATCAAAATAGGATAGCTCTTTTCATTATACTGAAGTTGAGATTAGTGGACCAAGCAAAGCTAAAGGCTGAGACATGATGCTATATAGTTAGGGTTGGTGGCATTGCAAGCTTTTTTGTTTTTTTTCTGACCAATGGCATTGCAAGCTTTTAATGCAATATATAGTTAGAGTTGGTGAGATTGCAAGCTTTTTTTTTTTGTCGGAGATTAATGGCATTCCAAACTTGGACAGATGAGAAGCGATATATAACACTCTGATAATATAAACTTGTTTACTCTTGTGCAATATTATACAAGATTTTTAAATTAAAAAAAAATATTTTAAACTTTGTTATAATTATTTTAAACATACAAATAATATAAACAATCATAATTATCAGTTTATTATCATAAAAAATATACAAATAATTTTAATCACAAAATTAGATTGCATGAATTTTGCTAAAAGAAAAGATATGTATGAAAGTATACGATTTCTCATACCCAAAAAATATGTGTAGCAATCAATCCAATAGCACATTTTAGTCCAATTGAAAAGTTGACACCTTAATGGTTGAATGAATCTAACTAGGCACTAAGAACTACATTGTCAGAGTTGAATTTTGAAACCAAAACAATGCATTTGATATATTACAAAAAAAAAAAATTGCAGAGAAATCCAAAGAACATCATTTAGATAATGTATACAGAGAAAAATAAACTTTCACGGCCTCGTCAACATATTCTATCTTCATACAGTTCATAATGATTAATATGTATATGCACATCATAAGTAATTTTTTTCTCTCTAATGGTTTAAGCATTCACTCGCATGTATTACAGTAAGTAAACTAAAATTACAAAAAGAAGTTAACTGCTCGTACAAGCAAGCAGACTCTCCGGATTGGGACTCGACAATCGATGGCTCCCATGAAGTGGAAAGAGCTCATTGAGAGTTGATCTGGGCAATAAAGAAGATGGAGGAGCATCGACGATGACCGCTGATGATCAAAACACCTTACAAAACCAACAGCCAAGATCTGAGCTTGACCAAGTAATCAGATGGTTAGGATCGACCACTAAAGGAGGGTCAAAAGCTGGGTGTTCCTATTCAATCACAACCAGAACTAGAGCCATGCTCAGATCTGTTAAAAGGGAAAAGTAAAGAGAAAAAATGGAGCTGGTTATAGTAGGTAGGGAGCTGGATCTGGCGGTAGCACAAGGAAAAGTGAGGAAAAATCGAAGCTGGAAGAGGAAGGAGACCAGTGATTCGGTGATAGCTCAGGAGCAAAGAAGAGAGAAAGGGGAAAGCTTTAATTTTGAAACTTCAAATGAGACAAGGAGGATGAAGAAGACCAGAAGGGAAATGGTGAAATCCATAATCTGCGCCCCAAACGCCTCGTCTCCCATGCCTCTATGATCACCTGCAGGTGAGCAGACACAGTCATCAAAGCACATTAAACTCACTAATGGGCTTGAGTTAGGAGTTGGGCCCACTGAGGGGTCCAACAAAAAGAAAATGTGCTAAATTTTTTTATTTTGCCCAAAGTTTTTAGTGGGCTGGATTTTGGGTCTAACAATAATAAGGGTGAAGCGGTAGGAATTTCTAATGGGCCCATGTTGGGGTCCAACAAGGAATTTGGAGGATTTTTTATTTTATTTTATTTCCATTGATATTACTAGCTTTATCATAGTGTCCGATACATCACATAATATCAACACCTGTTGTTCACCTATGATTGAAGAGGACGAGAAGGCACATCTTAGTCTAGAGGATGATGATCTGTATTTAGGAAAGGACTCGGGTTATACAGTGGAGATGGTCAAAGATATGCTGGCTCTTGTTAGGCGAGATATTATGAACTGATCCCCACACCATGTGTGGTCCTGTCCACTTATGTAGTGACTGCCTCTCAGACCAGCTCTGAACTGAAAAGTAAGTCTAAGGGTTTCAAGGTCCAGATGGTATTGAAGAGGGCTCACGAGGAGTCTTTGAGTGATTATCTAGAGATTGCAGTCGCCGCTAAGATAGCTAAGATCGACAGTGGAGGTACGCATAGCTTTTTAGCTTTGTTTTTTTTAATCTCATGTATGATAATGATGTATTTAATCTTACCAAAACCTATGATCTTGCGGTGGGTGATAGATATCATAACGCTTTTCTTCTTAATAAAATAGAGGTTAGGAAACTAAGAGGGAAACCCTAGCTTTGAACTTAAAGCCCAGCCTAACACGTAACTCCACATCAGTTATTAATCAATATCCTACTATGGAATGTTAGAGGTCTGGGGGGACTTGGGCAAGAGGGAGATGGTTAGGGACGTTATCAATACGTCCAAAGAAGATATGGTTGGCTTGCAAGAAACCAAACTCATGCTTGTGGCTAGACTTAGGAGACTTGGTGGAAATAGGATCAAAGAATGGAGAATCCATCATTCCATCGGAGTATTGGGGAGCATCACTATCAACTTTAACCTTGATATATTTACTTGCTTAGATGAATTCCAAGTAGAATTCTTGTTATCGGTCTTGATCCAACATCGGACCGATAACTGTACCCAATCGGTGATAGTAGTTTACGACCCAAATCAATCGACCTCTAGAACTGCATTTTAGACATAATTCCACTCTATCCAAATGCAATGGCAAAACCCTTAGATAGTTGGAGGGGACTTTAATATCACAAGGTTCATATTTGAACATCGTGGTAGAGCCTCTAGCAATATCGAAAGGGAGGGGTTCAATCGTGTTATTATGGATCTGGAACTGGTCGACATCCCAATTCCAGATAGGTTTTTCACTGGTCTAATATGCAAGCAACCCCTACAATGGTAAGGATAGATAGAGTATTAGTCTTGCAGGACTGGGAGGCAAAAGTCCCTTTAGCAAGTTCCATATCTCTGCTGAGACAAACACCAGACCATGTCCTCATTATTCTCTTTTATGGAGAGCAAAATATTAGGAAACCGAAGAAGTTCAAATTTGAGAAGCTTGGCTTGAAGTTTAGGAATTTCACCACCTGGTTATGGAAAGTTGGGCGCTACCAACTCGGGGACTGAGGCGACAGTGGTTTGGTGAGAAAAAATCCGTAGGCTCTGGGACAAGCTTAAGAAATGGATCTGTAGGCTCCGGGCCAAGCTTAAGAAATGGAACCACACGAGATTTACAACCAACTGGCGAGCCAAAGAATCAATTTTAGAAAGTACCAATGAACTGGAAAGACTGGAGGAGACAAGGGACCTCACTCAAGCACAATGAAACCAGCTAATAAGTCTAAAGGAGGACATAGCTCAGCTATACAGGCTAGAAGAGCTCAAATTGCAATAGAGATCTAGAATTTCTCAAAGAGGGAGATGCCATTACTACCTTCTTCCACCGTGTAGCTAGTGCATGCTGGAGGTCCAACCTTATCCTCTCAGTCCAAACTGAGGCGGATGTTATTCAAGAAAAGGGAGAAATTGAACAGATCTCCCCCCTACAAAAATCTTTTTGGCTGTAAGGTAGAGTATAGGGCTCCAATGAGAGAAGAGTTTTGGTAGGGTATTTCAAAAAACTTTGTGCAGTCCATGCTATCTATCGATGCTCCGTTTACAACGGAAGAGGTGAAGAAGGTAGACTTTCAGTTGGGTAAGGAGAAAGCACCAGGTCCAAATGGATTCCCAATCTTATTCTACCAAACCTCCAAGGAAGAGATTAAAGTTGATCTTACGGTAGTCATGGTATGACCATAGACTGAAATTGGGCAGACTAAAGTTTGTGGAAGTGGTCCTTATCCCTAAGAAGGAAGATTCTTATAGAGTAGGTGATTTTCACCAAGATCCTTGCTAATAGATTAGGAAGGGTGATAAATAGTTTGATTAGCCATGAAAAGACTGGTTTCATCAAGGGGTATTGTATACTGGACTGGTAGCCACAACGGAATAAACAATCCACCAATATCATATATCGAATGACATGAGTTACTTGTTAACACTAGACTTCGAGAAAGCTTACGACTCAGTTGAGTGTGATTGTCTATTGGAAGCACTTAGAGACAGAGGTTTTGGGGACAGGTGGATCAGGTGGATTATCCACTGTCATACTACCAGCAAAGATGTTTATCTTGGTAAATGGAATGGTCGGTCAATTGTTCTCTTGTAGAAGAGGTTTGAGACAATGGGTTCCCCTATCCCCCCTTCTGTTTACAATTTTGGCAGATGTCCTCAAAGCCAAAATGGATAATTGAAGACAAGCGAGCTTGACCTGTAATACACCACAAAATAATGAATCATTATTTTTACCTGCAAGTTAGTACGTGCGACGCTTTGTATTTATTGGTATGAATTGGGCCATAATACTAATAAGAATTAGTTGGAACGAAAGAAATGTATTATTGGGCTATAATTGGAATAATAGAGACAAGTATGGCCCAACTCAATTCAACTCGTAACCATAAAGCATGTGCACATTTGTGCACAATAGCACAAGTGTACAAATCCCTAAGGTTATGGTTGGCTGGCCAACATGGGGGGATTTGGGGTGGAGTTGTTTTGGAAACTTTTTGAATTAGACAATTAGGGGGTGAGTGATTGAGGAGAAGATTAATATTAATTATAATTTGTATGGTAACCCCCAATCCCATAATTGTTGCCCTTCCTTTGGATCTTGTGTTGGTGTATGTCCTATAGGCCAGTTGTATATTGACATTACTAGTTTACATTGTATAATGGCATTTATTTTATATTTAGGCATTTCATTTATTATGTTATTTACTGTAAATCAAATGAACATAATAAAGTCCTTAGAATAGTAAGTTCAATGCCATGGGATATCAAAGTGCATGACTTGATTGTGATATCCTATTGGATGAAATCAGAACAATATTCTTAAATAACACTAGTCAAGTATTATTGTGAATTCGGACAACAATAATGCATAGAGACTAGTGTGTGTGTAAACTGATGATTATTCTCAAGGGTCACAGATATGTATATCAAGTCTTCACATGGGTACATATTAGAGTAATAATGTACTAGACTGACCCACCATGAGAATGCTGCATGGATCGATACGTGAGTGTCATAAGCAGTTCTCACTGTGACCATGGTTTACGTAGTCCTTTGACTTGTAGTCACTAAGATTCCCTACATGAGAAGTTATATATTTTAATGCCGTCAAATATTACATGTAATAAGGTGATTATAAAGTTGACTATTGGATATACTATAAATCATACAGAGGGATGTGAGTGACTTAGATATGATTTGTCCCTCTTGCATAGCAGGAGCAATATCTACGGGCCCCTTGACTGAGTAAGACTGCAAAATACATGGCCGTGCTCAAATGACTCAATAGGAGATATTGAGCTCATTTGTTTTAGTAAGTCTACCCAGACATTAAGAAACCGAAGATTGAACTATACAAGGGTGACATGCTCTATGCCTTGTGGTCAATTAAGATATCTGGACGAAGGGATTAGACTACATGGTAACATTGGTCACGGATAGGTTATGTCAAATCACTTACATTCCCGTTACTTGAGTAGCAGTAATGTATTGCTAGATACTGCTCACTGTTTGTAATACTAGAATATAATTTTAGTATTACTGTCAACGTAATGGGAATCTATAGGGTAACACACTTGGAATGGATCAAAATTGGGATTTAAATTCATACGTTAAATTTAATTGGGGATCCAAGTAAGACTTGGACTCCTGACATTGGTTGGATATTTAATTAGATTAATTGGGCCGACTAATGTTCAAAGGCCCACACATGAATCTGACCAAGGTCAGATTGTAAGCCCAACAGCCTCATTACTCTCTTAGGATTGATTTTATGTATCTATATATATGATATGTATATGTGGAAAAGACACACGTAGAAAAAATCATAGCCCTCATAGAAAGTGAGAGAGAAAGATCGTGAGAAACATCCCTTCCCTGCAACTAGCACTGCAGTTTGAGGGAGAGCCATTTTTTGTCCCGTTCATGTGGATACTGTAGAGGCACCGCAATATTGCAGTGCTGTGATCAGCATACTGTGGAGACAACTGTAACGCCCCGAATCCCAAATACACTGAATTCGAGATGTTCTACAGGATCTTTTTGCTTTCTTTAGTACAATTTTTGAAGGAAATTTAAACTTTTCACTTTACATCAGAGTTTACATCAATATTACACTTTACATTGCACAGCGGAAGTAAAATTTACAATAATGAAACAAATGTACAACAACATGGTATAATCTTTAGGCATCCATTCCTCTTTAATCTTTAACATGTCATTTACCTGATATAAGACTGTGGGTACGTCAGTTTATTCAACCGCCGATCATTATACACGGCCATCCTCTCTATGTCGGAAATAGTATAACTTAATTTTCTATATTTAGCAAACATAAACTTGTCACATTACAACTAAAGGGACTACCCTATTGATGTCGTGTTGTGTTTGTGCACTTAGTCTTTAATGCAATTATTTATGTTACATGACACTAATGCACACTTGTTCGGATTCTATGCATCCCATACTACATAGGTCCGAGGGCAAGCCCTTAATCGTTATTCATCTTTATAGGGTTCAATCCCTCGTTATGACTTACTCTACTACTGTAATTACGGTAAGTATCCTAAATGTTTTTTGACCTACGAACTCATGTCTAGGTACTCTGGAGGGAATCTCATCGCTGACATGACTCATCATGCAGACATCCTGTGGTAATTCAGCTCTCACCATAGACATGACACCACCCGTAGTCTTCAAACACCCCACGAGCGTCGCCACCGGGACGGTACTCTGGAGCAGCATCCTCACCCAGACTCATCATGGGAATTCCTAGGATACGCTCTCGCCGCTACCCAATGGCCCTCATACTCAATGTTTTTCTCTTACTTTCATCACATCTTCACTATGTACTAGTCCTTATTTTAATAGAATCATGAATAAAATCAAAGTTCTAGAGTTAGCCTCTCCACTAAATCGGACTTATTCATTTATACAAACGTGACCAACCTTGGTCTTCCATTTCAATAATTCATTTCATTTCTTTCCAAATGCGGGGGGACACTTAGCTACTCTTTCGTTTTAATTCAAATTCACAATTTCCACATTGAGCACTTATAACTCATAAAATTCATATTCATAACCAACAGATTTTTTTTTCATTAACATGATCTCTAATTTATTCATTAATCCATAATCATACATGAATTCATACACTTCATCAATTAATAATTTCACATTTGAAATTCACATCACTAATGAATATTCACACTTCATATTTTTTTCCACATTATTCTCAATGGGAATAAATTGCATTATATCACACAATCAAAGTTTCTTTTTGCCAAATCATCTTCTAATCCTTCATTTCACTTTATTCTTGCAAGTTGTAATTTTTCAATGGGTATATATCTAGAACCATAGTTCTATTTATGCCTTTTATTTACAAATCTTAGTTTATTTCATTCAAATAATCCCCAAATCATTTTTATAAAGTCCCTTATATTTTTAGGAGAATAACCATATTTTTTTCATAATTTTTGGACACTTAAAAACTCCAAAAAAATAATTTTTCAATCTTGCCGATAGCAAGAATCGAACCCAGCACCCAAAGAACACAGCCGATAGCACCAGCTGCTAGGCCATATGCGCTAAGCGCTATAAAGAGGGGACAAAGGGTAATTGATACTCTCGGTTGGTAATTTTTTATGTTTACAAAAATGTGACATAATATATGCGGCCACAGGGATTCGAACTGATCAACACAGAGAACCCAACCGCACCATATGACCACTTGAGCTACGCGCTCAGTTGTCATGAATATAATTTCAATTCCATTTAACTTATGCTCTCTGTTATTTAGAACATTTCGATGTTCAACTAGCTTTCGTTTCATTTTGCTCTTATCAAAATATACTGTATAACTCCAGATTAATTCTCCCTCACATAAATTTATATATCAGTGTGAGCAAAATAATTTTTGTAATAATTAAAACATATTTTCAAACCATTAATTCAAATTATACATTCTAACACTACAATTCTTCTCTTTTTGATGTTTCTTCGCATTGTAGTATTCTAATCTTTTTGTCAATACATTTCACATTAATCCACCGATTTTAATCATTTATCTACATACAACTCATATTTGAATTTATTCATACCCATATCAACACAAAGGATCTATTTAACACATGAAATGGTAAAACTCAAACTACTAACTTTGTGTGTAGTTCTTGATAGTAATAAATGTGGTTTCATTAATCAATCCATGCTTCTAATCAATTCACATACATCACAATTTATAGAATGACATATCAATTTGCATGTTCACATCTCAATCATTCAAGAAGTCATTTTTCACAATTAAAGTTGCTCTTCTTAATCATTTTCATGCTTCAATTTTTTCTAATTAAACTAGCATGCAATCCTACTTTAGAAATAGGGAAAATTTTACCCACCTTGTATGGAGAGAAACAAACACAATAGCAACAAAGTCCTTTGCAAATGAATGCACCTCCTCCTAGACGCGCGCACACAAGCTCCAAAAAAGCACCACCGAAAGCTCCTACTTGAATAACCGGCCCTTCTCCTCCTTGGTAGAATGCAAGCACAATCCCACTCACAACTCAATCTTTTTAATTCACAAACTACTACTAGATAATGCTATTAGACTATAGATTTGGAAGGGAATATTAAGCACAAAATAACTAGCCATGGGAGGGGGTATTTATACTAAAAATCACATAGAATGGAGGGCTAGAATTAATTGGTTGGTTGTAGCATGGAGGGCTAGGATGAGAGTAGGAGTTGCAATAACTACCCACATCTAAGTAACCACCACCATGATCACCATTACAATTTTTGAATCTCCCTCCAAAAAGTCCACAACCGGCCATGCATAAGGCATGCATTTGCACGTGTACGTGTAGTGCACGTGCATGCAACTAGGACCAAAATTTGTGCATTCAATTTTTGTATAAAATAAAATAATCTTTTAACTTGTATTCTACATGACAAGTTGTGTAAAAATATAGTCCATGGGCTTTAGTTTATGGGCCAAAATAGTTATTTTAAAATAAAATAAATAAATTACATTTTGGGCTTTAAGAAAAGGCTTTTTAATCTAATTAAAATAAGGCTTTTGTATAAAATGATTAAAAGCACAAATTAAAATATCCTTACTCATCTTGATGAAAATATTAATCAAAATATTGCACGTGCACACTACGTGCAAAATAAATAATTTTTCCATAAATTGAAAAATCAGGGTATTACAACACTCCCTCCTTAGAATAGTTCAGTCCCCGGAACTACAATCAAGAGTGAGAGAAACAAAAATACAACACTCACTACAAACAGAAAAAAATACAAAGATACAATCAAACAAAAAGCTCAGGATAGTCCTTCAACATTCTCTCCTTAGACTCCCAAGTAGCCTCTTCAACCAAATGGTTTCTCCAGACTACCTTGACCATCGGTATCGTCTTATTCCTCAAGACTTTCTCCCTACAGTCAACAATCTCGACAGGAGACTCGATGTAATTCAGATCCAACTGCAAACCTTCCGGCACTTCAGGCAAATGATGACTCAGATCTGGAATGTAACCTCTCAGCATAGACACATGAAAGACATTGTGCACCTGAGATAACTCTACCGGTAATTCAAGCCGGTAAGCAGTTTTCCCGATCCTTTTCAATATCTTGTACGTGCCTATAAACCTCGGGGCTAACTTCCCGTCTTTGCCAAATCGAACCACACCTTTACTGGGTGATACATTCAGAAAGACGAAGTCACCAACCTCAAACTCAAGGTCCCTTCTCCGGTTGTCTGCATAGCTTTTCTGCCTGCTCTGAGCTTCTACCAACCTTTTCCTGATCAGAACAATCTTCTTAGAAGTTTGCTGTACAAGCTCAGGACCAAACAACTGACGCTCCCCAACTTCAAACCAACAAACAGGAGTCCTGCACTTCCTGCCATACAAAGCTTCGTACGACACCATTCCAATGCTAGCCTGAAAACTGTTGTTGTAGGCAAACTCTACCAAAGGTAAATGCCTTTCCCAACTGTCTCCAAAGTCTAGTATACAACACCGAAGCATATCCTCAAGAATACGGTTGACTCTCTCGGTTTGCCCATCGGTTTGCGGATGAAAAGCAGTGCTGAAATCTGTCTTGGTACCCAAAGCTGTCTAAAGACTCCTCCAGAAATGCGAAGTAAACCGCACATCTCGATCAGACACAATAGTTGACGGAACACCATGAAGCCGGACAATCTCGCCAACATACAACTCAGCCAACTTGTCCATCGAAGCCATGAGTTTCATCGCCAAAAAGTGAGCGGACTTGGTTAGTCGATCGACTATAACCCAAATAGCATCATTGCCTTTAGGACTCTTAGGCAATCCCGTAATGAAATCCATACTGATGTTATCCCACTTCCATTCCGGAATAGGTAACGGATGTAATAGACCTCCGGGTCTCTGATTTTCGGCTTTGACTTGCTGACAAACCTCACACTTCGCCACAAATTCAACCACATCCCGCTTCAAACCTGACCACCAGAAATGCTGTTTGATGTCTTTATACATCTTAGTACTCCCAGGATGTACCGACAAAAGAGTAGCATGTGCCTCCTGAAGAATAATCTCTTTCAGGTCTGCCTGATTTGGAACGCACAGCCTATCTCCGAACCACAGCACTCCATCCCTGATTTGAAATCCGGGCAACCTGCCAGCACCAACCTGCTCCTTCATCTCCAAAATATCAGCATCAACCTCCTGACTTGCCATGATCCTTGTATTCAGAGTAGGCTGAAGCCTCAACTGAGCCAAAGATGCTCCCAATCCTTGCAAGACAACCTCAATACCTGCTCGGTCCAATTCCTCAATCAGATGCTTCTGAGTTGTAATCAAACTGGCTAAGCTGCTCTTATGACTAAGTGCATCAGCAACAACATTAGCCTTCCTAGGATGATACTTGATCTCAGGTCGCATGTCCTCGAGCACTTCCAACCATCTTCGCTGCCTCAGATTCAGATCACTCTACTGATATATGTACTTCAAGCTCTTGTGGTCCGTGTACATGTTCAATTTCTCCCCGTACACGTAGTGCCTCCATTGCTTCAAGGCAAAGATAATCGCAGCCAACTCCAGATCATGAGTCGGGTAATTCTTCTCATGCGGTCGTAGTTGTCTAGACCCATAAGCGATTACTCTTCCTTCTTGCATTAAGACACAACCAAGCCCACGATGTGAAGCATCGCTATAAACGTCGTACTCAACACCTGCTCTAGGCAAAGCCAAAATAGGTGCAGTAGTCAGCTTCTCTTTCAACTCCTGAAAGCTTGCCTCACATTGCTCAGTCCACTTGAAGCTCACATTCTTCTTGGTCAGACCAGTAAGCGGTACAGCTATCTGAGCATAACCTTGAATGAATCTCCTGTAGTATCCAGTCATTCCAAGGAAACTTCTGACTTCCTTCACTGTAGTAGGCCTAGCCCAATCTCTCACTGCCTCTATTTTCTGAGGGTCAGTTTCCACTCCCTCCTTAGAAAGGATGTGACATAGGAATGCCACTTCAGATTTCCAGAAATCACACTTGGATAACTTGGCATACAACTTCTGCTCTTCCAGTTTCTTCAAAACTGCTGCCAGATGCTCTGTGTGCTCCTCTTCTGACTTGGAGTACATGAGGATATCGTCGATAAACACCACGACGAAAGAATCAATAAACGGCCTCAGAACTCTGTTCATCAAATCCATAAAGATTGCGGGTGCATTCGTCACTCTAAATGGCATAACTAAGAATTCGTAATGCCCATGTCGAGTTCTAAATGCAGTCTTGTGCACATCTTCAGCTTTCACTCGAACTTGGTGATATCCTGATCGAAGATCTATTTTGGAGAAAACAGCTGCTCCGTGTAGACGATCGAACAAGTCGTCAATTCGAGGAATAGGATACTTATTCTGAACAGTGACCTTATTCAGCTCCCGGTAATCGATACACATTCTCATCGATCCATCCTTCTTCTTTACCAAAAGTACTGGTGCTCCCCAAGGTGACGCACTAGGTTGAATAAAGCCTTTCTCCAACAGTTTCTCAATCTGCCGTTTCACCTCATCCTGTTCCACTGGAGCCATCCTATATGGTGCCTTAGAAATGGGTGCACTTCCCGGTTGAACAGTGATGCTGAACTCTACATCACGATGCGGGGGTAACCCAGAAAAATCTTCCAAGAACACAGTCGGATAGTCCCGAACCACAGGAATCCCTTGCACTCCACAGGAGTCTCTTCATTGCGGATAGTTGCCACCAGCTTAGAACATTTCTGCTTCCCTTGGAAAGTGACTTCAGGTCCACCTGGAGCCTTCAATGTTACCGTCTTGGTCTTACACTCGATGCTTGCACTGTACACCGACATCCAATCAATGCCAATGATAACATCGACTTCCAAGATAGTCAGCTCGATTAGATCAATCCCAAAGATTCGATCTCCATTCACAATCTCACAATCAGCATAATACCGATCAGTGGTTAAAGTTTCCCCTGATGGAGTAGCTACTGCTAAGATCTTGCCTGAAAAAATCTTCGGTTCAACTCCCAACACTTTAGCAAATTTAGGAGACACAAAAGTATGAGAGGATCCAGTATCGAACCACACAACAGTTTTCATTCCATTAAGATAAAGTTCGCCTGTTACATAATACACGCTCATTACGTAACAGTTTCACTTAACAGCGGGAAAAAGAAATGACAAAAACCATTAAACATCAGCCCTCGTACCAGTGATGACATGATCGACCTCATCAGCATCAGCTTCCGTCAAGGCAAATACTCACCCTGGTTGGTACGGCCTCTTCCCAGTCTGCTGCATTGGTGCATTGCTATTACCATTTCGTGGCTTAAGACATTGAGATTTGTAATGTCCCGTCTCACCACAGTTGTAGCAAGTTACCGCAGGAGGTCTCACCACATTGTTCCCAGATCCTCCAGCTACACTAATAGCGTTCGTCCCTGTCGGTTTGAACCTTTGTGCAGATGGTTGCCCCTTGAAACTCCCAGAATGTGCAGGCCTCTTTCCAGACCGCCAGTTGTTCCTCCGGTTCTGAACAACATGGAACTGCTCCATATCTGCTTTCGTCGCTGCCCTCTTCACCAACTTGTCGAATCTTCTGATACCAAGAGGTATCATCCGGGATCTCAAGCTTGGCCTCAGTCCATGCTCGAACTTACGAGCCTTCTTAGCCTCATCCATCACCAGTTCAGGAGCATACCTAGAGAGCTGAGTAAACTTAGTCTCGTACTCTCTCACTGACATGCTGCCTTGCTGTAGCGACAGAAACTCCATAGCCTTCTTCTCTTGAACATCGGAGGAGAAATAGTGACTGCGGAATTCTTCCAGAAATTCCTCCCAGCTAAGCACTATACCTCCCATGGTCCTCTTCATCGAATGCCACCACACAGCCGCGTCCTTCTCAAATTGCAGAGTTGCCAACTTGACCTTACTGCCTTCAGGGGTCTCCAACACCTCAAAGATTGTCTCCACTTGACGAATCCAGTTGTCAGCCGCATCTGGGTCTGACTTTCCCTCGAATACATGTGGTTTCATTCGCTTGAACGATTCCACCAGTTTAATCGCCTCGGGCACCGGATTCGTGGGTCCCCTTCCTTGGTTCATAGCCATTGCATTGAGCGTCTGGTAGACCCTCGCAAGTTCCGTCTCCAGATCCAACCCTTCACCATTTCTAGCTCCTCTTCTCGACATATTCTGATGCAAAAGATCCATTAAATTCGAAGTATAAGACAAAAATTTAAATCAACTTGCATTTCATTGAATTCCAAACTTTATACATTCAAATTGAAAAACATTTCTTAACAACAGAATGAAAGATAGTAGAAGCTACAACAGTCTAACTCCTACGGTTCCTCTTCGCTTCTCGAAGTTCTCTCCGTAGTTCATCAACTTCATCCTTTGGCACATCGGTCAAATTCTTCCTCTTCTCGAGTTCCCATACCCGATGACTGAGAACAAAAAAGTCATCCTTGCGCTTTGCCAACTGAGCCTCCAATAATCCGACTCTCTCTCGCAGTGTCTCTACCTGCCTCTGAAGAGAAGTCACAAGACTATTCGGAACTGGTTCTTCTTCTTCATCAGAAGAAGAGTCATCAGATGAATCCGGAGGTGGGGTGATCTCTCGAGATTCAGGCCATTCTTCTCCGTCAGAATCTGCTTGCCCTGGGTAGTACTCGTCCTCGGAATCTGCCTGTCCAGGATGGTACTCTTCCTCAATAATATGCCGGTCGTCGTCTCCTGCAGGGTCGAAGTGGTCAGCCATCTTAGAAAATAGGGAGGAAGAAGCATAAGTCATAGAGCAACACAAATGTAAGTAACTTACATTTAAATCTCTAGACTCAAACACACACTCTAAATGTCCACTTCTAGGGTGTCATTCCTTATAAATTTGTACAAGTGTGGAAAGCGTAGAAGCGTGGCTCTGATACCACTCTATAACGCCCCGAATCCCAAATACACTGAATTCGAGATGTTCTACAGGATCTTTTCGCTTCCTTTAGTACAATTTTTCAAGGAAATTTAAACTTTTCACTTTACATCAGAGTTTACATCAAAATTATACTTTACATTGCACAGCGAAAATAAAATTTACAACAATGAAACAAATGTAAAACAACATGGTATAATCTTTAGGCATCCATTCCTCTTTAATCTTTAACATGTCATTTACCTGCATATAAGACTGTGGGTACGTCAGTTTATTCAACCGACGATCATTATACACGGCCATCCTCTCTATGCCGAAAATAGTATAACTTAATTTTCCATATTTAGCAAACATAAACTTGTCACATTACAACTAAAGGGACTACCCTATTGATGTCGTGTTGTATTTGTGCACTTAGTCCTTAATGCAATTATTTATGTTACATGACACTAATGCACACTTGTTCGGATTCTATGCATCCCATACTACATAGGTCCGAGGGCAAGCCCTTAATCGTTTTTCATCTTTATAGGGTTCAATCCATCGTTATGACTTACTCTACTACTGTAATTACGGTAAGTATCCTAGATGTTTTCTGACCTACGAACTCATGTTTAGGCACTCTGGAGGGAATCACATCGCTGACATGACTCATCATGCAGACATCCTGTGGTAATTCAGCTCTCACCATAGACATGATACTACCCGTAGTCTTCAAACACCCCACGAGCGTCGCCACCGGGACGGTACTCTGGAGCAGCATCCTCACCCAGACTCATCATGGGAATTCCTAGGATACGCTCTCGCCGCTTCCCAATGGTCCTCATACTCAATATTTTTCTCTTACTTTCATCACATCTTCACTATGTACTAGTCCTTATTTTAATAGAATCATGAATAAAATCAAAATTCTAGAGTTAGCCTCTCACTAAACCGGACTTATTCATTTATACAAACGTGACCAACCTTGGTCTTCCATTTCAATAATTCATTTCATTTCTTTCCAAATGCCGGGGGAGACTTAGCTACTCTTTCGTTTTAATTCAAATTCACAATTTCCACATTGAGCACTTATAACTCATAAAATTCATATTCATAACCAACGGATTTCTTTTTCATTAACATGATCTCTAATTTATTCATTAATCCATAATCATACATGAATTCATACACTTCATCAATTAATAATTTCACATTTGAAATTCACATCACTAATGAATATTCACACTTCATATTTTTTTTCCACATTATTCTCAATGGGAATAAATTGCATTATATCACACAATCAAAGTTTCTTTTTGCCAAATCATCTTCTAATCCTTCATTTCACTTTATTCTTGCAAGTTGTTATTTTTCACAAGGTATATATCTAGAACCATAGTTCTATTTATGCCTTTTATTCACAAATCTTAGTTTATTTCATTCAAATAATCCCCAAATCATTTTTATAAAGTCTCTTATATTTTTAGGAGAATAACCATATTTTTTCATAATTTTTGGACACTTAAAACCCCCAAAAAAAATAATTTTTCAATCTTGCCGATAGCGAGAATCGAACCCAACACCCCAAGAACACAGCCGACAGCACCAGCCGCTAGGCCATATGCGCTAAGTGCTATAAAGAGGGGACAAAGGGTAATTGATACTCTCGGTCGGTAATTTTTTATGTTTACAAAAATGTGAAATAATATATGCGGCCACAGGGATTCGAACTGATCAACACAGAGAACCCAACCGCACCATATGACCACATGAGCTACGCGCTCAGTTGTCATGAATATAATTTCAATTCCATTTAACTTATGCTCTCTGTTATTTAGAACATTTCGATGTTCAACTAGCTTTCGTTTCATTTTGCTCTCATCAAAATATACTGTATAACTCCAGATTAATTCTCCCTCACATAAATTTATATATCAGTGTGAGCAAAATAATTTTTGTAATAATTAAAACATATTTTCAAACCATTAATTCAAATTATACATTCTAACACTACAATTCTTCTCTTTTTGATGTTTCTTCGCATTGTAGTATTCTAATCTTTTTGTCAATACATTTCACATTAATCCACTGATTTTAATCATTTATCTACATACAACTCATATTTGAATTTATTCATACCCATATCAACACAAATGATCTATTTAACACATGAAATGGTAAAACTCAAACTACTAACTTTGTGTGTAGTTCTTGATAGTGATAAATGTGGTTTCATTAATCAATCCATGCTTCTAATCAATTCACATACATCACAATTTATAGAATGACATATCAATTTGCATGTTCACATCTCAATCATTCAAGAAGTCATTTTTCACAATTAAAGTGTGCTCTTCTTAATCATTTTCATGCTTCAATTTTTTCTAATTAAACTAGCATGCAATCTACTTTAGAAATAGGAAAAATTTTACCCACCTTGTATGGAGAGAAACAAACACAATAGCAACAAAGTCCTTTGCAAATGAATGCACCTCCTCCTAGACGCGTGCACACAAGCTCCAAAAAAGCACCACCGAAAGCTCCTACTTGAATAACTAGCCCTTCTCCTCCTTGGTAGAATGCAAGCACAATCCCACTCACAACTCAATCTTTTTAATTCACAAACTACTACTAGATAATGCTATTAGACTATAGATTTGGAAGGGAATATTAAGCACAAAATAACTAGCCATGGGAGGGGGTATTTATACTAAAAATCACATAGAATGGAGGGCTAGGATTAATTGGTTGGTTGTAGGATGGAGGGCTAGGATGAGAGTAGGAGTTGCAATAACTACCCACATCTAAGTAACCACCACCATAATCACCATTACAATTTTTGAATCTCCCTCCAAAAAGTCCACAACCGGCCATGCATAAGGCATGCATTTGCACGTGTACGTGTAGTGCACGTGCATGCAACTAGGAACAAAATTTGTGCATTCAATTTTTGTATAAAATAAAATAATCTTTTAAATTGTATTCTACATGACAAGTTGTGTAAAAATATAGTCCATGGGCTTTAGTTTATGGGCCAAAATAGTTATTTTAAAATAAAATAAATAAATTACATTTTGGGCTTTAAGAAAAGGCTTTTTAATCTAATTAAAATAAGGCTTTTGTATAAAATAATTAAAAGCACAAATTAAAATATCCTTACTCATCTTGATGAAAATATTAATCAAAATATTGCACGTGCACACTACGTGCAAAATAAATAATTTTTCCATAAATTGAAAAATCGGGGTATTACAACAACAGATCAATCTGTGATTTTTTTTATGGTTTTCTCATGAATCCATGGCTAGGTTTCGAAATTTTTTGTAAATTTTCTGCTGTATTTTTAATCTGTGATTGCCTTTAAAACCTAACATCTTGGCTGGCCAAGAATAAAAGAGAGAGGGAGTGAGAGGTCCTAGTATTTGATTATTTTTGGTGGTGGTGATTTTGGATCTCTTGTGAAGATTCGGGTAGGAAGAAGGACTCTTGGAAGTCTTACAAGTGAGAAATCAGACACTTGGGTGGGTGTTCTCTAATCTTTATATGCTTGGTCAATGTTATATAAATTTAGTAATATGGTGATTTAGAATGATGAACAACTTGAATTAGTGTTACATTCATAATTAATGGATGTTTGTAGGAAGCATGAATATAATCATCGTCTCATTATTTTCTATCTTTTGTTAGCCTTTTGTCATGCTAAGATTTGCAAATGAAATCAAGTTATCTACTCATATTATTCATATAATTGTAAGAAGCAGGCTATGTGGTATTCTAAATTCTTTTGTATGATTATTGAGATGATGTGTATAAGGGCATGATAGATTGCTAGAGTGAATCCATATCATGATTATTGAATAACTAAGAAAGCATGACTAGTTACCAATCAAACCGAAAAGAGTAGTTTACCGCTTCTTTTCCCATGAAAGCATGTTGTAAGAGTACGACACCCCAAGCTAACTATTTGCTATTTTTTGAATGCTTTATTCATGTCATACAATGTTTATTAGACAAAGTATTGGTAGAAATCTAATCGTGTGATAGTTGAGTTACTATTGGACGTAAAGATAGCGATCGTGGTAGATTATTTCACTGTTCTTAAGCATATAAACCCACTATTTTGGGGGCTGATTAGGTTGCTAATTTTAGGTGGTTGTTACTCACTTTTAAGGCCTTAAAATAGTGTCTAGGTGTTCAGTTGAGTGGTTCCTTGTTCGGGCATGTTTAGCTTTTGATTTGGGATCAATAAAGTCCAAAACTACCCATTCTTTTGTTCACCGTCTGCTGTTTTTTTAAAGGCGGCTGTTTGGGCTCGGGTTGAGCCGTGATGGGCTCGGGTTTTGGTCCATGATGGGCTCGAGTTTTGGGGCAGGTTTAGACCTAGAGTCGGATCGAATCGAGATGCGTTTGGAGCTAGGGCTTAATCCAACGATACTAGTGTAAGTCTTCCAAATTAGTTGCCATACTTTGGAGTATGAGAACGAGCTTGTATAGATTGAACCTGTTAGAAAGTTTGAGTGAGACTTAAATGAGTTTAATAGTTTGTGAGACTAAGAGTGGTGTGAAGAAAGCAAGTCGTGAAATGGTTCAAAGAATACTGGAAAAATGCGAGTGAATCTAGTTTATTAATGTCTTAACCGAGGAATTCTCAGTAGTTGGTAACTTCTAGTTCATGAGTTACGTAATAAAGTTGGGGTCGTAGTGGGAAACTCTAGAGTGTAGTTTTGAACAATGTCCTAGTTACTTAAGGTTCTAGAGGCTGAGCAAGACCCAAGGTGCTGACAGTGTTGTGTTTTCTAGAAAGCGGGGATGGGCTAGGTTTGGCAGGTATTCCAAGTGTTGTTGATTTAAGGCCGGTAGGGTGATGTTAGCTCTAGGCAGTGGTTGTTAATAATTGTAAGGACATGCACTAGAAAGGAGATGAACATGTCTGGTAAAAGAGCTTGTGGTTCCTAGGAAGGTTCGGGACTAAGGATACGCCGGGTTAGGGGTGGGCTGATAAGGTCCGCAAAATCGGTAAAGAACTTGCGGTTCCTAAGAATGTTCGTGACTGAGCATACGCCTAGTAAATTCATGATGTGTGGGCTAGAGGTAGGCCGGTAAGGTCTGTAGTTACGGGTGATCGTCTTGCTGAGATTCATGACTAAGGATATGCCAGTTAATCCACAATGTGTGGGCTAATGGTTGGCCGGCTATCCTAAGGGTGCGATTTACACGTGATTATGTGTTGGAGTACTAATCATCAGATTTAGGCTTACATAGTGAGGGATTAAACCCTGTAATGAGGAGAAATGCTAGAAACTTGCATTTGGATTGTGTGCATTTGTTTTGTGCATTAGATTTTCAGGATCATGGCATACATCGATACACCTCGGTCATTTAATTAGTTATTCACATTTTTATTTGGCATCAAACTTGGGTTGCAGAAAAAGTTATACATCTCTATTATCATCAGCTTTGCATCAGTTGCATTTAACTGACGTGCCCATAATTGAAAGTTTTGCAGGACTCTTGTTTGATGAATGGCATGGACTCGAGTTTTGTCATGGATTCTAATGGAAGTTTGAAGCTTGAGTGTTGTAATAAGCTGTAAATTCTTACATAGAGATTGTTGAATTTTGTAATAAGTTAAAATGTAATGAAAATTTTAATTGTCCCTGTAAATTGTACTTTGTTTGTACTGAAATTGAAGTAAAAGATTTTGGATTTGTCACAAATTTCGAGTGTATGGAATCTGTGGTACTACATGATCGCCCTGGTAGCAAGTGGAGGAAAATGCCCATGATGCATAATGTTGCAATACGCTACGACACCTCTTTTTTATAACGGGGATATGGGGGAAACTATTACCTTCAAAGGAGCAATATACTGCTTTGAAGCATGGTCAGGTTTATGGGTTAATTTCCACAAGAGTGCCCTTATCCCTATTGCCATGTCAGAAGAGGATGCGAAGGAACATGCATCAATTCCGAACTGTAAACTTGATAACTTCGTTATTAAGTATCTCGGTTTGCTAGTTAAACCAGGTAAACTAAAGAAATCAGACTAGTTACTGATTATTGACTGAGTAGAATCTAGGTTGTCAGGGTGGAAAGCTAAATCCCTATCACTGGAAGGTAGAGTGACATCTATAAATTCGGTATTGTCCAACCTGCTGACCTACTACATGTCTTTCTTTGAACTCCCAAAATGGCTCACCCAAAGGACCGATCGACTCCATAAGAGATTCCTTTGGAAAGGGGTTGGCGCTGACAGGGGGGCTTCCACCTAATCAGATGGAAAAAGCCTATATAAAGAAAATACATGGAGGCATGGGCATCGTCGATTTGAGAGATCAGAATATTACCCTCCTTGGTAAGTGGTGGTGGAAAGTGTTCCACCCAAATGACGAAGGATGGAAAGATTTCATTCAATCTTATTCAGAGGGGAAGAAGACACAAAGTTTGGGTTTTTGGGTTGAGCTCAAAGTCTCCTCGTTCTGAAAAAGGGTTTCCAAAGTCTATGGCCCGTTTAATAGCTATGTTACGTCATTCATAGGCAACAGTCTAACGACCAAGTTCTGGTGGGACAAGTGGTGCTAGGCACACTCCCTCAGAGATATGTTTCCAGAGCTATATGAACAAGCGTACCATCCCCACATCATGGTTTCCAAGACCTAAAAAAAGGATTCATGGAGACCATCCTTCAAAGCCCACCTAAGACAGGAGTCCCAACTGAGACTAGGGGAACTTTTATTCTACATTGCACAATCGGGAATGCGATGTTCACATGGCCTAGACCGGAAAGCTTGGGGGTTGGAAAATAAGAATTTTTTCTCGAGTTGAACCACTTTTTAAAACCAATTTCGAAGACGACTTGTAACACCTCGCAAAGTTGAGTTATAACAATTTTGTCCATGGGTGTTACGCACATATATTTTGTACCGTTACGGGTAATATATATAGCGTATTTTAATATAAATACCCTATGTATTTTTGTGTTTCAATTAATTATAATATTTTACGTCATCTCAAAATTTATTTTTATCTTATTTTGAGCCAACTCAAATATTTATTTTAATCTTTGTATTTTTACATGCAATGTACGTGCTTTCAATACACGTGTTGATTACGTATGTTTTACCATTATGTGAAATATCTGTAATATTATTAATATACATGTTCTATGTATTTTGTATTTTGACTGTTTTTCGTTATCTCAAATTTATTTTTGTATTGATACGTGCAATGCACGTATTTGTAGTGCACATGTTGGTTTCTAAAATTTTCTTGAGTCATGAACAATTGTCTTTAATTTTCTAGTCACAATTGTGTGATTTGTTTTAATTAAATCCATTAGGCCTAAATCTATTTTTGTAGCCCACTAAAACTAATTACAAATTTAAAGTCCATGATTAAATTTATGTGCACTTAATGTACATTTAAGTTTTTGTTAAATTTGTACAGTTACCATGTGTAACACATATACCTAACTTAATAAAAACTAATAATAAAATTTGTATAAAAAAGTGTGCACAGACATTGAGTACACGTGCACGTGCCTTGTGCACACTAGGTGAGTGGCCGGCCAATCATGGTGAGAATGAGGGAGAGTGGGTGAATTTGTGGAGAAGTGGAGAGCTATTTTGGGAAGTGGGGATTTATTTTAACCATTCATTCTTCCTATAAATAGCCCTCCTCTTTTGTCATGAAAAACACTAGAATAAAAACAAAAACAAAAGAGAAACAAAGAGGAGCTTGCGGTTTTTCTAGGAGAGGAAGGCCGGCCAAAATTTTGGGGAGCTCTGGAGCAGTTTTGAGGAGTTCTACTACTATGAATTCTACATTTAAGGTGGGTGTTTCTCCAACTTTCTAATATAGTTTTATTAGTAGAAGGGTAGATATGTGTGAATTATTGATGCATGATAACTTATATAGATTGAGTCTTCATGTTTAAAGTATTTGTTGTTGATTGGATGTGTGAAATTATGATATGATTGATTTGGGGGCATTTCAGAAGGTTCTGTTTTAAGTTTTAGTTGCTCTTCAAAAAATCATAACTATTATATTAGATAGAATCTGGAGCTAAAATTTTTATAGGAGCATCTCGTATATGTCAAGAATATCTCCTTAAAATTTCATAATATTTGGATGTTGTTTACTGTTTTAATAAAATCAAAACTTAAGACTGGTTGGCAGTTGGCTAGTTGCTGAAGATTTGTACACATTTCGAATTTTGATCATTTCAGCATCTTAGATGAAGTATTTTGAGGAAGGTCACAACTAAGAAGTTGAAGTACACTCGTTAAACTTTTTTAAGAGTCTAAAAAATTAATTTTTCATGAAGAATGGAATTTAAGTGAATTTTACAAGATCGAAGAGTGGTAGTCTGTATAACATTTCAACCCTACAATAGATTTTGAAGAATTCAGGGTTATAGACACAATGTTTTGAAAAAGTTTATAACAACAAATTTATAGTAGACTTGTATCCCTTTAATTTGATCTAAAGAACACAAAGTTTCATTGAAGAATAATATTTTCTATGATTTTTACAAGTAGCATGAGCTGCAGTTTTCGAATTTTGAACCTACTGTTTTGCAATTGAATTTTGACGAAGTAATTGAGGATGATTTTAGATGAACTTAACTACAAAGTTGTAGTAGACTCATTTATGATTCCTATGAAACTAATAAATCTATTTTTAGAGTAGTATTTGAATTTATATGATTTTCAATACCATTGGGTTGATGTCTTTTATCTAGTTGTCCTAAAACTTTTACAACGTATAAAATTGGATTTAAATTTGGAATATTAGTAAGATGTACCTTATAAGAAATTAAGAGGTATTTAATTATCTTGCCAAGGGTTGTATTATGAGCTTTAATATGTGAATTAAGGAGAAAATGTGGGGATTGAGTTGAATATAAAAATGGTGTTTGGAACTAAAAAAATACTAATTTACATTTTGATTAAGTAGGAAATTTTGATTCTTTTGACTAGATGTATTCAAAAAAAATTATATTATTTGGATTAACTCGATCTAGAATTAATTTAAGTTGTTAAAGAATGAAATTGGAAGTTGAATCTATCGAATGAAATAGATAAAGGTTTGTCAAATTATAACTTCATTGAGAACCCTATTAAATGGGGGTGAATAAATTATATATTTTTATATAGAGAGTGTTGATTTGAAATTGTGGAATAAGACTATAAAACTAGTTATGCAAATAACTGAGTTGTGCGAACAAAGGAATAATTGGATATGTGAATGAATGAAATTTTAAAATGTGAATAAAGAGGGTATGGATGACCCATGATGCTGTGAGCATGAATTGTGAATACTAGAGGCTAAGTAAGACCCAGGTTTCAACAAAGTGATGAAAATGATTATTGAGTTTTGAGAAGTGGCCAATATGGGCTATCGTTTTCGGTATATTGTTTAAGATCGGTAGGAGGGTAGTCTAACTGTATGTGGTATTATTATTTGATATGGCTAAAAATAGGATTAAATCGAGACCATTCACATCGGACACGAATCTTAAAACTCAGGGGTAAAACGGTAATTTCACCTACTAATGGGTCTGAAATGAGAACTGGGTCTTTCTTCAAGACCCAATAACCTACGAACGGATCCACCTCAACTGGGTACGAGTCCCAACCCGAAATGAACCCAGTCCAGCAGGATAGAATTAGGGTTTCTGATTAATACTAATCAACGGTCCTGATTCACATCTATCCTTTCACTGGGGATTAGGAATTACATTCCCTATCTGATCACAGGGATTACATTCCTAATCTGATCCCTAAGGCGACTATAAATACCCCCCATCCACCACTATTAAGAGGTAATCAATACTTTTCCAGTTGAAAGTTCTTGCTTAATCATTCAGATTACTGACAAGAGCGTCGGAGGGTGCGTCGCCGAGATCCATCCCGGTGTCTCGCACTTTTTGCAGGTTCGCAGCAGCGGCAAGAGACCAAGTCAACAAGTCGGTGAAGGTCAACAGGTCAACAGGTTTGCCTTGTTCGTTTTCTCAAGAATCCATAAATTCTATCTATTTGCCCCCACACCAGATTTAGCGGTAACAGATTAGCGCCGTCTGTGGGAAACAAAAAAGCAACCCGACCTCTCTTCATCAACGATACTAGTTTCAAGCCATGCATCCAAAACAGAAGGGGAAGGCAGCGGTCTCCAACCGAAGAACCACTTTCCTTCCTCATCTCCCTCCTCCGGTTCAAGGTGCTCCTACTCAATAGGCCCCTCAAGGGTCTCGAGGGGCTGCCCAAGGGGGCTCCCGTCAGAGTCATCCTCAGCAACATCCTCCTCATGACCAATTCACAGGTCCCAATCCTTCAGTTGAATCCCTGGCTTCTCAAAGCCCTCCCGAGCAGGATCTTCGCCAAGTCATTGCCGACTGCCAAAAGGGGGTTGACCTTAGAACTCGCCTGAATGGATGGCGAGCCCTTGGTCGAGTCCATCAATCCGAGAACTTAGGGGCTTCAAGAGTCCGAACCCCCCGACGACCGAGGACTAGAAGATCCCCTCCCCCGAGGAGGCAAAGAGAGTCTCCTCAGCATCATCGGCGGAGAACTCATTCTCCAGTAAGCCGAGCCACACATAGGAACTGCCAAGCAGGAAAGGCACCAGTCACAAGGGCAGATCTTCAAGACTTCCAAGCGATAGTCTTAAGGGCCCTCAATATCGCCCCAAAGAACGACCAGAGGCCACCTACTCATGAGCCAGCTAGGAGCCACCGCCTTCACACTCTCAGTCCTCGTTCTTCTCCAAGCTACCATCGCCGCAGCCCTAGTCCATCCTCGTACGAAGTTGAGTTTCGGAGCTCGGCAAGTTATGATCAAGGAGAAGACTCGGTCTCCTGCCGCCTCTACGAGATGGAGAGGCGCCTCGGCCGAATTGACAGGAAAGAAGAGCAACGGGTGATAAACCTCCGCCCGAGCAGACCTCCATTCTCCCGCACCATCATGGAGGCCCCCATCCCAGAAAACTTCAAGTCGCCTCACTTCCAGACGTATACCGGGGAGTCGGGCCCCGCAGATCACATAGAGAGTTTCAAAACTCTCATGATGATCCACCATGCTTCAGACGCCCTCCTCTGCAAGATCTTCCCTGCCATGCTGAAGGGGTCTGCGCGAGAATGGTACTCTCGACTCGCCCCGGCCTCCATCTTCTCATTCGATTAGTTCAAAGGGCTCTTCCTTACTCATTTCGTGAGTAGCCGCCGAGCTGAGAAAACAAGTGTATCTCTGGTGATCCTCAACCAAGAAAAGGGTGAACGCCTAAGAGATTACGTTCGACGCTTCACCGCCGAAGCCCGGTCCATTCCATCCCTCAACCAATCAGTAGCCTCTGCAGCGTTCGAGCGCAACGTCACTAATGCCAACCTCAGGGCGTCCCTTGCCAAGAAGCCTCCTCGGAACTTCTCAGAGCTACTACTTAGGGTGGAGAAGTACATACGAGCGGAAGAGGCTCTCAACCCCCTTACTCTGGAGGAGACATCTTCCGGGAACAAACGGAAGAACACAAGCAAAGAGGGGTCCCAAAAATCCCAGAAGGACGGCAATGGCCAGCGCCGCCCGACTCCTCGTTTTGAGAAGTTCACCCCCCTCATTACTAATATATCAGAAGTTCTTATGGAGGTGGACAAGGAAGTACTACTCCGTGCTCCCCCTAGAATGAATACACCTGGCAAGAAGAGGAACAAGGATAAGTGGTGCCGCTTTCACAGGAACCACGGCCACGACACGGATGATTGTCGGGCTCTCAAGGAGGAGATCGAAGAACTCATACGGCGGGGGCACCTGACCAAGTTCATCCAAAAAGAGGGGGCCGAGCTTCAAGACTCGGAACCTCCCAGCTCTTCTCAAGAGGTCTTCACCTTATTGTAGAAGTAGGATCTTGATTTTCAATAAGGCCGATGGTTGTAACCCGGCCAATAGCATGTAATAATGGCTCGTCCTGTTGAAGCGGCCACTTAGTTTATCTCAAATAAAACTTTACATTTTTTCATTGAAAATTATTGCTCTTGCTTCCCTATCTTTCCGGGTCGCAACTCGCTAAATGGTAAGTTCGGAATCCAGCTTCTCTTACATGGCTGCCCCCACAACTTACTAAGCTCTAACAACGAGGTCGGAGTCCAACACTTGGCTCGATTCCGCTTCAAATTAGTCGCTCATAAGCGGGTAAGAAGTGGTTCGCCATTCGGAATTGCTCCTACACCTCGTTAACCCCCCTTAAACGACAAGTTCGGAGTCCAACACTTGGCTCGATTCTGCTTTAAATAACTTGCTCGTAAGCGAGTTAGAAGTGGTTAGCCATTCGGAATTGCTCCCACAACCGTTGAACCCCCCTCAAACGACGAGTTCGGAGTCCAACACTTGGCTCGATTCTGCTTCAAATAACTTGCTCGTAAGCGAGTTAGAAGTGGTTCGCCATTCAGAATTGCTCCCACAACCGTTGAATCCCTCTCAAACGACGAGTTCGGAGTCCAACACTTGGCTCGATTCTACTTCAAATAACTTGCTCGTAAGCGAGTTAGAAGTGGTTCGCCATTCTGAATTGCTCCCACAACCGTTGAACCTCTCTTAAACGACGAGTTCGGAGTCCAACACTTGGCTCGATTCTGCTTCATATTACTCGCTCATAAGCGGGTAAGAAGTGGTTCGCCATTCGGAACTGCTCCCACAACCGTTGATTCTCTCACTTAAACAGCGAGTTCGGGGCACAACTCTCTCCTAGAGTTCCTCCTCACGCTTGTCTCTCAAACGGCTCTCTGTAATGCCCCAATTTTTCATTTAATAAAAATTATTTATTTGCACGTAGTGTGCACGTGCAATATTTTGGTAATTATTTTCATTATGATGAGTATAGATATTTATATATGTGCTCTTTAATTATTTTTGTATAAAGCCTTTTTTCAAATAGACAAAAGCCTTTCTTTTTAAAAGCCCAAATCTAAATTATTGGTTATCTTTTTATAATTATTATTTTGGCCCATAAACTAAAGCCCATGAGCTATTTTATTTTAAATACAACTTGTAATGTAGAATACATTTTAAAGATTATTTTATGTAAAATATAATGTATAATTTTTAAATGGAGACCAAGTTGCATGCACGTGCATTGCACGTACACGTGCAAAATGCACATGATGAGCATGGCCGGTTTGGAGCTTTTGGAGGGAAAAGGGAAAATTTGAGTGGAGTCATGGGTGGTGGTTACTTGATCATGGTTGGTTATTGTAAGTCCTCCTTGAATCCTAGACTTTTAATCCTAACTCCTAAGTTAATCTTAGCCTTCCAGTTTCGTAGATTTTTAGTATAAATATCCCCCCCCCCTAGCCTAGTTATTCTTGTGCTTATTATTTCCTCCAAACCTATAGTCTAAAATACATTATTTAGTAGTATACAAGTGAGTAAAAGATTGAGAGTTTGTGAGGGGTTTGTGCTTGCAACAAGGCCAGCATCAATAGGAGCTCTCGGTTTGGCTTGGAGGAGGCTCGGTTGGCATTGTGGAGGCTTGTGTGCGCGCATCTAGGAGGAGGATCGTTTTTTGCAAGGGCATTGGTTTAGGAGGTGTTGCTAAGTATAGTCTCTCCAATTAAGGTGGGTAAATTTTCTATATTTCTAATTAGTGAGCATGCTAGTTTTGAATTGAAAGAATGATGCATGAAAAAGATTAACAAGAGTACACATTTAATTAGAAAATGGCTTATTAATTGATTGAAATGTGGATATGTAATTATATGTGGTTCTATCGTTAAATTTAAGTTGTGAGTAAATTTGATTATAGCCATGGATTGATGAAGGAAACTTCATTATTAACATCGAGAACCATATGCAAAAGTTAGTAGATTGACAATATTACTTTATGTGCTTAAATGGACTTTTTGTGATAATGTTGTGATGGATGAATGAAGACATAGGTTGTATGTTTGGGAAGTGATTAAAAACAGAGAATTGATTGCTAATAAAAAGATTAGAGTTGTTAAACTTGATAAGAAATGTCGAAAAAGAAATGTAGTAGTGGTAGTTTATAATTCGAATTAATTATATGAAAAATATGTGTTAATTATTGAAAAAATTATTTTTATTATATTGGAGTATAATTTATGTTGAGAATAGCCAATCTGGAAGTTTACAGCAAATTTAGTAAAGGCAAAATTAAATAAGAGCTTGTTGAACATCGAAATGTTTTACTAAACAGAGGGAATTGATTTAATTAGACTACGGGATGAAATATGACAACATGAGTGCATAGCTCAAGTGGTCGAGATGCTCCTAATCGCTACAGTGGGTCGGCGAGTTACTGGTTCGAATCCCCTTAGCACCATACTTTTTTGTATTTTCTGAAATAAATTAAATAACTACAGCCGAGAGCATTTAATGCTCTCAGCCTCTCTTTATAACGCACAGAGCGTTCGGCCTAGTGGTCTGTGCCTTGGGTCGGTTTCTCGGTGGTTGTGGGTTCGATCCCTGCCTTCGGCTGTGTTTAAGTTGGGGAGAAAAAAATATTTTTTTGGTGTTTTTGATGATTGCAAAATTATGAAAAGAATATATTTATTATTCTAAAAATATGGGGGATTTATGAAAAATAATTTGGAAATTATTTACATGAAATGGAGTATGTTTTGAGAATAAATGTCCTATGCTTGTATGTTATGAAAGTTACACTTTGAAAAAGGACTTGAAATAAAATGTTAGAAAAGAAGTGTAAGAAAGATATAAAAATTATATGTAGTGATGTGATGTGAATTATTCTCATTGGAGAATAATGTGAAAATTATGAAATGTGAATATTCATTTAGTGATGTGATTTTAATGTGAAAATGATATCTGATGAAATATATACGGAATAATTGAATTTCATGTATGGCTATGGACTCATGAATAAGTTAGAAATCATGCTATTGAAAAAGAAAATCTGTTATGATTATGAAGATGAACTTATGAGCTGTAAACGCTCAATTTTGGAAATTGTGAATTGGGATTGAAACAAAAGAGTAGCTAAGTCTTCCCCGGCAATTGGAAAGAAATGAAATGAAATTTGAAATGAAAGACCAAGGTTGGTCATGTTTGAATGAATGAATAAGTCCGGTTTAGTGGAGAGGCTAACTCTAGAGCTTTGATTTTGTTCATGATTCTAATAAAAACTAAGGATTAGTACATAGTGGAGACGTGATGAAAGTAAGAGAAAAATACGAGTATGAGAACTAGAGTTTACGGTGCGGGTGTGAGCCACAGAATGCATGCTTGATGAGTCAAGACATGGCGTGGGCACTACTCAGTAATGATCGGACTCTAGCCACGCTTGTGGGGTGTTTGGTGACTGCAAGAGGATCGTGTGCCATGAAGGAGGCTAAATTGCCACAGAATGCATGCTTGATGAGTGAAGACATGGCATGGGATTTTCCTCCAGGTTTTCTGTACACGAGCTTGTACTCATAGATCATCTAGGATACTCACCGTAGTTACAGTAGTAGATTAAGGCATGACAAGGGATTGAACCCTACAAAGATGAAGGACGATTAAGAGGCTTGCCCTCGGACCTATGTAGTATGGGATGCATAGAATCCGAACAAGTGTGCATTAGTGTCATGTAATATAAATAATTGCATTAAGGACTAAGTGCACAATCACAACACAACATCAATAGGGTAGTCCCTCTAGTTTGATATGCGACAAGTTTGTGTTTGTTAAATATGGAAAATGAGTTATACTATTTCTGGCATAGAGAGGATGGCCGTGTATAATGTTCGTCGGTTGAATAAACTGACGTACCCACAGTTTTGTATGCAGGGTAAATGACATGATAAAGATTAAAGAGGAACAGATGCTTAAAGACTATTAAATGTTACTGTACATTTATTTAAATATTGTAAATTTACTTCCGCTGTGCAATACAAAGTGTAAAGTTTCATGTAAACTCTGATGTAAAGTGAAAAGTTTTAAATTCCTTGTAAAATTATACTAAATGAAGTGTAAAGATCCTGTGGAATCTCGAATTCAGTGTATTTTGGAATTCGGGGCATTACACTCTCTCCTAGAGTCAAGCGCTTCGCTCTGCTCATCTCCAAAGCGGACCTCTTCTCAACGAGTTCGGAGCACAACTCTCTCCTAAAGTTCCTCCTCAAACTCGTCTCCCAAATGGCTCTCTCCTAGTGTCAAGCGCTTCGCTCCGCTCATCTCCAAAGTGGACCTCTTTTCAATGAGTTCGAAGCACAACTCTCTCCTAGAGTTCCTCCTCAAACTCGTCTCCTAAATGGCTCTCTCCTAGAGTCAAGCGCTTCACTCCGCTCATCTCCAAAGCGGACCTCTTCTCAATGATTTCGGAGCACAACTCTTTCCTGGAGTTCCTCCTCAAACTCGTCTCCCAAATGGCTTTCTCCTAGAGTCAAGTTTTTCGCTCCGCTCACCTCCAAGGCGGACTTCCTCTCAATGAGTTCGGAGCTCACAACTCTCTCCTAGAGTTGCTCCTCAAACTCGTCTCCCAAATGACTCTCCACGTCCCTCGGAACCAAAACCCGAGCGACAGGCGATCCGACCTCAACAATCAAGAGGATAGCTCGGATTCCAAGCAAGTGCCAATCCGAGCTACGAATTGGAGAAAAATGACTTTCCCCTCAAAATTCGCGTAAGATTTCGATCAGACGGCTCAGATCATGCCAGTACCACTACACGACAAGATAGTGTTTTCTTGGGAACTGAGCCTACCTCGAGATCCGCGCCGAGATCCAACGATTCAGATCGAGCTCATAACTCTCTCCTAGAGTTCCTCCTCACAGTCGTCTCACGAATAGCTCTCTTCCAGAGCCGAGCTCTTCACTCCGCTCGCCTCCAAAGCGGACCCCTTGTCAACAAGTTTGGAGCACAACTCTCTCCTAGAGTTCCTCCTCACACTTGTCTCACAAATGGCTCTCTCCTAGAGCCGAGCCCTTCCCTCCGCTCACCTCCAAAGAGGGCCTCTTCTAAGCGAGTTTGGAGCTCAAAACTCCCCTACAGAGTTGTTCCTAGCACTCACCTCAAAGGATGGGTCTTCCCATGGCTCTTACGAGGGTCTTCCTAGCACCTCTTCTCCGCCCCTAGGAGTAGAGCTCCTCTTCAAAAAACCCCAAGACCAAAACACTCCTCAACTTAATGAAGACAAGGATGTTGTGGGGCTATTTTGACCATGAAGGAGGGTGAATCTTCATCCCACTCCTTAAGAGAAGCTGTAGATCTTCGAGTTAGCTTCGAAACAAAGGGTTGCATGCCCCGATCAGACCTCCGTAGCACCGAAAAAGTGGATCGCAATACAGCTGCGCCGAATGACTAGCAACCCGAGCCGACCCACTCAAGTAAGACGCTCGGATTCCGAGCAAGTGCCAATCCGAGCTCCATACTTGAAGAAAAACGATACCGAGCAACTCCAACCATTGAATCTTTGCGAAAATCGCGCAAAAGGTGATGAACGGCTCAGATCGCACCACGTCTCCATAAAACGACAAGATAACGTTTTTTTCGAAATTTGAGCCTCTTGTCTCGTGATTCGCGCCACGATCGTGATCATCCGTCCAGATCGAGCCGCGTAGTTCGGATCTCCAATCCGAGCTACTGTCCTATCGAGCTTCAAAGTTGCAAAAAATGCGCCTCAAAATTTGCGCTCGGATTTGCCGAACAAGAAGCAGTGAGGAAGGAGGAAAAAAAAAGAAAAAGAAAAAAAACCGAGCTACCGGGTCGGGTTCAGACCCGTTAAGGAATCCAAACCCGAACCCCATATCTCTCCTTCTCCTACTTATGGCGCCAAACCCAGACAGGAGAAGAAAAAACCCAAATGCTGAGCTCTCCACTGCTCCGAGCTCCAACCTCGCCGATCCCCACGCTCGAGCCACCTCCACCCATCGTCAACCTCCTCAACGTTGAGCTCGCCACCTCCGTGGCCGAGCTTCACCTCCACGCCTCCACTGCTGAGCTCCAGCGGCAAGCTCCTCCACGGCGTAAGCTCCGATCGCAACCAAGCTCCGAGCTCCGCCATGGCCGAACCCAACGCCATCGCCAGCTCCAATGAAGAGCACGAGCATCTCGAGCTCCTCCTTCGTCGATCCCCGAGCTCGGCACCACCCCGTCAACGTCGAGCTTTGAAGCTCCGACGCCAAAGCTCCCCCTCTGCAACTCCTTCGCCGCCTTTACTCTCTCGAGCTCGAAAGCTTCGAGCTCATCACCTTCGCTGCTAAGCCTCCCTCTGCCGAGCTCCATCATCGAGCTCCTCTTCGTCAAAAGCTCGCCAACTGACCTCCAAGCTCGAGCTCTCGAACCGAGCTCCTCTCCTTCGAGCTCCACGTCGCCGAGCTACTCGCCAGATAGAGTTCGAAAAGGGGGCGAGGTCGGGAGCGAGAAGGCGGGCTTAAAGTCGAAAGGGAAGGACTGGGATTATGTGAGAAAGAATAGAGCGAAGGAGAAGAGAAAGAAGGAAAGAAACTGGGCGTGAAGGAGGAAGTGAAAAGAAAATAATAATAATAATAATATACATATATGCCACGTGGCGATGCCACATGGCCTCACATCCGAGGTCGGATCCGAGCTACGCGAAATGTGCACGAAGTTGCTCGGAATCCGAGCAAGTGCCAATCCGAGCTCAAAATTGGAGAAAAATGTTGCCAAGCTACACGCGCCGTCCGATCTTTTCAAAAATTGCATCACGACACGATCGACGCTCAGAAACGCGCCACGTGTCCAAACGTGATCTGCTTTGCGATGCGCGCACATCTGATCATGATCGACGCTCAGAAACGCGCCACGTGTCCAAACGTGATCTGCTTTGCGATGCGCGCACATCTGATCATGATCGACACTCAGGAACGCGCCACGTGTCCAGGTAATATTTAATTAATTAATTTATTTATTTAAATGTTTTAATTATTTAAAAAATCGGAACAAAATATTTAAAAAATCAAAAAAAATTAATTAAAAATTCTAAAAATAATTATTAATTCAGAAAAAATATTTTAAAATTCTGAAAAAATAATTATTAAATTAGAATAATTAATTAATATTTTCGATAATTAATTATTTAATTCGGAAAATGAATAAAAAATTCAAAAAAATGAGAAAAAATTCATAAAAATCTGGAAAAATCACCAAAACTCCAGAAAATTCTAAGGATATTTTTGGGTATTTTAAAAGCCCAGAATAACACCGTTACACCCCGAGCAAGATTCCAAACTCCCTTAAGAACACTGATAAAATCCCGTACGCCATTAGAACAACAAAACTACTCCTCGAAGACTGTAAAACTCAGTCTCCAGGAGTGGGGGGCTCATGATATGGCTAAAAATAGGATTAAATCGGGACCGTTCACATCAGACACGAATCTTAAAACTCAGGGGTAAAACGGTAATTTCACCTACTAACGGGTCTGAAATGGGAACTGGGTCTTTCTTCAAGACCCAATAACCTACGAACGGATCCACCTCAACTGGGTACGGGTCCCAATCCGAAATGAACCCAGTCCAGCAGGATAGAATGAGGGTTTCTGATTAATACTAATCAACGGCCCTGATTCACATCTATCCTTTCACTGGGGATTAAGGATTACATTCCCTATCTGATCACAGAGATTACATTCCTAATCTGATCCCTAAGGCGACTAAAAATACCCCCCATCCACCACTATTAAGAGGTAATCAATACTTTTCCAGTTGAAAGTTCTTGCTTAATCATTCAGATTACTGACAAGAGCGTCGGAGGGTGCGTCGCCGGGATCCATCCCGGTGTCTCTCACTTTTGCAGGTTCGCAGCAGCGGCAAGAGACCAAGTCAAGAAGTCGGTGAAGGTCAACAGGTCAACAGGTTTGCCTTGTTCGTTTTCTCAAGAATCCATAAATTCTATCTGTTTGCCCCCACACCAGATTTAGCGGTAACATTATTCATATTTAAATTTAACGATAGGCACTAGGAGAAGATGTAATGAAACTTGGGCAAACGTAAGTGGGGTACCTCTATATAGTCTGACGGTGGACTCCAGGACTGTGGTTGCTTGCGAGGTAAGAAGAACCTTAATTAAATCTGGGACTACGATTGATCTGACGAAGGATTACAGGGTCATGAACAGTCGGGCAGATGGGAGGCAGGTCACCAATATATATGTATATACTAGGGCTAGAGGGGCACTTGTGGGATGTTCGTACGACGAGGATTCAGTATAGTTTGACGGTGGACTCCGGGACTGAAATTCGTACTCGTGGAATGTCTAAACCTTGCTTTTGTTACCGTAGTAGAATTTTCATAACGAGCGATTAAACCCTATATTAAGGAGTACGATAAAGGCTGGCCCTCGGACCTATGTAGTATGGGAAGCATATAATCCGAACAAGTATGCATTAGTGTCATTATAGTGTAAATGTCTGCATTATCGTTGGAGTCGGTGCATCCGAGACAGGAAGATCGGAGGCCGCGACCTGGTCTTGCTCGGGATCGGCATTCGGGAGCACAACCACCTGCAGGTCGACGGTCTTTGGGACCAAAGGTATCTTCGGCGCTCGGCCGCCCTGAGGCCCTGTCGAGGGTCTCTTCTTCTTCTTCGCCTCCTGCTCCTTAGCCGCCTTGGCCTTTGCCATCAACGCCCTATAGTCCATGCCGAAAGACTCTGCACAAACCGAATGAAAGAACTTAGAAAAATTTTCAAGAAACTTCAAGGAAAAAGTAAAAATACTAGAAGCATACTGGGATCGATCGGACTGAGACCCCCTCAGAACAAGGCCTCCTCGGTGATGTCCTTCCAACTAAGCGTCGGCAGGCCACGGAGTTTCTTGAGGACTTCGGCCTCCTCGTCACTTAGCACCGGCTCTCTCTTCGCTCGCTTGGGCAGGCCCTCCCTCGACCAAGCTATCGGAATTGCCCAGGGTTCGGGAGCTTGGACAATAAAGTACTTCTCCTTCCAATACTTCATCGAGTCCGGGTTCTCGATCAACTTCACGCCTGTCCGCGGCGAAAGGTAGAACCTCTGCTCGTTCCTGTTCGGCTGGCAAGGACAGTAGAGGCTTCGAAGAAGGAACAGACTTGGCTCGGCGCCGATCTCTTAACACCGAAGAACAAACGCCAAGACGTGCCTCCAAGTGTTCGGCATTAGCTGGGCAGGACTCAGGCCGTACCAATTGAGGACCTCGACAATGAACGGGTGCAACGGCAAACGAAGCCCGGCGGCCAAGGAGTCGACCGGAAAAATGCACGTGTCGGCCGAAGACGACGTGCAGGCTCGGAAATCGGGTCCCAGGAGAAGTAGCCGGTACTCGGCAGGGATCTGGAATCCAGTCTGGATCCGATGCAGATCAGCCTCGGTAAGGACCGAAGAGATTTGGTCCACCTCGGATATCTCTCTCGGCTCGTTCTCCTCTGCCGACTTGGCGGTGCCCTGGGTCACCTTCTACAGCATTTCTTCGGAGTAGCTCCGTACTCCCCCCACACTTGACAGAGTGATCGGCTACCGACCGAACTCCCCTGTCGTCTTCGGCTGCTCTATGACCGTAACCACTCCCTTACCCTTCCGGGACCTCGGTGAAACCTCCTGGAGTGGCTCGGCGACCTCCCCACTCTTGCTCGGCCAGACCACGGTCTGCTCGGTTTGCTCTACCACCTCTTACTCTTTACCCTCTCGGCCAACGACTCGGTCCGAGGCGGGGGTCTCATCCGAAGAAGTAATCTTAACCATTTTTTCTAAATAGAAAGGAGAGAGACTGACCTTGAAGTGACTGTTATGGTCGAAAAAGTTCGCCGGAGCAAAGAAACGCCTTGCCGCGACAGCTAGCAGTGCCACCCGGGAGCTAAAAACTTCGATGGTGAAGAGTAAAAACTTGAGTAAGAAAGTAAAAGTGAATAATGAGATTGGGGGTGGGGGAGTGAAGATTTATAGTAAAAGAAAAAGTCTCTTGGACTTTGTAATGTAAGGGCACGACTCTTGATCGGCTTTTGAAGCGTCACGAAAGCCCAAACGACTTTGAACCCGAGCAGCAACGGTTGGCGAAAAGGCAAAACGTTTCAATACAAGTCGAATAGCTCAGCACACACGGGATCTAAATCCGAGCGACGTGCGATCCGACCCCAACATCAAAGAGCCCGTCTCGAGATTCGTGCCACCATCCAACGGCTCAGATCGCGCCGCAGTTGCCGCTAAAATTGGTGTGGGGGCAAACAGATAGAATTTGTGGATTCTTAGGAAAACTGAATAGCAAACCTGTATACATGTTCCGTCAAAGTTTGACGCCGACTCCTGCCGTACACCTGCAAAAAGTGCGAGACACCGGGGTTGTTCCCGGCGACGCACCCTCCGACGCTCAAGTCAGTAATCAGGAAAGATTATGAAAGAGCAAAAAAACTGGTGAAAGATTGATTACCTCTTAATGGAGATGGATGGGGGGTATTTATAGGCGCCGCTGGGATCAGATTAGGAATGTAATCCCCCTGTGGTTAGATAAGGAATGTAATCCCTAATCCCCAGTGAAGGGATAACTATGAATCAGGGTCGTTGATTAGGATTGAATCAGAAACCCTAATTCTATCCCTTCTGGACCGGGTTTGCTGCGGGTTGAAACCCGCACCCAGTTGAGGTGGATCCATTTGCGGGTAAGTGGGTCTTCAGAAAAGATAACCAGTACCCACTTCAGACCCGTCGGTGGGTGGAATTACCGTTTTACCCTTGAGCTTCAAGATTCGTGCCCCATCTGGACGGTTCCGATTTAACCCCATTTTTAGCCATATCACGAGCCCCCCACTCCTAAAGACTGAGTTTGATCAGCCTTTGAGGAGTAGTTTAACTGTTTTAGTGGCTAGTGGAGTTGTATCGGAGTCCAAATGGAGAGTTTTTAGCTCCCGAGTGGCGGTGCTAGCTGTCGTGGCAAGGCATTTCTTTGCTCCGGCGAACTTTTCCGACCGTAACAGTCACTTCAAGGTCAGTCTATCTCCTTTCTATTTATAAAAAATGGTTAAGATTACTTCTTCGGATGAGACCCCCGCCTCGGACCGAGTCGTTGGCCGAGAAGGTAAAGAGAAGGAGGTGGTAGAGCCGACCAAGCAGACCGTGGTCCGGCCGAGCAAGAGTGGGGAGGTCGCTGAGCCACTCCAGGAGGTTTCACCGAGGTCCCGGAAGGGTAAGGGAGTGGTTACGGTCATAGAGCATCCGAAGATGGTAGGGGAGTTCGATCGGCAGCCGATCACTCTGTCGAGTGTGAGGGGAGTACGGAGCTACTCCGAAGAAATGCTGGAGAAGGTGACCCAGGGCACCGCCAAGTCGGTAGAGGAGAACGAGCCGAGAGAGATATCCGAGGTGGACCAAATCTCTTCGGTCCTTACCGAGGCTGATCTGCATCGGATCCGGACTGGATTCCAGATCCCTTCCGAGTACGGACTACTTCTCCTCGGACCCGGTTTCCGAGCCTGCACGTCATCTTCGGCCGACACGTGCATTTTTCCGGTCGACTCCTTGGCCGCCGGGCTTCGTTTGCCGTTGCACCCGTTCATTGTCGAGGTCCTCAATTGGTACGGCCTGAGTCCTGCCCAGCTGATGCCGAACACTTGGAGGCACGTCTTGTTCTTCGGTGTCAAGAGATCGGCGCCGAGCCAAGTCTGTTCCTTCTTTGAATCCTCTACCATCCTTGCCAGCTGAACAGGAACGAGCAGAGGTTCTACCTTTCGCCGCGGACAGGCGTGAAGTTGATCGAGAACCCGGACTCGATGAAGCATTAGAAGGAGAAGTACTTTATTGTCTAAGCTCTCGAACCCTGGGCAATTCCGATAGCTTGGTCGAGGGAGGGCCTGCCCAAGCGAGCGAAAAGAGAGCCAGTGCTAAGTGACGAGGAGGCCGAAGTCCTCAAGAAACTCCTCGGCCTGCCGACGCTTAGTTGGAAAGACATCACCGAGGAGGCCTTGTTCTGAGGGGGTCTCAGTCCGATCGATCCCAGTATGCTTCTAGTATTTTTACTTTTTCCTTGAAGTTTCTTGAAAATTTTTCTAAGTTCTTTCATTCGGTTTGTGCAGAGTCTTCCAGCATGGACTATAGGGCGTTGATGGCGAAGGCCAAGGCGGCTAGGGAGCAGGAGGCAAAGAAGAAGAAGAGACCCTTGACAGGACCTCAGGGCGGCCGAGCGCCGAAGATACCTTCTGTCCCAAAGACCACCGACCTGCAGGTGGTCGTGCTCCCGGATGCCGATCCCGAGCAAGACCAGGTCGCGGCATCCGATCTTCCTGTCTCGGATGCACCGACTCCAACGTCGAAGACAGATGCTCCCGGCTCGTCGAGCGGCACGTTCAACGTGAGCGCGGCGTTAGCCCTTCAAGTTCCGCCTCTCACCGCCGAAGCGGAGAAGATTCTGACCGAGGAGCATAAGCAGATCTTCATCCCTGACTGGCAAGTAATGAAGGTCGACGGCTTCCTGGGGGACGGCAACATTTGTATGCAGGCGGCGAAGCACCTGCCGACCCCGAAGAACCGAGCGGCGCTTAAGTCCAGGGAGGTCGGGGACGCTACAATGCAGATTGCTCGGAACACGATGTCGGTAAGTAGACCGAACACTTTCTTCTTGAAGTATTTTTTCGAAATTTTCCAAGTTTTTAGGTCCGGATTCTAACTGTTTGTTCTCTTTTCAGACCCTCTGCCACTTCAACTTTTTGCTCGAAGAGTGCGCGAGCAAAGAACAGGAGCTGACGGCGCTGTGCGACCGGGAGAGGTCGGAGCATGTAAAAGCTGTGAAGCTGTTCGAAGCCGAGCAACTCCTTTCGGTAAAGCGCGGTGCCGAAGTGGCGGGGTTGGAGGCGAAGCTGGCCGAAGCTATGCAGCGGTCGGCGGATGAGGCAGCCAAGCTCGAGGCCTCGGAGACGGAGAATGCCGCGCTTAAGGAGGAGCTGGCCAAAGCACGGTCAGAGGCAGAGAAAGCTCGGAAGGAGACTGAAAGGGTCATGGCCAAGCACCAATCGAAGGTGGCAAGGGCGAAGAGGGCTGTCCAGAAAGAGGCTGAGGAGCACATGTTTAAGAACATGGAGGATGCGTACGGCTGAGTCCTACTTCATATCGCAGCTCGGAACCCGGGGTTTGACACCTCCTCCTACCACTTTTACGACCCTGTGGAGGGGGAGGAGGAGCTTCCTCCGGCGATGCTCGGCCCCGAGGGACAGGTCAACGGAGTCAAAGGCACGGGCGAGACAGAGGCCGAAGGTGAGGAGGAGGACGGCTCCGAGGACGAGGACGAGGACGAGGACATAGGAATCGTCGACGGGTCGGCAGACCCGAGCGACAAAAAGGTCGACCCCTGACTTGGTTGCATCTTTGGTCTTCTGTTTGCTTTTTCTTTTTGTAAAGCCTGACTGTGGACTGGCCACCGCTCTTGTAATGCTTTTTGAGTTTTGAATGAAAACACTTTTTGCTTGGCCAAAAATTCTCCAAGTGTTAGACCTCAGATTTTGTGTTTGACTAGCCGCAAAATTTCGACAAGTGTTAGGCATCGGATTTATCTTTGCTTTTCAGGTGAAGTTTGGTCCGATTACGGAGGTTTCGTATCTTCGTAAGGAGCTGAAAGAAACGAAGCGAGAGCTTTCCCATAGCCGAGAGAGGCGATTTTATATGCTCTTGAAGTTGGAGGAGATAAAAGCAGCTGCGAGGGGGTATTGTCGTGAGTTGAAGCAACTACGGAAGCAACCCCAGGCTTCTCGTCTCGAAGGTGAGATAGAGCAGCTTCGTAGGGAGCTTTTCGTTGTCGAGCAAAAGAATAACGAGCTCTTGGCCGAGATCCGTCATTTGGAGGTAACGGAGAAAGAACATTCGGCGGAAGAAGAGAAGTTAGCTTCCGAGTTGGAGAAGTTGTCATCCGAGTGCCAAAAGTTGTTGGCCAAGGTCGACAAGCTTAGCAGGATTACGATAGACAGGGTGATCGAGGTCACCCATTATCGACGTCTTGCGGCCGATAGTGCCAATGTTGTGGGCTCGTCAAGACCTCCTCGTCTGAAGATGTCGACAGAGGGCGATGTCCTGAGAGATAGGATTATCGAGCTGGAGGAAGAGATCGCGTCGCTCAAGCCTCTGCCTGAGAGGGCCAACGTTCGTAGTACGTCGTATACTCACGAAGAGAGCGAGAGAGGGATCACCTTCTACGAACTTGTGACTCGTTTGCCTGCGGTGAGGCGGAGTCCTGCTGACGCTCAGAGTGGTGTAGCTGTCTCGTCTAGCGGTGCCTCAGTTGGTGCCACAGTTAGAGTTAGCGGCGGAGGGGGATCTCGCTTCGCTGGTTTGGAATCGAGCTCGGGGGTTAGGTGCCGCCGCCCCCGCGTTTCCTTGAACCGGAGCGCTCCCCTTCCGAAGAGGCACTAAACAAATTGTATTATGTTCCTTTTAGTTATTGTAAAACTCTGTTGTAGCGTCGGTCTAGTTGTATGTAGAGCTACTTTATTTGAATAAAAACCTTGCTTTGCTTCTGATGCTGCATTGGGAGTATTGGCATCATGTGTTGGACTTCGGCAATGTTTGAAATTTTGTTGTTTGTGTCTTCTTCTTTTCAGCTCATGGTGGTAGCTCAAGACGTCGAGCCCACTCGCTCGGATGACCACGCTCGAGCCGAGGCTGGCTCGGGGGTGGCGAGGCTGTGCTTGGCGAGGTGGCGAGAGCGGCTCTATGAAGTCGAGCTGGGATTGCGTCGAGCCGAAAGCGAGCGGAACCATCTTCAGCTTATCTTAGGTCGGCGAGACATCGAGATCCGGTGTCTGGAGAGCAGGATCGCCAAGATGACCCCCATAGGAGAGGACGAAGGTTCGTCGACCGCCTTTAGCAACGCCCTTCGGATCCAGTGCGTTCGGCACAATTTGTCGAAAATAACAGCGGAGAGGGACGATCTACTTTCTGAGATCCGTCACTTGCAGACTGTAGGCGCGGAGCTTCGAACGGAGGGAGAGGGACTGACGGCCGAGGTTGCCAAACTGACGATCGAACGAGACATTGATGATCATTTTCAAAGCCAAGTGTAGTGGGTCGGCATTGTAATTTTTTGTTCTTTAAGGCCTTGTAACCTTGTTGTATGGAAGAGTCGCTTTGCACTGTATCCTAATTATCAATAACATTTCTTTCTCGAACTTGCATGTCCTTTGTAGCTTTGTGTAGTCGTTTTGTTTGTGACTGTGTTCATCGCGTCGAGGTCCCTGAGACGGCCTCCTGCTCGTTCGCGGTTTGGCGACATGAGCGTTCGGCCAGTGTTGCCGAGCAGCGCTTCGGTCTCCTAATCTTGCGAACTTGCAGGGTAGAATTGAGCCAAGTGTTGGACTCCGGAACCATCATTAGAGTTCAACAGTCGTGGGAGCAATTCCGAATGGCGACCCACTCCTAGCCCGCTTGGAAGCGAGCTTGCGGAGTAGAATCGAGCCAAGTGTTGGACTCCGGAACCATTGTTAGAGTTCAACGGTTGTGGGAGCAATTCCGAATGGCGACCCACTCTTAGCCCGCTTAGAAGCGAGCTTGCGGAGTAGAATTGAGCCAAGTGTTGGACTCTGGAACCATCGTTAGAGTTCAATGGTCGTGGGAGCAATTCCGAATGGCGACCACTCCTAGCCCACTTAGAAGCGAGCTTGCGGAGTAGAATCGAGCCAAGTGTTGGACTCCGGAACCATCGTTAGAGTTCAACGGTCGTGGGAGCAATTCCGAATGGCGACCCACTCCTAGCTCGCTTAGAAGCGAGCTTGCGGAATAGAATCGAGCCAAGTGTTGGACTCCGAACCATTGATAGAGTGAAGAGTGAAAGCAGAAGGATGTGAACAATTTTTACAAGTAAAGTATGAAAAAACTCTTTATTGATGACTAAGGGTCGGCTGCTTCTAAAGTTGCGAGCCGTTATTACAAGAGTGAAATAAAAGAAAAAACATTACAAGTAATAGGAGAGGAACGGTTCAACATCTCGAAATACTTAGAGAGGCGTTGGTGCTCTCTCTTGGTATTTTAAGAGATAGTCGGCATTCCAAGTCCTGCGGATCTCCCAGCCTTCAAGATCTTCTAGTCGGTATGTGCCGAGACGGACCACTTTGGCGATCCTGTAAGGTCCCTCCCAATTTGGGGCCAATTTGCTCTTCTGACCTGGGAATGAGATGTCCAACTTTCGGAGGACCAGGTCCCCTTCTTTGAGGTCCGTGGGGCGGACTTTCTTGTTGTATGCCAACTCGATCCTTCTTCGGTAGGTTTGTTGATGAATGGCAGCTCTTTCTCGGATTTCGTCTATCAGGTCAAGACTGGTTCGGAGGTCTCTGGCGTTTTGCTCTTCTTCATAAGCTAATAGACGAGGAGAGGGTATTCCGACTTCTAGGAGGATGATGGCCTCGGACCCGTAGGTGAGATTAAATGGGCTCTCTCCGGTGGGGGTCCGTTTTGTGGTGCGGTAGTTCCACAGCACGTTGGGAAGCTGATCGATCCATAAGCCTTTGGAACACTTATCTAACCTCTTCTTAATGCCGGAAAGGATCTGTCGGTTAGCATTTTTGGCTTGGCCATTTGACTGGGGATGAGAAACGGAGAAGAACTGGTGCTGGATGGCAAGGTCTTCGCATAGAGCTCGGAAGGCAGCCCCGGTGAACTGGGTTCCGTTGTCCGTTATTAGGATCCGAGGGACGCCGAATCGGCAGATCACGCTCTTCCAGAAGAACTGAACGACCTTGTTCTCGGTGATCGTGGCCAAGGGTTCGGCCTCTATCCATTTCGAGAAGTAGTCGATCGCCACGACTAAGAATTTGAACTGTCCGGGAGCTGGTGGGAATGGCCCTAGTAAATCCATCCCCCACATTGTAAAGGGAATCGGACTTGATAGGGAAGCGAGTGGAGCTTGTGGTAGGCATCGGATGTCGACGTACTTCTGACAGGAGCTGCATTGCCGAACGTGTCGTTTGGCATCTCGTAAGAGAGTGGGCCAGAAATATCCGTAATTCAACACTTTGCGGGCAAGAGCTCTGGACCCCGAATGTGCCCCGCCGATGCCCTCATGAAGTTCTTGCAGGGCGTAGTCAGCTTGCCCGGGGGAGAGGCATCTCAGGTAAGGCCGACCGTCTACCTGGGTGGAGGAGCGTTTATATAAGATACCTCCGATCAGTGTGTAATGCTCGGCTCGAGTTCTCACTCTTCGAGCTTCCTTGGGATCCTCGTGGAGGAGTCCGTCCCTTAAGAATTCGACGAGGGGTTTCATCCAATTGTCTTCGAGCCGGACAGGCAGCGACTCCATAGAGTCGGGGGTTTCATCCTCTATACTTGGCTTCAGAAGGACTTCTATCAAAACGGTCTGCTCGAGACCTTGAAGGGAGGAGGAGGCTAGTTTGGAGAGGGCGTCGGCCTGAGCATTTTCTTCTCGGGGGATTCTTTGGATGAGGGCTTCTTCAAACAGTGCCATGAGGCTCTTAACTTTGGCTAAGTATTTAACCATCCTGTCATCCCGTGCTTCATACTCGCCGAGGACCTGATTGACGACTAGCCGAGAGTCGCTAAAGATCCGGTGGCGTTGGGCCCCTGCATTTCGAGCCATTCCAAGGCCGGCTCGGATGTCGGTCGGGCGGCATCCTGGGGGATTTCCAAAGTTTCTAGGGAAAGGACGGGACCGAGGATAGAGGTCATATAGCACTTACGGGCCGTTTCCTGATTGCCCCTTACTTCCCCTACTCCGGCCCGAGTGGGAAACTTCATTTTGAGGTGGTAGGCAGAAGGGACGGCTTCAAGGGCGGCTAGGCCGGGCCGACCCAGAATGACATTGTAGGCTGCGGGGACATCTACGACCATGAAGTCCATCGACTCCGTTCGGGTGGTAGGAGTTTTGCCAGCGGTTACGTCGAGGGTGATTACCCCTTCAATAGTCACTGGCACTCCCGTGAACCCATGGAGCGTGTAGCCGGCGGGCTTGAGTCTGTCTCGGGAGAGCTTTAGGCCTTTAAAAGCAGCGAGGAAGAGGATGTTAACGGAGCTGCCGTTGTCCACTAGGATCCTCTCCACCTTGAAGTTCGCCATGTGGAGGCTGATGACGAGTGCGTCACAATGAGGGGTGCGGACACCCTCAAGATCTTCGTCTGAGAATGTGACGGGCACTCCGAGGCCTTTGGGAGGAGGGGTGGCTCGAACCGAGTTAACTTCTCTTATAAATGCCTTTCGAGAGGAGTTGGAGGAGCCCCCCATTGGGCCCCCATGGATGAGGTGTAGGATACACTCCTCTTCGAAGTCGGGCATTTCATCGCGTTCCGGACGCTTATTAGCCCCCCGAGGCGGGAGAGGAAGTTCGGTTCGGTCCTTTCTTACGAATCTGGTTAGCTGCCCCCTCTGGATAAGGGCTTCTATCTCATTCTTCAAGGCCCGACAATCATTGGTATCATGGCCATGGTCCCGGTGATAGCGGCACCACTTTTCTTTATCCCTTCTTTTGTCGGGGGTGTTCATTTTTAGAGCAGGGGGTATGATTCCTTCTTTCTCAACTTCCATCAAGATGGTAGAGACGTTGGTGGTGAGAGGAGTAAATTTCTCGAATATGGGGGGAGGTCGGCGCTGTTTATCCTTCTGGAGCTTCTTTGCTCCTTTATCTTCTGTTCCCTTCCTCTTAAACCCGGAGGAAGCCCCCTCCAAGTTAGAGCGGTGCTCGGCTTCTTCGGCCTGAATATACTTTTCACTTCGGAGGAGGAGGTCAGAGAAACTCTATGGGGGCTTCTTGGCGAGGGATGAGCGGAGGCTGGAGTTGAGGACATTGGATTGAAATGCTGCTGCAGCAACCGACTGGTCAAGGGATGCTATGGTCCTGGCTTCAGCTGTGAACCTCTTCACATAGTCTCTCAACTTCTCACCCTTCTTCTGGTGGAGGTATAGTAGCGAGATGCTGGTCTTCTCAGTTCTTCGGCTACTTACAAAATGGGTGACGAAGAAGGTCTCGAATTGCTCGAAGGAGAATATTGAGGAGGGGGCAAGGCGAGAGTACCATTCTCGAGCTGGATCCTTGAGAGTTGCAGAGAAGGTTTTACAGAGCAGAGCATCGGAAGCTTGGTGGATGAGCATTAGGGTCTTGAAGCTCTCGATGTGATCGACGAGGTCGGTCTCCCCGGAGTAGGTCTCAAATTGAGGGGGTTTGAAGCCGATCGGCATAGGTGCATCCATTATGGTTCGGGAGAAAGGAGGCCTGCTAGGACGAAGGGTCCTTCCTCTAAGTTCTTCTTCTCGGTCTAACTGGCCCAATCGCCTCTCCATTTCATGGAGACGGCGGTACACGGCGTCGTCCCTTCGACGGTAATTGTAACACTCCTCTATTTCATATATATTGTGTAATTAAATTAGTTTATTTGGTGGAGTGATTTCTATTAAAATTTATTATGAAAAGAGAATTAGAGGGGCCTAAATAAATATTTCGTCAAAGGAGGGGTTTAAAATGAATTTTCCCTTTTATTATTTCTTATTATTCTTCTTTTTCTTTTTTCCTTTTTCCCTTCCTTTTTGAAACCAATCCTGTCTTCTTCTTCTTCTTTTTTTTTCTTCTCCGAGTTCGCCGAACCCATTCCCTAGGGTTCGAATCCACCCAAAATCCACACCAATCTTCAAATCGATCGGGGGCTTTTGTAGGGCTTTGCGAGCCCTTCAACGTGGTGGTATTGGGTTAGGAGGACGATTCCATTAAGGTATACTAAATTACATCTTTTGTGAATTGAAGTGTATGCTTTCTATTTCTTTTCATGAAAATTTTAGGAGGAGGATGTTTAGAGTATGTGTATTATGCTTAGGGTGCAAGATTTGAATTTTAATGGTGATGGTGTAGAAACTCCATTAAATCTAGGGTTTGAGTTTTAGGAGGGTAAGGAGAATGACATCCATTGCATGCTAATAATTATTTTGGGTGGTGTAGGCTATTATGGGAAAATACATATAAATATAGGATTGTATTCTTAGGATGCTCATATAAGTTAATTGTGGAATATAGAAGTTAATTCAGGGTATTTTATCTTTAAAATATAAAATGATGATTTGAACTCCTCTGATCGAGGGTTAGAATTGGGAGTTGGTTATAAAACTAGAGAATTGTTGATTTGACATGTTTATGTAGGATGTGTATGATGTGTGAATGTGTTTGATGTGCATTCGGGGATAGATAATGTGTATTTTAAGTAAATGGCTTATGAGTTCGATAATTTTTGTAATAGGTGCATAAAAAAAGGGGGGGTTGATTGGCGACTAGGGAGAGCGAGGAGTATCTTCTTACCGGTTCGCCAGGTGAGTATGATCTTTTTATTACATGTGCATAATGTGCTATGAAAATTTTAAAATATGGTTTGGTGTGTGATGTGTGAAGTATATTGAATATAGAAAAATTCATAAGTATGATATGGAGTAAATTATGAGGTGTAAGAAATTAGTATATATATGTATGGGAGTGTGTTGTTGTATGTAGATAAATATCGATATGCTTTGGGGTTGTAAAGATCAGAGTTATGTATCTGTATATGTGATGTGTGATCTCATGACTGATGTGATAAGATGGAAAGTATGGTGTGTACGATATGACATTGTGATGCGATGATAGGACGGAGTGAATGCTGTGGTGTGTGTAATAGGTGTGCGATAAATTGAAAGTTTGGTGTGAGAAAGTGATGTGAAAACTTGCGTGATGTGTGTGTGCCATGTGGATGATAACTGAGAATTTATACGATAATCGATGAGATTAATGGTATGCGTATGCTTATGAATTCAATGGAGTATATGCTTTCATGTTATGTTATAACGGTGAAATTAGAGTATAGAGGAGTTATATTGTAAATGAGTTATTTTATAGAGGAGTTGTACTGTAAAGGAGATATACAGTGATATATTATAAAGGAGTTATGTTATACAGGAGATATATTTATATATATATGGAGAAATATTATAAAGGAGATATATTATAAATGAATATATGGAGATATTTTATAAAAGAGTTATATTAAAGGAGTTATTATGTTAAAGGAGTTATTATAAAGGAGATATTATAAAGGAGTCCTATTATAAAGGAGTTATATATTGCCCCAAATTATATTTGGGGAACAGGAGTTATATATGTATTAATATTGCCCCAAATTTTATATTTGGGGAACAGGAGTTATATTGGGAAGGAGTATATAATAAAGGAGATATGTATATGTACATAAAGGAGAATTAAATATTGCAGTGCCGCACAATCTCCCAGGGGTTTGGGCTAGACCCCACAGGCCCGGGATACACCCGGGAACAGGAGTTATATATTGCCCCAAATTATATTTGGGGAACAGGAGTTATATATATATTAATATTGCCCCAAATTTTATATTTGGGGATCAGGAGTTATATATTGCCCCAAATTACATTTGGGGATCAGGAGTTTCCCTCGCTGGTATAGGGCCAGGAGGAAGACGTAGCCTCGGACGTGTAAGACTCTGTGTGAGCATCGATCCGCGTATTATATTTTATTTTTGACTAGCCTTTTGGCTTTAGTCTTGGTTGGACAAGCGCGCAACCGTACTTTCAATCCAGCCCGCAAATGGTAGATACATAGGACACCTGGATCTGGGTGATATGGTGGGTTAGCGGGATTGAAATGTACGGGAGGGGAGGCACAGAGATCCCTGTGTTGTACGAGGAGGTCAGTTGTGTGGGCACTGAAAAGGAGCAAAATAAATTAATTGCACAATAAAGGAGTATGTATAGAATCTATATATATATGGAGTAACATATGTGGAGTATTAATAAAGGAGTATAAAGAATATATATATGTATGGTGTTATTGGTGTTATAAAAGATAAAAGAGTTAAGTGTCTACATGATGTTGGTGAGAATGTTTATTAAATGGATCAATCTGTTGTGTTTGTATTGAGATAAATATAAGGTAAATCATGCGGCATTATTGGAGTTTTGCTTCTATGATGATAAGGGAGTGTGTATGTTAGAATATACCATGGAGAGAGTAAGTGTGGAATTATATTGTAATGGAAATTGATAATTGTATGAATGCTTAATGTGAATTCGAAAAGAGGTTATGTGTACAAGTGGAGATATTTAATGTAAAAGACAAAGTTAAGCTATAATGGGTGGCAAAAGCTTTCGGTAGTGCTTAGGAACTACTGCTCCCATTTCTATGGAAATGAGGAGAACTACATGCCTGGGCACGTATCAAAAGCTTACGAGTTGTTCAGAAGTGTTTTGCTGACAAAATGATTGACGTATTAGTTATTTCTTTTATTTTGTTCCATTTAAAGTTAGGGCTCATGTTCATTTATTTAGTTTGAAAGTTATCTACTTGTGTCGATTATGTTAGTAGTGAAGATGTTGCTTACACCTGCAGAAAGGGAAGCAATTATGCGATGTGATAAATCATAAAAAGGGAAGGAATTATGCAAGTGTATCAATGTGTGTTAATGGAAGAAATGCGGTACGGAAATGAGTGAGAAACAGGAAAGCGTGTACGTACGATATGATATTAAGTGAATAAAAAGTAAAGTCATATGTGATATGAGAATGATTCCAAAACTATAGATAAGTAGATTGTGAGCATGTATATACGTACCTATATATATAAGCAGGTGATGATCCAAAGAGTACTTGATGAAAAGCCACAATTTTGGTGTTTATATGTTCAGATTTCCGATGTACTGTTATTATTTGGGTATTCGTAAGTTCATTTGCTTTTATTTACAAAGTCTAATTTTATTGCTCAATCAGTAAATTATACTCACACCAGACATGGCTAACCCCTTTTGTTTTCTGGGGGTTAGGGAAGTCCGTCCCTGAGGGAGGACAACCTTAACTCTCCTGCAGGTTTGACAGCTGCGAGGTGAGGTAGTGATATGGTTTTTGACAAGCTTTTGGTTGTAGTTGTTGGATTATATATATATATGTATATATGATAAGTAGTAGTGGGGGTAGATGATGTATTATATGATGTTATGGGAGATTATGTGTATGACTGTAAGGTGAAATTATATATATAGTGCTGTGGTGAAGTCTGAAATTCCGTACCCACCTCGTTGTGGAGTATTGGGTTCTGTGGTTGCTTTTGAAAGAGGTTTTCTTAAAGTTTTACAAAAATCTTATATGTTTTCAAAAGAATTTATGGTTTTTAATTAGTATTTGATATACTGTTATGAGTTTGGCCCCCAGAGCATTATATTATATTGCCTGTGTGATACTGCTCATTTTGGCCTGGGGAGCCCGTAAAATTATTGCCTGTATTGTGAGCTACGGAATTTTGAGCAGAATTCCGTAAGCTTTTTGTGTTTCGGGGCAAAATTTACAGGGGAGACTCAGTCAAAATTTTTCCTGAAATATAACTTTCTTAGTTTATGTTTAAAGTGATATAGAAATTGAAAGAATTGAGTTTGGAGTTAAAAAAAAAATTAGGGGCGTTACAGTAATCAGTCGAGCCTCTAGACTCGTCTTCGTACGAGGGAGAGCGGGGGCTACGACGACGGTAGTCCCTGGAGCTGCGAGGACTTTGCTCATGCCGGGAGTTGCTGGGAGCTGGAGGAGCAAATGGGGACCGTCGGCGAGGACTTCGGACTGGAGGAGGAGAGGGGATCTTGGGTGCATTGGTGTTGGGCCGGAGATTGAGAGCTTGTAGGACGGTCGCTTGGAACTGCTGGAACTCGGCACGGGTGATGGGTGCCTCATCGTTCCTAGGCTGTTGCCGACCTGCCGGGGAGTGTGGCCTTCTTCGGTAATGCTCGGGGGACTCTCTCCGCCCCCTTCGGATAGGGGACCTTCTGTATTCTCGGTGGCGAGGAGACCGCTCATCCGGACGATGTTGGCGGGAGGTTCCCTCTCGGGCCCGCTTTTCATCCAGATGGCGGTGAAGATCCTCATCCTTCTACCGATTGAGGGCGGTGTTATGGAGACCGGAAGCTCGGGGATGATGGGAGGCCATAGAGTCCGAAGAGGCCTGGTGGATGGAGACGTGGTCCTGGTGAAGAGGTTGTTTCTGAGGGTTAGGACCCTTAGGAGGTGGCTGATTTGGAGGAGGAGGAGGAAGGTCATGTTGGAGCGGGTCTTCCGCTGGAGGTGGAAGTTGCCCCTGCTGTAGAGTAGGCTGGATGGGAATTTCTTACTGCTGATCGGGGTTGGGTCCTCGGTTGGACCCTCTGGATCTGACTTTTCTGGGAGGCATGGCCGGAGCGGATCTGTCCAACGGGAAGAGGGGAGGTTGCTATTGTTAGTTTCCCACAGACGGCGCCAATCTGTTGCCGCTAAAATCGGTATGGGGGCAAACAGATAGAATTTGTGGATTCTTAGGAAAACTGAATAGCAAACCTGTATACCTGTTCCGTCGGAGTTTGACGCCGACTCCTGTCGTACACCTGCAAAAAGTGCGAGACACCGGGGTTGTTCCCGGCGACGCACACTCCGACGCTCAAGTCAGTAATCAGGGAAGATTATGAAAGAGCGAAAAAACTGGTGAAAGATTGATTACCTCTTAATGGAGATGGATGGGAGATATTTATAGGCGCCGCTGGGATCAGATTATGAATGTAATCCCCCTGTGGTTAGATAAGGAATGTAATCCCTAATCCCCAGTGAAGGGATAACTATGAATCAGGGCCGTTGATTAGGATTGAATCAGAAACCCTAATTCTATCCCTTCTGGACCGGGTTTGCTGCGGGTTGAAACCCGCACCCAGTTGAGGTGGATTCGTTTGCAGGTAAGTGGGTCTTTGGGGAAGATAACCAGTACCCGCTTCAGACTCGTCGGTGGGTGAAATTACCATTTTATCCTTGAGCTTCAAGATTCGTGCCCCATCTGGACGGTTCCGATTTAACCCCATTTTTAGCCATATCAAGTGTCATTATAGTATAAATGTCTGCATTAGGCATTAAGTCATATCATACACTAACACGACTATGATACTCACTTTTCCTGTTTGCATTCAAGTTTATGTTTACTAAAGTGGAAAAATCACTATATTATATCATCGCGTCAGTTATATGCAGCTGACGTGCTCACAGTTTTCCATTTGCAGGGTTGGACTTAGCATTGGCTTGAAGTCACTATGATGAGCTGTTACAGGATTGAAGAATTTTCATAGCTGAATATTGTATTGTATTCGTTTAATTCTGCTGTGCTATTGTAAAAAACATGTTGTAAATAATTTTTTTAATTCCTTGTAAATTTGTACGATTTTGAAGTAAAAGATCCTGCTTATGCTACGAATTGCCTGTGTTTGGAATTCGGGGCATTACATGACTCAATTTCCAAACTAATTCCTAAGGTGGAGCAGTTCTCATATGCCGTTGTTAGGAACTGCGGCCTATTCGATTGTAAGACCACAGTTCCTAACTGCGGCTTATTCGATTGTAAGGCCGCAGTTCCCAACTGCAGCATCTTCACAAATATGTTTTTTCGATGTCGTAGTTCCCTATTGCAGTTTTAGTTTATTTCAAATTTGGGCTAGAGAGGCTTCGAGACTTAGACGAAATTTTCAAGTAAAAAAGCGTTAAATATAGGCCGCAGTTTCCAACTACAGCCTAAATATAACAGAGGCCGCAGTATTTCTAGCCTAAATATAACAGAGGCCGTAGTATTTCTGATTATCTAACTCATATTATGCATCTTATCACCTTTTAGGCCACAACCGCGGTGACGGGACCAAGAGCGAGGATCGCCAATGTTTTCCAGGTCGATGAGTACGATGATGAGGAGATAGTGATTGGTCTAACTCTCAACTGAGTGGTGCATCTCGGGACGGGGGCCCACCTTCCAAGTTTTGTTGGAGGAATCCCTTCTATTATGTTTGTACTGACTCTGTTGATTTATGTTTTGAGTTGTCCCACCCTCCCATGTAGGTTGGAGGTTTTATGTTTTATTTCATGTTCTTTAAGTTGTTGTACTATTGGCACAGTACTCTGGGTTTGTTTGTTAACTTTTTATTAATAAAACAGGGTGGTTATATTTCATATTTTGTTTCGGAAAAAAAACAGTCTCTCTCACTTGCCATTTTATGATTATGTAAATAGTTGTAGGTGGATGCTAATTAGAAGGTAAGGTAGAGTATGGATGTGATTATTGTACAGATAAATCCTGAAAAAAAGAGTTGCTTTCAGAAAAAGGGATTCAGATCCTCTACACTGGCAAAAATCAAGTCTAGGATACGCTTGATTAATTGTGACAATCTCTACTACTATAATAGGAGAAGGCCTTAGTATAATTTGTCCTTAATCCAACCCGTGCAACGCACGTGCTGGTAGATTTTTTTTTATCCTTTTCATTTCCCCAATTTTCTCCACGTGCACAGCACGTGTATAATACTAGTCTATCTTAAATCATCATGGATGGATTGTCATAATTAATTGGTCATTTACAAGCTATTCTTTTTTGATATATCGGATAGAGCCAAAAAGCTCCAGCCATCAAAAAAATATATTAATCAATAAAACAGTAATAATACAAACAAATATCAATGATTTTACAAGAAGTAAAACAGAAATAAGCGAACAAAAAAGAAATACAATAACTATTCTTAAATCATGCTAATTAAATTATTTTGTATCTCTACCATGCTATACCATACAATAAGTGTAAAGTAGATAATGGCAATTTTTTTGTAAAAATCTCCCTTACTAATTTATAACACAACAACCCTTCCAAAACTAACACACACTTTCATTTGTAATTCATTCACCGCACAAGTAATGGCTTCAAAATCTATCATCTCCTAACTTACGGGAAAAAAAAATAGAGATGAAAAGCAATTTACGTCAACCATTTAAATTTGAATTAGAGTAACGATCATCTTACATTTACAACATATGAATTTTAAGAATATGAACGAAAAAAGTTTATAATAAATAGTAACAATAAAAGTTTGTCCTTTCTTGCTCCAAATTGCCAAGAGTCAGTTTTTGCATGTTTCTCTTCAAAACGATTAATAACATTAATAACATTATAGATGGATTTATTAAGTTGTATATGGTGCTTCGAGAAAAAAAGACATACCAAACTTGCATAAGATTATATTTAAACCTGAATATACTTAAATGGAAACTATTTGAATTGACATGATTTAAGGATAGATTATGAAGAACCAATTAATTGTATCCATCCACTGATTGAAGATAATTTAAGATGAATGAACACAATTAAATCAAGTGTACCCTACACTTGATTTTTGCTAGTGTAAAGGATCCAAGTCCCAGAAAAATAAATTAATATGGAGACATAATCAAGATGTGTTAGGACCCTAAGCAATTGGAGGCAACAGCATTCAAGAGACCAATAAACATTTAAAACAGAGCCGCAAAGTGAGGAGGAGGTCACACCATATCTTTAGAAAGAAGATTATGGAAGTCATTCATTGCGTGCTTTAGTTTTCTATGTTCCGTTAAATTAGTTTTCTTTCACCACTGAGCCGTAGCTCAGCCAAGATGGTAAAGAGGTAAGATAAATAAACAGAAATCTCAGATTTAAGTGTGCTCTTTATTAGAAAACACCCTAGTTCGTTTCATTATTATAAGAGGTTGTTTGATATTTTTATAAATAAATAAAAAAAGTCATGTAGATCATCACATATGCCATACAAAGTATGCACTTCGGAAGTATTAATTAATCTTGTTGGAATTAATTTTTGCAGTTTTCCGGACCGGATTCCGGCAAGCTCCGGCCACCGGCGGCACCGAAAAATGAGTGGATTGCGATCCTCTCGTCGAGTACTATTCCGTAGTATACTCACTTGCCAAAAACGAATTCCGTATGAATGAGAAATGTTGATCCAAAGTTGGGTACTTGAAAGGTACCAACTTAACAAATGGATAGTCCCATATCGGAAATTGGAAAAGATTTATACTAGTATATATACTAGAAAACTGGACTAGAGGGCGTGGCCCGGGGGTTACCACTAACGTGTAGTGGAGAGAGGACTTAGCCAAAATGACAAACACACACGCGCGCCCGGCTCCGGCTTAAATTTTTTATTTTACTTTTTTGCCCAGACAGCCTCTTCCCCTACTGAAGTGAAAAGGCTTTTCAGATTCAGTAACTCTGTAACAGCAGAGTAATGGCTCACCAGTTACTAAACTGAAGAGTCCCCATTACTCTGCTGTTACAGAGTAATGGCTACTGAACAGTCTCAGTAGAAATTTTTGTTCGTCGTCTCTGAAGCAAGGGTGCTGCATTTTTCAGAGAAGGTACAGTTGTATCCTGGAAAGCAATTCGTCGGTAACCGTCACACTACGGGGCGAATTCTGCTTTAAGGACAGAGATTCTTAAAAATCTCGACTCTGTACAAATTCATTGCTTACTGTTTCTCTTTCTGTATTTGATTTCTTCACAACTTTGTTGGAATTTCTTATTATTTTATATTCAGGTTCTAACAATCTTAAAGCAGAATTTTTCCTCACAGATTCTAACAATTTTTGTGAAGTTTGTTTACAGGTTCTGTTCGGAAAAAATAGGACTAACAATCTCAGTTTCAACCAATTTCAGAGAAAAGAACAAAATCAAAAACATGGAGAACACACAAACTGAAGTTGTTACTGGGCTTCTCAGTACCCAAACTCCGGTGACCCAGAATGTGACTGCACAATCGGTTGCGGCACATTCGGTCGTTCTGCCCACGCACATAAGCGTGGGAGAAAAACCGGAGAAGTTCAATGGAACTGGGTTCAAAAAGTGGCAGGGGAAGATGCAGTTCTACCTGACCACATTGAAGCTGGACAGATTCCTCAATGAATCTGCCCCGATGCTGGCGCCAATGGAAGCACACTCCGTTGCTGCAGTTGATGCGTGGACTCAGGGCGACTACCTGTGCAGGAACTACATCCTGAATGGCCTGGTAGACTCTCTGTACAACGTCTACTGTGTCTTCAAAACGTCCAAACTCCTGTGGGGGTCCCTGGAGAAGAAGTACAAAACAGAAGACGCCGAGTCCAAAAAATTTACTGTCGGTAAATTTCTGGACTATAAGATGATTGATTCCAAAACAGTGGTGAGTCAAGTCCAAGAACTGCAGGTCATAATGCACGACATTGCTGCAGAGAATATGACGCTGTGCGAACCATTCCAGGTTGCAGCGTTCATTGAAAAACTTCCACCTGGGTGGAAAGATTTCAAGAACTATCTCAAACACAAACGAAAGGAGATGTCTCTTGAAGACCTAATTATCAGGTTGCGGATCGAAGAAGAGAATCGCAAGGCCGAGAGGTCCTATGGAAATCAGTCCATAGAAAAGGCCAATGTGGTGGAGCATGAACAGAAGGGCAAGAAAGGAAGTTTCTGCCACAGGCCTCAAACAAAAAACCTCTGGCAAAGAGGTTTGTTGGAAAATGCCACAAGTGTGGTAAGCTGGGGCACAAAATTTCTGAGTGCCGCAGTAAGGACAGTAATTATTCAAAAACAGGACATGTAAAAGGGAATGAAAAATCCCATGTACACATAGCTGAGAACTTGTCCACTGGTCTCTCTGACCTGGACCTCTGTGCTGTTGTTTCAGAGGTAAATCTTGTGGGGAGAAATTCTCGTGAATGGTGGTACGATACTGGGGCCACCAAGCATATTTGCTCGGACAAGGAAATGTTCACCTCCTACCAGAAGTGCAATAAAGATGAACAGCTGTTCATGGGAAACTCTTCCACCTCCAAAATTGAAGGAACAAGGAAGATAGTGCTGAAAATGACTTCAGGCAAAGAGCTAACTCTCACTAATGTGCTGCATGTCCCAGACATTAGAAAGAACTTGATATCAGGTTCTTTGCAAAGTAAGAATGGGTTCAAAGTTGTACTTGTTTCTGATAATTTTGTACTGTCCAAGAATGGGATATATTTGGGTAAAGGATATGTAAAGGATGGACTGTTCAAGTTTAATGTAATGACAGTCATCCCTAAAACAATTGTTCCTGCTGTTCCCAAAGTTAATGAAATAACTCCTATTACCTATGTTGTTGAGTCTTCTTCTGTTTGGCATGAAAGACTAGGCCATGTTAATGTAAATTCTATGCGTAGATTAGTTAACATGAATTTGCTACCAAAGTTTAAGGTAGATAACTCAGAAAAATGTGAAGTTTGCACGGAGGCCAAACTCACTAAAACTCCATTGCGTTCTGTAGAAAGAAACACAGAAACTCTAGGTCTAATTCACACGGATCTGTGTGACTTAAAATATGTGCAGACCAGAGGTGGCAAAAAGTACTTTGTGATTTTCATAGACAATTGCACAAAATTCTGTTATGTATATTTGTTACATAGCAAAAATGAGGCTTTGGATAAATTCAAAGAATATAAACTTGAGGTTGAGAATCAACTTGGCAAAACGATTAAAATCGTTAGAAGTGATAGAGGAGGAGAATATGATGCACCATTTAACATGTTCTGCTCGGAACATGGAATAGTTCATCAGACAACTGCTCCCTACTCACCCGAATCAAACGGTACTGCCGAGCGCAAAAATCGAACTCTAAAGGAGATGATGAATGCCTTGTTGTTGAATTCTGGCCTACCCCAAAATATGTGGGGGGAAGCGTTGTTGACTGCCAACTACATTCTCAACAAAATACCTCACAAGAAAACCGGCAAGACACCATATGAATTGTGGAAAGGTAACTTACCTTCGTATAAATACCTCAAAGTGTGGGGGTGTCTAGCAAAAGTGGCAGTACCTAACCCGAAACAGGTCACCATCGGACCTAAGACGATTGATTGCATATTCATAGGCTATGCACACAACAGTAGTGCATATCGGTTCTTGGTATACAAATCGGATATACCGGATATCCATGTAAATACAATAATGGAATCAAGAAATGCTTCATTCTTTGAACACGTGTTTCCGTGCAAGGATACTACGTACCCTAAACGTACACGTGAACAAGGGAATGCAAGCACTTCAGTTGATGAACCAGAACAGGATACCGATGAGCCTAGACGAAGTAAACGGGCTAGAACATCAAAATCATTTGGTCCTGACTTTGTGACGGCCTTTCTGTTAGAGAATGAGCCCAGAACTTTCAAGGAAGCTATGTCTATGCCTGATGTTCCTATGTGGAAGGAAGCAATCAAAAGCGAAATAGACTCTATTATGCAAAATCATACATGGGAGTTAGTTAATTTGCCTTCTGGATGTAAAGCTCTAGGATGCAAATGGATTTTCAAACAAAAATTGAAACCAGATGGTTCAATAGAGAAGCATAAGGCTAGACTTGTGGTACAAGGATTTAGGCAAAAAGAAGGCCTAGATTTCTTCGATATATATTCCCCAGTTACAAGAATAACATCCATAAGAATGTTGATAGCTATTGCAGCTCTACGTAACCTGAAAATACATCAAATGGATGTTAAAACTGAATTTCTAAATGGGGACTTAGAAGAAGAAATATACATGAAAAAACCTGAGGGTTACGTAGTTCCTGGACAGGAAAATAAGGTGTGCAGGCTTGTAAAATCACTGTACGGCCTTAAACAAACTCCAAAGCAGTGGCATGCAAAATTTGACAATGTTATGATGTCAAATGGTTTCAAAATAAATGAATGTGATAAATGTATCTACATCAAAGATACTCCAAATGGATACATTCTGGTCTGTCTATACGTAGACGACATGCTCATTATTGGAAGCAATAACGACATTATCAAACAAACTAAGAGCATGCTTAGTGGCAAGTTTGACATGAAAGACTTGGGAGTTGCAGATGTCATACTAGGAATCAAAGTTTCCAGGACATCTGAGGGGATTACTTTGTCTCAAGCTCATTATGCTTATAAAGTACTTGAAAGATGCAAGAATTATTCCAATGGGACAGCAAAAAGTCCCGTCGATCCCAGTCTTCACCTGTTCAAAAATACAGGCGAAAGCATATCACAACTGGAATATGTACGTGTAATTGGTAGTCTGATGTACCTAACAAATTGTACAAGACCGGACCTAGCACATTCGGTAAACGTACTGAGCCGATACACGAGTAATCCAGGACGAAGTCACTGGAAAGGAATAACTAGAGTATTGAACTACTTGCGATATACTCAGAGTTATGCGCTGCATTACACCAGATATCCAGCAGTACTTGAAGGCTACAGTGATGCCAACTGGATATCGGACTCAAAGAACTCAAAATCCACAAGTGGATATGTCTTTACACTTGGTGGTGCAGCTGTGTCACGGAAATCCTCTAAACAAACGCTATTGGCCAGATCCACTATGGAATCTGAGTTCATTGCTTTAGACAAAGCGGCAGAAGAAGCAGAATGGCTTCGCAACTTTTTAGAGGATATTCCTATGTGGAGAAAACCAGTGCCTGCCTTATGTGTACACTGCGACAGCCAATCGGCTATAGCACAGGCACTGAGTTGCATGTATAATGGTAAGTCTCGTCATATCAGAAGGCGACACAAAATTATTAGACACCTGCTCTCAAATGGAGTAATCTCTATAGAATATATAAAATCGGCCGACAACCTAGCGGATCCATTTACTAAAGGTCTGTCGCGAGAGCAGGTTGTCAGATCATCAAGAGGAATGGGTTTAAAGCCTATGACGAAAGAGGATACTTGATGGAAACCCTACCTAGGAATTGGAGATCCCAAGATCTAGGTTCAAAGGGACAACTAAATCTTGTTGAATCGACGAAAGCACTGAGAGATTAACATCTCATACCCATTCTTAGGATGATAAAACAAGTGCTGCCTGCAAATAGTTAGGATAAGCTTGGCTTTTAATGATTCCCATAGCTTTGAAATAAAAGTGGGGTATAGCAGGATACTCTTTATGGGAAATCACCTTGTGAGTGTGAAATGGGGCCGTTTCTAGGAGAATGAAGAGAGGCTACATTCTCCAAGTTTACTAATGATTAACCAGGGATGTTCAAGGCCAAAATGAATACAACAAGAGAACTCAGTTCTGTGAGGAGATGAAACTGTGTGATAGTTATTGTCTAGGTTCACATGAACGCCCGGGTAGTTCAAGACATCATGATCACTACCTGGTCAAGTGAATCCGATAGCTAATTACTAAGGGTGGTTCAAAGTTGAAAAATTACTACCATTCCTGATGCAGTGATTTTCCGATTGTACTCTCAGAGTCTTTCTGTCATGTTTTTTGTTTTTATGTCATGTCTGGATTACATGGTCTGGTAATTTCCATTCATGTGGGGGATTGTTGGAATTAATTTTTGCAGTTTTCCGTCGGCTGCTGCAGTTACTAAACTGAAGAGTCCCCATTACTCTGCTGTTACAGAGTAATGGCCCCAGTTACTAAACTGAAGAGTCCCCATTACTCTGCTGTTACAGAGTAATGGCCCCAGTTACTAAACTGAAGAGTCCCCATTACTCTGCTGTTACAGAGTAATGGATGCTGAACAGTCTCAGTCCAACTCTTCTCTATATATCCAGATATCAACTTCTATACAGATATAGAAATTTTTGCACTTGAGTTTTCCTCTTCTTCTTCCTCTGCTCTGAGTCAGTGTCTGTCAACTGAGAGTACACACAGACAGCAGTTCGTCGTCTCTGAAGCAAGGGTGCTGTATTCTTCAGAGAAGGTACAGTTGTATCCTGGGAAGCAATTCACCGGTAACCGTCACACTACGGGGCGAATTCTGCTTTAAGGACAGAGATTCTTAAAAATCTCGACTCTGTACAAATTCATTGCTTACTGTTTCTCTTTCTGTATTTGATTTCTTCACAACTTTGTTGGAATTTCTTATTATTTTATATTCAGGTTCTAACAAATCTCTCAAATTAGGGAGTATAGTGAATAAAAGATATAACACAAACTTTCTAAGATGGCCAAGGAATGTTCATTCTCTTTCCATGTATAGTCACATAGGTGACATTTCTATGTTCTGTCAAGTATTTGACTGTGCGAACATATTACAATCTTTTCTTAATAATTATAGTAGCGATTATGAGGTATATGAAAGAAAATGATAGTATTTTACAACACTAAAATTTTTTGGAAGAAATTCAAGAATAAGAAATGAACAACTGAAATAGGGATCCAGAGGTCCACATTTGTTATATATATGTTTGATACTGTAATATGTATGTACAGTAATTCCCGCTCTTCCCCAAATGAGGAGAAATTAAGCTCATAAAAAGATACTGCAATGTTGTTCGAAATTTTTATTGATCGGCTTGTATGGAGGAATGTAGCAAGAATGTTAAAATTACTATTAGTTTATACTCTTTAAACACTATAGCGAGATTCCTCCATGTTCCAATAATCTACTTTTGAGTTAACTTGTTGGCAATTCTCATTTGTTTGTTTGTTCTCCTTCTTTATCGAAGAAGCATCATCTTGTTAGATTGTTTTATTATGCATTATCTACCTAACAAAAACTCGAGCAAATAACGTACAAACAAATCACAACTTAAAAAAGAAAAGCACATGAGAAAGGAAGAGAGATGATGTGTCTAAAGATAGAATAATTATCTTAAAATAATTTAAGTATCAACAGTGTAAAGCCAACCAATGTTTCTTGTACTTCTTCCCCTCCTCCCATGATTCCACCATGAAAGAATCTTCTCTCCCTGTCCCTTTCCCAAAATTTTTTTGATGTGAACGGATAGAGTCGAAAGACTCCAGCCACAGCGAAAATATATTAATAACGAGTAAAACATACATCAGAGGGTTTTACAAGTTGTAAAACAAAATCAAAACGAGTACAGAGATTATCAACTAACTACAACCACTAAAGAAGATCGCTGCCACCCTCCCGATCGCCGCTGAAGGAACAGACGCGAACAGCAACCCCCTCGAGCCAGGGAAGCCAACTGAGCATCGGCTCCGCAAGAAACGATCAGAAGGGAAGACGATCCGAGCAGCCCCGAGTAAAGGAAAACACCATCTAAGCAGACCAGAGTCCCAGCGCCCTCATGAAGAGAGCCAAGAATGGAATTGTCACCAATGGCGAACAGCAGAACACTCAATATCACCTAGCCTCCAAAAAAACTTACCGCAGGAAAACAGAGGATAATGAAGAAACCAAAGCGAACACAAAGAGATTAAATAATCCTACAGCTGCCCATCATCAGAAATAGATGGGACCGAAATCGCTTGCCCGCAGGGACCAAACCCCCCAAAAAAATAGTAACAAAGCTTGCACAAGAACACAAAACAACAGCAAACAGAACACAATCACAGAAACAATCCCCGGGCAGTGTCATCGCTGCACCACAGCAGAGGAAAGAAAGTACACACCCTTTCCCAAAATTAGAAACAGATTTCAAAAACAAAAAATAACAATAGAGAATTTATCTCCAATTCCTATCCATACTCCCCAAATGGATGGCTTCAAACCCTCCATACCTCATCACATACCACCTTTACACTTCCATCCTTATGACTCGAAAGATAAAGAAAATTATTTGGTACTCGAATAATAAAAAGCTTCTTATTTACAATCTAATCTCCCTCTCAATTATCTACAATAACTTCCAAAAAGATTAAAAAAAAAAAAACAGTAATATTATATGTAAAATATAAAACCTCCGAAAAAATATTAGAAACAAGAGAGCCTTATGCAATACGTAAAGCAGAAAAATTGTAAGATACGTGCGCTGCTAACATCATTGCCTCCTCCTCCTTAAACCACATTTCCCTTTCCCAATTCCAAGTCACCACCATTGGTAGCACCACCACCACCACCACCGCTACTGCCAGCACCACTAACAATACTACCATTATGATTATCCTTATCCACTCTATTGGTTTTCCTAACCGGGCCAATCCCGGCCCATTCCAGCCCGGCCCAAGCCCAATCCCAACTGTTCAACAAAACATAGCTCCCAATCCCACCAATCAGCCCATACGCAATCGAGTAAGTCAACGGCATCAAAATCATGGTCAAGAAAGCCGGTATCGCCTGCCTCATATCCTCCCAATCAATCTCAACCACTGATTTCATCATCAAAACCCCCACCAATATCAACGGCGGCCCCACCGCCCAAGCCGGTATCGACGCCAGTAACGGCGTGAAAAACAACGATAGGAAGAAATATCCCGCTACCGTCAACGCCGTCATCCCCGTCCTCCCCCCTTCCCTTATCCCCGTCGACGACTCGATAAATGCCGTCACCGGCGACGTCCCCAGTAACGACCCAGCTACAATCGCCGTCGCATCCGACATAAATGCAAAGTACTGCCCTTCGAAGTTGCCGTTAGCGTCGACGAATCCTGCGAATCTGGCCATCGAATACAACGTTCCGGTGGTGTCGAGAATATCTACGTAGAGAAATGTAACCAGTGCTTCCCAAAAGTAGCCGTGGCCGATTCCGGCGAAGCTGAGGGCGCCAGCTGTGGACTCGATTCTGTGAACGTCGACGACCTTTTTGAAGTAGTTGTAGGAGTCGTTGCCGGTGGGGGTGTTGGGGAAGACGGTGACGGAGGTGTGGCGGAACCAGGAGACGGCGGTGACGAAGACGATGCCGTAGATCATGGCACCTTTGATGTTTTTGATGAGGCAGTAGGCGATGATGAGGAAGCCGACGACGGCGAGCCAGAAGGTGGTGCTCTGCATGCGGCCGTGGAGGCAGAGGATGTCGCCGGAGACGGTGCCGCCGGGGAGGAGGGAGACGGTACCGTTGGCGAGGGTTTGTACTGGGGCGAGGGAGGCGCGGGCGGAGGAAGGGCAGGCAGCGAGAGTGAGGAGGGTTGAGGAGCTGTAGCCGACGAGGCCGACACCTTGATTGTTCTGTAGACCGATGAAGGCGAGGAAGAGGCCGATGCCAGCGGAGGAGGCGATGCGGACGGGTTTGGGGACGAGTTTTGCGAGCCTGGTGCGGAAGCCGAGGAGGGAGATGAGGAGGAAGATGATGCCTTCGAGGAATACAGCTGCCAGAGCGGTCTTGTACGACAGGTTACCTGATCCGTGGTAACCTGTTTGTTTGTTTGTTTGTTTTACACGGAGGGGGAATTAGAATCATCATCATCATCATAATAAGAAGAAGAAGAAGCGGCGGCGGAAGAAAACAAACAACAACAACAAATAAAAAATAAAAAAACTGACCGAAAGAAAGAAAGAGGAAGAAAACAAAAAATAAAAAAATAAACTGACCGAAAGAAAGAAAGAAAGGAAGAACGAGTAATAAGTAAGTACTAACCGACAACGGTGTAGGTGAAGTAGGCGTTGGTGCCCATGCCGGGGGCAAGGGCTAAAGGTAAATTAGCAAATGCGCCCATGATGAAGGACCCGATGAGGGAGGATGCGGCGGTGGCGACAATTAGGTCACGACGGACACGGTCAAGACAGGCAGAGTAGCCAGGGTCGACAGGAGGGAACATACAGGTTGGGGAAGGTGACTGGCAATCGGAGGCGGAACATGTGGCCCCTGAGTCTGAGAGAATTGAGGCGTTCACGGCTAGTATGTAGGCCATGGTCAAGAAAGTTGCCGTACCAGCGCGGAGTTCGGTTGTGAAGGTGGTGCCCCGATTCGCGAGTTTGAAGTATTTGCCCATGCGAGAGGCTGAGACGGCGGTGTTCAGTTTGGTGAGGCGCGACGGAGGCGAAGGGTCCGCCATTGGGTGGGTGTGTGGATGGATGGGGGAGGGGATTGGAAGGTTTACTCTGTGTGTGTGTATAATATATAAATAAGGGAGGGGTTTGGAATCAGAAGGCGATCTTTTTTGGGAGGGAGACGGAAGTCAATCAAAGGATTCCGGTAGTTAAATGGAGACCAGTTTTGTTTGCTACTTCATTATTGACCAGGTGTATATGTGTACAAGTCAAATAACAATAAAAAAAAAAAAAAAAAAACGGATTTTGCTGTTTAGATCATCCACAGGTCGTTTGCTATAATTCTCATATTCTCATAATTTGAGAAAAATATGAGAATTGAGCCCCTGCAATCGTTTGCTATTTTCTCAAAAAATAGCAAACGATGCACAGTGACTTCTCATATATGAGAAGCGGAGAAGCGAATATAGAAAAATAGAGGACGAAACATGATGTGTCGTTTCAAAGATAAAATAATTTTTTATTATAATCGGACGGGACAAGTTGTCTCGTCCCGTAAAATTTATTTATTTATTTATTTTTAAATGGGTCGGACGATACAAGATGTATCGTCCTTCCCGATTTGTAAATAAAATTTGGCATTATCCTCCAATTTGATCACAAATGAAGCCATTTTGAGCCATACAATATGGACGGGACCCACTTTAATCCCTAAAATGAAGCCACTTTAATCCCAAGCCGCCCACTTTAATCTCTAAAATGAAGTCATACAATATGGACGGGACATCATGTCCCGTTCTAACTTTTTTTTTTTTTTTAATAATTGTTTGCGGACGAGACAAGGTGTCTCGGCCCGCTTAAAAAAAAGAACCGACGCTACATGATGTCTCGTCGCAGGCAGTTTTCGAAATTTTTTTGAAGCGACGATACAAGGTGTTTCGTCTTACCGATTTTTTTTTAAGTGACGATACATCTTGTATCGTCCCACACAAAAATAAGAAAATTTTGAGAAACTATCATTGCAGACGATGCAATCTGTTCTATTTCTATTCTTTTCATTTTGCCAAAAAATAGAAATTGCCATTGTGGATGCTCTTACAAAATCAAACTCTATTGTAAGATAAATATTTGAATCTGGGACCTAAGAGCATCCACGGTCGTTGAAGGTAAAAATATGCATAAATGGATAAATGAATATAACAAAGTTATGTTTTGCTGCAGTTGTTGGTTTGTTATTTTTATAAAAGGTGCGACGGCACTTCAAGTGCCGTCCAAGGAAAAAAAATTCGTCCTCAAAGAGCAAATAAAAAATTACAAAAAAATTATAAAATATTACAAAAATATTTCAGAAATTACAAAATAATTACAAAAAATTACAAAAACATTTCAGAATTTACAAAAAAATAACAAAAACAATTCAGAAATTGCATAAACAAATACAAAATTGCAAAAATTTCCTGACGGCACATGAAGTGCTGTCCGACAAAATGGGGGCAAGGGATGGCACTCGAAGTGCCGTCTGAGGGTTTTCATGATTTTTGGGTTGTTTTTAATTGAAAAAATTATTTTTTTTTCAAGGGACGTCCGACAATAAAAATATTAATTTTTTTTGTTGGAACAGCACTTGAAGTGCCGTCTCTCAAATATGAATAAATCTCAAATCTGCTCTCATATTTGGCAATCTACTGTAGCCAAATATGCATAATATGCATATTTGGCTAACGAGTGAGCGCCTTTTTGAGCCATTATGCATATTTGGCAAACGACTACAGATGCTCTAAATTGTTTAAGAGTTTGCCAACTTATCAGAATCCAAAACAATTTGAGTTTTAAATTTTGAAATTTGGCTATAATTTATAATTTTGTTTCATAATATATATTGTTCTTGATCTTGTCATTAATGTTCAGATAAATACTTTGGTTATTACTGGCAGGAAACCCTTAGGGGGCGTTTGGTACGCGGATTGGAGAATTCCCAGGAATTAGTGGATTTCCAGAAATATGAGGGTGAGTATGAAGATTCCCGAAAATGTTGCAATACTGTGTTTGGTATACGACATTACATGCCTGGGAATACTTTATCACCGTGTTTGGTATAGAACAATTCATTCCCATCAATCCATCTCTATAGTAGACATTACAGAAAATACCCTTTTGGCTTTATTTAAAAATAAATAAATATAAAAGTTATCTAATTTAGTAATTGATGTATATGCATGCATGTGCAAAAACAATACTGATATATATCTTATAAAACTTTAGCAAATTAACAAATAGATTACTAAAAAAAATTACACTATGATTCAAATATATTTCAACCAGTTAGATGAAGAACATAACAAAAAGGAAAAATGAAATGTATTTATTAACACGAGACAAAGGTACTTAAATATATACAAATGAAACAATAAAGTTCATAGGAGCAAATTTCAACTCCACATATTTCAACAAGTTTTAAATAAAAAATAACACAAAAGAATTGAAATCAGAATATGCTAGGCAGTTGGATATTTGCATCCCCATGCCAAATAAATAAATAATATAGATTCATAAAGGAACCCAACACCTAAGATCTAAAAACAACACGTGCAATATACGTGCAAAAGAGCCCAATTTAACACAGTACACAAAGAGACAGCAGGGGCAGCAGCCAAACAAAGAGGCAGCAGCAATAGCAACCGGGGGGGCGGCGACGCTGGCGTCTACGACGACGGCGCGACGGTTGAAGTGTAGTATATTATAGAGCATAGTTCGTGGATTACGAACTATGTCACTAGCTAGTAACATGTTCTGAACTCAACTTCATCAATTGTATTGGTTGACTTATGTAATGTACATTAATTGTCCAAGAATTATCTAACCTAGCATGGTGATTAAATCACTCAGTTCGATGCAACATATATAACATTTTCCTCTACTTCTTTGTATGACGTTCTATCCTTCTTCATTGTTTATGGGGATCGTTCTTAATTTTCTGATGCCGTGGAAGCAACATTACAAATATGAGTATTTGAAATAAAAACTCTATTGCAGTTTTCGAGAGTGACTCACGACAATAGACTGGTAGTTGAACATGAGGTAATTCAGTGTAATACGTACTAGTCTGAAGGGTGTTTTGGGTATGCAATAATCTTACTCATTTTTTATGTGGAGGAATCCACAAATCCCATCCTTTTTAAGGGAAATGTTTATCCTTCCAAACTAATTATTTTGATAACCCTAGAAATTTAAGATTATTTACAAAACTATACCTATGTCTTACCGAACCAGGTAATTAAGAGGGTAATCCTATATTTTCTTATACATTACCACGTACCAAATGCCCCCTTAGGGTCTGTGTAACCCCTGTTTCCCTAAATACGTATTTTCTGAATATTTTTCGTATTTTGATTAATTATAAATTTGGTATTATTTTAAACTCGATTTGCGCTTTCTATTAAAATCTTTTCGAACCGAAAATTGTATTTTCTTCGAATAATAGTATATTCTAACTTTAATATTTATTTTCTAAGTGATCGACTATTTGTATCTTATTTTATTACTATTTAGATTTTTATAAACTTGTTTATCTTAGATCTCATTTTGATATGTATATCAAAATTTTTATTGTTGTTATTAATATTATTATCTTGATTGTTGATTTAAAAATCTATTTCTACTGATTTAAAAATCTATTTCTATTGATTTAAAAATTTATTTCTATTGATTTTTGTATTTGTAGTGATTTCAAATAATTTTCATATTGTAGTACAATATATATCTTGATGTATGATCCTACATTTTATTAGTTATCTTATTTTCCTATTGTATTTTTAAACCCAAATACCCATTTGACTAAATCTGATTTCTATTGGATTTTAAACCCTATTTTCTATTTAATTATTCTTAAACCCGTTTACCCTAATACCCTATTAATACCCAAACCCATAACCCATTTTAAATCCTATAAACCCAGATCCGTTAAGACCCAATATCAAACGCACCCGTTTAACCCCTCACCCAGACCCGTTATTCTAAACTCCCAGACCCGTTTACTCTCACTCTTACCCGAAACCATCAGAACCTAACCCTTATACTAACCATCATATATATTCGACACCCTAACCTGCCTCTTCATCTTCCATATCCCCTCAGCCGCCTCCTCCTTCACCCTTACCCCGCTCACGTCTCTCTCTCTTCCCCAGTCGTCCTGCCTCCTCCTGTCGCAGCCGACGCCAGCAGCGACGCTGCACCACGGTGCCAACTCCCACCGTCTCCCTGCGACCCCGACGACAGCACAACCCCCTCATTCGCTGTGTCTCCCTCCCTCCCTCTCCGTCGATTGGCCGCCGTCCGCCGCCTACCCTTGCTCCTCTCCTCCGCTGCGTCAATGCGCGACAACAACAGACTGGGTGTTGTCCCTCCGTCGCGCAATGCAGCGCACTCTGCCCTGGCTTGTGTGCCTCCTCGTGCTGCCCCTGTGCCACCACCGCGCCGGCAGCCCTGTTCTGCCACCGCACCATTCTGCCGCCCGCTGTCTGCCACCATCCAGTGGGTGTGCCATTGATGGGTTGTTTTGATCATGGGTTTGATCATGATGGATGTGAGCCGTCTGTTTCATCGCGATCATGATCATCTTGATTGTCCGTCGGATCTTCATCATCATCTCATCTGGACCATCTGATCGCATCTCAGCCGTCTGATCGTCGTTCATCACAATCACGATCATCATCTTCTTGATCCGTTGATCTCGGTTGTTGATCGCATCACCATCATCAAGATCTTAATCTCGACCGTCGGATCTCTTTTGATCATCGTGATCGTGATCATCATCTTGATCTTTGATCTCAGTCGTCCGATCGATCGATCACACTTGATTTCGGCCCTCGATCGTCTCAATCGTCTCGTTCTTCCTCTACTTGGTGAGTTAAACATTTGATCCCCTTTTTGTTCTTATTCATCAATTGTCAATCATGGTATATTTACTCTTTTGGTACTCTTCTAATTCTTATATGTTTTATTTTCGATCTCGGCCGTTGGATTTGCTTGATCTTCAACTTGATCATCATCTCGATCATCGAGATTTGTGCTGATCGTGCTCGTCGCCATCTTTGTTTTTCTTCCGTCGGATTCATCGGCTACTCCCCTAAGGCAAGTATCACTTGTACATTTTATTTTCTAGTACAAGCTTTTCCTTGAAAATACTGCAAATAGTTTGTGAATGTGACTCCTCCTTGTTTATCGTTGATGATCTCATATTTCTTCTTATATATTACATGATCTAAGAGTCACAACCCTTCGTTGATACACTTGTTCACAACTAGTAAGGTTTTAATTCATTTCATACAAAAAGTGTTTTAGTTGGTTTCTGTTTATGTCTTGCCTTACTGTTTCGATCCCAATAAAATCAAAATCTGAACTTAATTATTGAATATGAAATGTAGCCCTAAGTGTCTAATTGTCAATAACATCCAGAATTTTCAAATTCCGAGTTACGGTTTAGGAGATATCACAGTTTTACTGCTGCTATGTCGGTAATCGCAGATTCATAAAAAAAATCTGTTGCACCTCTTTAGTTTACAATTATTTTAATAATGCTACCAGTAAGTAAATGAATTGAAATTTTGCATGCTAATAATGAAAATGCTAGAGAACATTTTCTAATTTTCTCAGAATTAATTAATAATGTTTCAACCCTGTTTCATATGTATAAACTCAGATTCACAAATTCTGGCTGAACACAAATGCTGTATAGTTTGCTGTTTTGGCACATGTTACCATAACTTTTATGTACCATAATTATATGCGTTGAAACCGAGCAGGAGTCTAGTTTCTAGATCTTCTGACGGATCCACATTTTCTATCTTGTAGAAACAGAAATCGCAGTTTTGGTACAGCAACGTCGTACTGTCCAGATTTGAGATTTTCGTTGTTCTTGATATTTTGATTTGTTTTGACCCTCGAACTTGTACCCTACCTAGCCTAGACTTGTTCCATGTTCTTGATTATATTTACTTGACTTGTTTCGTACACTTTTATGCTTGCTTGTTGATAATAATAAATAATAAGCTGGGGTTAAGGGAAAGACCATAGTAGTGGACAATATAGGTAAGTGTACTTGGAAGGGGGCCCGTATTTTTCACTTGATACATGCCTCATAAACTAGTATATTATTATTCGATTCATGAACTAGTATCTTATATGATTCATGAACTAGTATATTATTATCTGATTCATGAACTAGTATATTAATTGATTCATGAACTAATATATATTTGATTCATGACTTGTCTTGCTATGACTTGACACATGGACTAGTTATATGATTACCCGATTCATGAGCATGACTTACTTGATACTTGATACCTGAGTACACCGCCCTATAAACTCCATTACTAGGCCTAAACAAAATTGTAATGACTGTATTAACCTTGAGATAAAAGGATGGCACATGAAGTGCTATCTAGATAGTAATAACTACAAGACTTGATACATAAAACTTGAACTTGACACATGCTTACTTGATACTTGATTACATGATACTTGAGACTTGATTCTTGTACTTGACAACTTGACACTAGACTTGAAACTTGTTACTTGACACTTGTACTCGATACTTATTACTTGATGCATGACACCATTACATGCTCACTAGCCACTTGTTCTTCTACTAGTATTTGTTACCTTACCTTGTCACTCGAGTTGTCTTCTTGCTAGCTAATTTCTTGAATTCCTACTACTTGTTGCATCCTTATTACATTCTTGATTTCAAATCTTGTTCCATGTTGCTTGTACTTGTTCTTACTATTTGCGGCCCTAACTTACACTAAGGACATTTATCTTGTTTTTTCTATTTTTTCCTTTTTATATTTATATAAACAAACTTTAGAGACGAATTGCCTGCTGGAATTGGTGAGCAGACATTCTAGGCTTTGCTTGGAGCAAGGACTTACTTAAATTACTTGTTTTCTTTGAGTTATTTATTTCTTTGCTACTTGAAACTTATAACGGGCTTACGTTTTCGAGTTTTATCTTTTGATTCAGATTTGAGAACTATTTGGGATATTATTATTTGTTTCAAATTATTTTCTGTTGATTAATAAATTATTCATGCATGCGTGGTTGTTTATATTTTGTTATATTCTTGTTATGATGCTGAGTCGTTCCTACAGCTCATAAATGATGAAAATCATTCGCTGGGCTTTGTCACGCGCTCGTATTCCGTATTTTTGGGAAGCGGGGCGTGACAGTCTGTTTGGTTCAAAGGAGGGGAGGGGAGGGGAGGGAAAGGGAGGTGAGAGATTTTAATGAAGGCTCTATTTGGTTCAAAGGAGGGGAGGGGAGGGAAAATAATTATCTTCTTGTTTGATTCACAAGGGAAGGGGAGAGATTTTATAATAAAATTACTTTTATACCCTTTTACATTTGCTAAACTACAAGCAGGAATTCTTCCCATGTAGTTTTTGTATATATGTTTACATTTCAAATTGAACTAATAAAATTACTCTTTTTCTACTCAAGGTTCGATCCATAATCACAAAAGCTATAGAAGGAAACCTTCTTCCCTACCATAATCACAAGAATCTGCGCCTCCAATAGACACAGACCAATATTAAAGAACAAACACCAGTAATTGATAAGTTCAACGAAACCAGATAATATTATGTTTTTCATTGAAGCAAAACCTCATCTTTCGGCGCTTCCTCTTGAGTCTCCTCATCCTCTTCTTCTTCCACTATTAAATAATACAAGAAAAAAGGAAAAAAAGGAGTCAGATCAACATTGAAAAACTAGTCTCAAACATATATAGAGAAATTGACATTTACAGAGAAAGACTATTTATTCTCAGTACATCAATCATTCAATTTCTGCTTCTTCAACAACGAAGGACCAAAATAGCTAATAACAAGCGAGAAGATACCAAGGGAAAGTAAATGTCCTATAAACTAAATGTTGGCATGATAAAACCACTTAACCATAAAGCACAGTTGGTCTCTAACTGCTACTCATTTCCACAATAATAACGAGTGTATGTATCTCATAATTAGCAATTAGAAGTATTTCAGCTAATCATATGCACTAACTCAACATATTAATAGCATTACCTCATCTCCTTTCTGTTGTCCAACATTAATCATCACTTCAAGCATTCGATCCTTAAATCACCAGTGAAGGAAACAATTTGGTTTGAAGGAATTATTCAACATATCTGAAAAATAAATATTCTGATTTAACTAGTAAACTTGAGATTAAGAAATCAGACAGAAACATCAACTGAAAGATATGCAGTTTAGTTTCATCTTAAACCTCCACCTATATGTGTGTATATAGCCGTGAACTGAAGATATGCAGTTTAGTTTTTTATTATTAGGATTTAGATTTAAAAAGGCAATTTAGTTCAATCACATTAAAAAATTAGACCTATTTACTCTTCCCTCCAAATCCCCCCAATATTGGAGGGGAGCCAAAATTGGTTCAGGAGGGGTTTTGCACCCCTTCATTTCCCTCCCCTCCCCTTCTAAAAAATAAACCAAACAAGAAAAGTTTTAAAAAAACCCTCCCCTCCCCTCCCCTCCATTCCCCTCCAACCAAACAGTGCCTTAAATTAGTATGGTATACCTTCCTACACAACTTGTTTATGTGGTGTACACATAGAGAACTATTTTTTTTTGCTTTTTACACTTTTAATTGCTATTATAGTAAAACTTTGATAAATTAATATGCAATAAATTAATAATTATGCTTAAATAATTAAATCTTCAGGTTGATTTAGGCTAATGTACAAAATTAATATTCTCACTAAATGCTAGGGTTGGCAAACGGGTTGACGGGCCGGGTCGGGTCGAACCCATCTGGATTGGAACCCATCTAGGGCGGGTTCGGGTTAGGTCTGAGTGACAACCGAGCCGGGCCGGGTCGGAATTGCAAAAACTCGACCCGCCTAACCCGCGAACCCATTCGGGTCCAACTAGGGTCGGGTCGGGGGTTAACCCGTCTAATTTTTTTTTTAACTTAAAAAAAATGTAATTTTAATAATAATAAAAAATGTAATAATAATAATAATAATCAAAGAGTGAAATTGCCAAAAAAAAAATGTATATATCTATATAATAAATTACAAAGAAAGCTATTAAGCGGCTCTCCTTCAATCTCCCCTAAAACCAATGGCCCAGATTGACTCTCACAAAACATATTTTTCCGTCCAAAATTCCAAACCCAAAACTCAAATTCCAATCCCCCCTCTTCCTCTCTTCCAGAAAATCACCCCCGCCCCTTTCTATCCTTCTTTCTCACTAAATTAAAATAAAACGGTCCTGCGACCCAAATCCAATCCTCAATCGTCTGCAATTCCCAAACCCTCAAATGAAAGGATCAATCTTTCTTTTCATCTCTTATCTTGGATCTGAGATATAATCCAGTTTATCTCTTTTCTTTTTAAAACCTGTAGATCGATCTAGGGTTTCTTAGGTTTCGATTTCTTTTTGGTCGGCGTCACATATTCGATAGGATGTGGAGTTTAATAGGGCATCTAATTTTTGTTCCCATCGCCGTCAAATTTGATGTAAGCAAATCATGCTTTTTTCTTTCTTTTTTATCAATTTTTGGCACGGATTTTGAAGAAATTTTCTTTTGATTTTGATTTCAGGGTTTGAAGACAGAGGAACTGGAGGTAAAACATCATCTTTTCCTGATTTCAGGGTTTGAAGAAATTATCTATATGGCACAAAATTGAACAAGGGGAAGTGGCCAAAAGTGAAGGAGGATTCCTTATTGAAGTAAAAGTATGTGAAGTAAAACATCATCTTTTCCTGATTTTCTTTCTCTTTTATAGATGGAGCTCATATTTTGAAGCAAATTTATTTTGATTTGATTTCAGGTATGACAATAAAAGGAGAGTGGTCGGGGCTGGTCGAGACTTGATTGTCTCTGTTCTGTGGTGCGAGGAGTAGGGGGGGGAGGGGGTGGACTTCTCATCGTTCGTTCCCGTCTCTTCCCATCTACCTTAAATTTGAGGTAAAGATCAATTTTCCGAGTTTTTTTCCACTTTGAGCACGAATTTGGAAGCGATCTTCTTTTGATTTTATGTCAGGTTTGATAAAGATGAAGATGAAGTAGATTGACTATGTGGTGCAAAATTTAACAGTGGAAGAAGGGTATGTAACAATGGCCAAAAGCAGAAGTGGATTTCTTATCATTCCCATCTTATTGCTGTCAAATTCGAGGTAAAGGATCATCTTTTCGTCTTTTTTTCTCCTTAGTATTAGAACGGATTCTGAAGCATTCTTCTTTTGATTTTACTTCAGGCTTTATTTAGGTGAATTTCTTAACATTTCATCTCTGTTGGTGGGGGAACTGGGTAAGGGAAGGAGGTATGAGTAAATATGACCAGAAATATATAGAATGTTCAGTGATTTTGTGAAAAATGGACTGTTAAGAAATTCACCTTAATTGTTGTTATTAATATGTAGAGTACATGGGGTTGTGATGAAGTGCGTCGGAGCATTTTCCTTGGTTTTGTTGGCCTACCGAACGGGTAAAGCCTACAAGATGGAGGTAAGTAAACACACTGACTCAGGAAAAAGATCAACTTCATGTATCACATGATTTTGTTTAAGATGATTGTAAGCTACTAGATGCAACTTTAGTCCTTTATCCTGGGCTAGGAACCAATTGAGTATTAATGATGTTAACATTATGATCCATTTTTTGTAGCTGTAGCTGTTTATTCCTTAATTATGTAATTCTGGTTAGTAAATGAATTATTCATTGATAGGGAGTAGTTTTAGTTGTTTGTAAAAAGCTTGGAATGAGAACACAGCTCAGAGAAGTTGTGCAATGCCTATATGATTATAATGTCAAATATGGAAGCAGCAACATAAATACAAATGGGGAAGTAGTACATTCTTGGCGATAATTTTCTCTTTTACCTCTCCATGTACATTAGTACTAAATAGTTGGATGCTGTAGAATATTGTTTACAGTTAAGCAAAGGTTACAAAATCTTGACTTTCCCATATTACAATTCATGATTTTATAGTTGAGGGAAATGTGCATATATTTTACTGTTTACAAGGCTTTTTATATGCTATATCGTTCACGAAGACGTGCCGTAGGCACGTGTCCACGGGCAAACCTAGTTATTAATATGATTTCAACTTACACAAGTTTCCCAATTTGTAATAAGAAACAAAGATTTTCTACAAATTTGTTTTAAACAATAACAAATTTCTTTGATACAATTTTAATTTTCTTCAATTATCCTATTTTTTTTTATAACACACAAAGATTTTACACAATTTTTTATACATTTAGATTTTTCTGCAATTTGTTGTTATTGTTGGTCTTCAATTCTTCATGTTGGTTGCTATTGTTGTTGTTCTTCTTCTTCCGTCGAGTTGCTTCCACTTATAGACGTGTCGAACCCTTTTTCTTGAGTCCTATTTCGGCCTTCATTCAGTCTTCCGTGCAGACGAGCATTTCCAACGATTAGGTCTTCAAGCGATTCCTGTAATCGGTTAGAACCTTGCCATTTGTAGAAAATACACTTTCTGAAGCAACTGTAGAGACAAGAAGAGTTAGTAGATCTTTAGCTATATATTTAAGAATACTATAAGTATGTTCATGGTCTTTCTACCATTATAAAATATCAAGTGTAGAAGTAAAACTTTCAGAATCTTGTTGATTATACCAATATAATTCATTTGATTGATTAGTCCTAGGTTTTTTTTTATTGAAGTTGTGCAAGTAAATTAAATGTGGCATCATCTATTTTATTCTTACCCTTACCTCTAGGTAGCAGAAGAAGAACTAACTAAAGTAGTAGTACTACTAGATGAAAAACTTCTATCATAAAAATCATAGAAGTTATTTAATGTCACTTCAAATTTAGCTAAAAATGTTTTCAAATCAATTTTAGAATCATCTTCCCCAAGTAAATTAAAAAACATTTAAATCAAACTCTTTGTACCTTCTAATTTGATGTAAGGATCCAACACAGTAGCAATACAATACAACATAGGAGGAGGATTAAAATACTTCAAAAATTTGGTGTATGCAGGTTTCACAATATGACCAATAAAAGCATCATCGATCATTTCTTTAAAAGTTTGCATCATAGTAACTATTGAAATAAAAATGCTACTAGAAGTAGATTCATAAGATTTTGAAAATTTGAAAGTTGTGGTTTTAAAAGGTTTTAAAAATTTTAACAAAGATTCAGTATAAAACCAAGCTTGGGGAGTCATTTCAAAATTTGGCATATTTTTGCCATACAAAAATTATTTATACATGCTTTATATTCAGTAACAACATGTAGCAAATCAAAAGTAGAGTTCCATTGGTGTTTAACATCCTTTGAAAATTTTTGAAAAGGTACATTTTTAAGCCTACACCAAGCTTTCCATTCTTGAAATATAGGGCCACTTAATGTAATAAAATGTACATAAATTCTAATGTTAACTATATTTGGTTCAGCTATTTTTAATGCATCTTGAACACATAAATTTAAAATATGACATGCACATCTAACATGAAAAATATTGTCAAATGGAGGGTTTAATACGGTTTTTAATATACTAATTGGTACATTGTTGTTAGATGCATTATCAAAACTTATACACATAATTTTTTCACGAATATGAAAAACATCACAAATTTCTAAAATACAATTTGCAATTTTATTACCACTATGGGGATAGGGCAATGCGACAAGTGATATGATCCTTTTTTGAATAATTCAATCACTGTCGATCCAATGACAAGTTATTCCCATCATTAGAATATTGTTGCAACCCGTCCAGCAATCGGAAGTTAAAGAAACTCTACAAGTTAAACTCCATAAAATGGCAATCAATGCTTCTCTCATTTCATTGTACATTTTAAAACAATCAGACTTCAAAGTATTCCTAGGGATTCTTTTAAAATGCGGGTTTAATGCGGTTTGATTAAAAGTTTCTAAGTCCTTACTCTCGGAATAGGAAAATGGTAACTCTTCCTTAATTGTTAGTCGGGCCATTTTCCGACAAACAAGTTCGGGATCATAAGGGTGTCTATCAACTAGACCGGTCCTAGGGTGGATTTTTTGTTGGCCGGATAAGTCTACAAGAAGTTCCTGGTGTACCTTTTGGATGTGTCGTTTTATTGTACTCGTCCCCTCACCCTTCTTCCAATAGTATGCTTTCGAACAAGTTTTACAAATTTTTATACCTACACCCTGATTTTCTTTGTCGGGAACATAATCATAAAATTTGTGCCAATCACTAGTTTTTCCTCTAGTTTTCCTACTACTACCCGGTTGTGTTATTTTGGTTGCTTGTGTTTGTTGTTCTTAATCTATGTCTATGTTTCCCACAAACACATCGTGTGTACCAATGTGTCCGGTCATAGGGTACTTTTTGGCAGGCTCATTTTCTGGGATAATAGGAGGCCTACAAGAAGTACCGGTGGGATCTTGTCCACTTTGACTATTGCCGCAATCTCGTGATCTAGACATGTTGATATAGTATTGTATTTGAAAAAAATAAATACAATCTAGGCGTGATAAATTTTTAAAAAAATCTAGAAAACAATAGGAGGATTGTGAGAGAGAAGATCAAAAAACCAATAAACAAATATGATATGTCTATGCGGATCAGGGGCCCAGCTAACGCGTGAAACACTCCACCTACAATAAATTTACACTACAAAAAAAATATCAAGACAATAAAAGGGTTGTGAAATTTTGATACCGTACTTCGCGGATACTCATATATAGAATGAGAGCGAAAATAAAAGTAGAAGTAGATGTAGAAATCTGGAGTCGTATATAGAAAGAAAGAGAGCTTCTTTGTTGGAGCCTTGGAGGATTTGAAGAATTGAAGTAGACGTAGTTGAATGTCGATCGTAATTTGTCGCTTCTATATTGCTTGCTTCTTTGTTGACAAAATTTCAAAAAATTGAGATTAAATTGAGTAGTAGTAGTAGAGAGAGTAAGAGAATAAGGTGTGAAATTTTTAGACTGGGTTAAGGGGTATTTATAGGGGAAAAAGAAAAACAAAAAACAAACAAAAAAAGGCTAAAATAGCCGTTGGCTGTTTTTTCACTGTTGGACCCGCGGGTCGAACGGTTGACCTGTGTGGGTCGAACGTTTGACCCATACATGTCAAACGGTTCGAAACACGTGGGTCGACCCATGGGTTGGTGGGCAAGTTGGGTCTGTTCACCGGGTTGACGGGTCGGGTTCGACGGGTTGGAAACCCAATTTAGATGACCCGGGTCGACCTGCTCAGAGTCGCGGGTTCGACCCAACCCAAACCGTAGCTTAACAGTGCCAGGTTTTAGCGAGCGGGTCGCAGGTAAGCTCGGCCCGGTTGCCAACCTTACTAAATGCAAAGATAAAAATTTATTTGTTGAATTTTTATAGATCTCATTGAATATGTTAATTAATAATTGATTAAAATGGCATATAAAAATGTATAAAACATAATAAAAATTCTTTTTATTATCTTATTCTCAACTTCACAACTTATTCTTGAAAAAGAAAAAAACTTGATAACTTTTCTTAATTCTGCTCTTTCTAAAAAAATGCATCTGTACTCATTTGCTTTTCTTGTTTTTCTAAACTGAACTCAACCTCATCCTTAATTTTTTTGTAGTGCATACACCACATTTGGTATATGTTTTTCACTTTGTAGCAAAAAGTAGTTTAAAGTCACTACTACTTGAAAGACATCTTTTGGAGAAAGAACTTGTAAAACACAACTGTTATCAGGATTATAATCATGATCATCATCCTTAGATGTATCCATTACCTCTTGAATAATCTCTTCATCGGTAGGCTTTTCCATTAGTGCATCATTTTTACATGGATAATTCAACAGAAGTTCCACATTCATCATCCTTCTATAATTTGGACTATACATGACTTTAGATAATTCTTGGATATATTCATGTCTTCATCTTCACCACCTTGTGTTTGAGAAGTCATGCCTTCAACTGATTGGATCTTGTAATGCATAAAACATTTTACAATGGTTGTTGTCTTGATATCAACGGTCCTAGCCACATTAATAAAGTTGTTAACATTCAAAAAGTTAATTTTTGAGGATTTGTTACTTCTGCCTTCTAGCCCTCCAACATGCTAGCATACAACCAATGTCGATAATAAGCTTTCAATGCATGAATAATCCGAGCATCACATGAAGGAATTTTTAATGTGGTAATAGGAGGCAAGAAAAATAGTTCAACATTCTTTAAGCCTTTAATAACCTTTGAATGGGTAAGATAATTGTCCACAATAAGGAGAACCTTTCTACCATTCATTCTTTTGTTAAACCAACAAAAAAATTCATGAAAAAGTAAACCAGTCATCCTGCTTTCTTGTGTGCTCGATAATGACAACTTAGATTGCTCAGGTTGACATGTTTAAAGTATCTAGGTTTTGCATACTTACCAATAATCCAAAGATGTGTTTTTTCTAAACCATCATCATTATAACAAACAACAACAGTAATTCTCTTCTTGTCCTTCTTCCGTCCTTCCAATTACTTTGTTGTAAGCAAATGATTTGCTTCCATTCGAGAAGATAACCCTGTGTATCCATATTGTAGATATCCTTTCAATCAAATTGGTTTAGTTTAGCTCATATTATTAATAAAATATCTTCAATATTCTCCATGATAGCTGAATCACTTTCACCAAATTTTCGATAAAGCTTAATTCCATGTCTTGTTTTGAACCGATCTAGCCAACCAATAGAGAAGTTAAACTTGTTGGGTTTATATGTCTTGCATACTCAATCCAATGTAAAGAGAATATGTTGTTGCAAGAGAGGAATCAAAGCGGCGATTAGATGGAAGATGAGAAGCAACAAGAGCAGCATCAACAACTGGAACAGGGTCTGGCGGTCGACTGCACCCCCTCCCCCGAATGCCCATGCTTTGGATGAAGAGAGGAAATTTGCGATCGTCTGCATATTGTGGTAGTCGACCACTCCGATGCTGATTGCGGTTATGTTTGTGTTCGGGTGCAGGTCTTGGGGATTCGTTTGAAGCCCGACTTCTTCTCTAAGTTAGGTCATATGACTCTTCTTATATGGTTATCTTTTTAGGAAGCATTGGATGGTTAAAGTATCAAATGTATCCAACTAGGGTTTCTCTAGATTGCTATATAATCAATGTAAATGGCTCAAGAATGTTATGATTCTATTAAGTGCCAAATAAAAGAAGAGATTACTTCATCTGAGAATTGAGAGATTTTCCATTTTAAACAACAAAGAGAAGAGACGGGCCCTGCAACGTGAGGCAGATCAGTGGAGAAAGTTCTTAGTTCTGACTTTGTTGTATCTCTTTATGCGATTCAAAGCTAGTTACAGTTAGGTTTTGGAGATGGTCGTGGTGAGAATTGTAATATTCTTGTATCTTCTCTAATTCAGTAATATCTCGGTTCTTCCTTCCCCGCATTAAGGCAAAAGTCCCAACCGGGACAATTCTTATGTGCATTGTGTGGTGTGATCTAGTATTTTCTTGGTGGTTTGTATTGATCGTGTCGAAGACTCAACAAGATTCTCTCGAGGGAATAATTTCCTAACAAGTGGTATCAGAGCATCATGTTTGTGGGTTTGTTTGAGTTCCTTGGAGAAGATGGCAGATCAAAAGACGAAAATCAAGCAGTTTGACGGTAAGATCAACTTCAATCTATGGAAGATGGATATGTACGATGTACTGGTTTAGAAGGACTTGCACAATGCCCTAGAAGAAAAGAAGCCAACTGACATGAAGCAGGAGAAGTGGGATGAGATTTGTTTGAAGGCCTTGAGTTTAATCCGGCTGCAGTTGGCGAACGTAGTCAAGTGTAATATCCTTGAGAAGAAAAGCGCGGTGAGTCTATGAGCGAGACTCAAATCTGACTACTTGGGATCATTGTTGTTGGATCGAATAGACTGAAAGAGGAAGTTATTTCGTTTCTTAACGAAGAAAGGTACCCATTTTGAAGATCACATTGAATATCTGCAATGAAGGAGATTAAAGCTGATGATCTTAGCGAAGAGAATAAAACTTTCAACTTGATATATTCACTGCGAGTCTCTTATGATTACTTGATAACAACCATGCTACACGGGCAATCTGCCAATGAGACACTTACAATAGCTGGGGTGATCAAGCGTTTGAAAGAAGATGAACTAAGGAAGGAGACTCCTAAAGGAGGATCTACTTCTATAGGTTGTTTGGCAGTGGATGGTGATACTTCAATTGGAAGGGATAGGGCACACAAGAGTAAAAACCATTGCCATCATTGCAGAGGGTTTGAGCATTACAAGAGAGACTGTATCAAGTGGCTAAGTCAGATTGGTGCTACTATAGGAAGTGATCAAGCCAACATAGTCGGTGCCACTGGTTCAGGTGAATTTAGAAATTTTGAATTATGTCTTTTTGTTTCAAGTTCTTCAGATGTGGATTCTAGTTGATATCTTGATTCGGGGAGTTCTTCTTATGTTTGCTCCGAGAGGGAGATATTTTCTACTTACAAGTCTACAACAGGTAGTAGTATGAGAATGAGGACTGGTGAGATTTGTGAAATGGTAGGTGAAGGAACGGTTGAATTAGAGATGCCATATGGTAAAGGGTTCACACTAGAAGAGGTCATGCATATTCCAGTGCTGAAGAGGAATCTGATATCCATGGGGATTCTTGATTCTTGGGGCTGCAAGTACGCTGCTTGAAGTGGAGTTTTGACACTTTGGGAGAGTCATCGAAAGTTGATGAAGGGTAAGAGGAGGATTGGACAGAATCAACACAACCTCTACCAGTTTTGTGGGAGTAGGAAAACTCAGCCAAGTATTTGGAATCTCATTTTTCCTAAAGCATCATCTAGTAAGACATCACTAGAATCACCGAAGCGAGACTGCAACGTTCGCATACCGTTGGAAGGTGGAGAGATCCTTAGGGTAGGTGGATTTCATGTGGAGGGTGGCACATCCATAATAACATCTACTGGGTGTGCCCTTGAAGGAGGCATACGATTGGAGGAAAATAGGCAGAGATAGATTCAACTAGCAGAAGAAGCCATCAAACATAGTTGTTTACAAAGCGGAGATGAAAGAGTCTAGAAGAGTTTAAACCACACAAGTATGGACTCATTCGTATGCAATCCAAGGTGCAGATTGTTGGGTTTATATGTCTTGCATACTTAATCCGAAGTTAATAGAATACGTTGTTACAAGAGAGGATTCGAAGCAACGATTGAATGGAAGATGAGAAGCAACAACAGCAGCTGGAACAGGGTCCTAGCCTACTCTGGATGGCGAGAGGCTATTTGTGGTCGATTACATATCGCGGCAGTCGACTGTCCCGATATTGATTGCGGTTATGTTTGTGTTTGGGTGCAGGTTTTGGGGATTCGTTTGAAGCCCAAATTCTTCTCCAAGTTAGATCGTACAGCTCTCATTGTATGGTTATCTTTTTAGGGAACATCATATGGTTAATGTATCAAGTGTATCAAATTAGGATTTCTCTAGATCTCTATATAGTCAATATAAACGGCTTAAAGAACATTATGATTCTATTGAGTACCGAATAGAAGAAGAGAGTACTTCATCTGAGAGATGAAAGATTCTCCATTGTAAACAGCAAGCAGTTCTAGTTAGGCTTGAGAGAGAGGGTTGCGGTGAGAATTGTAATATTCTTGTATCTTCTGTAGTTGAATAATATCTCAGTTCCTCCTCCTCTGGATTCAGGTGAAAGCCCTAACTCGGACAATTCTTGTGTGTTTTGTGTGATTGGTGTGATCTAGTATTTGCTTGGTGATTTGTATTGATCATGTCAAAGACTCAACAAGATCTTCTATGATTGCTCAGAACCTCCGACAGTACTTTGAAGCCCACTCCATCTGAGTCCTTGCGGAACAGCCTCTTAAGACGGTCCTTAACAAATCAAAGAATTTTGGCCGCTTGATCAAGTGGCAAGTCGAGCCGAGCTAGCATCATATAAGCTACCAACCTCGGACAACCATCAAAGGGTAAGCCCTCACAGGATTCATCATGGAATGTACAATTCCCGAAGCATCTGAAACCCGAGAGGATGAACCAGTGTTTGAGATCTTTGTTGACGGATCATCCTGCGAGGGTGGAAGCGGAGCTGGCGTCATACTTAAAGGCCCCGATGACTTTGTCCTCCAGTACTCCTTACGTCTCAACTTTCAGGCATCCAACAACGAGGCAGAATATGAAACCATGATCGCCAGACTCATGCTAACCCACAAGGTAGGAGCAAGAAGAGTGAGGGCCTTCAACAAATCTTAGCTCGCAGTCAATCAAATTTTCAGTGATTATGAAGCCCGTAACACCCGGATGATCCAATACTTGGCCCGCATTAGGCAACTCTTACCATTCTTCGAGGACGTCGCTATCGAGCACAACCGGAGGGAACAAAATAGCCAGGCCGATGCCTTGTCCAAGCTCGCCTTGTCGTTCTTCAAGGGCCTAGATTGCACTGTTCTCGTTGAGATCCTCCTCATGCTTAGCATCAAGAACCCTGAGGTCCTTTGCATCAACCCAGGCATTCAAGCGAACACTTGGATGAATCCCATCCGAAAGTTTTTGGTAGATGGCAAACTCCTACTAGACCCGACCGAAGTCAGGAAGACAAGAATCTGATTTGAAAGATTCACACTGATTGATAATGTAGTCTTCAAGCGCTCGTACACTAAGGTGGACGGGAGACCATATCTTTGATTTTTGAGTCCCGATGAAGCTAAGTATGCGCTAGAGGAGCTGCACGAAGGAATTGGGGGATGCCATATGGGCATCAGGTCACTAACGAGGAAAGTACTCAACCACGTCTACTATTGGCCGACCATAATACAAGATGCCCATGATCTTGTGAAAGGTGCAGCCCCTGCCGGAGATTCTCTTCGATCAGACACTTGTCCCAAGCCGAACTCAAGTCACTTACCAGTCTAATCACCTTCGCCATGTGGGGGATGGACCTAGTCGGCCCCTTTCCCAAGGCCACAGGCCAAAGGTGCTTCCTCATCAACTACTTCACTAAGTGGGTCGAGATAGATCCCTTGGCCACAATCACTGAACATCAAGCCCAGCAATTCTTCTGGAAACACATTATTTGTCGGTTCGGGATCTCATGCAGCTTGTCACCGATCACATAACTTAATTTGCAGGCAAATCTTTTTGAAAAATCTGTGAAGGCCTGGGGATCTAGCATCGGTTCTCATCAATATCCCATCCCTAGTCGAATAGCCAAGCTAAAAATACTAAATGCCAAATTCTTGAAGGCCTTAAAAAATAGTTAGACAAATCTCCCAAGGGACTGTGGGTCGACGAATTGCCGAGCGTCCTTTGGTCGTATCGAACAGCCAAAAGGATCCCTACGAGCGAGTACCCATTCAACCTAATGTACGGGACAGAAGTTGTCATCCCACTGGAAATGGGCTCCCGTCGCCTTGGATCATGGGCTTCAATGAGAAATCCAATTCGAGCGACCTCAGGACCAACTTGGACCAAGTCGACGAAATTCATTAAAAATCTACTATCAGAAGAAATATCTATCAGCAGTGGAATGAAAGGATATACAAAAAGAAGGTCCGTCCGACCGACATCATGGAGGTGACCTCATACTTAGGAAGCTCGCTATTTCCCACCCCACCACGAAAGGCAAACTGACCCCAAACTCGGAGGGCCCATACAAGGTCTCCCAAGTGGTATGCCCTGATACGTACTGACTCGAAAGGCTGGGGGGCAGGATAGTCAAGCGACCCTAAAACACAGAGCATCGTATTAAGTTTCATGATGGACTGTAGGATCATCTGTGGTTGTAATTGGCACTACGCGCTATACATTTTATGCAATCAAGCAAACAAATGAAATAAAGTTTCTTTTATTTTTCGAGTCAGAATGTATTGCGTTTACTTCTCCTAACGAGAGATCTCTCAGTCTCTCACGTCCTCGCCGCTCAGCTTAGAATTCGGGCCAGAGCAAGCTTTTTCACTAGCTACGCAACGCTCGATGCTCGACATTCTCCTCGAGCCAATAGAAAGCTTTTTACAAGCTTGCTATGCTTGACGCTCAGCATGATCCTCAAGCCAGTGGCTAACTTTTTACAAGCTGCATTATGCTCGCCGCTCGGTGTGGAGCCCTAACCCTAATTTTTCTCAGTCTCTCAAGTCCCCTCTTTCGGCATTGAACCCGGACCTCATCCTTTGCGAGTTATATTTACGGCCCTTGCCACCTCAAGCTACATGCCCCGAGCTGGTCCCTCTCCCACCCACTGATAGCTAAGGATAGGGTAGCCTTTATTGCCGCTACCCCTAACTATCTGCGGGTAATAGAAGAACCACCAGTCATGTTAGATCTCAAGGAATTTAGAAATGAGAAAGGGATAGGGGAAGGGTTATATAGCCTAAGGGAAAACAGGTACTCGATAGCCGTGACGCTGACGTGGATGAATCCCCACCGTTCACCCACATCCAACGGCCCAGAAAGGCATCGATACTTCTCCCAAGGCCAAACGTTTTGCCTTCCAATAAGGAGCATTTATGAAGATCCATAAATTCGCTTGGAAGACGAAATGTCTCATGTTCTAGTCCATTAATGTCCTCGAAAGAAGAAACATCTCACATTCGGTAAGTCCACCTTGCAAGCATCCTCAGATCGAAGCCATGCTCAAATAGCCGAAGGGACTTTTTATTACAACATATAGAAGTTTATTGATTCAATCGGACAGACCATGAGTTATGGGTACAACCAAGTTACAAAAATTATGAAAGTTACAACTATTACACACTCGACCTACCCCTCCTCTTGGGGTGCCTTAGGACTGATGCAAGCCAGTTCGAGCCCATCAAGATCCCTATGAGTTGCTAAGGTGGATGCTCTAGCAACATAGCTCTGAGCATCACCCGGTCTCACCGGCTCCAGCCTCAGGGTCGAATACGGGCCCCTAATGGAGGGCCGACCGCTCACGAAAGAACGGGTTCGGGATCCACACAGTCTGAGCATGACCTTCAACCTTTGTATCTCCAATTCCTTCTTCACTATAACCTCGCGAAGGAATGATTCAGACGTTGGCCGCTGGGTAGAAGTACCGTACATCGACCATCTGGTCTCAGTGCTTCCGAAGTCGCGATCGGCAATCATTTTCTTTAGACGAGCCGACTCCAAGCTCAGTTCTTTCGACTTATTCATTAAATAAGAAATAGCTGCCCCCCGATCATGGGCCTATTTACGATAGCGAACCAAGACAGACTCTGTGGATTTCAGCTTGCCTCGACGATGCTCAATCTTGACATCACAAGGATCATCCTCGAGGGGCTCGTTCATCTGACACAAAGGAGGAAATGGCATATCATTCCAAGCCTCATAAAATTGGCCAAATCACAAAACATCACATCACAGATATTACGTCAAAAAATTTTTAAGTCAAAGAGTTCAGCCAAAAATCCTTTTCATTCATCAAAATTTTTACAAAACAGTGATGGCCAGTTCGCACTCGGCAAATACAAAGAAAATATAAAAAAACGGAAAGGGTGAAGCTACTACTTCGAAGAGAGGGGCACCTTTCGGTCGTTGGTGTGTCGACCTCTGAGTTAGCTGCCTCAGCCAGTAGCTGTTCACCCCCCTCCTTACCATCTACCCCGAGCGTCTTCAGATGCTCGGAAAGTTTCATGTCATAATGAAACTCCTCGAGCTCACACTCAGGGTAGTATTACAGGATGTGCTCGAGGGCCTGGCTGTACATCTTGTACTAGAACTCGATGACCTTATCCATGGCGACATTCCTCATCCTCTTCAGCTCCTTATCAGCCGCCTTCTTCGCCTCCACCTCCCTCCGTGCTCATTCATCGGTGAGGGAAGTTAGTTCGGCCTTAAGGGCCCGCTCCCGGGACTCAGTTGCGTCCAACTTCAGGTTCAAGTCCTTCATTTCACGCTCATACCATTGAGCATTCTTCACCTACTGTTGGAGCTCACGGGTGTATAGCCTCATCGTCTGGGCTTCGGCCAGTAATGCCTGCAAACGAGGGGCTATGACTTGGAAAGATAAACTAGAAAAATTTTGAGGTATGGTGTCACGGAGTTGAAAGAAATCTTACCAGCACGCTGGCCTAAGCCCACCTCATATAGCATGACTCAAGAATCTCGGTTGCTAGGGCCTCCCTATCGTGACGCATGGCCAGGAGTTCCACCACCTCGATCGCTATTGGCCCATCGGTCAGCGTATCGGCTACCTTCAAAGCCCAGCTGGGAGCCTACGATCTGAGCCCCTCTTCATCCACGATCTCCTGGGCTGCAGGGTGGATGGGTGGGATAACACTCCTCAACACATCTGTAACCCTAAGGTTACTTGAGCTCGGTGCCTCCTTCACAGAGCTTGGGGCCCCGGTGACCAAGAGGGGCCCCTGCTTCTGGGACTTCAGGTTTGAAGTTGTAACGCCCCGAATCCCAAATACACTGAATTCGAGATGTTCTACAGGATCTTTTCACTTTCTTAGTACACTTTTACAGGGAAATAAAAACTTTTCATCATACATCAGAGTTTACATCATAATTACATCTTTCTTTTGCACAGCGGAAGTAAAATACAACAATTAAATACAAGTACAACAGCTTGATAAAATCTTTAAGCATCCAAATCCTCTTTTAGCATGACATTTACCTGCATGTTAGACTGTGGGTACGTCAGTTTATTCAACCGACGATCATTATACACGGCCGTCCTCGCTTGCCGAAAATAGTATAACTTAACATTTCATATTTAGCAAACACAAACTTGTCACACTTCAACTAAAGGGACTACCCTATTGATGTCGTGTTGTGATTGTGCACTTAGTCCTTAATGCAGTTAATTATATGACACTAATGCACACTTGTTCGGATTCTATGCATCCCATACTACATAGGTCCGAGGGCAAGCCCTTATTCGTTCTTCATCTTATTAGGGTTCAATCCCCCGTTATGTCTTAAACTACTACTGTAACTACGGTAGTGTCTTAGATGTCCTATGATCTATGAGCCCATGTCCCAGGCAGCCTGGAGGGGAATCCCACTGCACTGTCACGACGCATCGAGCAGGCAACCTATGGACAATTCAGCCTCCGCCATGGAACAATGGCACCACCCATAGCCACTCGAACATCCCACGAGCGTCGCCACCGGGACGATAATTCCGGAGTAGCGCCCACGCACTGTCTTGACGCATCAAGCAGGCAACCTGTGAATCGCTCTCACACCGCTATCCGTTGGCCCTCATACTCGTGTTTTTCTTCTACTTTCATCACATCTCCACTATGTACTAGTCCTTAGTTTTATTTAAGAATCATGAACAAAATAATCACTAGAGTTAGCCTCTCCATCAACCGGACTTATTATTCATTTTCAACATGACCAACCTTGGTCTAATTTCAATTCAATTCATTTTTCTCAATGCCGGGGAGACTTAGCTACTCTGTTTCAAATTTCATTTCACAATCTTTAAGTCATAACCACTTTCATGTCACAATTTCATATTCTTTCTTATTCATGATTTCTCTTTGTTCACAAGTCCATAGTGAATACTTATAACTCATAAAAATTCATATTCATGGCCAACAAATTCATCAACATGATTTCTAAATTTCCAATATCATACAATGCACTCATGCACTTATAATTAAACACCCATACTTTACATTTTGCACAATATCCTCAAGTGAAAATTAATAATATCATGTCACACCACAAAATTCTTTGTCAATTGCTTTTTCTAATAAATTCATTTCAATATATCCTTATAAAGCGTAAATTTTCATAAGTATGTATTTTAGAACCATAGCTTTACTATACTATTTGTTCACAAACTATATTATATTTTCTTCAAATAATACCCAACTCAATCCCATAAAATTCCTTGTATTTTTATGAAAATTACCATATTTTTCTCACATTTTTTGGACATCAAAAACTCCCAAAAAAAAATATTTTTCCCTAAGTGCTAGGGGAAGGATTCGAACCCAGCACAGTAGAGAAGAAGGCCAGAGCACCCGCCATCAGGCCAACCGGTGCTAGCGATTAGAAGAGGGGGATTAAGTATATGTGCTATCACTTCGCTGTTCATATATATTTATACACAGTCAAGTAAAAAGATGGTGAGGCCGGGTTTCGAACCGCACCACTCAGGGAAACCGAACACAGTCACCGACCGCCTGAGCCACTGGCTCAGGTTGTCACAGTATAGGTTAAAACCCAATAGTTTCATATTCGCACTGTTTTTAGAAATCAACTCGATGTTCAAAACAATTTGATTCATATTGCCTTTATATAAACTACTGAAAAATTCCAGATTTAATCATCTTATTCAATCTTCAAAACAGCAAGTGTAAAATAAATTTTTGTACTAAAAACATAATTTTCTCCACCCAAATTAATAACTTGTTTAATTAAAACTAGCAAATCTTTTATTTTCGACATTGAAAAGAATCGATTGATCTTCTAATCTCTCTTCTATCCCAAAATTTTCCATGATAATTTACTGGTTATTAATCTACATTCACAACACATACAAATTTGGATTTTCCCATACTCATATTAGCACAAAAATTCGTGTAACACATGAATAGGTGATACTCAAAATTTACTAAGTTTGGTATATTTCTAATTTGATGACAACAAGCAATTCTTTGGTTCATTTATGCCACTTCTACACATGAATTCAAAGCATTCAACATACTTTTCTATTCAAATTCCATAGAGTCAATATCTTTATCAATTGTCATGTTTCGACCACACAATTTGCGAGTAATTAATAAAGATTTTCACACATCATGCTAATCACATTGCATCATTATTCAATTAAACTAAATAATCATAGAAAGTGCTTCATTGGGTATAATTTCATGCAAGCATCTCACATACACAATTAATCACATCATTCTAAACCATTCACATACTAACTTTTTAATTAGAGCGGTCTCTTATTAGTATTTTCCATGTATAGTGTTACCAATATACTAGCATGAATCCTATATTAGAAATATGAAATATTTTACCCACCTTAATGGAGAGAACACAAAAGCAATAAGTCCTAGTAGATGAGAACACCTCCTCCTAGCCAAAAGAGTGCACCACTTCCAAGCTCCCAAGCCTAGCCGAATGCTTCTCCAATCCAAACCGAAAGCTTCCCAAGCCCTTAGCCGGCCACTCCAAGCAACCAAAAGAACCACACACTCTCTTATCTTTTATAACTCACAATTATAATACTATTAGCTTTAGAAATTACACTTTGCATATGAAAAATTAGCCATGAGAAAGGGGGGTATTTATACTAAAAAATGAGGGGAATGGAGGGCTAAGATCATCTTGGTGGTTGCAAAATGAAAGGCTTAGATTCAAGTAGGAGTTAGGAAAACTACCCACCTCCTTGAAACTACCCCCATGTTCTCCACACCAAAAATTCAACTTTCCCTCCAAAGAATGCTACCCGGCCAAGCAAAAGAAATGTGCAATGCACGTGTACGTGTAGTGCACGTGCATGCAACTAGGCCAAATTTGTACATTCTAAAATTGTATAAAAAAATAATTTTGTTTAAAAAAGTCTTCTACATGACAAGTTTAATTAAAATAAATTAATTCATGGGCTTTCTTTTTGGGCCAAACTAATTATAAAAATAATTAAAATAAAAATGCTTTTGGGCTTTTTAAGAAAAGGCTTTTTAATTAAATCAAATAAGGCTTTTAAAGAAGGCTTTTTGTACTAAAATAATTTGAGAAAATTATATTTAAACATACACATCATGATAAAATAGTCCAAAAAATATTGCACGTGCACAACACGTGCAAAATAAATAATTCCTCATTAATTGAAAAATCAGGGTATTACAGCACTCCCTCCTTAGAATAGTTCCGTCCCCGGAACTACAATCAAGAGCGAGAGAACAAACAAAATACAACACACTCAACAAGAAAAAAAGATACAAAAATACAATCAAGCAAAAAGCTCAGGATAGTCCCTCAACATCCTCTCCTCAGATTCCCAAGTAGCCTCTTCAACCAAGTGGTTTCTCCAGACTACCTTGATCATCGGTATCGTCTTATTCCTCAAGACTTTCTCCCTACGGTCAACAATCTCAACAGGAGACTCGATGTAATTCAGGTCTAACTGCAAACCTTCCGGCACTTCAGGCAAATGATGACTCGGGTCCGGAATATAACCTCTCAGCATAGACACATGAAAGACATTGTGCACCTGAGACAACTCTTCCGGTAATTCAAGCCGGTAAGCAGTTTTCCCGATCCTTTTCAATATCTTATACGGGCCTATAAACCTCGGGGCCTAACTTCCCGCCTTTGCCAAAACGAACCACACCTTTACTGGGTGATACCTTCAGAAAGACGAAGTCACCAACCTCAAACTCAAGGTCCCTTCTCCGGTTGTCTGCATAGCTTTTCTGCCTGCTCTGAGCTTCCACCAACCTTTTCCTGATCAGATCAATCTTCTCAGAAGTCAGTTGCACAAGCTCAGGACCAAACAACTGACGCTCCCCTACTTCATACCAACAAACAGGAGTCCTGCACTTCCTGCCATACAAAGCTTCGTACGGCGCCATCCCAATACTGGCCTGAAAACTGTTGTTGTAGGCAAACTCCACCAAAGGTAAATGCCTTTCCCAACTGCCTCCAAAGTCTAGTATACAACACCGAAGCATATCCTCAAGAATACGATTGACTCTCTCGGTCTGCCCATCGGTTTGCGGATGAAAAGCAGTGCTGAAATCCGTCTTGGTACCCAAAGCTGCCTGAAGACTCCTCCAAAAATGCGAAGTAAACCGCGCATCTCGATCAGACACAATGGTCGAAGGAACGCCATGAAGTCGGACAATCTCACCAACATACATCTCAGCCAACTTGTCCATCGAAGCAGTGAGTTTCATCGCCAAAAAGTGAGCGGACTTGGTAAGTCGATCGACTATAACCCAAATTGCATCATTGCCTTTAGAACTCTTAGGCAATCCCGTGATGAAATCCATACTGATGTTATCCCACTTCCATTCCGGAATAGGTAACGGCTGTAATAGACCTCCGGGTCTCTGATTTTCAGCTTTAACTTGCTGACAAACCTCACACTTCGCGACAAATTCAGCCACATCCCGCTTCAAACCTGACCACCAGAAATGCTGCTTGATGTCCTTGTACATCTTAGTACTCCCAGGATGTACCGACAAAAGAGTAGCATGCGCCTCCTGAAGAATACTCTCTTTCAGGTCCGCCTGATTTGGAACGCACAGCCTATCTCCGAACCACAGCACTCCATCCCTGATTTGAAAACCGGGCAACCTGCCAGCACCAACCTGCTCCTTCATCTCCAGAATATCAGCATCAACTTCCTGACTTGCAATGATCCTTGCATTCAAAGTAGGCTGAAGCCTCAACTGAGCCAAAGATGCTCCCAATCCTTGCAAGACAACCTCAATACCAGCTCGGTCCAGCTCCTCAATCAGATGCCTCTGAGTCGTAATCAAACAGGCCAAGCTGCTCTTGCGGCTAAGTGCATCAGCAACAACATTAGCCTTTCCGGGATGATACTTGATCTCAGGTCGCATATCCTCGAGCACTTCCAACCATCTCCGCTGCCTCAGATTGAGATCCCTCTGCTGATATATATACTTCAAGCTCTTGTGATCCGTGTACATATTCAACTTCTCACCGTACACGTAGTGCCTCCATTGCTTCAAAGCAAAAATAATCGCAGCCAACTCTAGATCATGAGTCGGATAATTTTTCTCATGCGGTCTTAGTTGCCTAGACCCATAAGCGATTACTCTTCGTTCTTGCATTAAGACACAACCAAGCCCCCGATGTGAAGCATCGCTATAAACGTCATACTGGACACCAGCTCTAGGCAAAGCCAAAATAGGTGCAGTAGTCAGCCTATCTTTCAACTCCTGAAAACTCGCCTCACATTGCTCGGTCCACTTAAAGCTCACATTCTTCTTGGTCAGCCCTGTAAGCGGTACAGCTATCTGAGCATAACCTTGAATGAATCTCCGATAATACCCAGTCATCCCAAGGAAACTTCTGACTTCCTTCACTGTAGTAGGCCTCGCCCAATCTCTCACTGCCTCTATCTTCTGAGGATCAGTTGCCACTCCCTCCTTAGAAAGGATGTGACCTAGGAATGCCACTTCAGATTTCCAGAAATCACACTTGGATAACTTGGCATACAACTGCTGCTCTTCCAACTTCTGCAACACCGCTGCCAGATGCTCAGTGTGCTCCTCCTCAGACTTGGAGTACACGAGAATATCGTCGATAAATACCACGACGAAAGAATCAATAAACGGCCTCAGAACTCTGTTCATCAAGTCCATGAAGATTGCAGGTGCATTCGTCACTCCGAATGGCATAACTAAGAATTCGTAATGCCCATGCCGAGTTCTAAATGCGGTCTTATGCACATCTTCAGCTTTCACTCGAACTTGTTGATAACCTGATCGAAGATCAATTTTGGAGAATACAGCTGCTCCTTGTAGACGATCGAACAAGTCATCAATTCGAGGAATCGGATACTTATTCTGAACAGTGACCTTATTCAGCTCTCGGTAATCGATGCACATCCTCATCGATCCATCCTTCTTCTTTACCAAAAGCACTGGTGCTCCCCAAGGTGACGCACTAGGTTGAATAAAGCCTTTTCCCAACAGTTCCTCAATCTGCCGTTTCACCTCATCCTGTTCCACTGGAGCCATCCTATAAGGTGCCTTTAGAAATGGGTGCACTTCCTGGTTGAACAGTGATGCTGAACTCTACATCACGATGCGGAGGTAACCCAGGAAAATCTTCCAAGAACACGGTCGGATAGTCCCGAACCACAGGAATCCCTTGCACTTCCACAGGAGTCTCTTCCTTGCGGATAGTAGCCACCAGCTGAGAACATTTCTGCTTCCCTTGGAACACGACTTCAGGTCCACCTGGAGCCTTCACTGTCACCGTCTTGGTCTTACACTCGATGCTTGCACTGTACACCGACATCCAGTCAATGCCAATGATAACATCGACTCCCAAGATAGTCAGCTCGATCAGATCAATGCCAAAGATTCTATCCCCAATCACAATCTCGCAATCAGCATAATACCGATCAGTGGTTAAAGTTTCCCCTGACGGAGTAGCTACTGATAAGATCTTGCCTGGGAAAATCTTCGGTTCCACTCCCAACACTTTAGCAAACTTTGGAGACACAAAAGTATGAGAGGATCCAGTATCAAACAATACGACAGCTTTAATTCCATTAAGATAGAGTTCGCCTGTTACATAATATACACCATTACATAACAGCCTCACTAAACAAAGGGAAAGGAAATGACAAAGACTCTAAACACCAGCCCTCGTACCAGAGATGACCTGATCTGCCTCCTCAGCATCAGCTTCTGTCAAGGCAAATACTCGCCCTGATTGGTACGGCCTCTTCCCAGCCTGCTGCGTTGGTGCGCCGCTATTACTGCGCTGAAGTTTGGGACAATGAGATCGGTAGTGTCCCGCTTCCCCACAGTTAAAGCAAGTCACCGCAGAAGGTCTCGCCACATTGTTTCCAGGTCCTCCAGCTACACTAACAGCGTTCGCCCCTGTCGGTTTGAACCTCTGTGCAGATGGTTGCCCCCTGAAACTCCCCGAATGTGCAGGCCTCTTACCAGACTGCCAGTTGTTCCTCTTGTTCTGAACAACATGGAACTGCTCCATATCTGCCTCCGTCGCTGCCGCCCTCTTGACCAGCTTATCGAATCTCCTGATACCAAGGGGTATCATACGAGATCTCAAACTAGGCCTCAGACCATGCTCGAACTTGCGAGCTTTCTTGGCCTCATCCGCCACCAGTTCTGGAGCATACCTGGAGAGCTGAGTGAACTTGGTCTCATAGGCTCTCACTGACATGCTGCCTTGCTGAAGCGACAGGAACTCCATCGCCTTCTTCTCCTGGACGTCGGAGGGGAAATAATGGCTGCGGAACTCCTCCAAAAATTCCTCCCAACCAAACAACAGACCTCCCATGGTCCTCTTCACAGATTGCCACCAAACCGCTGCATCCTTCTCCAGCTGCAAGGTTGCCAACTTGACCTTGCTACCCTCCGGTGTCTCCAACACCTCGAAGATTGTCTCCACTTGCCGTATCCAGTTGTCAGCCGAATCTGGGTCTGACTTTCCCTCGAACACGGGTGGTTTCATTCTCTTGAACGATTCCACCAGCTTTATCGCCTCGGGCACTGGATTTGCCGGCCCCCTAGCTTGGTTCTGAGCCACTGCATTCAACGTCTGGTAGACCCTAGCAAGTTCAGTCTCCAGATCCAAACCTTCCCCATTCCTTGCTCCTCTTCTCGACATATTCTGATGCAAAAGATCCGTCAAATTCGAAGTATAAAACAAGAATTTAAACCAACTTCCATTTCATTGAATTCCAAAAGTTTATACATTCGAATTTAAAAACATTTTTTGACATCAGAACGGAAAGAAAACAGAAGCTACAACACTCTAACTCCTACGGATCCTCTTCGCTGCTCGAAGTTCTTCCCGCAGTTCATCAACCTCATCCTTCAGCACATCAGTTAGGTTCTTTTTCTTCTCAAGTTCCCAAATCCGATGGCTAAGAACAGAATAGTCAGCCTTCCGCTTCTCCAGCTGAGCCTCCAACAATCCAACTCTCTCCTTCAGGGTTTCCACTTGCCTCTGAAGATAAGTCACAAGACCACTGGGAACTGGTACTTCCTCTTCGTCGGAAGAAGAATCATCAGTTGAATCCGGAGGTGGGGTGATCTCTCGGGATTCAGGGTACTCCTCATCATCAGAATCAGCTTGTCCAGGGTAGTACTCGTCCTCGGAATCTGCCTGTCCAGGATGGTACTCTTCCTCAATGATGTGCCAGTCATCGCCTCCAGCAGGGTCGAAGTGATCAGCCATCTTAGAAATAGAGAGGAGAAAGCATAAATCTTAGAGCAACACAAATGTAAGTCACTTACATTTAAATCTCTAGATTCAAACACACACTCTAATGTCCACTTCTAGGGTGTCGTTCCCTATAAATTTGTACAAGTGTGAAAGTGTAGAAAGCGTGGCTCTGATACCACTCTGTAACGCCCCGAATCCCAAATACACTGAATTCGAGATGTTCTACAGGATCTTTTCACTTTCTTAGTACACTTTTACAGGAAATAAAAACTTTTCATCATACATCAGAGTTTACATCATAATTACATCTTTCTTTTGCACAGCGGAAGTAAAATACAACAATTAAATACAAGTACAACAGCTTGATAAAATCTTTAAGCATCCAAATCCTCTTTTAGCATGACATTTACCTGCATGTTAGACTGTGGGTACGTCAGTTTATTCAACCGACGATCATTATACACGGCCGTCCTCGCTTGCCGAAAATAGTATAACTTAACATTTCATATTTAGCAAACACAAACTTGTCACACTTCAACTAAAGGGACTACCCTATTGATGTCGTGTTGTGATTGTGCACTTAGTCCTTAATGCAGTTAATTATATGACACTAATGCACACTTGTTCGGATTCTATGCATCCCATACTACATAGGTCCGAGGGCAAGCCCTTATTCGTTCTTCATCTTATTAGGGTTCAATCCCCCGTTATGTCTTAAACTACTACTGTAACTACGGTAGTGTCTTAGATGTCCTATGATCTATGAGCCCATGCCCAGGCAGCCTGGAGGGGAATCCCACGCACTGTCACGACGCATCGAGCAGGCAACCTATGGACAATTCAGCCTCCGCCATGGAACAATGGCACCACCCATAGCCACTCGAACATCCCACGAGCGTCGCCACCGGGACGATAATTCCGGAGTAGCGCCCACGCACTGTCTTGACGCATCAAGCAGGCAACCTGTGAATCGCTCTCACACCGCTATCCGTTGGCCCTCATACTCATGTTTTTCTTCTACTTTCATCACATCTCCACTATGTACTAGTCCTTAGTTTTATTTAAGAATCATGAACAAAATAATCACTAGAGTTAGCCTCTCCATCAACCGGACTTATTCATTTGTTTCAACATGACCAACCTTGGTCTAATTTCAATTCAATTCATTTTTCTCAATGCCGGGGAGACTTAGCCACTCTATTTCAAATTTCATTTCACAATCTTTAAGTCATAACCACTTTCATGTCACAATTTCATATTCTTTCTTATTCATGATTTCTCTTTGTTCACAAGTCCATAGTGAATACTTATAACTCATAAAAATTCATATTCATGGCCAACAAATTCATCAACATGATTTCTAAATTTCCAATATCATACAATGCACTCATGCACTTATAATTAAACACTCATACTTTACATTTTGCACAATATCCTCAAGTGAAAATTAATAATATCATGTCACACCACAAAATTCTTTGTCAATTGCTTTCTAATAAATTCATTTCCATATATCCTTATAAAGTGTAAATTTTCATAAGTATGTATTTTAGAACCATAGCTTTACTATACTATTTGTTCACAAACTGTATTATATTTTCTTCAAATAATACCCAAACCAATCCCATAAAATTCCTTGTATTTTTATGAAAATTACCATATTTTTCTCACATTTTTTGGACATCAAAAACTCCCAAAAAAAATATTTTTCCCTAAGTGCTAGGGGAAGGATTCGAACCCAGCACAGTAGAGAAGAAGGCCAGAGCACCCGCCATCAGGCCAACCGGTGCTAGCGATTAGAAGAGGGGGATTAAGTATATGTGCTATCACTTCGCTGTTCATATATATTTATACACAGTCAAGTAAAAAGATGGTGAGGCCGGGTTTCGAACCGCACCACTCAGGGAAACCGAACACAGTCACCGACCGCCTAAGCCACTGGCTCAGGTTGTCACAGTATAGGTTAAAACCCAATAGTTTCATATTCGCACTGTTTTTAGAAATCAACTCGATGTTCAAAACAATTTGATTCATATTGCCTTTCTATAAACTACTGAAAAATTCCAGATTTAATCATCTTATTCAATCTTCAAAACAGCAAGTGTAAAATAAATTTTTGTACTAAAAACATAATTTTCTCCACCCAAATTAATAACTTGTTTAATTAAAACTAGCAAATCTTTTATTTTCGACATTGAAAAGAATCGATTGATCTTCTAATCTCTCTTTTATCCCAAAATTTTCCATGATAATTTACTGGTTATTAATCTACATTCACAACACATACAAATTTGGATTTCCCCATACTCATATTAGCACAAAAATTCGTGTAACACATGAATAGGTGATACTCAAAAATTACTAAGTTTGGTATATTTCTAATTTGATGACAACAAGCAATTCTTTGGTTCATTTATGCCACTTCTACACACGAATTCAAAGCATTCAATATACTTATCTATTCAAATTCCATAGTGTCAATATCTTTATCAATTGTCATGTTTCGACCACACAATTTGCGAGTAATTAATAAAGATTTTCACACATCATGCTAATCACATTGCATCATTATTCATTTAAACTAAATAATCATAGAAAGTGCTTCATTTGGTATAATTTCATGCAAGCATCTCACATATACAATTAATCACATCATTCTAAACCATTCACATACTAACTTTTTAATTAGAGCGGTCTCTTATTAGTATTTTCCATGTATAGTGTTACCAATATACTAGCATGAATCCTATATTAGAAATATGAAATATTTTACCCACCTTAATGGAGAGAACACAAAAGCAACAAGTCCTAGTAGATGAGAACACCTCCTCCTAGCCAAAGAGTGCACCACTTCCAAGCTCCCAAGCCTAGCCGAATGCTTCTCCAATCCAAACCGAAAGCTTCCCAAGCCCTTAGCCGGCCACTCCAAGCAACCAAAAGAACCACACACTCTCTTATCTTTTATAACTCACAATTATAATACTATTAGCTTTAGAAATTACACTTTGCATATGAAAAATTAGCCATGAGAAAGGGGGTATTTATACTAAAAAATGAGGGGAATGGAGGGCTAAGATCATCTTGGTGGTTGCAAAATGAAAGGCTTAGATTCAAGTAGGAGTTAGGAAAACTACCCACCTCCTTGAAACTACCCCCATGTTCTCCACACCAAAAATTCAACTTTCCCTCCAAAGAATGCTACCCGGCCAAGCAAAAGAAATGTGCAATGCACGTGTACGTGTAGTGCACGTGCATGCAACTAGGCCAAATTTGTACATTCTAAAATTGTATAAAAAAAATAATTTTGTTTAAAAAGTCTTCTACATGACAAGTTTAATTAAAAGAAATTAATTCATGGGCTTTCTTTTTGGGCCAAACTAATTATAAAAATAATTAAAATAAAAATGCTTTTGGGCTTTTTAAGAAAAGGCTTTTTAATTAAATCAAATAAGGCTTTTAAAGAAGGCTTTTTGTACTAAAATAATTTGAGAAAATTATATTTAAACATACACATCATGATAAAATAGTCCAAAAAATATTGCACGTGCACAACACGTGCAAAATAAATAATTCCTCATTAATTGAAAAATCAGGGTATTACAGAAGTCCCCTTGGAACCACCATGAGAGGACCTCTTGTAATGCTTTGCCTAGTCGAACACCCTCTGCTTGGCCAGTTAGGCCTTCCTCGCGTCGATAGCTGCATCGTCCATTGCTGCGAAAGATGAAAAAGAACCATAGGAACGAACGAAAAAAGTTGAACACAAAAGTAAACGAAAACATACAAGTGTCAATGGGGCCCAGTCCGATCCTGGTCAGATGAATCTCGGTCACGTTTGGCTAGTCGATGCTGTTGCCAGCGACGATCTGACCCACAATGGCCCACTCCTCGTTTGTCAAGTCTTTTTTCTTCGGAGGTTTGTGATTTGGCTTGTAAAAATTCCAAGTCATGGGAATTTCCTAAGGAAATTGATTTCGCACGATTAAGTACTTCTCCTTCCATCCTTTTTTGGAGTCCAGATGCCCATGGACTAACTTCTTGTGGGATCGAGGAGATATGTAGTATATTCCCTCATGCTCTCCTAACGAACTGAACCCCAGCATGGCTCAGAAGTACTTCATCTTCAAAGGAACACCCTCTCATCGCAAAGAAATATGAAGCACATGAGCTGATTCCAAGAGTTTGGGTCGTACTTCATCGAGCACAGACTCCCCCAAATTCACAACCTTCTTGATAAAAGGGTGTAGTGGCAGCTGCAACCTTGAGCTGAAGGCGTCCGCAAGAGACATGTAGTAACAAGGGGCCAACTGGTCTGTTGGGCAGAGACCAGGGTTTAGAATCATTTGCTCAAACTCCAGCCCTATGAAGTAGTTTGCGCGATTCAGTAGCAAGTCATTGAACGTCAAAACACTCTGCGTCTGGTCTATCCAGATCTTCGATCGACGTAGAGAAGAAGGTTGCACCCCATACAGAACCAAGTCTTCGACATCGGCAAGATACATTCTAATGGATCCTGGGATGTTAAGCCCATGTTCTGGAAGAAACTCATCTGGCTGTTCCAGACTGTCCGAAAGGGTCCACCTCATCCTCCTTCCTCGAACGTGAGGAGCCTTTGGAGGGTACAACATTGCCAACAGTTTATGATTATGGGGGCCACCCAACGGACCGAATTCCATAACCTCGTCCTCGCCCTCATCACCGACCCTTCTTCCAACTGTGTCATCCACGTCTCGATCGGTATCTCTAGTTTCCTCCACCTCGACCGGGTTACCCTCATCAACCACCTCTACCTCTCCATCCGAGTCACTCGATTCCACTATAAACAGCTTATGGTTGCAGAGTGTCTTGACATTGTAGACCTCCTCGCTCGTCTCCCAGGACGAGGAGTCGCAAAGGCGATCTCCATCACCCTGACCAGAAATAGATGCAGAAGAACCGGACCGAGCCATCGACATAATATTGAAAATACTAACATGTTATCGTTGCTGAAAAAGTGCATTGTAAGGTTGGTCGCTGGTCGCTGGTCACTAAACAGATCCTAGAGAGAAGCTCTATAAATTAGAGAGAGGAAGAAAAGTGGGAAATGAGAGGGGGAGTGAGAGATATATAGGCAGAAAGTAGAGCCTCGATATTCTTAAACAATCTCAGCCACCCAATCTAAATCATCTAAATCTAACAGTAGATAAGATTTAGATGCCTTAATTTCCATAACCATGACGTCAGCATCACACGTGCAACCCACGTGTCCAATGCATTCACAGTAAGCAGTTGGCAATAGGCTTTTCTCACAAGTTTCACCAAGTACGCAATGCTCGACGCTCGGCATGCACCTCGAGCTAGCAGCAAGCTTTCACACAAAGTACACAATACTCGATGCTCAGCATGCTCCTTGAGTTAGCATCAAGCTTTCTCACAAATCTCACAACGCTCGGTGCTCGCATTTACCTCGAGCTAGCGGCAAGCTTTCTTGCAAAGCACACAACACTTGACACTCTACATGCACCTCGAACTATTGGAAAGCTTCCTCGCAAAGCACACAATGCTCGATGCTCAACATGCACCTCGAGCTAGTGGCAAGCTTTCTCACAAAGCACACAATGCTCAACGCTTCGCATGTACCTCGAGCTAGCGGCAAGCTTTCTCGCAAAGCATACAGCGCTCGACTCTCGGCATACACCTCGAGCTAGCGGCAAGCTTTCTCACAAAGCACACAATGCTCGACGCTCAGCATGCAGCTCGAGCTAGCGGCAAGCTTTCTCGCAAAGCACACAATGCTCGATGCTCGGCAGGTACCTTAAGCTAGCGGCAAGCTTTCTCGCAAAGCACTTAATGCTCGATGCTCGACATGCACCTCAAGCTAGTGAAAAGCTTTCTCACAAAGCATACAACGCTCGACGTTCTGTACGAACCTAGAGCTAGCGGCAAGCTTTCTCGCAAAGCACACAACGATCGATGTTTGGCATGCACCTCGAGTTAGCAGCAAGCTTTCTCACAAAGCACACAACGCTCGAAGCTTGGCATGCACCTCGAGCTAGCTATTAGTTATTTCGATCTGCTTGATGCTTGGGGGTCGAAGCTCGGTGTCGCAGGGCTCAGCCTCAACCTCATGTCTCTCTTTGCGGGAATTTTCAACTCTAATCTTATGCGCATCGTCGACTGATCTTCTCATAAGACTGGGCTACTCCTCAATGGCTAGTACATCGAACCCTCCAAGAGTGTGGGGCCTATGATGTGGGTAAGAAATTCGGCTCAATCTGAGCCTTCCGATCCCCTTAGGATCCACAAAACTCCCATAGAATCAGGCATACAACCCTTATGGGCCTTCTGTTGTTTCAGGCCCACAGTAGAGGGCAACTCGACCCATTAAGGTTAGAGTTTTCTCTTTCTCTGCTTATAAATAGCAAAATCCCTCCCCTTTCACAAGGTAATGAATTTTTCTCACCAGAACCCTAGCTTTTCTTTCTCCCAGTAACTGACTAGATCGTCGGAGGACCTGCCACCAGGATCCCTCCGGGTGATTCTAGGCATTGTGCAGGTGTTCGGGGGTAGCCAGCTACCAGCATTACCACCTTTCTTGCTCTAGACGAAATCCTTAGATCCAGATCTACAGCTGAGATCGGTCTCTTCCACTATAAATAACAAGAACTCACATATATTTCTCCCACCACTAAATCAGTAGCATCGCTAACTAATGTTATTTGTTCTATTACTTGTGAGGAATATAGTTTAAATATGTTTCTTATTTGGTCCAAATTCTAAACCCAAAAAGAATATAGTAATTTCTAAATACCTCTACCATCTTCTTCATTAGATGCTTTTCTCAGTTTCTCTTATCTTCTTTCATCTTTTTCAATTCTCCACTAGTACTTCATTTCTCTACAAAAAGTTCTAACCAAACTCATCACCTAATAATTTAAAAAAAAACAAAAACAAAGAACAAACTCATCTTACAAATTAATCTTCACTTCTCTCTTATAAGTAACATAATATAACTTTTAGCCTTTTAAATTTCATGCTCACAAAGGATTTGAAGGATAATAAGAACCTAAACTTTTTGTTGGAAAAAAATTGAGGGAATTGAAGCTTAAAGATTATTTTGGTAGGCCTTTGCAAGAGATTTGAAGAAAATTGAAAATGATAACTTGAATGTTCTTTAGTCTGATGAAAAGTTAGAGGATAATTTTTTTTTCAAAAGGACAAAATATATTTTTTTAACATTAGGTGTGCTCTGAAAACTACCGTAATTATTTGAAACTGCAATATTAAACTATGAAGTTTTTGAATGAAAATGTAGAAATAGTAAAGATTTTGAGTGTGGATATAAAAAGAAACCCTTAATTGTTTCTTTTAAAGAGGATGAAATATAAAATACCCCAACTTTGTTAAAAGAAAAACATGTTTTTGGACGTTGATATTTTGTTCATGCTATGATCTTTCACAACTAGTTTTTTTTCCTTGATGCTATTTTTTAGTGTGGGAGCAATAGATAATGAGTTCTTTGATGATTAAAGAAAGCTTTGATTTCATCTGTTGAACAGATCTGATGTGAGGCTGATATTTGTGGATGAATTTGGAGTTCCTACAACATGTATTCCGATGATCAAGTCAGTAACTCAGTAGTATAAACTGAATTTTTGTGAACAAAATTGTTGATCACCTGGTAATGGAGGAGGTGCGGCTGTATTTATAAGTCTGAGAGAGAACAGTTAATGGGAAGATTCCTTAACTAATTTTGAAGATCCCCCAAATCAAGGGATATAATCAGTTATTATCTTCTAATTTTTGGGGTATATAATTTGCTAGTCATGATTGACTAGTCAATATTTCCTAAATAGGCTGCAAATCGGCCCTATTTTGTGTGCTGGGCCAAAATAGTGGGTCTGCGGGCAGCCCGCGTACTGATCACGAGCCTGTAGCTACTCTAAATTATTGTTTTGCCCTTAGAATACCATGTCGAGGGATGAGCAAGCAAAATTTTGAAGAAAATTATGAGCTGCTCGGACTACCATGCCGAGGGACGAACCAAATGAATTTTTAGCAGAAAAATGCGAGTGGCTCAAAATACCATGCCGAGGGACGAGCCACATTGCTCGAAGGTCATAGACTTGTGGTATTTCTTTTAGGTCGCAATGCTACATGGGTGCAGGATATTGGCCGTGGGATGGATTGACAGGCCGAGGGCTAGGATCATGCCAATGTCACGTGACTTTGTGGTTAACGACACGTAACTTTGCGGTTATCGAGGAGTATCCTTTGCTCTATATCTCCCCTACCCCTTCTCATTTTATTTTTTTACTTTCTCTCTTAACATTAGAGCTTCTCTCTAGAACGTCGAAAAAATTTCTCTGCCATCTTTCCGACGAGTTTTTTCAACATGTAATTTATTACTTTAATTATGTATAGGGTATAGTCCGGCGACTCAGCCTCCACTTCAGGCCGTGGTGAGTCACCTTCACCATATATGTCTTGGTCACTTCCAGAGGGTGAGGAGATGTTGATGGTGTTGCGGAGGCAAAAGGGAGAAGTAGCCGAGAGTTCAGAGGCTGCCGTCATCCCATCCGACGAAGAAGGGGAGGACGAGAAGGAGTAGGAAGTGGATGAAGTTTCCTTGGATCGAGTGGCTGACGAATCGTCCTCCTTTGGCAGTGTAGTAGTTGTTTCTCCACCTCGAGCTCCTCGACCACCGAGGAGAAATGAGAAGTTCTTCTTCCTAAGGATGAGGAATACGACCCGATGGAGTATGAATCAGAAAGGGGGATGGAACGTCCATTTCTTATGAACCCCCTCATCATCAGGATGTATCGAAAGATGTAATGGATCTGGTTCGATTTGGAATATAGCCGTTGTCCTCGGGTCGGCCAAAGATAGAGGCGGACAGAATAGTAAATACTCTGGAGAAGGCAGATCTCTCCGTTATACAAAATGCCTTCTTTATTCCCCGAGAGTTCAAGCTGATGATTTCAAACTAGGGGGTTTGTCCGAGCAAAAACCTTGCCCCATGGTTCTGTATGTTCCTCTAGATGTGTTCGTCTCAGGCCTCCACCTCCTTATGCACTCGTATGTTAAAGATGTGCTGAATTTGGCCGGGATGAGTTTGATGCACTATGAGCCCAATTCTTGGAAGCAGCTCGCTAGCTTCATTATGTTGTGTAAAAAGATGAATGTGCCGTTGAAGCTCAAGTTTTTCTGAATCTTCTTGAGCCTATGCACAGCTCGGACGTATGAGGGGCGATGCTTCTTTTCCCCATGCCTCATATATCATGTGGTGCACAACCATCCGGACTAGATCAAAGGGTGGAAGTCGAAGCACTTCATCATCTAGAATCCCGAGCCCTAAGACATTCCCACCAGGTGGGTGTATGATATACCGAAGATGAAGGCTTTGAGGCCGAAGGAGTTCACTTCAGAGGAGGTGAAGGAGTTTGAGAGATTTTTTGAAGGGGGAAATGTAAACTGGGTGAGAGTACCAAAAAGTGCATGACAAAGTGCAGATTGAGTCCGGCCGACACTTGTATGTTCTTAGTTTCTTTTTGTAGCTAACTATTTTCCCTTAGTCTAACATCATTCTGTTTCTTTTTATAGCCATGCTTGATGAAAAGGTCATTGAAGCTAACCGAGCCGAATTGGAGAAGAAGAAAGTTGTCGAGCTGCCGAAAGGAAATAAGAGGCCTTCAACCTTTGCCTCTGATAGATCATTGGGGGGGCATTCTAAGTGGGCTGAGAAGTCAAGGGCCCTGACTATTTTGACCAACTTGACTCCTCGAGGGTCCCACCGAACAAAGTTGTGCTCAAGGTGACCGAGCTCGCCAGGTCCTCCCTTCCTTCGATCCATCCCCATGCCTTGAGCATCCTTGAGGAGAAGATCAAGGAAACCTTTAAGCCGAACTGGGCCGTGAAGGTGGCTGACTCTATCATGGAGGCCCGATCACCCTCGAGGTGGTGAATCATCTCGCGCCACCTCGGGACAAGAAGTTTCTCGTCCATGAGATGTACGACTTGAGCTACCTTAAGTGGGCTCAAGCCAGCATCGTGGTACGTATCCGATCCTTAATGAGTTAGTTCTGTATCTCTGTCTTGAGTTTTCTGAAGTGTTTAAACCTCGATTTGTAGACGACTCTCCAGGGGGCAGAAATGAAGCGGCAGCACAAGCACGAGCTCAAATGTGCCAATTGAAGGGCTGTCTGGGTTGAAAAGGAGTACAAGGACCTCAAATTGAGGTTCGATGAGCTCAAGAAGGGAAAGTGGGCAATGAAGGTGGAGCTCTCATCCATGGCCTCAGAATGGGAGAGGCTAGAGAAGAAGTCTGGATGGGAGGTGAGGGAGAAGGAGGTTGGAGAAGGATCAAGAGAAGGCCATTGATATGGTCATCGACCCTCAGGATCAGGGCTATAGCCGAGCCTTTCAACATGTTGAGCGAATATATCTCGAGCTTGACCTCGACGGCCTCTCCTTCTCAATGAAGGTCGACATGCTCCTCTGTCCTCTAGGGAGATCCCCTTGGGTGGCGAGAATGGTTCCCTAGCTCTTGACGCTACTTAAAAGGATGGATCTGAGATCACCTCTACCGATGGCCAAGAGGTATCTCCCTCTCCTATGCAGTAGGATCTCGTATTTGTGTTGTTTTATATCATGCTAAGCGCGGACTGACCACCACTGTAGTTATAGTCCAAGTTATTTGAATTGAATGAAAATCATTTTGTCCGAACTTCTTAACTCGATTTTTTTGATTGTTGATTTGTGTGTTGTTGCCAAACAACATGAAACTTTTTTGATACCGTGCTTAATGACTTGGAATTTTAGTAGAATTAGAATTTGTTAAGACTTTAAGTTTTGATGTAACGTGGCTTTTTCCTTTTCTTAATAGATTTTCAAACATGTTGGGGCTGACCCTCACGATGTCGAGCTTAAATATTTTAGGAATAGACTGCGAATAGTGGAGTCGAGTTTGGCTCGCCACCGAAAGGAGTCAAAGAATATGGATGCAACGTTCTTGTATCATATCTGAAGGTCACACCAAGTGAACGTGGAGCTCGCTCACTTGAAGAGGCGATGGCTAAAAGAGACTTGGGCTTGGGCAGCGTCCAAGTGGCTTTTCCCTGCGGAACATCCTGCCTGCTTCCTTCAGGAAATGCTTGTAGAGAAGGAGTTGGAAATATATCGATTGAAGGTAGAGTTAAGAATGGCGAGATCGAGGGCCACCCCTCTTCCTAACAGTTGGACTTCAGTTCGAGACCCATCTTCAGGAGTTTGGATGAAGCCGTCGAACCCCGGGGAAGCTCAGAGCAGGGTGACTGGAGTATCCCGCATGGCTAGCACCCTAGAGGGACCAAATCAGCAAGCTGAGATATAAACTAGATCGGTCAGTCTAGATTTGTTTTGTGTGATTTTGAAGGGGTTCTCACTCGATGAGCAGGTTCCCTAGATGACTCTAGCAACTTGGTTTTTGTTGTACTTTGTTGTACTAGTTGAAGTTCCCCAACTGCGCCAAATATAAGAAGGAGGTGGAAATATATCGATTGAAGGTAGAGTTCAGAGTGGTGTGATCAAGGGCCACCCCTCCTACTAGCAGTTGGACTTCCGTTCGAGGCGCAAGAGTCCAAATGAAGCCGTCGAACCCCAGGAAAGCTCAAAGCGGGGTGGCTGGAGTATCCCGTATGGCTAGCACCTGATAAGGACCAAATCAGCAAGCTGAGATAGAGACTAGATCGGTCGGTCTGGATTTGTTTCGTGTGAGTCTGAGGGGTTCGCTCTTGATGAGGAGATTCTCTAGACGACTCTTGTGACTTGGTTTTTTTTGTACTTTGTTGTAACAGTATATTTACACAATTGTGCTGAATGTAACAATATGTATTTGCCCACTTGGCTTTTCGAGCATGTATTGATTTGTGAAATAAAAATGCCTAAGTTTTCAATCCCTTTTTTTCATCTTCAATGTAGTGAAACCCCCACCCCCCTGGGTCCTCGATGTATGGAATAGAAGTAAGGGTGGCAATTGACCCGAACCCGATCCAGGCTCACCTAGGTTCGACTAGATAATTAGCGGGCTTGGGCTAATAATTCTCATTTCGAGCCGGGCTTGGGCTAAATTTTTAGGCCCGAGAAAAATTCGGGCCGGGCTCGGGCCCAAGTACTTAGTCCCGATGGGCCTGAATCAAATTTTTATATGTGCATGTGCATATTTTTGTATACATCATGTATATTTATGTATATTTTTTAAAGAGATTATTCATGTAAGTATGTTGAAATAAGTATTAAAGTTTATCGATAAAGAAATTATGTCTTGTATATAAAATTAAATTAAAATAGACAAATTAGATTTTCATTACTCAAAAGTTTATAGTATTCCTATTATTATATTTTTTAATCGTATATTATTCTTGAAATATACAAATTAGATGTTAATTACTCAAAAGTTTATAATATTTTTATTATTGTTAATTTTTATCGTATATTATTCTTGATATATTTTTATTTTGTGGGAAAGTTATATATTAGAACTTGCATAATTAGTTTGGGCCTAGGCTCGAACTTATTTTCGGGCCCAGGCCTAATTTTTTAAGCCCGAAGAAAAATCGGGTCGGGTTCGGGCCTATGTTTTCAACTTCGGGCTCAGGCCCGGGTTTATATGGGTCTGGCCCATACCTGGCCCGTTGCTAGCCCTAAATAGAAGGCTGTCATTTGCTCGACTCATGGGGCTTGGGCTTCTTCTCCAGACGTTTATTGAGTCCCCACGAGGGGGGAGGTTGGACGGATAACCTGGGCACGTCAAGGATTCAATTTCATTTTTAAGTGTCCGACAGTCGTCTGTTCCGTGCCCATGATCTCAGTGGAAGCGACACCAGAATCTTTTGTCCCTCTTCTTCCCAGGGCTATTCATTCTAGGCGGGTGCAGAGGAGTCCCTCTTCCTCCACTTCTGTAAGCACTACTGAGGTACTAGTAGTGAGTGGGGATAATTTCTCGAATTGAGACACAGAAGGAGGGCGCCTCTAACCAGAAGCATTTTTCCGTGACTTTTTTGGAGCCTCTGTACTGTCAATCTTCCTCTTCCCACAAGGCGAGGCTTCTTTGCACCCCCCAAGATGGAGGGCCTCATCAGCGCAAATATACTTTTTGCTCTGAATGAAGTCGGTGATATTCGAGGGTGGCTTCTTGGTGAAAGAAGTTTTGAGGAGGTCATGTTAGAATTGTGCCTGAAGGCGGCCGCTGCAACCTCAAAATCAAGAGACATGATGGATCGGGCTTCCACCATGAACCTTTGGACGAAGTCCCTGAGCATTTCTTCATCCTTCTGCTTTAAATCTAGCAGGAAGGCACTGTTCTTCTCCTCCTTACAACTGGTTACGAAGTGTGTGAGGAAGTGGAGCTCGGGGCAAGCCTAGAGTACCATTCTCTTGCAAAGCCTCAGAGTGTGTGTGTGTGTGTGGGTGGTGTGGGGTGGGGTGGGGGGGGATGCCCTACAGGGGAGCGCATCGTCGGCGTTGTGGATCATCATTAGAGTTTTAAAACTCTCAACGTGATCCATCGGGTCTCACTCACCATTGTAAGTCTGGAAGAGAGGCCGAATGGGGTGGTACCCCCTATTTTATTGCCTCTCCTTTTGCGTTATCCGGGTGAGGCAGTCCTTCATCCCTTGAAAGCACTTTAGGATCGCGTCTTCATGTCCCTCAGATTGGGTAGACCCTAGGACTCCTTATTATGGACTGGGCTGGTGTGAGGGATGCTCAGATGGTGGTCCCTCCCGGGTCCCACTTGAAGGATCTCGTTCTTGAAGTCCTGGAACTTGGCTTTAGTGATGGGGCCTTCCTCCTCTCGATTTCCCCTCTGTGGTTGACGATTTATGCGAGAGAAACTCCTCTTGTTCTTCTGTCTATGGGGGGAGTGGCTCATGTGGTTCCCCTGGTGACCCGAATGGGGAACCTCATTATGGGAGTGGTTATACTCGATTCGGTGACAGAGGTCTTCCTCCTCCTATCGGTTATTAAGGATGTATTAGAGGTCCTGATCCACAGAGGGTTCTACACTCCATTAGGTAGAATGGGAGGTAGTGTTACGGGATCACGCCCCTCGGGAGGAGGGAGATCAGATCGGCACTCTAAATGCCGTCACTGGGACCCTTAAGTTACGGCCCTACTAAGGGAAGGGCACAGGGGCGGAGGAGGAGGCAGATCTACTTGCGACTTAGGGTCGACGCCTTCTTTGCTTTGGGAGCCATGGTCAGAATAGGTTTCTAACTGTGGGGTCTGATCGGAGGGCCAGATCTGTGCTTTCTCACAGACGGCGCCAATCTGATGTTTTTTTTTCGGTGTGGGAGCAACATATAATGTAATTTTTTGATGGTTAGGGAAAACTTAGATCTCATTCGTTGATCAGATCTGATGTGAGGCTGATATTTGTGGATAAAGTTGGAATGGATGATTGAGATAACATTGAAAATCTGAAAAAAGATACCTGAAACATAGGGAGTTTTCATAGTGACAGGCCCTTCGACTATCAAGTTAGTAACTCTATAGTATAAACCGGTTTTTGTGGACAAAATTTCGATTACCTTGTAATGAAGGAGGTAGGCCTGTATTTATAGGCTTGAGAGGGAGCCGTTAATGGGAATATTCCTTAACTGGGAAGATCCCCCGAATCAAGAAATTTAATAAGTTATTATCTTTCTATTTTGGAGAGATTTGATTTTCTGCCATGATTGACTGGTCAATCTACAAATCAACCCCCTTTTGTGGGCTGAGCCGATGTAATGGGCCTATATGCGGCCCATGTGTTGATTGCGGGCCTGTAGCTGCTGTAAAATTATTGTTTTCGGCTTAGAAATCCTGAGATTCATGCGGAAATCGTATGGCCTGGTTTGGCTGTAATTTTTACCCATATCAATCATCTTTATGCTTTTGCACCTTAGAGCATCCTCAGCGGTGTATGCTAAAAAATAGCAAAATAGCAAAATAGCAATAATAATTTTGATGTTTGCTGCAACGGTTAAAATGGTAAAAAAATAGCAAATGTGAAGAAAAATTGAAAGAACGAAACTTCCTATAACTTTTTAAAGGTTTTTTTTAAATTTTTAATAGTTTTTTAAAATGTTTTTTAAAAAATCAATTCCCGGGACGGTTTCCCATTCAATTGGTTAATTAAGTTCTTAATTAACTAATTAAACCTAATTATGTCATTAATTCTTTAACTAATAGCCTAACTAATTACCTACTTAACTAATTAACTAAACTAAACATAATTAACTATATCTGTTTTATTCTTTTTAAAATCAACTTTTTTCCTCGGACGAAACATCTTGTTTCGTTTGGGATTTTTTTATTTAAAAAATTCATATTTGCATCACACAAAATATGATGTTTTGTCTGGTGCTTTTAAAATATAATAAAATATTACAGACGAAACATCCCTTATATTATGCATATTGTCAAATCCATTGCTAAATATAGCACGATACTGTAGCGATTTTGCTATAAAAAAAGGCAAAATAATAAACTACTGCAGCACGTCAATTGCTAAAAAATGAAGAATTTGGCAAAATAGCAAACCACTGTGGATGCTCTTATAGCAGCTTACAATGCGAATGTGGTGCCTAAATGGAGTTAGGACCCAAGACCCAACCATCGCTTGTTGGAACAGCTGGCTGTATGAATAAAGTGAGCCTAACTACTACAAGGGCTTTTACCGTCCATTATCCAGTTGTTGCTATATTAGCATAATATTCTCAAAGTTTAAATTTATTTAGAATATAATTATTTATGAAAGTGCTACTTATATAAACTAAATATTGGCGCTACTGGAAGTGATTTGTAAAGAGAGTTCTTTACGACAGAGAAAAAAAAAGACATGTATCTTAAATGCAGATCACTAGTGTCTCTTAATGAGAAAATTTGCGTGAATGTGCAGCTACAATCGTGCTCAATAAACTTGTTAGGAGACTGGTCCACCTTACACCTACCGATCAACTCAACTTATTACATGTTCAAGATCCCTACTAGATATTCTATCGCACCGCTGTTTTCCATCTGTTCATTCAAATCTAAGTTTGCTTGATTGATAGTCTCAGATGAGTATTGAGTACCTCATTTAATTTTCTATTAATTTTAGGGTAAATTTATTTTAGACTCCTGGTTCTTCTTTTAATCACTTTAATTTTCGAAACTACTCTTTTAACCTCTATATATATAAAAAGTTAATACGGTCCAATATGTATCATCTATAACTACTATATGCTAACCAAAGTGCCATATATAACAATTTAAGCTAGTAACTTGATTGTTCAGTTCGCTAGTGAATTGAAGTTTACAGAAGATCGAGAATTCGATTCCTGCTTCATGATTTCACCTCCTATTTCCTCGCCTTATGGGCAGGGCCGGCCCTGAGTTCCGGGGGGCCCTAGGCAAACTTCCGAAATGGGCCCCCCTACCCCATATTAAAAAAAAAAAAAATTTACGCGCGAAATGCGTGCCTATATTTACAAGGGAAGTTTGAAATCGGGAGTTCCAAAAATGACGATTTCAGTGGGGGCCCGAGGTGGCCGCCTTGCCCGCCTACGTATCAGGGCCGGCGCTGCTTATGGGTCCCAACATCATTTTCTAATTAGTAGTTTCTTCGTAAGCAAATAACTAATTAGACCGAAGTGGTGGTTGGTACTAAAATCGTTGTAAACATCTTCTAGATTATGGGGCCCACTTAATTCAATGTCTCTGACTAATAGTACGTATCCATAATGTTGCATTGCATGATTAGAATAATGCCACAGTGGAAGTTAGATGAGCTGATTATGGATGGATCATGAACTAACTGAGTGAGCCTTCACTTTTGGAGACACCCGTCAATAGTTTATTGTGAGTGTGGGATCAAGTCGAGTTGTGCAATTCTTACCAGACTAATCACTTTATTAGTTAAAGTGGGACCTAATTAAAGCTGTTTTGCTTGATTTCTATTTCTTCCTCTTTACCCAGCGATATTATCTATTTAAGGTATTCATACTCACGATGTGATTAAAGTGAACAAAACAAAAGCCCACAAGTAATTAATGGTTATAATTTTTCACATGAACTTTACATTTTTATATCTTAGAATGTGCATGTTGTGAGTACATTACAAAAACACCGTTCTTCTTTGCCCATTGTCTCTACCATATACTAACATGACATTATACACCGTTTACATTATCTTTTAAGGAAGTAGAAGATTTATGTCCGGCCATAATTTCCACTTCATGCAAGCAACCTTGATCACAAAAACCAACCTCATGGACAAAGTACCATTACAATTTAAACTAAAAAATCAATACAAGTACAATCTCCGTCAACCATTCTGCAACTTAGAAGTTTTAGCCTCATTATAGGACCTTTCACATAGTATCAGAGTACCACGGACTCGAATCTTGCTGCTTGTGTTTTCGCACATTCAGGTGCATGGACATGTTAGAATATAGAATATATGTATAATTTTTTTCTATCCTTCTACACCTTTAAAGTTTTAGCATAATCAATGACAGAGACTTTTACAACCGTAAGAAATTCATAAAAAAAATAACCACTAATTAAAGTTCCTCAACAATATCACTTATTTTTTGATAAAATACAATATCACTTATTAGTTAAGATGATTAACGCAAACTCATCATCTTCTACAAAATAAATTTATATTTATATTTATTGTACTACTACAGGTTTTCCTTTATCTATATATTATAGTGGAGCCCTCGGGCTCTATCCTATTGTCAAAAAATATGCAGTATAGGGTCCATGTTTTATATTTATATTTATTGTACTACAGTTTTTCGTTTATCTATATATTATACTGGAGCCCTTGGTCTCTATTATCTTATATTGTCAAAAAATATGCAATGTAGGGCCATGTTTTTCTTTGACGAGTAGTTATTTGGTGCTGTAAATACAGCATCTAGATAAATTATCAACAGTAGGACCCCAAATATACGGAACTTGTTCCCAAACTGACGCACTTTTTGAAAGTTTTTCCCAAACTAACCCACTTTTTAAAAAACTTTCCAAACTGACCCACTCGTTTTCAAAGAAGTGTTGCTTTTGGATTTTTTGGTTTCTTTCTTTGCTAAGACTCACTGTTTACAAAAGCAAGTTTATTTAAATTAAACTAGCTTTTTGAGACAACGAGTCTCGATTGGAGTTTTTTAACTTTCTCAATCCAGACTGCTGTCTCAAACAACGAGTTTGTTTTAACCAAACTCGCTGTTTGAGACAGTGAGTGTTGATTGGAGATTTCTTAAATTTTGGGGTTTAGGATTTTGCATGTGTGAGGAGAGATGCTTGAGAGGGATGTAAAAGATTGAACAAATTTCGATGGGTTAATCGACCAAAACAGTCAAATTTGGGGGCTAGGGTTAATGAGTTATCTTCAATTTAGAGAGAGTTGAGAGAAAGATATAGAGGGAGAGCTCAATGCTTGAAACAGCGAGGCTAGGGTTTAAGAAATTTTCAATGGACACTCGCTATCTCAAAAAACGAGTTTGGTTAAAATAAGCTCATTTTTTGAGACGACGAGTCTTGGCCAAGGTAGAAACCAAAAAATCCAAAATCAACACTCGCTTTCTCATATAGCGAGTTGATTTGACTAAACTCGCTATCAGAGAAAGTGAGTGGGTCAGTTTAGAATTTTTTTTAAAAAGTGGGTCAGTTTGGGAAAAGCTTTCAAAAATTGGGTCAGTTCCAGAAATGAATCAAATATACGTTACTTTAAAGACCAATAAACACATCACACACTCTAATTAAGCTCAATTCTTTCCTAAAAGCAGTCCTACCTGATTATATGAAAGATACCAGACACACACTTATACACAAACCGCCAACCCCAGCATTTTTTGGGGGCTACCTAGGCGGTTTAAAACGCCAGGGTATACCCTGCCGGCGTTTCTAAAAATGCCAATAGGTGCGCCGGAGAAAGCTATGTTGCGGTAGGCTTGGAGCCTACCGGCAAACCTACTCCGGGCGTTTATAACCGCCGATATAGAGGCATTTTTTAATTTATTTAACTTTTTTGATAAAAGACCTATTCCGGCTTTTTTGAGCCACCGAGGTTGGGATATTTTCAGCTGTTTTTAATTTTTTTGAAAATAATAATCTTCCCCACATTTTACACACCTCAGATAGGTGTAATATAAATTTCCCCCCGCTATTTTTCTGAATTTTTCAATATACTTGTAATATAATTCATTTCACAAATTATTACTACAAAACTTGTAATACAAATCAAATAATATACCTGTAATGCAACCAATGTCACAAATTTTCAATGATCATATATAATAATGCAAATCACATTCACACACAATAATAAAGCATAATAAATTAACACTGACTCCAATAATTATCCACCAATTCTACTTGTTTCAATACATACATATATGTTTGATTAACCATTTCAAAAGCAAATTAAAATTGTAATTGTCATAACACAAATGCAATAACCATCACAAGAGACATCTCCACCGGGTCTGCTATTGCGTATGTCTCCATTCAGCAGAGTTGCTTCCATTCTTATCGGTTGTTTCATTTGGATTTGCACGACTAGCAACTGATGAAATTCTTTGCCCGTCCCATGTAGTGCACAAAATAAAATACTGTATAATTTTAAGCTAAACAATCAACATAAGCGATCCTTAGTCCATAGGAAAGTAGTAATTCTTCGTAGACTTTACAAAATTATAGAACATCTCACTACAACATAAACTGGATTTAGCGGCATTTATACCCCGGCGTTTGTGAGAAACGCCGGGATATGAATGTGTTAATTCGTAGGAAACCCTAAAACGTTAACATACACCGGCGCTTATTAAAAGCGCCGGGCTATTATACTATAGGCCCGGCGTTTATTAAACAAACGCCGGCCATTCTAGGGGATTTTTTTTACCCCCGCCGCCTTCAATTTCCCCATTCCCCTTTACTTGTTATTTCTCTCCCCCTCTCTCTCTCCTCTCCCTCTCCCACCCCCCTTCCTCCCTCCTCCCCCTCCTACCTCGCATACTCTCCTCCGCCCTCCGCCGCGTCCGCGACCCTGACTCCTCCGTCCGCTCTGCCCTCGTCGACGCCGTCCGCTCCCTCGCCGCATCCAATCCCCACTCCTTCTCTTCCACTCTCCTCAAACCCCTTGCCGACACTCTTTTGCACGAGCAAGATCAGCATTCCCAAATGACGTCCGTGCTTGCACTCATTGCGGCGATCGATGCTGCTGTGGCTGCGGAGGAGTTGGACCTAGATTTAATTTATCAGCTACAAAAGATGTTACCAAAGTCGGTGAAGTTGGTGAGGAGTAATGCGTTTAAGGCGAAGGCGGCGATGGTGACGCTACTGGGGAGTGTGGCGAGTGCCAGGGGTGCGGGTACGGAGGGTTTGGTGGGGGTGTTGGTTTCGTGTTTGATGGAGTTCTTGGGGAGTGAGGATTGGGCGGCGAGGAAGGCTGCGGCAGAGGCATTGGCAGAGGCGTTGGGGGGAATGGGCGCCCCCCTCTCTCTCCCTCTTTCTCCTCCCCCTTGTCACGCTTGTCGAAGAAGAAGTTCCGATCTCTGAGGTGTCAACGGAGGGCGGCACCGATGACGACGGTGGTGAGATCTGTAACGACCAGCAAGGAATTGATCGAGCCCGTGGATTTCAAATCCGTCAATAACGGACCCGTTATCTCTGTAAGTTGTTAATAAATTTCTTAATTACTTGATTATTTCTGATTTATGTGTTTTTTTAAAATTCTAATTAGGGTTTGTTTTCTTTGTTAATAATCAAGTGTAAATAATAGTTTGAAATTGTACCCCTTAATTTAGACAAGTAGGAGAGAAAGTTAATTGTTAAGATTTGAAACTAATTTGCATAATCTACACTTTTTCTGAATAGATAATATCGAATAATATTGATTTTCTTCTTTTGTTTGGTGAGTTATTTACTTATCAAAGACAACCCATGCTGCATGAAGATTTATGGTTTGCTTTAAAACCATGAGATGCACCGGGTAGCTGGACCCATATAGATCTGGCTCTCGAGGACTCTCGTTAATCACTGGAGTACCACTTCTATCCATTGAAAACCAATCAAATTTCCGAGCAAACTCTAAGATAGAATAATGAATTGTGACAAGTAAAAAGAGTAGTGTTCCTTTGATGTTTATAAGGGATAAGAATAGATGATTTTGAAGGGAACAACTAGGTAGTAACGAGTAAGAGGACACTAAATGTTTTAGGAATTCTGTGAAGTAGTGAAGAGTGCAAAATGGGAAATTTGGATTGAATATGGAGTAGGCAATGAGAATTTAAAAGATTAGTGATAAGGAGACAAATTTAAAATGAAGTGTTGTGGCCTTGTCACTGAAATATACACTATCTATTGATCAAGGATATACTAGTTGTATACTCAGTAGAGAAATAATACACTATCTATTGAACTGAAATATACACTATCTATTGATCAAGGAAATATACACTATCTATCTAATGATGCTCGAGACAGTGAAGTTGCTTCCTCCAACTGCACAGATAAATTTTGTTATTTTAACTATTTGATTTTATTGTCTTTAATTTGCCACATTGCCTATGTCAACAACCAAACCACGGTTTATTTTAAATATTTAAATAATTTAATCATCCATTTGTATTATTATTTACTTGTTTCCTTCTCTTGTCTGATATGTCAGGTTGCTGCACAACAAGGAACTTATCTTGCACAGTGCTTTAATAGAATGAAGCAATGTGAAGAAAATCCTGAAGGCCTTGTTCGTTTCAGAGAATCAGGTCGTCATCGATTCCGCCCCTTCAGGTTCCTATTCAACCTTCTATGTTCCTCTTTTAAATGTGTCTCCGTGATTCTTTTTTTCTTCTTTCAACTTGGTTAAATACATATCTTTCCTGCCTATTTTGATTTGAATTCAGTCTGAGTATCATCTTGACTAGTAATCTTCATAGCATTGGTCATTTAGTTTAACCAAATCGGTGAAGTGCTTCCTTTATTACTTTTATTGGAGTGCATTCTGTTTGGCTCTTGGCTTTAGTTATCCTTTAAAAGTGAAATGTGCAGCACTTTAATTTTTGATTATCCTTTAAAACCATTGGTAAAAGATCCCTTTAATTTTTTGTTTAGATTCAACATAGGTATGATGAGAGGGTGTAGGATCTTTCAAATCTTATTTAATTCAAAATAATAAACATTAGTTTCAAATTTTATTTGAATGGAGAATGATAAAACATTATTTTCAAAACTTATTTAAGTTATCAAGTGCTGCACTAATCTCACATGGAAATTTATGATTTTGATTTTCTTGAAAATCCATCATTTCTTCTAAAATTATGTATGATTTTTATTTTTGGGAATGTGTTTGGTGAATGCAAGTCTCTTTTACAAATCTCATCAGGTGATAACTTGAATGATGTGCTAATTGCATGCGTCCAATTCTGTGCAGATTCTGTATCATGCATCTGGAAGATTAGGAGCTCAAGTTTTCCAAGATCACACATCATGCAAGTGTAACTCAGTGTCTTGGTTCTATTGGTGGCAGTGAATGGTTTCTAGGTGTTGCAAGCCGTCCATTATAGATAGGAGCGAAATAAACAATGACAATGGCAAGAACGTAACAAAGTCACGATGTGGGCATGATTATATCCCTCCTCATCTGGACGATGTGCGCATATTCCGAATAGAAGGTGCAAAGTTTCTGAAGCTTAATACAGGGACATGGCATGCTGGACCCTTGTTTAGGACAAAACCATGGATTTCTACAACCTAGAACTAAGCAACACCAATGTAAGTATCATTATCCTTCTTGTATATCAGAGCATCTTATTTCTTGTTATTATATCGTCTTAAGATAGTCTATATATATACTAATAACTTCAAGAGAATGGGTTAATTTGGACATGTACTGTGTGCCACTCACTAAATTATAACTGTCCATCCAATTAAGAGGCTTATCTATATTCGCCTAGTAGCCCCAAATTATTAAAACCTTATTTGACTCCAACAACTTGTTTGAACCCCTAACACCAAATCTTGTAAAGTTTCCCGACTTCTTTGATGTCCTGATTAAAAGTTGTGGTTTGATCTTCATACCAAGCTGCGCGCTCCATGAATCTAGTTGTGTTTCATTATCAATTCAAAGTGTAACCCACCATTGACAATTTTTTATGTGCGCATGTTTTCTTCACTCTTGGTTACTCTGTTTCATATGGTTCAGTACTCCAATAAATGGTGATGAGAGTTAGATGGGAATGGGATGCATAACCGGACACCACCAAGAACTTGTCCCCAAGTCCTGTATCCCAATTCCACACTATTAAGGTCCATCATATCTGAAAGACTTTACGGCTTAAGCAGAGATATGATCCTTAACCGTAATTTCTGCTTTCGAATTGCCTACTCATGAACAATTTCATATAAATTAAAAGGAAAGTCAAATAATTGTGATTGTCGAACATAACTCAGTATAGTAGATGATATGAATTTTTCATTTTGCTAATCTTGAAACTATGTGGTTCAAATGCAGGTGGTGGATCACACACCGCATGATTTCCTTGAGAAGGATGGAGTAGTCTTCGTCATTGATGATTAACTAAATCATATGCCATTTGACCCTTTTTCCTTTTATTTTATGTATTTATGAGATCTTCTACAAATCATATTTCAAGAGAATGGGTTAAGTTATCAAGTGCTGCACTAAGCTTATATAAGTTATCAATTGTATTAATTTTTTTAAAATTTTTTAATTTAAAAAATATTTTTTTAAAAAAAAGTTACACCTACCCCGGCATTTTTCGAAACGCCGGGGTAGATTAAAATTCGTTTTTTTTAAAAAATAAAAACAAATGTCGACCGGTGCTTTTACAAGCGCCGCCCATTATACGGCTTTCACCAGCGGTTTCTAAATCGCCGGGGATACCTGGCCGTGAATGATCGGCACGCGCAATGCCGGCGGTTGGTGCGGTGCTGTTCGACACGCCGGTAGGGTATTCAACGGCGCTTGTAAGCGCCGGTGAATCTATAAAAAAGCGCCGGTGAATCCATCGACGGTTGTAGTGTCTATAATGCATATTCAAGTGTAATTAGAGTAAGAAATGTTTTAAAATGGTTAACTATGTGTTTAGGAAAGTGTTCAAGTAGTAGTTGCTAAGAAGATTAAAAAATAGGAGGTAGATTATAAGTATTAGACACATATGATAATTATAGGACATGTGTGAGACATGGGTACTTCTCCATGACAGAAGTGACCATGCTACATTGGTCCTGAAAACACTTAAATCATCTTCTTTGACATCACTTGTTAACGACAATGTAGATAGGAATGATTGTCACTCTTTCGTTTGACTTTCAGTTGCATAATTTAATTTCACTTTTCTTACTCGTTTGTTTGAGTTCGTCATTCACCAATGACCAAGAATGTGATTCAAGTCCCCGCCAATTTTAGTTCCTGTACCTAGGCTATGTTTGAATATTGATATTAAAACTTAGATTAAAAATGTTGTTGTCTCACTCAATTATCAGCTACTTTTTAAAAGCAAGCATATACCAGAACCGAGACTTCTGCTTGGTTTCATTGTTAACATATGCAACTCAGTGTCAAATCTCTAGTAGAGAGCATGCTCAATTCCAATTAGTTTTGACTAATTAGCTGGTATAAAGTCCAACTCTATTATACTAGTAATTTACACGTGCGATGCATGTCTTAATAAATATATATTTTTTAAATCAAAAATTTTGATGTTGTTTGATCTCGAACCTGAGATGTCTTTTATATTAGTTATGTACAGACAAAGCCGTTTTAATAATTTTTTGAAAAAAATTTAAAATTATGATGTAGTGAGGACTCAAATCTGAAATCTCCTTCATATTAGTTATGTACGTGCGTCACACGCATTGATAGATTAACAAATGACACTAAAACATTTTCCTATTATAATATTAGAGATTAGGTACAAATCTATATTAGTAGAAAGAAATATGTTCAGAATACCGGCCCCCCACTAAACAAATGTTTAGCATTGAAGGCAAAGAAAATTCTTCAACTGTATTAGCTCTTGTATGTGTATGATGTTTTCTAAATAAATAACATACATGTTTAGGTTCTCTCTTTCAGGAAACCTAGTATTTGTGTGCATGTGGACTGACATTGGAGTACACAACATAATTAAATGTCTCAATCTTCATAATTTTACCAACTCACTTTGTGCTCCTGAAATTGATATGAAAAACTGAAGTGTTCTTCCTACAAGCAAATTGGAATTTAGCGAGCTTTAATAAACATTAACATTTTATGAAGTTACCAATTTCCTGTGTCTGTCGGGGTTAATAGCAAGGAAATGATTTTTTTTTTTTTTTTTTTTTTTGAAGAAAAAGTGAAATCTGTCCACCTTATTTCATTAATAAGAGGTTAATAAAACATACTCAGAGTACTGAGCCTACTACAACATCCTACAACCAGAATGAAAATACATCAACTCCATCCCGAACATTGGGGATGGGACAAAATAGCAAGGAAATGATTACCATGGCATGAACTGTGAACCAATCCCCAATCCTTTTTTAAAATAAAAGATATATACACATAGGGAATATCTTCTTAACATTGTTTAATAACTTATGATGATGGCTGGAGTCTGGTTTACATACTATAGTGAGAGATGGAGGAAACAAATTTGAATTGCATTGAGCGATACATATTTACTAATTAGTAAAATGTAATGCAGAAAGTGATTATACAACAAATAATCACCGAATCAAGCATAATCTACGTATCTAATATTAAAATCGGATAATAGCTATAGAATTTGAGTGCAGAGAAGTATTGCTGCAAAATATCAATGATTACAAATTATTGAAAATTGATATACATAAATCAAATTTGAGTAATAAGTTTTCATAAATCAGTGTTACATTGATGGTTAAACAGGAAACTGCCTTTGTCATGTCACCCACCTTTAACCAACTCTCGTAGGACAACAAAATTATGCGAGCATTCCTAGCAACTACCCCAATAAATTGTGCCAATTTTTCTGCAATGTCTCCGACAGGTTGTCTGGCATTGTTTGCCTCTATGACAATCCTCTCGTTGTTATTTATCTTCCACACATCGACACTTTTGTGGGTCATCTTTGTTTTGATAGTGGGCGTGCTTCCCTCCCCCACTTCAAGCTGACTGCCACTTTGTTCTGGAAGCTGCTCCTATTGAAATGTAGTAAGTACTAATATGTATATTCTGTTTCCTAATATATAGAAAACAGATTCTCCAAATCTCTCACCCCTCAATCTTCTCTCAATCTCCTTTCTTCTCCTCCAAGAATATAATCCTTATATATAGTGGTATACTGTAAAGAATAAAGAATAAGAAGAATAATAATGATTTTCTCCCAAATCTGTTTTCAATGTGGTATCAGAGCCTAACAAGATCTAGGCTAGTTGAAAAAGAAGAAGAGACGGAGACAATCGGATCTGACGCCTCCATCCCGATCCGATCCCGACCAAACCCCAATCCCCGAACCTCCTAATCGACCCCCTGCCCTCTTCCATTCCCTTCGCGTCGACCTCTGACGACGCCACCCTGAGCACAGCCCTCGCCCAGTCTCCCTCTCTATCCGTCGCCCTATCTCTCTCTTCGTCCCTCTCCCGCTTTGTCTCTGTCTCTCTGTCGAGAGCTAGCCAGCGCCTGCCCGAAGCCAGCCAGCACCTGCGCCCTAGTCACCCCGAGCGCCGCCCTTGCCCAGACCCCCATCGTCATCCCGTCAATCCACCGCCGCTGCTCTCCCTTTTCGTCAATGCCAGACCAAAACCCTAGCGCTCCTCCCTTTCCCGCTCGACCTCACCGCCGTTTGCCTCCAGTCCCGTCGTCGGCCTCCAATAGGCCATCGCCAGCCGCCAGCGACACCAGGCCACCGTCGGTCGAGCCACCCGTGTTCTGATTGCTTCTCTCTTCACTATTGTTGCCGCTGTCTTTTATTGTACTATTGTTGTTTAGTGGTTGGGATTTGGTGTGTGTGTTTGCTGTTCGGGTAGGGAGTCGTGGAGTTTGTGTTTGCTATTTTGTGAAGAAGGGGAGGGATTGATCCGGTGTTGGATTGTTGCTGTTTTGCTGTTTGTTAAAGACTTGGAGCTGTTTTTGGCCAAGTTGTGTCGTTTGCTATTGATTGCTGAAAATCAGATCCGTTGTTTTCTTGTGCCGTTACCATGGGACAAACTGATGGAGCTGAGAAGAGTATTGGACTCGCCTCTACATTAGTTACAACTGCAGGTAATGATGGTAAGGTATTTAATATTTCTGCCTCTGTTATTAATAATGCATGGATAATTGATTCGGGTGCTACCGACCATATGACTTTTGATTCTAAACAAGTTCAAAATTTTTAACAATCCACCAAATTAACTGTGTCCACCGCCAATGGTGATCCTGCCACTATTACTAGCGAGGGTACCATACATCTCACAAACAACCTAATCTTAGAAACTGCCCTAGTTGTGCCATCCTTGAATTTTAACCTATTATCTGTTGCTCAAATAACTACTGTCATACATTGTATTGTAGTTTTTTGGCCTTCACATTGTGTGTTTAAGGATATTCGGACTACAATTGGTTATGGGGTTAGATACGGGAAGCTTTATTACCTGGATTTAGAATATGAATGTTCGAGCAAGTTGACTCAAGCTCTAAGTGTGGAAGGATCCGAAGATGAGAAGAAGAAATCAGATATTTGGCTATGGCATCGACGTCTAGGGCATGCTTCTTTTGGTTATTTGAAGAAATTATTTTCAAGTTTATTTTTGAAGTTGGATATTTCTGTCTTTCGATGTCATGTGTGTGAACTCGCAAAAGGTCACCGTATCTCTTTTCCTCCAAGTCCAAGTAAAAGCTCCCTTCCATTTATGATTAATCATTCTGATGTTTGGGGTCCATCCAAAACTAGTAGATTTGGAGGAGCCAAATGGTTTGTGACATTTATTGATAACTGTACTCGTATAACCTGGATTTGTTTGACGAAGTCGAAAAAAGAAGTTAGTGGCTTGTTTCAGAAATTTCACAAGCATGTCATGATTCAGTATAAATCGCAGATTCAAGTTCTTAGGAGTGATAATGCTGGAGAGTACTTGAGTTCGAATCTGCAATAATATTTGGAGGAACACGGAATTGTTCACCAGACTACATGCTCATATACACCTCAACAGAATGGAGTTACAGAAAGAAAAAATAGACACTTTCTCGAGGTGGTCCGTGCTTCTGTCATCCATGGAAATATGCCACTCATCTATTGGGAGGAAGCCCTTGCTTCTGGTGCATACCTAATCAACCGAGTTCCCTCTAGTATCCTAAACTTTCTCACACCATTTCAAGCATTAACTGAAGGTGTGAATGCACCAAAAGTTGTCAACTTGCCACCTCGTGTGTTTGGGTGTGTTGCATTTGTTCATCTTCATCAACATGAATGCAATAAGTTAACTCCTCGAACTGTCTGTTGTGTCTTCGTGGGATATGCACAGGATAAGAAAGAGTATCGGTGCTATCACCCACAAACTCAAAGGATGTTTGTGACTATGGATGTTGTGTTTCATGAAGATGAGATGTATTTTTCTTTTTCTACGAATGAACTTCAGGGGGAGTACCAAAGTGTAGTTCAGACTCTTGGGTATGTTGATGTAATTACCAGCCAGAACGAACAACTGGACACAAATAATTACGAACACTTGAATGAAGACCTAGCAAGGGAGGAAGACCCTTATGAAGAAGTGCAACCAAGAGAAGAAGACTCTCTTGAAGAATTGCAACCAGTACCGAATTTCAGTGAGAGTGAACCGTCAGAACCCCAAAACTAATCGTTGTCTGAAGCTCCTAGAAGAGAACTCTTGCACCGTACTAATAGAGGTATTCCAAAATCCACTTATGAACCTGATCCCACTAGTAATGTTAAATATCTCATAAGTAATTATGTATTCACTCACTGCTTGTCAGAATCAAATAAGTCATTTGTAAATCAATTATCTGCTGTATCTATTTCTGACAGTGTGCAGGAAGCCCTTACTGATCCAAGGTGGAAAGCAGCTATGGATGAGGAGATGAATTCCTTGGAAAAAATGAGAATTAGGAGATAGTCGAACTGCCAGCAGGGAAGAAGACAGTAGGATGCAGATGGATTTATACGGTGAAGTATAAGTCTGATGGTTCAATAGAGCGATACAAAGCAAGACTGGTCGCTAAAGGATACACTCAGACGTATGGAATTGATTATGAAGATACATTCACACCTGTGGCAAGATTCTTTACTGTTCGGGTCCTACCGTAACTTGCTGCAAATCTTGACTGGCCGTTGGAGCAATTTGATGTGAAAAATGCATTTTTACATGGGGAATTGACAGAAGAGGTTTATATCGATCTTCCACCATGGTCGAACAGACAGTCCAACAGAGCAATAAAGTATTTCGTTTGAAGAAAGCATTGTATGGACTTAAGCAGTCGCCAAGAGCTTAGTTTGGGAGATTTACAAAATCAATGAGAATATTCAGATACTATCAGAGTAATTCAGACCATACTCTTGTTCCTAAAAAGGAAAGAAGGTAAAATTACTGCTTTATGTGGATGATATGATAGTAACTGATGATGATCCTGAGGAGAGGAAGACATTAAAGAACTACTTGTCACAAGAGTTCGAAATGAAAGATCTTGCCTCTTTGAGATACTTCCTTAGTATTGAAGTTTCTTGCTCAAGAAAGGGGATATTTTTATCTCAAAGAAAGTATGCACTTGATTTATTAAAGGATGCTAGAATGTCCGCTTGTTAGCCGATTAGTACACCGTTAGAAGAAGGACTGAAACTGTGCAACGATGCTGATCATGTACCTTGTGATAAGGAAAGATATCAGAGATTGATTGGACGACTGATGTATCTTGCACATACACGACCAGATTTGTCATATGCTTTAAGTATTGTAAGTCAGTTTATGCATGCACCTCGGGAACAACATATGGATACGGTGATGTGAATTATGAGATATATTCAGTCTGCTCTAGGAAAAAAGGTCTTATTTGCGAAACATGGTCACTTGAAGGTTGAGGCATATACTGATGCTGATTGGGCAGGATCTATAATTGATAGGCACTCCACTTCAGGATACTTCACCTTTGTTGGAGAAAATTTAGTTACATGGAGGAGCAAGAAGCAAAATGTTGTTGCACGCTCTAGTGCAGAGGCTGAGTATCGCGGAGTCTCTTTATGTATAGCAGAGGCTTTATGGCTGAAACTCTTGTTGCAGGACTTAGACTGTGGTCCGAATGAACTTATGAAGGTGTATTGCGACAGTCAAGCAACATGTGATATTGCCACCAATTCAGTTCAACATGATAGGACGAAACATGTAGAGGTAGATAGATTCTTCATCAAGGAGAAATTGGATGAGAAAGTCATTGAGATATCTAAAGTGAAGTAAAAAGATTAGCTCGCAGATATCCTGACCAAGACAGTTTCGAGTCGACTCTTCTTGAAATTTGTTGACAAGTTGGGCATGTTCAATATCTATGCACCAACTTGAGGGGGAGTGTTGAAATGTAGTAAGTACTAATATGTATATTCTGTTTCCTAATCTATAGGAAACATATTCCCTAAATCTCTCACCCCTCAATCTTCTCTCAATCTCATTTCTTCTCCTCCAAGAATGTAATCCTTATATATAGTGGTATACTATAAAGAATAAAGAATACGAAGAATAATAATGATTTTCCCCCAAATCTGTTTTCAACAGCTCCGACTCTTGCCCTTCCTTAACTTCAACCGTGGTGACTGTTTTCTTCGTCCTCGCCATATTGTAACTGTAATAGCCATCAAATTAAGATAATTAAAAAAAAGACAAATAATAAATACAAGAGGTGGATTTGGAGGGAGATGGTGGATAACACTCGGTGTTTAAAGCACACACTATGAAAGAAGATTTTTGAGAGTGATAATGCCACAAGTTTTGTCTATATCTATTGTTTTGTGTATAGATCATTTTCAAAATGATAAATTATACGAAAAATCAAGTAATAAATTTAATTAAGCTTCTAAGTTTGGGGTATCATTATTATTAGAACACCAATTAAACACCATCATCATAGATGCAACTCTAATACTCATTAGACTAACTATTCTAATTTTTCGTACGTACTACAAATACCACAACTAATCTGAACACTAAGATTTGCCTAATTTCTGAAAACTTTTATCCTAAGTTCCATTCGTACAATTGTATTGCGTTTGGTTTGTTGTTATGAAAACAGTTTTCTGAAAATAGTTTTCTGAAAAGAGTTTTTTGAAAACAGTTTTCTGAAAATGAGAGTGTAAAAGCTGTTTGGTAAATTTTTTTTATGAAAACAGTTTTTTGAAAATGAGAGTATAATGTATGTATAGGTTTGGTTGTATGTATATACTGTATACAGTATATATACTCTGATACATACATGTTGTATACATATACATACATACTGATATATAATAATATAAAATATTTTATTATAATAAACATATTTAATAATATACATATATATAATAATATATAATAATTACAATAATATATATGTAATCATAATATATTCAAATTATATATTAAACAATTTATTATAATAATAATAAATTATATAATAAATTATATAATAATATATAATAGTAATATATAATAATAATAATATATTATAATAATAGTATATATAAAATAGTATGTATGAAATAATAGTATATATAAAATTGTATATATAAAATACTATATATAAAATAATAATATAATATAATACATATAATAATAATATAATATAATAATAGCATATATAAAATAGTATATATAAAATAATAATATATTATAATAATTGAATATTATATAATAATATGAAATAATTTATTATAATAAACATATTTAATTATATACATATATATAATAACATATAATAATTATAATAATATATATGTAATAATAATAAATTATATAATAATATATATAATAATATATAATAGTAATCCATAATAATAATAATAGATTATTGTAACACCCCGCAAAATTGAAAATTATAATTTTGCCACTGGGTGTTACGCACGTATATTTTTGTAATGTTTTTCACTACATATTTTGGATTCGTACTATTTATACATTTTCCGCATTGATTTCAGTCAACTAAAATATAATATTTCAATCCCTGGAATTTACGTGCTTTTTACGTATTTTGATGCACGTGTTTCCACCACTACGTATAATATTTTCTATAGGTTTAAATTATTTATTTTTATGTATTTAAATCTATTTTATAAAACGAAAATTCATTTCCCTCTTATTTTGATTAAAATGCATTTTTCGATTTTCTGCACGTATGGTGCACGTGCAAATTTTTATTCTCATTTTGCTACTCTCATTTTACTATTTTTAGCATGCATTAGTTTTATTTAGCCTTTCTTTTGATCCATGGACCTATAAACTAAAATATAGCCCATTAGGAGAGGAGCCCACTAGATAATTAAATAAATTAATTAGTAATGAGCCCATGTAGCAAGCCCACTAGATAATTAAATAAATTAATTAGTAATGAGCCCATGTAGCAAGCCCACTATTAAAATCACATTTTTAGTTAAACATGTACTAATACATGACAAGTTACACATATTAGTACACATTTAGAGGTATAGAAATGTGTTCATATTTGTTTATGCATGTGTGCATGCATACACAAATGTATTTGGACCATTTTTTGGGCAAGGAGAGGAGAAGAGTTGGTAGGTTGAGTTAGTGGAGAGTGGGGAGATGAAGAGATGGAGGTTTTAGGAGTTAGGAAAATGGAGGGTTGTAAAATAAATTTGAAGAGTTATTAGGGTGAGATTTTTGCACTTTAGACCCTTCCAAAATCCTATAAATAGAGTCCCATTTTCTACATTTCTCTTGCACCAAAATCAATATCAAAATAAGTGTAAGAGAAAGAAAAAGAAAGAAAGGAAAGAAAGAAAAGAAAGAGAGTGAGGGTCCTTTTGCTTGGAGGAGTTGCTAGAGGAAGCCTTTGCTAGGGAGAGGGAGCTTTGCTAGGAGGAGGAGCCATTGCTAGGAGTTTGTCTTGGAGCTAGAAGAAGTGTCTCATCTTTTCCTTTTGTTCAAGCTTCAATTAGGTGGGTGTTCTCCTACTTTCTAAATTTTTTTAGAATGTACATGCTAATATGTTAAATGAATAGTATAGATAAAATTGATATGATAAATGTAGAACAAATCCATGCTTGTGTGTGTCATGAATTGTGGAAAATTTTGATACGATTAAGAAATTAATTGTCATCGTGTTAGTTGGAAATAAGAAAATGAAATAATGAGTTATCACTATGAACAATATGCATGTTAATTTACAAATGTTAAAGATATATAATTGCTTGAAAATTATGAGATTTTTTCCCTTGTAGTTAAAAATATTATATTTGTAATTCACACCATCTGTAATGTTGTAATAAGAATCATGGGTTTATGACCAGCTCAAAAAAAAGATGAGTTGTATATTGGAAATTATATGACTGAATTATATTGCCAAATTTTAGAATTAATAAGATGGGTTTATAAAGATTACTGTATATGACTGAATTATAATATTAGTTATGTTGGTCATGCCAATCTTTGAGGATAAATATTGCCAATGCTCTGATATAACCACTCTGTTGCACGGGTCGGGTTACTTTGGTAAATATTTTCGAAAATGGACCTGTTTGGTAAATGTTTTTGAAAGTGGATCAGTTTGAAAATTATTTTCTTTTTACTTATGGACTAACTTGGGTAAATATTTTCGAAAGTGGACCTATTTTGTAAATATTTTCGAAAGTGGATCGGTTTGGAAATTATTTTCTTCTTACCCTTTTCATTATAAAATATAATTTATGTCAAATTGAGATTTTAATCAAATAGACATGGATACTAGTTTTCATTTCTTTTGTAGGATTTAGTTCCTAAAGAAAAGTCTAAGTTTTGCAAAAGATGAGAAAAAGAAATTTATTTAAATAAGTGAAAAATAGTATTTTTAAAATAATTGGAAATTTTATTACTTACTATCTTTTTATCTAATATCATGGAAAGGATTATTTCTAAAATTGTGAAAGAATTGATCTTTTGAATAAACACATTTTATGAAAAAAAAAACACACTTTGTGGATGGTTGAACAAAAGAATATTTGTGCCTTTTTAAACAGAAAATACACATAGACTTACTGGTTAGCCACTGCAAAATAAAATTCTATTGTGACAGGTCTTGGGTTCGAAACTTGATAGTCACATCTTTCTTTTTTATTTTTTTTTATAAAATTCCGAAAAGAGAACCAATACATGAAGCTTTCGGCTTAAAACTATGACATCAAAGTCCTATGGACTTATTGGTTAGATGGTTTGGCTTTGGGCCTTGACCGGGTTGACCATGGAGGTCGGGTTCGAAACTTGGGTACCTCCTTCATTTTTTTAAAAAAAAAACTTCTTTTTGCATATATTAAGATCTTGAATAAAAGAAATCTTAGGATACTAAGTCTAATTTTAATATAAAAAAAAATGAAATGAAAATACTATGAGATAATTCTTGTATATTTCTTGAAGTAATAAATTTTTAGTAGAATCATGTGATGGAAAGTAGTATTTTGATCTTTAAGAATAACTACACTTGTATCATGTTTAAGAAATTGCTTGTGAATTGAAATATTGTGAAAATTTGGATTTGTTACAACAAATTCATGTAGTGAACTTGTGGTTGTGATTGATCGAATAGATCATGAATAGTGGCAAGATAGAATTTTTGTGAATGAATTTAAAAATGAAATTTATGACGAGCTTAAGACTTTTGATTTTTGAGGGTATGAATACCCATGATGCTTATACATGAAAACTGAGATTTAGAATTAGTGAAATCCTCATTACCGGCACTATTGAAATAACAGAATGTTGAGTTGTGATTTTGAGATGTGGTTATGGAGCCATCTCGTATTTGTTGACTAAGTCCGGTAGGAGGTAACAACTAATTCTACATGTGGAGATTATTCATGTCTTGAACTTAGGAAAGTTTAGGCACATAAGTGAAGATGTAGTAAACTTAGGGAAACGTAAGTGGGGTGCTCTATATAGTCGGCGGTGGACTCCAAGACTATAGACCCAGTTGGTGGACTGCGGTTGTCCTGTGGGAGACGGATTATTATATTTTAGTCCGGGACTATGAGGACGGGTCAGCGGTGGACTCCGAGATCTTGAGTAGTCGGACGGATGGATTTTTGTGTTTACCGTCTCCAATGTATATATATATATACTGGGCTAGAGGGTCACATACGGGACGGTTCGTACGATGTGGAATCTGTTATAACAGCTGGCGGTGGACTCCAAGGCTGGGATTCACATTCGTGGAATAGTCTGAACTTTGTTTTGCTACCGGGTAGTTTTCATGGCGAGGGATCGAGCCCTGTATTGTGAAGAACGTAGGCGCTTGCCCTCGGACCTATGTAGTATGGGATGCATAGAATCCGAACAAGTGTGCATTAGTGTCATCCTAGTGTAGAATGGTATGCATTAGGCATTAAGACATGACATACACTTATGTTTAGAATAATCACTTTTGACACTTTATATGTTCATTCAATCTTTTTGTGATTTGTTAAAGTATGAGATCGTTATACTATTCCCGGCATAGAGAGGATAGCCGTGTATAACATTTCGTCAGTTGTAAGTAACTGACGTGCCCACAGATTGACATGCAGGTAATGGACCATTCATGAAGCTATAAAGTGGATATGCTGGTGCTGTGTTATTTTAAAGATGTTGTAAATGTTTTATTGTAAATTTCATTCTTCCGCTGTGTAAAATCAAGTTGTAATTGAACTCTGATGTATTAATGAAAAAGTTTTAAATTCCTTGTAAAATTGTACAAAGTGAAGTAAAGATCCTGTGGAATCTCGAATTTATCCTTATTTGAAATTCGGGGTGTTACAATTATTATAATAGTATATATAAAATAGTATATATGAAAAAATAATATATATTACAATAATTGTTTATATATATATATATATATATATATATATATATATAAAATAGTAATAATAATAATAATAATAATAATAATAATAATAATAATAATAATAATAATAATAATAATAATAATAATAATAATATACGTAACAATAATATATTATAAATATGTACATAACAATATATTATAATAATAGTATATTATATAATAATATATATAATAATATATAATAGTAATATATAATAATAATATATATAATAAAAATATAATATAATAATAGTATATATAAAATAGTATATATAAAATAATAATAATATATATAATAATAATATAATTATAATAATAATAATAATATATTATAATAATTGTATATTATATAATAACTAGGTTTGCCCGTTGACACGTGCCTATGGCACGTCTTCAGGACGGTGCACCTTATTTGATCATATAAAATAGTTTTGGAGCTCCAGCAAATTAATTGAAGTAGTACACATAGAGCAAAAAATATATTAAATGATTTTTTTGATTTTTTGAATTATTTTTTAAGTTTTTAAGTTTTTAGTTTTTTTAATTTTTTAATATTTCAAAATTTTTAAAATTTTTATTTTCTTAATCTCTACTACTATAATGGGAGAAGGCCTTAGTGTATTTTGTCCTCAACCCAACCCGTGCAATGCACGTGTTGGGTTATGGACCAGTTCGGTAAATATGTTCGAAAGTGGACCAGTTTGGTAAATAAGTTCGAAAGTGGATCAGTTTGGTAATTATTTTCTTCTTACCTTTTTATTATTCCTTCAATTTTTTTCACGTGCACAGCACGTGAATAGAATATAAAAAAATATTGTTCGAACGTGCATTGCACGTGTATTTACTAGTTTTTTTAATAGAAGAGGGAGGGAGAGAGAGAGAAAAAATAAATAAATAAATATAAGAGTTGTTTTAGGTAAGAGATTTGAATTTGAATGTTTGGGGAAACTTTCAGGGAGAAAATATGTTTTGTAAAATTAGATCCGGACCTTTAATTTTTTGAGAGATTGAAGGAGAGCAACTTGATAGCCTTCTTTGTGTTTTATTATATAGACTAGAATTGCCCGTTGACACGTGCTTACGGCACGTCTTCGGAACGGTGCACCTTGTTTGATCATATAAAATAGTTTTGGAGCTCCAGCAAATTAATTCAAGTAGCAAACACAGAGCAAATAACATATTATATGATTTTTTTGATTTTTTTGAATTATTCTTAAAGTTTTTAATTTTTTAATTTTTTTTGTTTTTTAATTTTTAATTTTAAATAAAAATTTTAGATTTTTATTTTCTTAATTTTTTGAATAGAAGAGGGAGGGGGAGAGAGGGAGAGAGAGAGGAAAAAAAAATTAAATAAATATAGGAGTTGTTTTGGGTGGGGGATTTGAATTTGAGTTTTGGAGGGAAACTTTTGGGGGGGAAAATATGTTTTGTGAGGTTAGATCTGGGCCTTTGATTTTGGGGGGATTGAAAGAGAACCACTTGATAGCTTTCTTTGTGTTTTATTATATAGATATAAAATAATTTATTACAATAAACATATTTAATTATATACATATATATAATAACATATAATAATTATAATAATATATTGAAATAATATATTAAATAATTTATTATAATAATAATATGTATAATAATATATAATAGTAATATATAATAATAATAATTATATATATTATAATAATAATAGAATATTATAATAGTATATATAAAATAGTATATATGAAATAATAATATATATTATAATAATAGTATATATAATAATAATAATAATAATAATAATAATAATAATAATAATAATAATAATAATAATAATAAATAAATAAATAAATAAATAAATATATTTAGAGAGAGAATGTGAAAAAACAGAAAATAGTTGAAGTGGAGTTTTGTGAAAACAGTTTTCACAAAACAACCAAACCAAACGGGTTTTGGGGTTTTGGAAAACACAAAAAAGAAAAAAACAACAAACCAAACAGACCCGTAGTAGTCCCAAACTCTAATAAGATGCTAGAATATCGCAATAATCAAACCCGACATCTCTAATTCATAATAAATGTTCAAAATCAATTTAACTGAAGTCAAGAATAATAAGTGCACAAAATCAATTCAATTCAGTAAAAATTTTCCTGAACAAACCCTAAAACTAATAAATCCCAAAACAAAATTAACCCTAAAATTAACATTAAATTAATTTTTACCTGAAGAATCAGAGGTCGTCAACGAGGGAAGACAGCAGAAGAAGGAGACGGCAAGGGTGATGGTGGTGGCCGGGGTTCGGGAGTGAGAGGGAGGGAGATTGAGCAGGGTCCAATGTGGAAGACGGCGGGGGACGACGTAGGTCACGACGGGGATAGGGTTTTGGATTTGAGCGGGAACAAAAAAAATTTGTTGGGAAAGTGAGATTTTTTGAGAGTGTGTGTTTGGGAAAGTATAAAACGCCTCCACCCATCCGGGGTTAGGGAGTTTTTATTTTTTATTTTTTTAATTTGGGGCCTGGGGTCTACCCTGATGTTTATACCCAAATGCCGGGATATAAACGCTGTGATAGTGTATTTTTGTTGTAGTGATACCCATAAACATACATACATTTTCTTTTTGATATTAATAAGCATAAATACACACACTGAAGTTTCTGTAGCTGATGATATAGGCTTCCAAAAAAGAATAAAGGGAAATCCTATAGGAATTACTTTTTTTTTTTTTGGGGAGATAAATGTTACTTGTTAATTAACGTCTTTTTTTATTGTAAGTTCGCAATCTAAATCTGTTAAGATCATCAAGTCCAGTTCATGCTTTACTTAGAAGTGGAAAAGATTGAGTTAAAATATTTGGCCGAAAGAGAGAAGTTTTGAGTTTAACCAATCCCAGTCACTCTATATGTGAGATGTGTCGCCATATCTTTATAAGTAACTAATTAGATTAATTAATTAGCTTAATGGAAATCTTCGGAATACATCACATCAATGCGAGGGGATGATGTCATCTGCATTAAGAGAGCATAATCTCGTTCATACTTGACAAGTTCTGATAAAGATTGACGGCTTAGTATTTATATTTAATATCTAACATAATCTTTTCTCGAGTTGTTTTCGATTCCCTGTACACAGGCATTTACTTTATGCATTTGTTTTACCTCTGGTAAAGTCCTTCTTGTAAACTATTGATTATTTATTTGATTGTCTGGCTGGAGTCTTCGGACTCTATCCGTTTCATCAAAAAAATATCTAACATAATCGGTATATAATACTATTGCAACATACCGATGTATAATAATCTTGCGCCTACTCCATTAATTCTACAATCCCATGTTCTACATTGACTGGGAATCATATTAGGATGCGGTCAAGAACATTATAAAGGACAAACTAATAATGTGCAGATGTCTTAATTACGCAGGTAAAGTGTCTACATCTTATGATCTTAATTATAAAACAAACTAATTTGTCTTTGCATACGTACTAATTAAGCATGTTTACGTTCATACAAAGCAACGTAAGGCTTGTTGTCGGGTCTGAATGCTTTCTCAGGTCTGAATGCATTCACCAGGTTTCTACACACAGTCAATTTGTTACTATATGCATGTCGTCTGTTGAACTGAATTGAATGCCTGAATCTCTAGTTTTGTATATTTATACAGAGAATTATTATAAGACTCAAGAATTAATATTCTGACTTCATAATAACGCATTACAAGAAAAAGTCGTTTTTTCGGCAAATTAATTTTCACCGGGCACTTTGTTGAAACTCTGGAAAAGAATAGGAACTAAAACTCGCTTGGTCTTTCCCAGCATTTATTCATTGTGTTTTCAAAAACAAGGGAAAATAATTACTCTCTCTCGACGTTTTGTGGAAAAAATCGGGACATCATTACTCTATCCCGGCGTTGTCCAAGAAAACGCCAGAAAATCCGCCCTTATATTATTAACATTTTTCCAAATCCCCAATTCTAACATTTGCCTCTAATCTCAAATCCCCAATCCGACCGTCGCCGTTGCCCTCGCTGCCGCCGCCTCCTCTCCTTTCCCTTCCTCCTCGATTCCCGAGCCCCATGCCAATAGCTTGACCTCCCTTCCCCCTCGATTTTTATAGCCCGACCGGAGCCATCACCTCCACCGGCGCAGCCATCTTCCTACCTGAACTCGACAGCCACCAAGACTCCCGTTGGGTATCCCACTATCTTCTTCTTCCTTTGATGAATTGATTGAATCTAGAGTTTGAAATTCGTGCTAGTTCTTGTTGATTGATTAAATATGGGTTTTGCTATTAGTTTAGCTTCCGTGTTGATTGATGGAATCAAGGGTTTGCTATTTGTCGAATTTACATTGTTGATTGGTTGAAGTTGTTGTTATTGTTGTTGTTATTAGTGTTGTTATTGTTGTTGTCATCGCTCTTGTTGAAGTTGTTGCTATTCTATTTGTGTGTGCCTAGTTTTAGAATTGTTTCTATTTATATTAGTCCAAACCAAAATTAGTGGACAATATATGTAAATATCGTAATCTTTGAGTTTTGTAATTAGATGATGTTCTTATTAATAAATGATGATTATCTTGTACTTTAATGAATTATAATAACTTTTAAATTTATGAAATTTAAAGTTCAGATTGATTATTATGAAGTGCTCATAGATATCATAGATTTGGATTACTACGACCATTTTCGAGTGGTCTTATTTTGTAGCAATTGGGCTGGGTTAAATAAGAATGATGCTATTAATCATGATAAGTTATGTTTTACAAATGTAAATTTCTCGCAGTTGATTCACACCGGGACACACATTAACCATGAACCATTTTTGTTCCCATCTCAAATTCACAATGTTTTCTACATTCAAGATCCATCATGCCCAGATTCTTATGTGGCACTATTTATTTAACCAAGAGATTTCAATTGGGAGATAGTTCAGATGATGAGGACTATAATGTCATGAACAATTGCATTTGTTCTGAGATTCCTATTTTTGATGTAAACATAACTGATGGTAATAGTTTCCCTTCATGGCTCCATATGGATGGCGAAGAGCACAATGAATTGGATGATGTTGTAATATAATTATGAAATTTGTTTGTTAGTATCTGATGATGATTTCTATTTTAATAATTATTGCATAATTTTTTTTATTGCAACTAACTTGTTGATTGAATGATTTTAATTTACATATATCTCATTACTGCTATGTCATTTGAATTGAGTATCACTTTTCTTCATATATGTCTTATGACTTGTCGTTTAACTGATTCTAATTGATGGTAATTGACTTAAATTTATGTCTCATTTTTCTTTTAACATGTGACAAATGGTGAGAAGCAAAAGAAGGTTGAACACAATTATGGTAAATGAAGATCAGGCGCAGGACCATCCAACCAATGAACCTTCTACCCAGAACAGTGAAGGAGAAAGTGGAGGAGCCACTCCAGTTATAGGTCGAGGTACTCCAGGTACTACCAGAGAGGTAGTCACTTCAAGGTGGGTGAAGGAAGCATGCCTAAGAGGTCGAGGAGGTCAAGGAGGCCAAGCGGGACGCCAAAGATATCGGATTTTGAAAACTATCAAACAATGAGAGGATATTCGTAACTGCAAATAGTTTTTGCCAAACTACAGGTCAAGCTGCGGGTAAACTCTCAAAATTTGGTGGGGTTGTTGCATGGAATCATCGCCTTTGTCCATTAAGCTATCCAAATTGGTTAAAACTACCGACCATGACTGCATTTGCTACTATTAAGGTATTATCTTTCTGAAAAGTTATTAGTCAAATTAAGTTTATGCATCTAAGTTCAAAATTTTAAGATTTTCATAATTCCTTATGACTTTATTATAACTGCATTTCTTTATCTTTAATGAATGTTATTTTGTAGCAATAGTTTTTCTTACCCTGATGTTCTGGACATTTGAGTGGACAAATTTGTCACTAAGAAGTAGAGGGACTATAAAGCTATCTGAAAGGGAAGTTTTATTTTCTCGAGCGGTCTAAGGCCAAAAATGTAAGGAATGTTCTACCATATGCCACTGTTCATGAATGACAATTTCTTGTCAATTATTAGAAATCATAGATAGGAAAGGTATTCATCTATATAATAAAACACAAAGAAAGCTATCAAGTGGCTCTCCTTCAATCTCCCCCCCCCCCCCCCCCCCCCCCCCCCCCCCCCCCCCCCCCCGCCAAAAAAAACTCAAATTCAGATTTCCCCCAAAACAACTCCTTTATTTATTTAATTATTATTTCTCTCTCTCTCTCTCTCTCTCTCTATATATATATATATATATATATATATACTTATGGAAACATGGAGTTTTATTTACAACTAATTATTGTCATACTATTCAAAGTTGAGCTACATAATTGTTAATTTACTATTTACAAGGCCTTTTATATGCTGCATCGTGCTGAAGACGTGCTGTAGGCATGTGCCCACCGGCAAATCTAGTATGCATATAAGATTTGATCTTAAAGTGTTTGTTTTTTTAATGTTAATTGAGTAGTACTATAATTTTAAATTGTACAAATATGGAAGAAATGACAAAAGCAGTCGAGGAAGTCAGAAAGTATTGCATACCGCCGGTAGTAGCAACTTTGCTGTAGTTGGAGATGAACTAGTAAAATGCAATTTCTGTCATTTGAAGTTTTTTTTTTTTTTTTTTTTTTGGTTTTAAGTTTTTTGGCCACTGGGGTTTTCATGTCTTTAGCACAATAAAATATCACATGACTTAATCATTGCATCTTACTCATCCATATGAAGAGTCAAATAATGGTGAGCGAATTAGCGAGATAGATTTTTTTGAAGCTACCCACATCCAAAAAAATGAAAGATTTGTGGATGATGAGGCAGTGGTAAATTTTTAGCTCCCGTGTGCTTGATTGATATTTAAATTTATTTTCAGATAAATAACTTAATCTTAATATTTTATTCGGTCTTTTTTACAGAAAAAGGTTAGAAAGCTGCATCCAGAAAGATCTTCAACTTCTTCCTCCGATCCATTAACACTTCAAATGGAAATTATGTCCGAAGTTAGGGGTAGAGAGCGTCATGGTCGTGTGCGTGGATTGAGTTTATGACCAACACCATCTCAAGTCTTTGGTCCTTCTGCATTTACTTCCAGGCTTGCCCATAGTGAGGAGGTGTCTAAGTTGAGGGGTGCAACAACTTAGGGAAGTTTTTGCAGCTTTAATCAGGCAACAAAATCCCTACAACAGAATTCCATTGCAGGCACTGGTAAGTAATATAACTTATATTTTTCTTGTGGAAGACAATAAAGTTTGTACACGTTTTAACCAAAATTAAACTGATAATTAAATAAATTAGTAGTATATGATAATTAAATTAATTACATTAAATAAATAAACATTGATACCTCAACCATTACAATTTATACATGTGATGAGAAAATTTCTAGAATTTAATAAGAACAAAATCAAATAAGCAAAACTCAAACATGATTTTATGTTTATGATAGGAAGGAAAACAAATATACCTAATCAAGCGAACATCATATAAATATATCTCATTACTTGGTAACTCAATTTAATGAGAAAATATTAGAAGTAGATTCCAAAGTATGAGAGACTTAAAGTAGTGAGTTAAGATACACGAAGAATTATACATAATCAAGTGCACATTGAAGGAGCCATAAAGAAAATTTAAAAAAACCTATTCCTAATCAAGTCTACTTATCAAGATGGATTGTTCATCGGAATGGTGGATGAGCTTTTATTTATTATTTCTAGTTTGATCGAGAAATGAAGATTACATATCGAGATGGATTGTACATTGAAATGTTGGATGAGCTTTAATTAATTATTTTTAGTTTTTTTTGGTAAATTGCAGAAAATTCTCTTTTGTGGGTATAATAGGTTTGCCCGTGGGCACGTGCCTACGACGCGTCTTCTGAACGATGCAGTATATGAAAAGCCATGTAAACAGTAAAATATATACAATCCTATTTGACTAACAGATCACATAGGTATCAACATTTATATGCAATACCACTGGCCTAGAAACTCCACGATAAGTTATAAGAAATAATTAGAATGTCATAAAACAACCACGAAGGTATCTCTAAATTCTTTTTTTTATATATCATACAGATAGAGCTATCAAGGCTCCAACCAACACATCTATATACAATTAACAACCGATATAATTAAAACAGAGAATATAGTTATAGATACAAAAAAATGGCTACATGTCGATAGAACTAACAAAAGAGACCGAAACATTAGCCCCAACTACCCAAAATAAGTACATAAAGTGATTCACACAAAATAAATAAGTCCAACCATCAGGCAATCCACTAGTGAAGTACTGTCCAACACATAAAGGAGGTAAAAATATTTAACAATAACTTTGGTGTTCTCAGTGTATTCTACTATCGGATATCAATATGCTTTTTGAGATGTACACTATAATAAGTTCATGTATAATACTGGAAACATTTACTTTCCAGCCTTTCAGATGCATGAATCTGAAACTTCCATCATAGAGCTTATGTAGATAAAGTTTGAATAGTAAGACTACAATAAGTTGTAAATGAAAGTCCATGTTTCCATCAACATATGTTTTAAAATAATAATAAGTAGGGTGTAAAATCCAACTTCTTAGAACTTTAAGGGTACAAAATGATGAAATTTAACTTTTGAGGAGATATTTGCTATTTTCAGTGTAACTTTAGAGGATGATGAAATTTATCCAAGTGAATATCTACATGAGCAGTCAAAAGAAGTATAAAAATTTCTATTTAAATCTTCATTGCATTTGAAATCAATCAGGGAACTCAGTGAAATTTTCTACATGAGCAATCAAAAGAAGCTTAAAAATTTTAAAAATCCAAAAATTTACAAACATGAAATATGAAAATCTAAATTTCTGGGGGGAGAGAAAGAGAGAGAGAGAAATTTGAAAAAGTTAAGAGATGAGAGAAGGATAGTAATAAGGTAAGGAGAATTTTAGTTTTGGGAAAAATGTCTTTTAGGAGGGTGAATCTGAGCCATTGATTTTGTTTCAACTGAACGAGAGTCACTTGATAGTTTTTTTTTCTCAAATTGCCTAGTGATTTATTATATAAACTAGGTTTGCCCGTTGACATGTGCCTACGGAACGTCTTCGGAACGGTGCACCTGGTTTGATTATATAAAATAGTTTTGGAGGTCCCACAAACTATTTGAAGTAGCAAACATATTATATGAGGAAGCAATATATCTACCTTTAAGCTCAACTATCGCCTTCTTGATCATTAGCTTGAACTTACCTAAAATGCATATAGTTCGTTAGAAACACTGCATAAAGTTTTTTTAAAACTTCAGCATCACTTTTAGATGATTTTAATCATTATGCAAGGACATTATCATATAGGTTTTATAGAGCTTACTCTAATCCCATAACCACTATGAGCATGTCTAAATACATTGGTAACGCAAGTGCAGGTGTGAAGGTATCTACAATACCAATAATCAAAACATTTGTTTGTCTGAGACTCAGTTTACAATTGAAATACCTTTTATTATTATTTCAACCAAAATGAAATACATGAAGTTCTCAAAACTCTAAACCAAGCTAATCATTTCTTTTATCTCTACTTTGTCTCCCTATTGCACCTTTATAAAAAAATCCAAAATTGATAAATAACAAATTTACTTTAGCTGCCCTTCTTGAGTGGAGAGTTTGCACCCTTCACTGATAAACTCCAGTCATCTAAATCCTATATATCCAATCATACACTAAAAGTTCTTATATGTTATGTTATCCATGGTTTCTAATAATCAGTGAAGGAAACACTTCACGATAGTATTTTCTCTTTGTAGTAAAAAAATTAATGTTGCATATTTACCAAGTTATTTTAAGTTGCTTGGTCAGCTAACCTGTCCTGTTATGGTTTTGAAGTCCAAATTGAGGTCACCAAATAATCCATCTCTCAACTTACGTACACCTTAAATCAAAACCAATAAAAAAACTCATCAAATAAATCACCAAATTAAAATTTTTTAAACCCAAAAATAAAACAATCATACCTCTCTGAACTTAGATCCCATGCACACACAAAATTCGAGTCAGCAAAAAATTGAGTAATTCGCTGCACACACAAAATTAAAAATTAGAATGAGAATTCGGTTAATGAGATAAAATTAGAGTCATCGCATTGCATATCGAGGCGCTCGATTCGGTGGAGGGGAGTCACCGATATGGAGTCGCTTGATATTCACGCTCGATTTGGTGGAGGGGAGTCACCGATACGGAATCAGCAACGGAGTAGATATCGGTGACGACCTTTTGATTGGGGTTCGACATTGGATTTGGATTTGGATTTGCTTTGAAGTTTTCAAATATTTCAAAATTTTAAAATTTTCAAAATTTTAAAATTTGAAATTTGAAATTTTTATTTTTTAAAATTTTTTTAAAATTTTTAAAATTTTAAAATTTAATTTTTTTTAAATTGTAATTTTTATTTTTTTAAAATTTAAAAATAATTTAAAAATAATTTTTTTATATTAATTTTTTTAAATATTTTTAATTTTTTTAATATGATTTTTATAATTTTTTGATTTTTTAAAATTATTTTTAAGTTTTTAAAGTTTTAATTTTTTAATTTTTTTAATTTTTGAAATTTTTTATAATTTTTAAATTCTTTAAATAATTCTTTAATAAGTTTTTTATTTTTTTGAATTATTTTTAAAGTTTTTAAAGTTTTAATTTTTTTAGTTTTTAAGTATTAAAGTTTTTAGTTTTTATTATTTTAATTTTTAATTTTCTTAACTTTTTGAATAGGAGAGAGAGAGAGAGAGAGAGAGAGAGAGAGAGAGAGAGAGAGAGATAATTAAATAAATAAAGGAGTTGTTTTGGGTGGGGGATTTGAATTTGAGTTTTGGGGGGAACTTTTGGGGGGAAAATGTGTTTTGTGATGTTAGATCTGGGTTTTTGATTTTTTAGAGATTGAAGGAGAGCCACTTGATAGCTTTCATTGTGTTTTATTATATAGATATATTTTGTGCATATTCATGTTGACTAATTTCCGACAATTTTGTGCATTACATAAGTACAAAGAGTACAATCTATTTCAAGTCATCCTAAACCACCAAGGTAACATGGAAATGAAACTAGCGATGAGCATGGAGGCAGTGGAAGCAACTCTGGTGGAAGAAGGTGTTAGTTTGTAACCATTTTTTTCTCTTGTTTTAAATTCTTTAGCTGTTATATATTGGAACTTATATGTCTTGTTTACCCATATACGATTTTGTGTGATTTATTTGTGCTCATCGGCACTTGAACATATATGCGGTTATTGCATTATTTGATTTTGTGGATGATTATTGGAATTCGTTGGTTATTATGCTTATTTATTGGAGTTTTGGAACTTTTCTATTATTTTATTATGTTTGATTATTGGATTTGTGAATGATTATTAGAATGAATTTCAAGAAATGATTGTGAACTGAATTACAAATATTTTGGTTTGATAAAATAAATGAAACTAGGGAAAAAAAGTTCTATTCCGGTGTGGTAAAAAAATGCTGGGATAGGTTGGTTTTTACATGCATTTTTTTGTTGTCTTCCCAATGTTGGGAAAGACTTTGTTTATACTGGCGTTTTTGTAAAACGCTAGGAAAGACTAGTCATCTTTTAGCACGGATTGTCCCTGCGCTTTTGGCGGAGTTTTCGGAAACACCGGTATTATCTTTTAGCCGTCTATAAACGTCGGGAAAGATCGGAAAAAACGCTAGGAAAACCCATGCATTTTGTAGAGACGATGTGTGGCTACTTGCTCTGCTGGGAAATTTTTTTTTAGACTAATCCATGTATAGATACTTTCTTGCGCTTTCTTTTTCTGACATATTCTTAGAAGTCCAGGGCCGGCCCAATGGTAAAGCAACCAAAGCTAAGGCTTTACGCCTAAAAAAAATTATATAAAGAATAAAGGCCTCCTCGCATACCAAAAAACCTAAAATAGGCCTCCTCACATACCGAAAAGTCCAAAATTAATTACAATAATATAATGATAAAGGTGTCCTCACATACCAAAAAATTCGAAATAGGTCTCCTCACATACCAAAAAGTTCGAAATTGATTACAATAATATAATATATGATTTTGCTTCTCAAAAAGCCCGAAAGTAAACATTTAAATAAAAATATATTAATTTTAACAAAATATTATTATAAGTTTTTAAAAGACCTAATTTCGAAGTTTGCTTTAGAACTCAATAAGTGTTGGGCCGGCCTGTTTGGAACGGTTTAACGAATTTAATGATTTCATTTCCTGGATTCCGAACATTTACTTTCTTTTCTTCTTAATTAAACATATATACTACATACTTGGCATCAAGATGGTTTTCTTTCTTTCTTTTTCTTCTTAATTAAAAAAATGTCTAGTTAGATCCCTACCCTAATTTCTTGTTATAAAAATCTCAAAGGCGCATTTAAATACCTAACAATAACATTATCGTATGCTCTCTGACCTTTTGCTTACACCTGAGAGCTCTAAGTTGAACAGTTGATGCTTTAAGCAAAAGAACAATTTGACCAATGACAACCATGGAATATGCGCATTGTTTGTTTATTGTTCATATATAATTTGTCGTCGTGCTTTGACATGGAGGCATGGAATTGTCGGAAATGGCGTTGAGTGGCCGAATTAAGATCCTAATTTAGGACAAAAGTTGGCTAATTGGCTTTTGATGCTAATGGAATGTTTTTACATAATGGGGGAGTCCCATTTCTTTTGTCTATCCATTTTTAGTAATTGTTACGGGGTCCTATAACCCATACACGGATAATCCAAAGCAGTTTTTGGCATAATAAATTGGATAACACGAACGATATGCACAAACTTCACGTTACACGTTACAGTGTTGGGGATACTCTTCATCTGTTTATACGAAACTATGCACTAAGGAGATTGTGTCCTATAATTTTGCAGAGAAAAATCTCTGCACTTTACACATTACATACCTTCAAATAAAGATGGTGTATCTTAAAGCACAGTCTAGCTTGATTTCGGAAAAATAACTTGTTAGGCATTTCTATGATGCATTTCCTCATACGATTTGTGATGTGCGTAAAATTAGAGGCACACTACAACAAATATGACATTTGATAGCATTCATAAAATGCTATAATAGACCTACGATAGCGTTTTACAAACGCTATCGAAAGCCCCGCTATAATAAGTCTACAGCGTTTTGACCAAACACTATAGAATGTATAGCGTTTCTGGAACGCTATAGATTCTATAGCGTTTTACAAAACGCTATAGTTTCTATAGCGTTCCGGAAATGCTATAGTTTCTATAGCATTTTGAAAAACGCTATAGTTTCTATAGCGTTTCGGAAACGCTATAGAAACTATAGCGTTTTTCAAAACGCTATAGTATCTATAGCGTTTCGGAAACGCTATAGAAATTATAGCGTTTCCGGTAATAGAATCAAACATACAGCATTTTTAAAACGCTATCATTTTGATATTTGTGATTTTTTACAGCATTTTAGGAACGCTATTTCGTTTTAGCTGTATACAAAAAAAAATCTACAGATACAAATAAAAATCGATTTATCGAAAATGTCAATACACCATTATAACTATAAAAGTTTCGCAAATTTGTGTACAAATATATAAAAACATACCAACATAGAAATATCTACACAATAAACTGATACAAAAGTTCATCCAATAAACTTAAAACTGACGACAAAAAATTCTTGAGTGCCTAACATCAACACAACTCACAAACTTAAAACTAACGACAAAAAATTCTTGAGTGCCTAACATCAACACAACTCGCAAACTTAAAACTGACGACAAAAAAATTCTTGAGTGTCTAACATCAACACAACTCGCATTCTTCGTTTCATCCACGACGTCTCCAATCTGCAAATGTAGAATAAAAAATGTCAAACATAAGATTCATGTAGTCATAACTCATAACTCCTAACGAAAATCAGGAATAGATATTAAGATCATTATATATTTGAAGTTCATAACTAAGTTCATAACTAAGTTCTCTACTATGCATGCATTCCACATGCCAAATAATCTAGTTCATTGAAACCCTTCTTTGGAATTGTACCTTAACCTACAACTGCCCCAAAGCAGGACGTAAATACGAAGGAGATGTTACGTTTGAGTTGTTCAAGAAATCACCTATTATCAACTTTTTCTTAGATCTACTTAAATGTCACTATTTCCGGATGCTTTAAAATTGTTAAACAATCTCATAGAACTTTATTAAGAAAAAGGATATAGGGGGAAATTTTAAGTAACCAAATATGCTACAAGTTGCAAATCTCAAATTATCATGAACAATGATATTTCAACGGGAAATTTAGAATGTGAAAAATCCTTTCATAACAAAGTTCTTTATCAGTTTCATACCTCAGCATGAAGAGCACGGTAATGACCATCATTGACTTCAACATATTGCAATATGTAACCAACCTACGCTCAATGCTACTCTTCCATGACATAGATCACATTTATATCACTGAATATCACTAATGTAACAAATACATATAACAAATTATTTTTTAAAACAAAAAATCATTGGTACAAAATGAATACATGGAAGAGAAATGTCAAAGATACATTGATGTGTATGGAAAAAAGAAGTGTTCATGCTTGTTCACAGACAGTGATATGAATTTGTGCATCATATTCATACTCATACCATGGCTTCAAAATTTGAGCAAATCAGCTCTGAACCTTATCCTACAAAGCTGTAAAGCTATTGCTAAAAAGTTTACAATTAGTGGTCCTGCCTACTAAAAACCTTATAAATTAGATCAGGTAACTGATGTAAAACATCAGGCTAGATATTGTAATAATAACCATAATGGTGAGGAAGCATACTTTTAAATACAATCACTTCTGTATTTTTTATTGATGTGCCAAAGAACCAAGTAACCATCTACGAAGATCCTCTAATAGAAGCACAAGCTCCTTCCTATAATATCAGTAGTCCACACCTTGTGGATTTAAAACAGTGAAACACACATTTCATCCATCACATCAACATTTTTGTAAAGTAGTAAGCAAGAACTTAGAAATCAGGATGATAAGTCCACACCTTGTGGACGTAAAACAGAGTAAACCACACGTTTTATCCATCTCATCCACAAATTTTCATTCAGTAATAATCAAGAGCTTAGAAACCAGGATAGTAAGACATTATTTAACAAAGTGGCAAGATAAAGTTTGCAATTGGTGATACTTCATAGATCCACAAAAAATGACGTTCCCTTTCTGCGGATGAACATAGTAGACATCATATTTAACAAAAATCAGGAATAGATATTGAGATCATTATATGCTCTTACTACAATAAAAACCACAGAGACTGGGAAGATATTTTCTGAGTGGATATATAACCAATCATACTAGATGCACATTAAATTCACATTAAAATAATCACCTTAACATACTGCAGATGTTAGTAGCTAGAACCTATCTACTATCACCACAATTTTGTTAGATGGATAATTTCAGGTTCTATTAAGCACAATTAAAGTAATTCCATAAATGTCATACTTCAGGTATCCACAAAGCATTCTTTTGGGCCATAGGTTGATTCTACCATGCAGATGTCACATACTCGATTAGCCTAGAGGATTGGATTTATCATTTATGACATTCAATATGATGGACTCCCAATACAAATTTACTGTAAGAGAAAAAAAATACTATCAGAAATAAAGAAAGATATTACCTTCATATTTCCACCAGACCGAACATCCAGAACTGCGCTCCCCTGACTAACAAAAATAACATAAGTTCAACCAAGAAACTTAATCTGTAAATTTGAAATTGAGAACAAATGATTCAAGTGAATGTAACAGAGAATTACAGGAATCTTTCGTCAATGAAGCAGAATGGTTGGTCAGATGTCAAAAAAAACATAGTACTAATTGCAATTTAGAAAGTCATTTCTATGACATAGAGGTACCATGAAACCAACAAAAAATATGTAAAATAACAATCATAACCTGATCTTTCAAAAAAGAAAAAACAATTTCCTCCAGCCTTGGGTGGTTATCACTTTCAGAGCTGAAAAAACAATTTCCTCCTCTGAATGGTACAGAAAATCATGTAGAATGCATCTAGTGCTAAATATTTTTGTTTTCTTTTTGGAAATTCTATTTTTTGTTGGCTTCAAGGATAGTAAATGAGAGCAAATAAGAAAAAGATTAAATTGATATTGGTGTGGTTCAATACTATATGATTAACAAATACCAAGTTCAATGGTTTATCCCACTATATAATTTTTTAGAAGGAAAGTAATGTACCTAGTTAGCATCCAACATCTTGATGTGATCGGTCGGCCATGCAATTGCAAGTCCCATAACCTGTAGGAGATGAATATCCCTTGACAAGACAGATTCTTCGTGAGTAAGAGCCTGGCTTTCAAGACGAACCCCTCATGAAACTACCAGGGAAGAACAACAATTTAAAAAATGAGTAGATTGCAAGTAAAGTTACGTTTAAAGTACTATAACAATAAATCAATCAAAGTGAAAATTGCAACACAGACAGTCATCTTTGATTTATAAAAAAAATGCAACAGCATTAGTATGCTAGTATTTAATAGTCTCAGGATTCACTGCAATATGATTTACATCTAAAAGAAAAATATGTCTACTCATAAGATTTGGAGAAAGACTCATGTTGACGCCCAAAGATGGATAAAGGTTTTGTTAATGTTGAATATCTTCTAAGGAATCTAAAATTTGTAGTATACTACCTCATAACATATAATAATTGCATGAAAACAAGATATAGTGTGTTCTGAAATTACAATGACTGGAGGAGTCTATCACACATTATATTTCTGATGAAGATGTACTGATAATAAATGAAAAAATTCAAAATCTTTGAAAGAAATTGTCAGAAAATATAGTTTGAAACTTTGCTGTGCTCATTGATAATCAAATAAACATCAAGAAAAATTTTCATACAATTACGGACAAGATTTGACAATTTGCTAATGACAGATGAAATTTAACAAAAATAGCATTTTCATTCTCCACAGTTTGGGCGAGTGACATAATTATTTGGCTCCCAGAAAATCTAGTAGGTCTCAATCAAGAAAAAGAAGCAGATCCAGCCTTTAATGAGGTAGCTGAATATGCATCTACGCTATAATCAACCCATTAGAACGGTGTTCCCTTAGAAACTGAACCAGCAATGCAGGAGGAACATTCTGGACAAAGTACATAAAAATATTGTCACAATCTGATGATAACATGAAAAGCAATGACCAAAAACAAATTAACGAGCAACTGTTGTATTAAGTTCAACGCTCACTTGAAGTAGCATTGATGCCTTAGCATAAATCACCCCATCAGGGGCTGATCAAGCATTCACCAAATCAGATTGAGCATTAGTTTTCTTGGTTGAATTGGTAGTGACTATAATATCTTCAACGCCATCACATCCCATAATTGACCAACCATCAAGAAAGCACGGGATTTAATCGTCTATGCAGTATGCACCGGGCACCTATCAAAAAAACATGAACGTTGTTAAAAGGCAAGCATTAATTTTTTTCTTGGAGGCAAAGTGTTACACCTGTACTTTGACGATGAATTTTTGTCTCCCCAAGTAGAACCTGATGATTTTCACAAATTGTAATTGATTGCTTTACAAAATCTGGACTTACAGTCATTCTTCATTAGATTTTCGAATGCAAAATACATATACAGAGTAAAAGAACGTAAAGAGAGGATATATACCATACGTGTGCTTCAGGTTGCTCTCTCTTTTGCAATCTACAGAAACTATACATCGCATAAAAACGAGTATTAATCAGTTTGTTTTGTTGGAAAACCTTCGGATAATTTTACTACCTAAGTACATAACATATAGCGAGCTACAAAATCGAGCAATTTATTTTGTCCAACAGTCGGAAAAACTCCCCATCTGAACTGAACCCACATACCAAAACATTGTATTCCCATCAAGCTCCGTCAGTATTCTGGCAACAGTATGATTGTGCACTTGAAAGAAGCCATGTCCAAATTATAGACTGGCAACAGTATGATTAACTAGTTCGCGACTTTACAGTGAAAAATAAAAAAAAGACTTGCAATGCAATTTGCAGATCTTCTGGGCATCAAGACACCAGACAGTACATGAAAAATAGACAATAAATCACCCAGATCATTTGGTTTCTACACAATTTTCCAATTGAATATTTATGTTCAGATCTCGTAACATCCAGTTGCAAGGGAGTGCATGCGATAATAGCTGACTGTAGTAGGCACGTACGTACATACATGCATACATACATATACCATCAGCATTTGGCTACATAATCCAATGAAAAAATATCTCACAGTTCTATTTGGCGAGAGATAAAAATGACAGACCTACTGCAATTTACTAAAAATATGATAAAGATTCTCGACAAACATCATAGTTAAGAGGTATTTCGTACAAAAGAAATTCCTTCATAGTAAGACAGACTTTATGTACAAATGGGGGAAAAGATTAACAGCAAAAAGGTTAAAGAAACGAGTATTAACATCATAGTAATTCCCTTTGATGGACAAATGGCTCGAGAACTTCCCATAAAAATATACATGACACAGACTAGATTTATCAAAATTGCTCAAGAAATTAGCCAGCAGAATCTGTCGACAAATGGAAAGGCTGATGATGCTCATAAGATAATATAGCATATTGGGTTAGCAATAGCCTACGAAATCAAATTATGACTTTTCTATGTCACTAATTTATAGATTTATTCACTACAACCGCTACATATGTTAGATGAAACTGGCATATGAGATGAGTAACAATAGTGTTTTTCAAATCAAAATTCTCTAATTCCCATAGAACGGGCTTGGAGCAGGGCTCCACCGCCACAAAGAAAGAGATTTTCAAGAAACCGTCCTTCCATAGCAAACAGATGCGATGTATAGATTTTTTGCCCACTTCTCCTGCTAGGGATAAAATTATTACTTTATTACAGATCTCAGATATGAAATTTGAACATCAAAATGTTTATTAATCATAAAAATAAACAGCACAACTTACCTTGACATGTTGACTAGGGAAAGCAGATGTCCGAAGTGTTTCTTGTGTTTCATCTGTGGGTTACCTTACAATATCAGAAGATTAGGAAATCAAATAATATAAGAAGATTAGGAAATCAAATAATATCAGAAGATTGTCAAGAAATCCTATAATATCATCTTCTACGCAGTACAAACCAAAAAGTTTTAATCACTAAAATTTACTAAGTTACCTTACAAGAGAGTCGAGAAAACAACCATATCATATCTTATCATATCATATCATACCATCCTCCAAACCTAAGAGTGTAATATAATTGTGACAAAGGAGCATATCTAGAAAAAGTAAAAGAAGTACATGCAAATCAAGCAGCATTCTTACAAAAACAATCCAAAACATCTCCTATGTGCGTTGTATACATAGAATGCAAGATTAATGAATTACTGGCTTATATCATCACAGTATACTATTGAAAACCTATACCTGGTGGAAAAGGTGCATCAATAACAAACAAAATCAAATGTATAATATGAAAAGCATTACGAAAATAAATACAATTTGATGATTACTTATCTAATTAAAAACACAATGCAGGATTACTTGCTCAAAATAAGTGTTACTATATGCAAAAATTCACTATTATCAGATAACTAAGTTTCAATTCAATCAAAGACAATTTTAGAAATTGTATATAGATTGTTAATCAATGAAAAGAACCCATCTTTAAAATAAATCAATAAAAATTGGTATTCATTCATGAAAAGGTGAAAAGCATACCAGAAAAGAACGAATGAAAGGACGTTCAGACGAGATAGGGTACGGTGGCCGAAACCCTCGCCATCTCCTTTGCACGTGTGCCTAAACCCCAACAAACCCTATCAACGCCAAAACCCTAGCCATCCCTATCGCCGATGAAACCCTAGCCATCCCTATCACTATCAAAACCCTAGCCCATCTCTCTCACTCTTTCCTTTTCGAATCTTGAGCAAGAAATTTTTGGGGGAAATAGATTTGTTAGCATGAGAGAAAGGGGGAGAGTGGAAATTTCGGGGAGAGATAGACTCGTGAGCGGGAGAGAGAGGGAAAGTTGAAACTGGTGTGAGTGATTTAGATTTTTTAGTTGGAAATTTCTTTTTTACCCTTACCACTTCAGTTTATTTACAGATATAATGGCGTTTCTAAAATGCCGTAAATAATATAGCGTTTTAAAAACGCTGTCATAACTATGAGTAAATTTCAAAATTAATCAAAGACAACATTTTCTTCAAAAATGCTATTATTGATCACTTTCAATAGCATTAACACTTAAATGCTATAATAAGACCGCTGTAGAAAGCCCTATGTGTTGTAGTGACACGATCCCAGTACGTATCTTAAAGCTTCTCAAAGGCATAACAGTAATTTTACAACAACTACAAGTTAATTAAGGAACATGGGCCGCATTTAGGTCCACCAACCCAATCAAACCAGCAAATAAGACTTACTTACAGCCTATGTAAGAAGAATTTCTAGCTAATTATAGTTGACAATCAAATTATCTCCCAAGTAAGGTATTAAATAACTGATTCTATCTCTTAGAGCATCTGTAGTCGTTTGCTAAATATGCATAATATGCATATTTGGTTAAAAAGAGCGCTGTAGTCGTTTACCAAATATGCATATTATGCATAAATCGCTACAGTAGATTACTATAAATGAGAATCGAAATGAGAAATATGTATATATAAACGACGGAGCTCGAAGTGTCTTCGCACAAAAAAAAATATTTTTTTAATGGTTGGACGACACTTGAAGTGCCGTCCCTTCAAAAAAAAAAATTTTAATTTTGTAATAAAAAAAACCAAAAAAAACCGCACTTCTCTCGGATGGCACTTGAAGTGCCGTCCCACCCTCTCTGGTTTTTTGTAATTTTTTGTAATTTTTTTGTAATTTTTTGTTATTTTTTATAATTTTTTTGAAATTTTTTTTGCACGTCGAGTACTATTTTTTCCCTCGGACGGCACTTGAAGTGCCGTCCCACCATTAATTTTTTTTTTCTCTCCGACGCAACATGATATGCCGCCTCACCTTTTAAATGTTTTTTTTATTTTTTTCCTCTCTGACAGAACATGAAACACCGTCTATTATTATTCAAATTTAAAAAGGTAAAATATAGCATTCTACGATTGCAGCAAAACGAGAGATTGCTATATCCATTTATCCATTTATGCATATTTTTACCAGCAACGACTGTGGATGCTCTTAAACAGGGTAATCTTCAACCAAATCTGAGAAAGATACATTCTCAGATATTTCTTATAACGACTCCTACCCTATAAATACTCTCCGCCCTAAATTAGTAAGAGGTAATCAATCTTTTACCATAAAAAACTTTTATTTCTGAGTTACTAACTTGAGCGTCGCAAGGTCTATAATGGGGGCCAACCCCGGTGTTTTAGACTTTTTGCAGGTTTGCTGGCAACATCTAAGCCGTCCAATCATGATCCAAGCACTTTTAACAATTCATATTCATCAACAAGGAGTTCTCAATTTTATTTCCCAGCCAAGATCGATGATTATATCTATAATTTCTTTCTCAAAATATGAACTCATCATCGGATTGCTCCCACACTGAAAATAGCAGTAACAGATTGGCACCGTCTCTGGAAAACTATAGATCGGCCTTCGATCAAATCTGTTGGTAAAAAACAATTTTTTTCCATCCATGCCTCTCAGCGGAAAGAAGGCGGTGGCTGCTGGCCGTCAATCCGAAGTTCGTTTGTCTCATCCTCCTGGTCAGCCTCCATGCCCATCATCGCAGGCCCTCTGTTCGCCATTACAGCCTCCCCTTAGCAGGGCTGTATTGGTGGGCTCCCAACATTGATGCTTCGAACTTCGCTCTGAACCTGACTCTGAACCTCACCGCATTGAGGACCGACTCTCCAATGACTCAGCCTCCTCTCCCACGGTGCCCCCTACAGTGACCTTGATTCCACCTGATCTCAGCATCATCGTTAATAACAGGAAGCAATGGAAAGACCTCCGTCAATACTTAAAAGAAAGCGTACCTGAGACGGTCCCTCGCTCAAGGCACCAAGGAAGTAGGAGAAGCCCTTCTCCCTGACGATAGAAATCTGGACGATCGATCTCACCACGGGGGCGAACAAACATTAGGAGCATCAATCCAATCAGTCTCTAGGCTCCCAAGCACCGTTGAGAAGAAGCGGCGCCTATCACTAGAGCCAAGTTCCGATACTTCAAGGATGAAATCCTCCAAGCCCTCCAGTCGCCTGAAATAGGGGCCGGTAGATAAGCAATCACCGACCTTCCACTGTGCAAAGAAAGGAGTTTCACGGGTCAACCCAGTCCGAGGGATGGGAATACCCAGTTCTGAATCGTCTCCAAGAGATGGAGGTCCGCCTAGCCAAGGAGCAAGAGGAGGATCACTTCCGTAGAGCATACTGCCCCTCCTGACCTCCCTTCAGTAGGCCCGTTCTGGAAGCTCCCTTTCCAAATAACTTCAAAGCTCCTCACTTCGAATCATATAATTGTGACTTTGACCCGAAGGACCACACTGAGAGTTTTAAAAATCTCATGCTGATCCACAAGCCTCCGACTCACTTCTCTGCAAAATGTTCCCAGCAACCTGGAAAGGATCAGCTAGGGAATGATACTCTAAACTCTTTTCTGGGATGATCTTCTCCTTCGACCAGCTTGAAGAACTCTTTCCAGCCCACTTTATCACCAGTCGTAAGACTGAAAAGACAAGTGCAACTACTCCAGTTGAAGCAGAAGAAAAAAGAGTCGCTCATAGATTTTGTCAAGCACTTCATGGTTTACGCCAGATCCATCTTCTCCCTTGATTATACAGTGACGACAGCTGCCTCTCGGTATAATCAAGGTCGACCCCGAGGTAGAGGCTGGAGAGGCGGCCACATCGGGCCCCCAATTTTTGCGCAATTTTATGGGCTCCCATTTTTTTTATTCTTATACCTATATATATGTATTTTACGCGTGAAGTCAATTGCAATTTATGCATTTTTTAGAGGCACCTAAATTTATTTTTTAAGGCCTTTATTTTTTTATTATAAATTACTTGGTCCTCCACATAAGGCGAAATTGACTTTTTTTTTTGGGTTTAAAATCATAGCCATCCATATAGTGGAAAATTAATGGATGTGAGTTTACAACCCAATCACCCGATTAACTGAACTCGCTCCAGCGCTCCCCAAATCGAATACCCGAACACCCGATCCCCAACCAACACCATATGCAGCCTATTCTCTGCTTCCCGTCCCCATCTCCATTCTCCTATAAATCCCCAAATCCCTAATTCTAAATCCCTAAATTCATTCCCTGCCTCCTCCAACCACCTATATGACCAGACTATCTACCGATTCTCGACTCCTGACCTCCTAAGTCACAGGTCCAACTCTCATTCACCATCCTCCATCTATACAAACCCAAATACCCGAGCCAGTCATCCCAAATCCAAAGTGGCAAACTCCAAACTCCAATCCCGAGGTCATGCATGCCGCCTCCAGCCCGTATCTGCTTGCTTCCATTGTTGACTGTTGTAGCCGCTTGCTATTGCTGTTGGCATGTTGGCATGTTGCCTGTTGATTGTTGTAGCCACTTGCTGTTGCTTTGATTTGTAGTTGTTGGCTCATTGTTGTTGTTGTTGCCTGTTGACAGTCTTGTAGTTGTTGGTGCCAACCACTGAGAAGAGTTTTTCAACCAACTTGTAGGTATTTCTTTGCCTCTTTTATTTTTCACGATTGACCAATTTTTGTAGACTTGTAGTCTTGTAGAACAATAGTAGCTAGGGTTTCGAATTGAATGATTTATTGATTGTTGCTTGTCTCAAGCTAGGGTTTTGTCATTTGGAATTAATGTTTTACGGCTTAATTTTGTAGATTAGAGCTTAATCGGATATATTTGTAACACCCTGGAAAAATAACTAGTAACAGTTTTGTTATTATTTTTGCCTACAAGTTAGTATGTATAACATACATACGTTGCACGTGTTGGGAGCACTTTCTCATATTTTTATTTTTTTTTATTAATATTGATGGAAGGAATTTGTAGTGGGCCATAATTCTAATTAAAATTAGTATTAGTAAAAAGAAAGTAAATTGAGCCCACGAACAAGTAAAGCAGGCAACGCCCAACCCAACACAAAAAGTGCAAACCCTAGGGTTAGGGTTTGGCTAGCCAAGTGTATGAGGAGGGATGCGATTTGTTTTGGTATTTTTTTAAATTTTGGAGGTGAATAATTAAAATATGGTTAATATAGTAAATATAAATCTCATGATTTTAGGGATTGAATCAAATCCCACACACCCCCAAACCCTAGATTAGCCGACCTATATTAAAAGAGAGGGGTGAAATCTCTTATCACTTTTACTATTTTGTGGAGGCGCTTTAGGGTTTGGAGAAGAAGACTTTTCAAGAATCTTGATCGATCGACCTGACATTAGGTGAATTGGGTGTTCTTCTCTTCTTATGTTGTTATTATTTTTGTGATATCCAGCATGATAAGCCTTGTAGTTATGATTAATATTTATGCATTCTCGATTCTTAGTTGTTCTTGTATGAGGAGATGCAAGAAAAAATTTGTTCGTATGTTCAGATAAAAAGAAGAAAAAAAACATGTGAGAGTTGTTAAATGTAATTTTTTATGAGTATTGCATGATTAAAATAGACAAGAAGAACAAGATGTCTTTTGTTAGTTCATGAAATACATATATGTTGTTAACGTTGCAAGAACTCGTTTTTTTATTCTAAATTTCATGCCGCGGATGACCGTAGACTTGTGGAATTGATATTGACTATTCTCATAAAGATTTAGCAATTATTAAGTTCTTAAAATATCGATTTTTTTTCATGGTTAAAATCTCATTTTTTGTGTTGATTACTGCCGTTAAGAATTAGGTTTTAGATTATATTATTTCTGGTCGGAGTTTATGGATCCAGAAGATGATCGGGTTTAGATCTAGGACAATATTGAATCTGGATCTAGTTGAGTGCAGTTCTGGATCCAGAGCAGGAGCGGGTTCGGGTCCAGGCGAGATTTGGGTCTGGAGTCAGCTCGGGTTTATGTGTGATTGAAAGAGGGTTCGACCAGTTGTTGCTCGAGTTTGAGCTGGAGCCAGGCTCGGGTTGGAGTGACTTGAGTAGGCCCGGGCTTTAGTCTAGTTTGAGTCAGGTTTGAGTTATAGAGGGCTCAGGTTTGGGGAGCGTTTGAATTTAGGTATGGATTTTGAGATGGGTCGGATTAGACTTAGAGTTGAGATGAGAAGTGATTAGTTAATCAACTTGGAACTAGTTGTAGTCTAGCTCACTTTATTTTTAATAGTTGGTAAACACAAGTTGTTTATTAATAACTAAAATTTGATAATAGAACCCACTATTATTTGGAAAAAAATCGAGATTACAAATGCGATCAATAGGCTGAGACTGTGAATTATGCGAGATTTGTAGTCGTGTTAATGTTTTAATGATTAGACTTACGAGATGAGAGTGAATCTACCTATATTGTGTTTCAATATGGAAATGAGTAGTAGTTAGTAACTTCTAATTATTTGGGTTGCTTAGTAAGTTAGGGTGGTCGTAGAGAACCCTAGAGTGTGGTTGGGTGCGACGTCGTAGTTGTTTAGAGTTTTAGAGGCTGAGCAAAACCCAAGGTGCCGACAATTTTGTGATTTCTAGGAAGCAGGAATAAGCCAGATTGGGATTGTATTCCTAGTGTTGTGAGTTAAGTCCGGTAGGGGGTGCTAACTCTAGGTCATGTTCTTAATATCTGATTGTAAGGACAGACACTAGAACCGAGTTATGATGGAAACAATGACGAACATGTCTGGTAAACAACTATGGTTCCTAGGAATGTTCGGGACCGAGGATACGCCCAGTAAATCCCCAGGCGGTGGGTTAGAGGTAGGCCGGTAAGGTCCGTAGTTACAGGTAACCAACTTTCTGGGATTTGGGACTGAGGATACGTCCGGTAAAGGTGGTGGGCTAGGGGTAGGCCGGTAAGGTCCAATATCCTAGGGGTGCGATTTACATGTGATTACATGTTAGAGTACAAATCATCGAGTTAGGCATGCATTGCGAGAGAACAAGCCTATAATGAGGAGGGATGTTAAGAGCTTGCTCTCGAAACCTATGTTGTATGGGCGGCATAGAATTTCGAACAAGCGCGCATTAGAAAGTGCATTGTGTGCATTTATTTATGCATTAGATTTTCAGGATCATGGCATATACTATTACACTTAGCATAATATTAGCCACCTGCTTCAAAGTCATGAAGAGAGTGATGACAACATTAGTTGCGTGAGAAGTTAACTTGAATTGGAAATGAGATTGCAGAAGTGTGAAGTCATTGACATAGGTGTGAAACAATTAACAATCAAGGAAAGAGAACATTTTTTTTTGAAGGAAGAGGTGGAGTATGGCCACCCTATTTCATTAATAAGGAGTTAATAAAACAAACTCAGTGTACTGAGCCAAATACAAAGTCCTACAGGACAAACAAAAGGAACATGGAACCGCCCCGAACATAGGGGTGGGACAAAAGACAGAGCCGTACAAACATGCATCCAACAAAAGAACTACATAGCATCTAACTCCCCCCAACAAACCCCTGGGGTGGTAAGGATCGAACAATAGCACAAGGAGAGCGATCTCTATCCTCAGTCGAGCGTCGGCCCGATCTCGACCTCATCATCATCATACTCATCTACCTGGAAAATGCTGGCAATCCTCCCTCGGGAACCTGTAGCAGCGGAAGTAGCCCAAAAGGAGATAAGATGTATAATGTGAGTTAAATTACCAGAAATACTGTTACTAGTCCCACGGAAGTAACAGTTAATTCTGTCTAGCCAAAGAACCCAGGTCGTAGCTGCAATAGTGATAAATCAAGCTTCTCTCATAGTTCGTCGCTCTTTAGCGAACTGAGAGCCTACCCAAAGTTCCTCGTATATACTAGGATACTCGTTAGTGCCCAGAGCGTTGAGTACCTCAATGAGGACCGCTTTGCTCCTAGGATAGTACAAAAAAAGATGACCTCTAGTCTTGGTGGCCACATTGCAGAACCCATAGATAGTATCGATATTTGGTTGGCCTTTAGCTAGGTTCTCTCTAGTCAGAATTGCAACATTCAGAACCAACCAAATGAAGTTTTTTATTTTCAGTGGAGTTTTCACCTTCCAGATAATACTTGACCATTTCGGATGACATCCCCTGAAGTGGATGCGATTATAAAGGGAACGTACAGTGAAGGTGCCATTCTTTTCGAGTCCCCAAGTTTTTTTATCTGAGCCTTGCGAACATTTAACACTAGAGCCGGCGATATGGGCCTGAAGCTCCCTAAGCCCACCCTGAGAGCCCGAGTCCAGTGTCTGTTTAAAGGTCGGCTTCTAAGAGCTTCTCCTCCAGGCTGCGGCCACCGTGCAGTGTGGCTGTAATGTCTGGGCATACAGACCATGGAACAGATCTCTAAGTGTGTGATCACCACATCACTTATCCCACCAGAATCTAGTGAGTCTGCCATTACCAATGGAAGATGACACACAATTGTTAAAGGGTTCAAAGGCTTTAACAATTCCTTTCCGGAGCCAAGAAATGCATGGGCCCACCCTGAAACCCAGATTTCTCATCCCATTCCCATTCAGGTATGACTGCATAAATTCCTAACAACCTTCTCCATTAGGATGGAAAATTTTCCACCACCACTTACATAGGAGCGTGAGATTCATATTTCGAAGGTCAATAATACCTAGACATCCATGCATCTTCTTCATGCACGCTTTTCCCCATCTAATCAGGTGATAGCCACCTCTATCAAGGCTAGCACCCTTCCATAAAAAACTCTTTCAAGCGCGATCAATTCTTTGAATGCCCCATCTTGGCATTTTAAAGAAGGACAGATAATAGGTTGGCAGATTCGAGAGGACTGCATTGATAAGCGTGAATCTACCACCCAAGGACAAAGCTTTACCCATCCAACCAGCTAGACGGTTCTCCACCCGATCAATGATGGGTAACCAATTGGCCTTCTTGATCTTGCCAAGTTTCAGCGGGAGTCCCAGGTACTTAATGGGAAAATTCTCGAAGGAGCAGTTGAGAATAGTGACATGTTCATGCACCTCTTCCGGGGTTAAGGCAATGGGTATAAAAGCACTTTTGTGGAAGTTGATCCTTCGTCCAGACCAAGCTTCAAAACTGTGCAAAATTCCTTTGAAAGCGATTATTTCCTCGAGGTGTTCATTTCCAAATAGTAGAGTATTGTCAGCATATTGGAGGATAGAGCATCCTTGGCAATTGATACCACTGGCCACCGGCGCGATCCAGCCGGCCCTTCTGCAGTTAGCCATCATGGACAGTAAAACGTCTGCCGCAATGGTGAAATGAAGAGGGGAGAGGCGGTCTCCTTGTCTGAGGCCCCATTTGCACGAGAAGGGCTGGCCAGACATCCCATTCACCAAGATAGCAGTCCTGCTATTGGTGAGACACGTGTGGATCCATTTGATCCACCTATCTCCAAACCTCTTTCCGGCTAGTGCGTCCATGAGACAATTCCATTCAACGGAGTCGTAAGCCTTTTCGAAATCTAGCTTTAGGAGGTAGCTCTGAGCATTTGCCAAGTGGCAGTGGTGTATAACCTCTTTAGAAGACAATATTTGCTAATAATAATTAATGTTGTTAAAACACTAGCTAAAATTTCGTTGACATTTTGTGGTGACAATGAGAAGATTTATGAAGAGAATAATGAAAATTTCTTAAGCATGACCGATCGCTGAATTTGATCCAATAATGAAACAACACATCAGGCAGTTCCAAAGGGGTGAATCTCACAAGCATTATCTAAGCCAAAAATCCAAAATGAGTTGATAAAATTGTTAGCAAGTGAGGTAAAAGGTGCAATCTTTAAAATAATCAAAGAAGCAAAATATTATTCAGTAATACTCAATTGCACTCCAGATACAAGTCATGGGGAACAGATGTCTATAGTCATACAGTGTGTTAATGTTTCAAAAAATTCGATAAAGGTGGAAGAATTCTTTTTAGAATTTTTAGTGGTTGATGATACATCCAGATTAAGACTTTTGAATGTGCTTGAAGATGTTCTGAGAGTTCCGGGGCTTGATATTTTTTGTGTAAGAGGACAAGATTAGGACAATTGTTCCAATATGAAGGGAAAGAACAAAGGTGTGCAAAACATGCTAATTAATGTTAGTCCTAGAGCTTTTTACGCACCATGTGGTTGCCACAGTCTTAATCTTGCAATTTATGATATGACCAACTATTGTAATTAGCTGTATCTTTTTTTAGGATTTGTACAATGTCTATATAAGTTGTTTTCAATTTCTACAAAGATGTGGGTTATTTTGAAAAGACATGTTTCAAATCTCATGCTTAAGTCATTGTTACAAACTCGTTGAGAAAGCCATTTTGAAAATGTTAGAGTAATAAGATTGCAACCAATGGAGATAAGAGATGAATTAATTCACTTGGAAAATATTCTATAGCTCCCAAAATTATGAGTGAAGCTGGATCCTTAGGAACAAACAAGATGGAGAACTTTGAGTTTTTGCGAAGCATGATTATTTGGCACAATATATTATTTGTTATTAATTCTGTTAGTAAATTCTTGCGAGATTATGATATGCATATTGATGTTATAATACATCAATTGAAAGGCCTCATTTCATTTTTTGAAGAGTACATAGATACTAATTTTCTGGAGGCTATGAATGCAGCTAAAAATATTGCAGACAAAATGAGAGTTGAAGCTGTTTTCCTGAAAAAAGTGTCATCCATTGTCACGCCCCGCTTCCCAAAAATAAGGAATACGAGCATATGACATTGACCTAGTGAATGACTAACACATCCATAAGCTGTTTATCTGGCCAACTCAACAATATAATCAATACAGAACAACTACGCAGACAATAATAATAATCTCATGAATAATAATACTTGGAATGAAATAATACAAAATATCCAAATACAATAATAATCCAACATCTGGAAATAAATAATAATAATATTCGGGTCAAAAGCCCATAATACAATGAAATAACAATAGTTTAATAATTAAGTCTTCATGGCAAAATAATAATTTATTAAGCGGCGATGCTATCAATTTCATTCACTAATGTTGTTCTCCCAATCCATCTAGCAATTCTCCATCAACACCTGTAAACACTTCATCTAAAAAGAGGAGAAAATTGTCCTTGGAGCAAGTCATGGACAACAAGTAGAGAAAGCAGAGAACAATGGAATAACGGTATAACATTGAATTCAATTGATCAATATAAATCAATAACATGGGACAATAGCAATAATCAATATCATGATAGTCGATACAATGGCCATAAATGATGATTCAATATTCGGTAACAATAATCAATAACCAATATCAATAACACTTAGCCAAGATTCGATATCAATAGGAACAATAATGAACAATATGCAGTATCAATGTCGTGTCAATCCTTAAATCTATTAATCATTTTAATCCTAACTAATGTAGCACTTCATGCGTCCCATTTATTTACCACATGGTTGCTACATACAAACAAGTTATATTTAGACTTAGTGGTAGATTTTATAGTTCATGTACTCGGCAACTATATACAATAATGATTGATGATCGAATCAATCGAGATACTGTAGTCAGTAATCTACAATTAATCGATGACCGATATGACCAATATGACCAATAGACCAATAGAACGATAGACCGATAAATAGGGCAACATGGACCCCTCTTTCGAGTACAGTCCTTATATTGTCCATTACTAAAGTCAACCCTTAAACCCTGGCTTGTTAATTATTTTATTAATGCAACAATACATTATGCAATTTGAGACATAAGATGGACAATGGTATCAATAGGGGAACAATAGAATGGTAACTTGAATTGGAAAATTGGAATAATGATAAAGAGACATTAGGATCATGCAATACAATATACACACTTTAATTCATGCAATACTACGATATAGAACAATTAATCTATTAAAATCTGGAATATAAAATTCTGGACAACAAGAGTAGTCTATACAAAAATGTAATTTTCCATTGTTTCGGAACTCGAAAACTGAAACTGTCAGAAATTATGAAAACTAGACTCCCACACGGTTCCAACGCATATTTAAAGTTTAAAATCTGATAATGGTAGCTAGGTTAAACACATTGTTCTTTACAAATTTCATGTTCAGGCAGAATATCGATATCATGTTATTATAATTTTAGAATCAGCAAAAAATCAATAATAAATTCATTAAAAAAAATTTCTAGACTCCTAAACATGATCACTAATGATCTGAAAATTATCAGAGCAAAATTTTATCATTTGATCAGCCTTTTAATAGTTTAACATGAAACGCACAAGAATCTAGAAATCTGAAAGTAAAAAAACACAGCTGTAGTAAAATGGGCATAACTTTTGTTACACAACTCGGAATTTAGAAATTCAAGATGTTCTGGAAACTAGAAAGATAAGGCTACAATTCTTATTCAGAAAATTATTTTTTTTAAGATTATTTACTAGCTCGAAAATAGCAGTCAACATACAACTAGCAAGCAAGATACAGATTTTAGGATATTTTTCATGAAATAATTTAACTAAACATGATGGGTAACAATTCTATTAGTCGATGAACTTCTCAATCAGCATGAAGTGTATAAAAACATGGAAAATAAGATTAAGAACACATACATACATCAATTTATCATCAATCAACCATCAACAATCAATTAACCAAACATACAACCTAACAAGTCTCTTTACAATAGTTTATTTGTGTGACAATTATATGAACAATCCTATTATCAATTCTATATGCACACATGAAAGATTCAATCTTTGGAGTCAAAAGTGGCATGATATCAAGTAAATTGGGGTTAGCGCGTGTAAACCCTCAATATACCCAACGAAAGAGATGAATAATATATAATATAATAAACGGAGGGATCTACTTGCAAGAATTTCAACAAAACTTGAATTTGGTACAGTTAACAATTCAAGAGAACAGTGACTTGCCTTATTAGCGATGAAATTGAATACCAAGAATAACAGGATAAGGATCCCGGAGCAACAAACTCACGAACACACAAATCACATGTGCGAACTACATGCAATAAAGATCTAAAACAGCACAGTAAAAGCAACAACAAGAGACAACAGTGTCAACTGCAAAGGAGGCTCGAGTTTGCAATAGAGTTGTATTTATAGAATACAAGTAGATTATTGGGTTAATGAGTTCAACAAGAGATGAGTTTGAAAGCAATATGGTTCACAATACAATAAAATAAAATCTACAAAAATAGGTAGTTCAACAAGATGAAAAGAATAATTCATGAATCAAAAATTGAAATCCAATTAGATAAATAAATAGTACAATGAAAACAATATAAGTTGGCCCGAAAATAATTTAGGGTTTGCCAAGAACAATAGATCAAAATAATTTGATAGATGAATGTTAAAAAATAATCAAGTAATAACAATTAGTAGTTTTAATCATAATAAAATAATATTATATAACAAATTAATATTCGGGTATAGCAATTTATTAAAAATAATCCTATAATAATAATATATTTGTTTTCGGGCTCAAATATAAGTAGTCGATCAATAAGATATAGAAAATAAGATCAAAATACCTCGTTATTCGAAATGAATAAAATTTTTGATTAGAAAATACTTTAATACAAGATCCGAAAAGAATTTAGCACAAAAAAAATTTATAAAAATCAAATTGTAGAAAATACACGGAAAATACTTATTGGCCGAAATGGGGGTTACATCCATAGAAATTTGACGAGAGTGCTAGTGAAGAGGCAAAACAATCACATGAACAAGAATTTATGGTCCATTACTTCTTAACTGTGTGAGATCAAGCTATATCTTCACTCAATAACTGATTTGAACAATTTGAGAAATATGAAAAAAATCTTTGGTTTTTTATTTATTTGAAGAAGTAGAGAACTCTACATGCTGATGATACGAATGCTTGTTGTGCCACTCTTGAAGCATTCTCCATCATGGCACCCATTATGATATTAGTATGAGTGATTTATTTTTAGAATTAAAGCACCTCAGAGTTATTTTACCAGCGGAAGCAAAAAAAATAATTGATGTGCTTAAATATTTGCAAAGGATGGACATGATATTTTCATATGCATGGATCCCGTATAGAATATTGTTGACTATACCGGTTATTGTTGCTGTAGAAAGAAGTTTTTCAAAGTTAAAAATTGTCGAGTTTTATCTTCGTTCAACCATGTCTTAAGAGAGAATCATGTCTCAAGATAGATTGAATGGATTAGGCTGACTATATATTGATAAGGCGATGGTAGGAAATCTTGATTATGAACAATTAGTTAGTGAGTTTGCTACAAGAAATGCGAGATATAGTCATACTTTATTATAGTAATAAAATATCTTATTTTTTCTTGAACAATGTGCGATTTTTCATATATATATATATATATATATATATATATATGTATATATATATATAGATATATGATTTTTTATTTTTTTCTCGCATTATGTATGGAGTCCCCATTTTGGGAATTCGGCTCGGGCCCCCGTGAGCGAAGGACTGACCCTGGGTATAATGTTACCCACAAAAGGCTTAAAGCATCCCTCGCTAAGTGGCTTCATCGATACTTCACCGAACTCCTGCAAAGGAAGGATAAGCACATCTCGAGGGCCAGAAGGAGTCCCCCCAAATCAAAAACACGAACAAAGAAGGACCCAAGAAAGCCCAGAGAGATAATTTTGGCCAATGTCGTGCTCCTCCATCTCCTCGCTTTGACAAGTTCACTCCCCTAAATGCCGGCTTATTAGACATCTTCATGGAGATTGAGAAAAATTTTTGCTCCATCCTCCTCCCAAGATGCAGACGCTAGGTAGAAGAAGAGACATGAACTTGTGGTGTTGATTCTATATGGACCATGACCATAACACCGATGATTGTCTAGCCATCAAAGAAGAGGTTGATGCTTTGATATGCCGAGGTTACCAACCAAATTTTCCCAGAGAGACATGACCTCCCTTCCTCCAACTCAGGGGGCTATCATGCGCCCAGAGAAGAAGCCCGAAATCCCCAGGCTCGAAACACATGACGGTCCTTCACTCTAACCATAGGGACCTATGGGTGAAGAGTCTAACTCCTCTCGAAAGGCATTTGTTTGGGAAGTACACTTGGTGCATCACTTTCCTCCTATCAAAGGTCCAAAGTTTTGGTAATTTTTTCTGACGAGGATCTCGAAGGTGTCAGAACACCTCATTATGAAGCTCTAGTAATTAGCCTCGCCATGACAAAAAACGAAGTGCACTGCATTCTGGTAGACCACGAGAGATCAGTGAACATCCTCTTCTTGAAGTCTTTTGAAGGCTTCAAACTCTCTTGGGACAACCTCAAGCCTGCTGGGTATACCCTTCATGTATTCTCTAGGGTTCTGATCCAAATCAAAGGGATAATAACCCTCATTGTGACTGCAGGAAGAGTCCCAACTGCTCGGACGGAAGTCATGGACTCATAGCTTCTCGTTGACATGGCTTTGGGAGTGCTACATTCTCGGCGACCTTCTCTTGGTGTCTTCGGAGATTGGGCGAGCTATGGGTTTGGTCAAGCTATGCTTTATTGAGCTTATTTTTGGTCGAGCTTCTCCTCTTCATCGAGCTACAACTTCTGGCGAGCTATGGTCTTCTTCGTCAAGCTACAACTTCAAGCGAGTTATAGGTTTGGTCGAACTATATTAGGTTGTGCTCATTTTTTGGTCGAGAATCTCCTTTTCATCGAGCTACAACTTCAAGCAAGCTATGGGTTTGGTCGAGCTATGCCTTGGATGAGCTTTTTTTTTGTGTGTCAAGCTTTTCTTCTTTTTCGACCTCGAGAATGGGTGAGCTCCACTATACGCGAGCGGTAACCTTCTTGTCGACCTCGAAGTTGAGAAAGCACTACACTCGTCGAGCTGGGAGTCTAGACATGGCTTGATAGAGCTTTGAGCCATTGAAGTTGAGTATCAAAGGGGTTTTGGGTTCGGGTTTTGAAGTCAAGTTGGTCTTGAACCCGAAGAACCTTAGTCCTTTATGGGTTTCTTGTCTTTGTGACCCATCGTGCCTACCAAGTATTTGTTGGTTGGTCTACCCCATCAAACTCAAGCTAGTTGGTTGGCAGTTCTCAACTTCTCGCTCACCGAATGTTTGTTGAGTGTTCTATCACATCAAACTGTTCTCTTATCGACCAAGCATTGTCTCGTTCGCCTATTTTATCGATCGACTGTTTTGGTGTTGGGATACAGTTCTCATTGATCAGGGAGATGAATGTTTCGACCGTTGATCATGGGTATGTAGCTGACCTAGAAGAGTTCTTGTAGAGATATACTCCAAAAACTGGTCGAAATGCGGACATGTTGTTTGATCCCAGCAAGTTTGTTGCGGCAACTCTGGGACGAAGTTGAATGTTTAAACTTGTCGTTTGCACCCCGCAAGTTTGTAGAGGAAACTCTGAGATGGAGTTGGTCGTAGAGCTTTTCGTTTAATCCCGATAAGTTTGTAGGGGCAACTCTCGGTTGGAGTCATTGTAGAGCTTGTTGTTTGGTCCCAGCAAATTTAAAGAGGCAACACTGAGATGGAGTTGGTCGTAGAGCTTGCCGTTCAATTCCGACAAGTTTTTAGGGGCAACTCTTGGACAGAGTCAATGTAGAGTTTATTGTTTGATCCCAACAAGTTAAAATAGGAGGCCCTGAGACGGAGCTGGTGATAGAGCTTTCTGTTTGATACCAACAAGTTTAAAGGGGCAACCCTGTGATGGAGTCGATGTTGAATCTGCCGTTTGTGTCCAGCAAGTTTTGTAGAGATAACTCTAAGATAGAGTTAGGCATTTTATCCTTCTATTTTCTCCCAGCAAGTTTGAAGAGACAACTCAGAGACGGAGTTGGACGTTGAACTTGCTGTTTGTGCCCAACAAGTTTTGTGGAGACAACTCTGCGATGGAGGCAACTCGGAGATGAAGTTGGATGTAAAGCTTGTTGTTTGATTCCGACAATTTTGTAGAGACAACTCTGCGACGGAGTTGGATGTAGAGCTCACTGTTTGATCCCAGTAAGTTTGGAGATAAATCTGAAACAGAGTTGAACGTTTGAACTCGCTATTTGTGCTCAACAATTTTGTAGAGACAACTCAGCGATGGAGTTAGATGTAGAGCTTGTTGTCTGATCCCAGCAAGTTTAGAGAGACAACTCTGGACAGACTTGAACGTTGAACTTGCTGTTTGCACCAAGCAAGTGTTGTAGAGACAAGTCTGCAACGGAGTTGGATGTAGAGCTCGTTCTTTAATCCCAGCAAGTTATAGGGACAACCATCAGATGAAGTTGGTTATAGAGCTCACTGTTTGATCCCAGCAAGTTTGGAGAAGCAACTCTAAGACACAATTGTTGTAGAACTTGCTGTTTGTGCCCAGCAAGTTTTGTGGAGATAATTCTAGACCGATGTTGGATGCCAAATCTATTGCATGCAGATAAGGGGTTGTTGGAAGGATTCGAGCTAAAAGCGAGGCATCGAACATGTTTCCAGAGTTAATGAGCTATTGATGAAGCTCGAGTGGTGGGCTAGGCGTTGAACTCGTTGTTAGGTGTCAACGAGGTGATGCTAGAACTCGAGCGGTGAGGAAGACATTGAACTCATTGTTTGGAGTCAATAAATTGCTGGTGGAGCCTGAGCGGGGAGCAAAGTGTTGAACTCGTTGTTTGGAGTCAACAAGTTGTTGATGGAGCTTGAGCGGAGAGCAGACCGTTGAAATCGTTGTTTGGAGCAAACAAGTTTTCGATGGGGCTCAAGCGGACAACAGAGCTTTGAACTCGTTGAATGGGGTCAACGAGTTATTGATGGAGCTCGTGTGGAGAGCAAAGCATTGATCTCGTTGTTTGGTGTAACCCTCGTTTTCGACTATATGTATTTTCTGTGTATTTCAGTATTTTAATTCTTTATAAATTGTTTTCCATTCTTAATTTCAACTTTTATTCATCTTGGATCCCTTATTAAAGTCCTTTCTAAACATCAAATGTATTTGTAGTTATTTTCAAACGATTATATATATTTTAATATAAATCTTATTCCATTGTAGAAATTTATTTCTTTTCTTATTTTAATTTTTTATAACCAAATCACGTCTATTATTATTATTTCACTATTTTAATTAATTTGAAACCCAAAATATCATTTGATTTATTAATTTTTGGACTTAAGCAGAATTCAGTCTGTAATTTATTTAGCTAATTATTTTTGTAAACCATATTTAAATCCTAGTCCATATTATAATTATTTTATAATTTTATTATTGGTTGAATCTCAATCTTATATTCCATCTATTTATATATAATTTTTTACTCTAGAGCCCAGTCTATTTTAATTGCTATTATTTTTCTCCCAATCCACTCTACAAATTAATTTCTTATTTTTATTGTGGGCCCAACAGAAGCCCACATCCTAATACAAACTCAACCTAACCCAAACTCCAACAGCCAAAACCCCTCACCTCCTAACCGAAATCCCTACACCCCAAATATTTACTGCTATGAAATCAAGTCTCATAATCACATTTTAATCAATCCATTATTCCATGTCTTATTCACTATGTAAACCCCACTTAATTAACCATTAACTAAATTAACCCCCTCTCTTAATCTTCTTATTTCTCCCATGTTCACAAAACCCAGACGAAGCCCCTCACTGCCCTCACCATCGACCATCCTCCTATTACTACTCCCTTGGAAACCTATCACTTCCGAAATTCTCACTGCCTTCTTCACCATCTCTATCTCACTCCATTGTTGCACCTGACCTTCAACTGAGCTCCCTTCTTCACCTCGATTGCGAACTCCGGCAACACCCCATGTCTCTCTCGCAGCTTACACCACCGCAAGCACTCCGACTTCCACCCAATGCGACTACCACCGCCATCGCACGTCAAAACCCACTCCGCCTTTGCCGAGCTCTCTTGCTCGTTGATGCCCCACCGTTGCTACCATTGTCGTCCGCTGCCTCCTCCGCATGCGCCATCGCCATCCCCATCCCTATCACCTCCCGTCCTCCTCCATCTCCCTGAAGCACTCTCCTTCAACCCGTCACTGCCTCTCTACCGTTGCTGGTCACCGACTGCCCCCGCCATTGTCGCTCCTCCTGGAAGTGCCTCATCTCCATCCCGCTCTCATCTTCGACTCCATTGAAGCGCTTCCCTTGTAATACCCCTAAAATAAGTAACAATTATGTTGATATGATTATTTTATTTTTATCATACACTATTCTTACTATGTTTGTTTTCATCTATATATTTTCGTTAGAGCCTAACATTTTCTTTTCTTAAGGCCCAATTCAACATGGTTATCTATAGTTAGTGCAAATAAATAAAGTTTAAGGGGTTAAGTGTAAAAGATGGGGACACCTAAGCACCTAGAGAATTCCACAACTCTCTCTTTTTCTCTTTGCTAGCCGGCAGCCCCTCCACCCCCCTTTCTCTATATATTTACCTATTACTACTACTTCTACTTCTACTACTACTACTACTACCACCACTACTACTACTGTTGATGTTACTGCCTAATACTACTGTTGCTGCTGCTGTCTTCTACTACTACTACTGTTGTCTTCCACTACTTCTACTGTTGTTTACTACTACTACTCCTCCTATTACTACTTATACTGATGTTTACTTCTACTACTGCTGTTGTCTATTACTACTACTACTCCTACTACTACTTCTACTGCTGTTGACTACTACTACTACTACTACTGCTTACTATTACTACCTACTGCTACTATTTGTTATTGCTACTACTGCAGCCTTCTACCACTATCACTATCCCTTCTACTACTATCACTTCTACTACTACCACTTCTACTACTTTACCGCTACTACTATTATACTACTATTGGAGCAAGAAGTCAAGAAAACTAAAGGTGCAGGAAGGAGAAGATAGCAACTTGAAGCTTGCAAACAAATCAAAGTGGGTATTTTCCTTTACCACTTGATTTTTTTTATGACAGATATGGCTAAAAAATAGGAGTAAATCGGAACCGTCCAAATTGGGCACGAAGCTTAAAGCTCGGGGTTAAAATGGTAATTTTACCTACAGACTGGTCTGAAATGGGTACTGGGTCTTTTCTCCAAAGGCCCAATAGCCCACAAACGGATCCACCTCAACTGGGTGTGGGTTTGAACCCGCAAAGAATCCAGTCCAGCTGGATAGAATTAAGGTTTATGATTATACTTAATCAACGGCCCTGATTCACTCTATCCATTCACTGGGAAGTAGGGATTTGATCTTATCCCGAAATTGGTCCCTAAGGCGGCTATAAATACCCCCCATCCCCACTGTTAACAGGTAATCAATCTTTTGCCAGTAAAGCTCATTCATAATCTTTCTGATTACTGACTTGAGCGTCGGAGGGTGCGTTGCCGGGATCAACTCCGGTGGTTCGCACTTTTTGCAGGTCAACGGCGGGAGATAATGGTCAAACTCTGGCGGAAAGGTTCTAGGTTTGGCTATTCAACATCCCAAAGAATCCACAAATCTGTCTGTTTGCCCCCACACCGATTTCAGCGGCAACAGATTGGCGCCGTCTGTGGGAACACAACGAATAGCAACTCATCCTCTTCCATCGGTTAAGATCACCTACAACCATGCCTCCAAGGAAACTAAGATCCCGAGGGTCCAACCGTGGGCCCATCCCTCCTACCCGCAACAGGAGGTCCCCTTCCAAACCATCCAGCCACAGGGGTAACTCCCATTTCAGCCTGATCAGCCCCCGCAGCAGGACCAACCTCCTCTTTTGAACCTTCAGCCCCCGTGGGGTCAAGCTGGGCCCCAGAATGCCGGTGTAGGGGCCTCTCGTCCTAACCATCAGAAGTAACCTCTTCACCATGACCACGTCTCCGTGCACAACCCTTCTACCGATTCAATGGCATCTCACAACCCCCGATCTTCCAAAGACCTCCGCAATATCCTCATCAACCGGCAGAAGGAAGAGGACCTTCACCATCGTTTGGATGAAAGGCAGGCCCGTAAGGGAGCCCCCCGCCCGGAACATCCAAATGAGCGATCTCCTCATCGCCGCAACCACAGGAGGTCCCCTCCTCATAGAAGGTAGAGAGAGTCCCCTGAGTACCATCGAAGAAGGCATCACTCTCCCGCTGGTCGGCAGCCCCCAAGGGACGATAACGGGCCTATCACCCGAGCCGAATTCCAACAATTCCAAGCCACAATCTTGCAAGCTCTCAACCTCTGAACAGACAACAACAACAATGCTCAGAGGGTCCCTACTCCTCCTCCGGCCCAAAGTCCTCGCCATCGGTCCCTAACTCCTCCTCAAGCTCCGAGCTACCGCCATCATATCCCTAGTCCTCGCCATTCCCTAAGCTACCGTCGCCGTAGCCCCTGCTCCCCTTCATACGAAGACGAGTCCAGACGCTCACTTAGCTACCGTCGAAGGGATGATGCTGTCTATTGTCGTCTCCACGAGATGGAGATGCACCTCAGCTAACTAGACAGGGAAGAGGAGCTGAGAGGAAGGACCCTCCGTCCAAGCCGACCTCCCTTCTCCCGAACTATCATGGAAGCACCCGTTCCACCAAACTTCAAGCCCCCACAATTTGAAACATATACTGGGGAGTCCGACCCTGTGGATCACATCGAGAGTTTCAAAACTCTCATGATGATCCACCAGGCTTCCGATGCTCTACTATGCAAGACCTTCCCAACTACTCTCAAACGTCCGGCTCGGGAATGGTACTCTTGCCTTGCCCCGTCCTCCATCTTCTTCTTTAAACAATTTGAAACCCTCTTCATCACCCACTTCGTAAGTAGCCGTCGTACCGAGAAGACTAGTATCTCGCTACTTTACCTCAGTCAGAAGAAGGGCAAGAAGTTGAGAGATTATGTGAAGCAGTTTACCGCGGAAGCTAGGTCCATTGCCTTCCTCATCCAGTCAGTCGCCGCAGCAGCCTTCCAGTCAAATGTCCTCAACTTAAGCCTTTGGTCCTCCCTAGCCAAAAAGTCCTGCAAAACTTCTCTGACCTTCTTCTCAGAAGCGAGAAGTATATCTGGGCCGAGGAAGCTGAACATCGCCCCACTTTTGAGGGGTCTTCCTCCGGGACCAAGAGAAAGACAGCTGAAGAAGAGGGAGCTAAGAAGCTCCAGAAGGACAATGGGGGCCAGCGCTGCCCGCCTCCCAGATTTGAGAAGTTTACCCCTCTTAACACCAATATTTCCACTATTCTAATGGAGGTCGAGAAGGAAGGAGTTCTGCCTCCTGCCCCGAAGATGAATACCCCCGGCAAGAAGAGGGACAAAGACAAGTGGTGCCGATATCATCGAGACCACGGTCATGACACCAACGACTGTCGGGCTCTGAAGAATGAAATTGAAGCCCTCATCCAGAGGGGGCAGCTGTCTAAGTTCGTGAGAAAGGACTGAATCGATCTTCCTCCTCCCCCCAGGGGGGCTAATAAGCATCCCGAGAGGCACGACGAGACTCCCGAGTTCGAAGAGGAATGCATCTTGCACCTCATCCATGGAGGCCCAATGGGAGGAACCTCCAATTCTTCTCGAAAGGCTTTTATTAGGGAAGTCAACTCGGTGCACGGCATACCCCCTCCCAAAGGCCTCAGAGTCCCGGTCACTTTCTCGGATGAAGACCTAGAGGGTGTCCATTGTGATGCACTAGTAATCAACCTCCACATGGCCAACTTCAAAGTGGAGAGGATTCTGGTGGACAATGGTAGCTCTGTCAACATCCTCTTCCTAGCGGCCTTTCGAGGACTCAAGTTATCACGGGACAGGCTTAAGCCCACCGGCTACACGCTCCATGGGTTCACGGGAGTGTCAGTGACTATTGAAGAGGTAATAACCCTCGACGTAACTGCTGGCAAAACTCCTACTACCCGGTCGGAGCCAATGGATTTTATGGTCGTCGACAAACCAGCTGCTTACAATGTGATTCTAGGCCGACCTAGCCTAGCTACTTTGGAGGCCGTCCCGTCGGCTTATCATCTTAAAATAAAGTTTCCCACCAAGTCAGGTGTAAGGGAAGTAAGGGGTAGTCAAGAGATGGCCCGCAAGTGTTACATGACCTCCATCGGGGGACCTGTCCTCTCCCTCGAGACTCTTGAGATTCCCGAGGAGAATGCCCAACCTATGTCCGAACTAGTAGACGAGCTGGAGGAAGTGCTTTTTTCCGAGCAAGATTCGAACCGCAAGTTCTTCATCAGCAAGACCCTCCCCTCTGCCCTCTGTTCCGACATAGTCCAATGCATCAGGAAAACCATGACCTCTTCGCTTGGTCAGCTGCCGATATGCCAGGAATTTCCGAGGAGCTTCTCGTCCACCACCTAAGCATTGCTCTGGGGTCCAAACCGGTCTAGCAGAAGAGGTGCAAATTTGCCCCCGAGCGCCAGAAAGCCATAAAGGAAGAAGTGGACAAGCTCCTCAAAGCCCGGTTCATACAAGAAGTCAACTATCCCGAATGGCTCTCTAATCTTGTTATGGTTAAGAAGGCCAACGGAAGTTGGAGAATTTGCATCGACTTCAGGGACCTGAACAAAGCATGCCCTAAGGATCCATACCCTCTCCCCAGCATCGACACCTTGATCGATGCTACTTCGGGCCATGAACTGCTGAGATTCATGGACGCCTTCTCCGGATATAACCAAATCAGAATGTTCTCCCCGGATATCCCGAAGACCTCCTTCATCACCGATCAAGGACTCTATTGCTACAGGGTAATGCCCTTCGGGCTGAAAAATGCTGGTGCAACCTACCAGTGCCTCGTCAATAAGGTTTTCCAGAATTAGATCGGCCGAAACATGAAAGTGTATGTTGATGATATGCTAGTTAAAAGCATCCATGGGGCCGACCATGTTGCCGATCTCCAAGAAGCATTTGATGTGTTGAAGAAGTATGATATGAGGCTCAACCCGAACAAGTGTGCGTTCGGAGTCTCGTCGGGTAAGTTCCTAGGCTTCATGGTTAGTCAAAGAGGGATCGAAGCCAACCCTGAGAAGGTCAAAGCCATACTGGACATGGCTCCTCCTGCAAATGTGAAACAGGTTCAGAAGCTCACAGGGCGCCTCGCAGCCATAGGGCGCTTCCTGTCTAAGTTAGGAGAGAAGTGTCTTCCTTTCTTCAAAGCCCTCAGGGGGGCTAAGGGCTTCGAGTGGGGCCAACAGCAGCAAGAATCGTTCGATCAACTGAAGGCCTATCTGGTCAACCCCCCTCTCCTCAGCAAGCCTATTCCCGGGAAAACACTCTACCTCTACCTAGCTGCCTCCGAGCAAACCCTCAGTACTGTCCTAGTGAGGAAAGAAGACACGGCTCAGAATCTTATCTATTATGTGAGCAAGGTTTTCAGAGATGCCGAGCTCCGCTATTCGAGATTAGAGAAGATAGCATACGCCTTGGTTATGGCAGCCAGGAAGCTCCGCCCTTATTTTCAATCCTACTTGGTGGTCGTTCTCACTGACCAGCTGCTTAAGCAAGGCTTACACAAACCCGAAACCTCCGGGCATCTGATGAAGTGGTCGATCGAGCTGAGTTAACATGACATATCTTACCAGCCTTGGACCGCAATCAAGGCTTAAACCTTAGCTGAATTTATTGTTGAGAGCACCATCCTGGAGGTTAGTCAAGCAGTAAACGGGCCTTCCATCTGGATAGTATATGTAGACAGGTCCTCTTGCACCGAAGGGAGCGGAGCCGGGGTCATTCTGGCAGGCCCAGATGACTTCGTTCTCCAATACTCCCTCCGCATCAACTTTAAGGCCTCCAACAACGAAGCTGAGTATGAAGCCCTTATAGCCGGCCTGGGTATGGCACGCAAGGCAGGGGCACAACGTCTTCGAATATTCAGTGATTCGCAACTGGTCGTGAATCAGGTCTTGGGAGAGTACGAGACGCGAGACGACCGAATGGCTAAGTACCTAGCCAAGGTACGCAGTCTCATGGATTCGTTTGAAGAGGCACAAATCTAGCGGATCCCTCGAGAAGAAAACTCCCAAGCAGATGTCCTCTCCAAACTGGCCTCCTCCTCACTCCAAGGTCTCGAGCAGACCGTACTAATCGAAGTACTCCTGAGACCAAGCATAGAAGAAGAAGCCCCGACTCGATGGAGTCGCTACCCGTCCAACTTCGGGACAACTGGATGAAGCCTCTGATAGAATTCCTCAAGGGACCTTTCCCCAAGATCCAAAGGAGGCCCGTTGGATCCGAACAAGAGCAGAGCGGTACACCCTTGTTGAAGGAGTCTTGTACAAATGCTCCTATACCCAAGTAGATGGCAGACCCTACTTGAGATGCCTCTCCCCGGAAGAAACCTCGTACGCCTTGTAAGAACTCCACGAAGGCATAAGCGGAGCACATTCAGGGTCCAGATCCCTCGTCAGGAAAGCTCTGAACTGCGGATATTTTTGGCCTATCCTACTTCGAGATGCCGAGCAACATGTCCGGCAATGTAGCCCTTGTCAGAAGTTCTCTAACATCTGCCGGCTCCCCCAAGCACAAATCACATCTTTCTCAAGTCCAATTCCCTTCGCAATGTGGGGGATGGACTTGCTGGGTCCTTTCCCACCAGCTCCAGGTCAATTTAAGTTCCTAGTCGTGGCAATCGAATACTTCTCTAAATGGATCGAGGCCGAACCTCTCGTCATAATTACTGAGAACAAAGTGCTGCAGTTCTTCTGGAAGAATGTAATCTGTAGGTTCGGCGTACCTCGGGTCCTAATAACAGATAATGGAACACAGTTTACAAGGACAGCGTTCTGATCTTTGTGTAAAGACCTCGACATTCAGCAATGCTTCTCCTCCGTCTCCCATCCTCAGTCCAATAGTCAAGTAGAGAATGCCAACAGACAGATCCTCTCCGGCATCAAGAAGAGATTAGATAAGACGGCCAAAGGCTTATGGGCAGAACAGCTTCCAAACATATTGTGGAACTACCGCACTACGAAACGGACCCCCATAGGAGAGTCGCCTTTCAATCTCACCTACAGGTCCGAGGCTGTAATCCCCTTAGAGGTTGGTCTGCCTTCTCCTCGCCTTATTGCCTATGATGAAGAGCAGAAAGCTAGAGAACTCCGGGCAAATTTGGATCTGATTGATGAGCTCCGTGAAAGAGCTTCTATTCGCCAGCAGAATTATCGAAGAAGGAATGAGCAGGCCTACAACAAAAGGGTTCGTCCCACAGATCAAGGAAGGTGACTTGGTCCTCAGAAAGCTAGCTATCTCATTCCCTAGCCAAAAGGGTAAGCTAGCTCCGAATTGGGAAGGACCGTACAAAGTTTCCAAAGTAGTCCACCCCGGAGCGTATCGTCTATAAGACCTTGAAGGCAGAGAGATACCCAGAACTTGGAATGCCGAACATTTACTGAAGTACCAAGAGAGCGCCTAAATGCCTCACCGAGTACCTTCAAATATCGAGCCATTCCTATCATTTTATTTGAATTTGCTTCTTTACTTTCTCCTTGTAATAACGGCTCGCAACTTAGAAGTAGCCGATTAGCAGTTATCAATAAAAGACTTCTTTCCCCCTCATACTTCTTTTGTGGCTATTTTGTTTCTCTGTTTAAGGCCTTTAATTGCTCTAACTCAAACGATGTGTTCGGAGTCCAAAACTTGGCTCGATTCTGTTTCGCAAGCTCGCTCTTAAGTGAGCTTGAAGTGGTTCGCCATTCCAAATTGCTCCCACAACTGTTGAAACTCACTCAAACGACGTGTTCAGAGTCCAAAACTTGGCTCGATTCTGCTTTGCAAGCTCGCTCTTAAGCGAGCTAGAAGTGGCTCGCCATTCGGAATTGCTCCTACAACCGTTGAAACTCACTCATACGACGCGTTCGGAGTCCAAAACTTGGCACGATTCTGCTTCGCAAGCTCGCTCTTAAGTGAACTAGAAGTGGTTTGCCATTCGGAATTGCTCCCACAATCGTTGGAACTTACTCAAACGACGCGTTCGGAGTCCAAAACTTGGCTCGATTCTGCTTCGCAAGCTCGCTCTTAAGTGAGCTAGAAGAGGTTCGCCATTCGGAATTGCTCCCACAACCGTTGGAACTTACTCAAACGATGTGTTCGGAGTCCAAAACTTGGCTCGATTCCGCTTCGCAAGCCCGCGCTAAAGCGGGCTGGAAGTGGTTCGCCATTCGAAATTGCTCCCACAACCGTTGAAACTCACTCAAACAGCTCAATTCCGCTTCGCAAGCTCGCTCTTAAGCGAGCTAGAAGTGGTTTGCCATTCAGAATTGCTCCCATAACCGTTGGAACTTACTCAAACAACGTGTTCGGAGTCCAAAACTTGGCTCGATTCCGCTTCGCTAGCTCGCTCTTAAGCGAGCTAGAAGTGGTTTGCCATTCGGAATTGCTCCCACAACCGTTGGAACTTACTCAAACGATGTATTCGGAGTCCAACACTTGGCTTGATTCCGCTTTGCAAGCTCCCTTTTAAGCGAGCTAGAAGTGGTTCGCCATTCAGAATTGCTCCCACAATCGTTGGAATCTCTGGCAAGCAAGTTACCAATAGCACCAAACGAATAGCAAGTACCAACAACACACGCCAACACACAGACACAAAGGAGTAAAACAAGCATTCACTTCTATAAAAGTTTAACGTACAAAGGAATTCAAGTTACAAGACCAAAATACTCTACCACGATAAAGTACAAAAGCTTAAAAGAGACATAATTACAACAACTCGTTCAACGCTTCTTCGGGATAGGGACGTTTCGGTTTAGAGACACCCGAGGACGGCGATGCCTAATCTCGGAACTCATCTTCAGACCAGCAAACTGTGACGCCTCTTCAGCACTGCCTCTGACGGTGGCCCCAACCGATGCGCCACTCGGAGAAGCAGCCACACCACTTTGAGTGTCAATCGGGCTCTGCCTAATAGTAGGCGAGCGAGCTGCAAGCTCGTAAAACGAGATTCCTCTCTCGCTCTTTTCATGAGTACACGACGTACTTCTAACGTTAATCCGTTCAGGTTGAGGTTTGAGTCGAGCGACTTCCTCCTTGTTGTGCAATCTAGATGATCTAAACTAGACACAAATTAAAAACCTCGCAAGTGTACGAATCGTTTGGAGAAGCGTAGCGGCAAGCAAGGGTCGATCCCACAGAGATTGTAGAAATTAACTTACTAATCAATAAAAAGAGTGAGAATGATAAAGAGTTGTTCTAAAGATCTAAAAGAAATGAAAAGATTAAAACTAGATTAGGTAGCATCACAAGTTGAGTCACAAATCTCTATTAAAGTCGTTGGGTTTTGATCTCCACCAATAGTTAGTAATGCTAAGTCATATACTACATCCATTACTCATGTTTGTTCTCTTCAAGGGCATGGTATCTACTCCTTAAAGTAATGTTTCCCTAAGCCAAGAATTAGGCATGGTATCTACTGTAATTCGTTTCTTTCCTTAAGTATTTAGCATGGTATCTACTAAGTTGCACTTAAAGAAAACATAAGATCAGTGAAAACGAACAAACACTTGAAGTTCTAGAAATTGGTATCAGATCTAGATCCTTCAAGTTGATTAAACCAAAAACCCCTAGAGATTCCCTTGTTACAAGTTATGAGCACGAGATACGGGTCGTCTCAATATGCTCATATAACAGCTTCAGATCTACACTACACAACTTGATAACCTTAAGTTCTGTACATCAGTCGACTGGCTGTCACTTCAGTCGACTGCCCCTAGAACATCTGAACAAGTTTGTTTTGTGTAAATTGTTAATCGTTTAATCAGGTTTAATCAATAAGTAAAAGAGTAACATTCAGAAGAATATAAGCATTACATGACTACGGTTTCAATCTACCCAACTATGAAAGTTAGTTGCTCATAATACAACCTTTATTGATTAATATAACAGAGTTCATGACTACAATAGAAAATAAGATTCAAAGGAAGAACAGAAGAATACTGATTTGTATGATGTTGAAATTGAGCCCAATCAGTAGTCGTCTTGTTCTCCTTCTTGATGCTTGCTGTCGACGATCGGTTCTTGATGATGGATCCGCCTTTTCGGCTGCTCTTGAGATAGTCCCAGAGATAGAGATTCATCAGCCGCTTCTTTCTTGATTGGTATTTATAGAACAAGGGAAGAGAATTAGGGTTTGTACTTTTTGCAGAGAAGTCCTCTTCTTTTGATTATTTCTTTCCTTATTTTCATCTGCATTTTTATATCTTTCTCTTTTCTTTTTTTCTTCCTTATCTGCTCACCACGTGCTCTTGCTTTGATTGTTGGAGAAGTTGTTATTCGCAGAAAACACCTGGGTTTGGATAACTTAATTTCTGATTCGGATTTGGATGAGGATGCATTGTTCTTATCTTCTGACTCGCCGCATACCAGTCGACTGGTGTTGGAGTAAGTCGACTGTGTCGAGACATCTGGAAATTCATAATTAATCAGTCCAGTCGACTGTCTTTGAGGACCAGTCGACTGTACTGAGCAGCTTCGGGATTTCATTCTCCTCTGTTCAGTCGGCTGTTTGAAGAGCCAGTCGACTTATACTCTGTAGTTTCTGTGTATCATCCTCGAAGTCCTGAATCTGCTTCGTTCTGCTGTTTTAGGCTGTTTCCTATGGAAAAAGAGAAAAGAAGCGTAAATACCACATATAGATCATTTAAATGTCTAATTGCCTTAAGATTATTGCTCCTAAAAGTGAATAATATTTGGTTCATCAAATACCCCCAAACTTAGCTTTTGCTTGTCCTCAAGCAAAGAGTGAATTTATGAACAAGGGGAAAAATAATAGTCTCAACCCATTACTCCAAGAAAATGTCTCATTGTGCAAGCATCAAATTTTTTTGCAATCAAAGTTACAAACAATTTGCAAATGAAGTAAAAACAAGCATACCCACTTTCTCTAGTGCAATTGTTTAGTCATAATCCCCAACTCAATCATACTTGCCATGCAATTAATATAGTTATAGTATGCAACTACTCAATCTGTGATTATCCCTTTTCTCTACTACAAACCGAGTAGCAAACTAGAGTTTTTTTTTTTTTTTTTTTTTTTTTTTTTTTAGTCTCTTCTCTAAAGTTGTCACTTGCCTTTTGACGCGAATGCAAAATATTTGTGATGAATCCACCCGGTTACTCAACAAGTCACAAACCTTTAAAGTGCTTTGCATACTCATATTTCAAGTTGCTGTTTGACGTAAAGGTAAACATTGGTGATGAATACCCCTAGTTACTAAGCACTCAAAACATTGGAGTAGATTGATTTTATTCATATATACATTCTTTTCAAATTTTTTTTATTTTTATTTATTTATTTTTTACTCTATTTACTTAAACTCTGTTTAGGACTAGATCCAAGGGAATAATCACTAGAAAAAAGCATCACAATTTTTTTTATGTATAATCGCATGACTCATATAGTTTTGTAAGGCATTATGAAATTCAACAATCCTAAAGTAAATAAGTATCCTTACTCTTACTTTATAAGAATTTGTTTATCCTAAAAAAACAATTAAAAGACTTCAAATGTAACTAAATAAATAGAATAACTAGACACAAATTAAAAACCTCGCAAGTGTACGAATCGTTTATAGAAGCGTAGCAATAGCAAGGGTCGATCCCACAAAGATTGTAGATTCTAACTTACTAATCAATAAAATAGAAAACAGAATATTGAAGTGTCGTTCGAAAAGTCTAAAGAAATGAAAAGATAAAAATCTAAATAAGTAGCATCACAAGTTGAGTCACAAATCTCTATTAAAGTCGTTGGGTTTTGATCTCCACCAATAGTTAGTAATGCTAAGTCATATACTACATCCATTACTCATGTTTGTTCTCTTCAAGGGCATGGTATCTACTCCTTAAAGTAATGTTTCCCTAAGCCAAGAATTAGGCATGGTATCTACTCTAATTCGTTTCTTTCCTTAAGTATTTAGCATGGTATCTACTAAGTTGCACTTAAAGAAAACATAAGATCAGTGGAAACGAACAAACACTTGAAGTTCTAGAAATTGGTATCAGATCTAGATCCTTCAAGTTGATTAAACCAAGAACCCCTAGAGATTCCCTTGTTACAAGTTATGAGCACGAGATACGGGTCGTCTCAATATGCTCATATAACAGCTTCAGATCTACACTACACAACTTGATAACCTTAAGTTCTGTACGTCAGTCGACTGGCTGTCACTTCAGTTGACTGCCCCTAGAACATCTGAACAAGTTTGTTTTGTGTAAATTGTTAATCGTTTAATCAGGTTTAATCAATAAGTAAAAGAGTAACATTCAGAAGAATATAAGCATTACATGACTACGGTTTCAATCTACCCAACTATGAAATTTAGTTCCACATAATAAAACTTTTATTGATTGATAAAATAGAGTTCATGACTACAATAAAAATAAGATTCAAAGGAAGAACAGAAGAACACTGATTTGTATGATGTTGAAATTGAGCCCAATCAGTAGTCGTCTTGTTCTCCTTCTTGATGCTTGCTGTCGACGATCGGTTCTTGATGATGGATCCGCCTTTTCGGCTGCTCTTGAGATAGTCCCAGAGATAGAGATTCATCAGCCGCTTCTTTCTTGATTGGTATTTATAGAACAAGGGAAGAGAATTAGGGTTTGTACTTTTTGCAGAGAAGTCCTCTTCTTTTGATTATTTCTTTCCTTATTTTCATCTGTGTTTTTATATCTTTCTCTTTTCTTCTTTTCTTCCTTATCTGCTCACCACGTGCTCTTGCTTTGATTGTTGGAGAAGTTGTTATTCGCAGAAAACACCTGGGTTTGGATAACTTAATTTCTGATTCGGATTTGGATGAGGATGCATCTGTTCTTATCTTCTGACTCGCCGCATACCAGTCGACTGGTGTTGGAGTAAGTCGACTGTGTCGAGACATCTGGAAATTCATAATTAATCAGTCCAGTCGACTGTCTTTGAGGACCAGTCGACTGTACTGAGCAGCTTCGGGATTTCATTCTCTTCTGTTCAGTCGGCTGTTTGAAGAGCCAGTCGACTTATACTCTGTAGTTTCTGTGTATCATCCTCAAAGTCCTGAATCTGCTTCGTTCTGCTGTTTTAGGCTGTTTCCTATGGAAAAAGAGAAAAGAAGCGTAAATACCACATATAGAGCATTTAAATGTCTAATTGCCTTAAGATTATTGCTCCTAAAAGTGAATAATATTTGGTTCATCAAATACTCCCAAACTTAGCTTTTGCTTGTCCTCAAGCAAAGAGTGAATTTATGAACAAGGGGAAAAATAATAGTCTCAACCCATTACTCCAAGAAAATGTCTCATTGTGCAAGCATCAAAATTTTTTGCAATCAAAGTTACAAACAATTTGCAAATGAAGTAAAAACAAGCATACCCACTTTCTCTAGTGCAATTGTTTAGTCATAATCCCCAACTCAATCATACTTGCCATGCAATTAATGTAGTTATAGTATGCAACTACTCAATCTGTGATTATCCCTTTTCTCTACTACAATCCGAGTAGCAAAGTAGAGTTTTTTTTTTTTTTTTTTTTTTTTTTTAGTCTCTTCTCTAAAGTTGTCACTTGCCTTTTGACGCGAATGCAAAACGTTTGTGATGAATCCACCCCGTTACTCAACAAGTCACAAACCTTTAAAGTGCTTTGCATACTCATATTTCAAGTTGCTGTTTGACATAAAGGTAAACATTGGTGATGAATACCCCTAGTTACTGAGCACTCAAAACATTGGAGTAGATTGACTTTATTCATATATACATTCTTTTCATTTTTATTTTTTTTTACTCTATTTACTTAAACTCTGTTTAGGACTAGATCCAAGGGAATAATCACTAGAAAAAAGCATCACAATTTTTTTTATGTATAATCGCATGACTCATATAGTTTTGTAAGGCATTATGAAATTCAACAATCCTAAAGTAAATAAGTATCCTTACTCTTACTTTATAAGAATTTGTTTATCCTAAAAAAAACAATTAAAAGACTTCAAATGTAACTAACTAATACCCCCAAACTTAGATGGAACATTGTCCTCAATGTTCGCATAAAACTTAAAATAGGCATGTGTTACCAACTAGTTTGAAGGGAATAAAATAAAGAAATAAAGAAACGATTAAAGAAATAAATAACTAGAGAGTGTAAGTACTCCCCTGAAAAATTGGGTTGCCTCCCAATAAGCGTTGTGTTTCCTGTCTTCAGCTAGACTTGATGAGTTGAGCAATGTATTGAATGGCTCGCGGCTCACAACTCATCTTATTATAAGGTTTCCCCCCCTGCCCATTCACCTGGAACGTTTGATTATTCGCCAATGCTCCATGTGGGGGAAACCTGTGCAACAATTTATGGACCGTACCATCTTGACATCAGTTTATCAGCAATGGTCCATCTTAATGCACCATTGTGCTCTTGAAAGACTCCCTGCAGCCTCTCTTCTTCCTGCATCCTGAAATTTGCAGCAACTGTCACAGGTAATGTCTGGTTTTCCCCCAAATATTCATACTGCAGGTGTTCATGTAGTGGCTTCAGCTCCACGTCTAGGATCCTGGTAGCAGTCGGGACAGTCGACTTATCCCGTCCACCAGTCGACTGGTCTGCAGAAACACAAGTTTTATCAGACACAAAATTTTCAACTGCAGGTGCAAGCTTACCTGTACATGACTTTGGAGTTTCAAGGTGATGTACTGTCTCTGCAATCCTCCAGTCATAGTGTTCCTGTTCCACATGAGATAATGTTAGAGGGTGTGTAATTGTTGCTTGTAATGGATCAACACCATGTTCCTGAAATGTTTGGTCGCAAATTTCCTGAATCACATTAACATTACAACATTCATGATTATCGTGTGGAAATTGTGGTCCATCAAACATTGTAAACTCAATCTCTTCTTCTAGTGTTGTCCTTGATTGGAGCTGTTCTTGTCCTCTAGGGTTAGGTATGGTTTGTGATGGAAATTCTCCTGCCTTTCTTTCACTTAACTCCGTAGCAATTTGACCAATTTGAAATTCTAATTTTTGAATGGCCTGTCTTTGTTGATTGCTTGTTTACTGTTGCTGTTGGAGTAACTGAAGAATGGTGGATTCGAAATCCAACTTCTTCTGTTCTTGTGCTGGCTCATCATACCCATTCCCACCCTGGAATTACTGCGTATGCCCTGGTGCAAATTGATTGCCTTGATAGTTTTGCCACCCTGGGTTATACGTGTTTGAAAAAAAATTGTTCTGGGGCGGGTACATTCCCTGTTCTACATAGTTTGTGTGCTCCTGATCTGCGAAAGAAAACATGGGACATGAATTAGTTGTATGATTAGAATGAAAACAATTTGCACAAATTTCTTTTGGTTGGCTTTTTATGCCACCCAACTTTGAATTCACAAGCATATCAATCTTTTTGTTCATGGTTTCCATTTCTAATTGCATGTTTCTATTATGAGAAATTTCGTAAACTCCCTGTTTTCTCAAAAGACCCCTCCTTGTGGAGAATTGTTGTGAGTTCTCGCTGAGTTCTTCAAATAACTCTATGGCCTCCTCAGCACTCTTCCTCATCAACATTCCATTGCAGCCTGCGTCTACAATTGCTTTGTTAGCGTCATTTAAACCCTCATAAAATGATTGTACCTGATCATCCTTGGGTATGTTGTGCGTAGGACACTTGAAAAGCTTGTTCTTAAAGTCCTTCCATGCCTCGAAAAACAAATCATCATCCTTTTGTTGGAAGAGTAGAATCTCCCTTTTTAGTTGTCTAGTTTTCTGGGCTGGAAAGAACTCTTTCAAGAATTTTGTTGCCAATTGCTCCCATGATTGAATTGATCCTGGTTCCAAAGAATTATACCATAATTTAGCATTAAATTTTAATGAAAATGGAAACAAGATTAACCTGATTTGTTCAGGGGTAAGCCCTTGGACGCTTTGTGTCCTGCAAAGATCATAGAAGTCTTGCAGATGTAGATGCGGATCTTCATCTAGTCTACCATTGAAGTGGGGAACCATGCTGAGTAATTGAGGTGATAGATGCATATTCCCTGTGACATTAGGTTGAAAAGCTATGCAAGACGGTTCCCCTACGGCTACCTTGTTACGACTTCACCCCAGTCGAAGACCCCACCGTGGTATGCGCCAATAAGACCACCAAAAGCCTTTGTGGCACTAGTAGTACACAGAAGTCATGGGTGATCATTGGTCCGATGCTTCGGGCGAAACCCATTTCCAGGGTGTGACGGGCGGTGTGTACAGGGCCCGGGTACATATTCACCGCGGCATGCTACGTAGATTTGCTCTTGCTTTTGACCTATCTACTTCGAAGTCCGCTTTCCAGCCTTTCAATACGCGCGCTTTGATTATGAGGCATTAGTTCCTATATTAAGTGGCCAATCCAAGGAGTTTAATGTTCCCGCCTCTTTAGTCTTTCTAATGCGGAGGCCGCTACGCACCTTCATTCATTTTGCGGTAGCTTACGCGCTCAATATTCTTTGGAATGAATTTGTCTTGCATTGGTACTCGAATTAATACATTCTCACCCATTGTTACTTTTGGAACTATTCGCTGTACAGTCGACTGATCTGTGGAGACAGTCGACTGGTCTGAGTCTGTGCAAAGTTTAACCTGAACAAAAAATATAAGAAAAGAAAAAGAAGAAATAAAATAAAATAAAAAGAAAAAGGATTTTACTGATTTGTAAGTTAAAATACTAAACAATCCCCGGCAACGGCGCCAAAAACTTGTTGTGCAATCTAGATGATCTAAACTAGACACAAATAAAAACCTCGCAAGTGTACGAATCGTTTGGAGAAGCGTAGCGGCAAGTAAGGGTCGATCCCACAGAGATTGTAGAAATTAACTTACTAATCAATAAAAAGAGTGAGAATGATAAAAAGTTGTTCTAAAGATCTAAAAGAAATGAAAAGATTAAAACTAAATTAGGTAGCATCACAAGTTGAGTCACAAATCTCTATTAAAGTCGTTGGGTTTTGATCTCCATCAATAGTTAGTAATGCTAAGTCATATACTACATCCATTACTCATGTTTGTTCTCTTCAAGGGCATGGTATCTACTCCTTAAAGTAATGTTTCCCTAAGCCAAGAATTAGGCATGGTATCTACTCTAATTCGTTTCTTTCCTTAAGTATTTAGCATGGTATCTACTAAGTTGCACTTAAAGAAAACATAAGATCAGTGGAAACGAACAAACACTTGAAGTTCTAGAAATTGGTATCAGATCTAGATCCTTCAAGTTGATTAAACCAAGAACCCCTAGAGATTCCCTTGTTACAAGTTATGAGCACGAGATACGGGTCGTCTCAATATGCTCATATAACAGCTTCAGATCTACACTACACAACTTGATAACCTTAAGTTCTGTACGTCAGTCGACTGGCTGTCACTTCAGTCGACTGCCCCTAGAACATCTGAACAAGTTTGTTTTGTGTAAATTGTTAATCTTTAATCAGGTTTAATCAATAAGTAAAAGAGTAACATTCAGAAGAATATAAGCATTACATGACTACGGTTTCAATCTACCCAACTATGAAATTTAGTTCCACATAATAAAACTTTTATTGATTGATAAAATAGAGTTCATGACTACAATAGAAAATAAGATTCAAAGGAAGAACAGAAGAACACTGATTTGTATGATGTTGAAATTGAGTCCAATCAGTAGTCGTCTTGTTCTCCTTCTTGATGCTTGCTGTCGACGATCGGTTCTTGATGATGGATCCGCCTTTTCGGCTGCTCTTGAGATAGTCCCAGAAATAGAGATTCATCAGCCGCTTCTTTCTTGATTGGTATTTATAGAACAAGGAAAGAGAATTAGGGTTTGTACTTTTTGTAGAGAAGTCCTCTTCTTTTGATTATTTCTTTCCTTATTTTCATCTGCGTTTTTATATCTTTCTCTTTTCTTCTTTTCTTCCTTATCTGCTCACCACGTGCTCTTGCTTTGATTGTTGGAGAAGTTGTTATTCGCAGAAAACACCTGGATTTGGATAACTTAATTTCTGATTCGGATTTGGATGAGGATGCATCTGTTCTTATCTTCTGACTCGCCGCATACCAGTCGACTGGTGTTGGAGTAAGTCGACTGTGTTGAGACATCTGGAAATTCATAATTAATCAGTCCAGTCGACTGTCTTTGAGGACCAGTCGACTGTACTGAGCAGCTTCGGGATTTCATTCTCCTCTGTTCAGTCGGCTGTTTGAAGAGCCAGTCGACTTATACTCTGTAGTTTCTGTGTATCATCCTCAAAGTCCTGAATCTGCTTCGTTCTGCTGTTTTAGGCTGTTTCCTATGGAAAAAGAGAAAAGAAGCGTAAATACCACATATAGAGCATTTAAATGTCTGATTGCCTTAAGATTATTGCTCTTAAAAGTGAATAATATTTGGTTCATCACTCCTCGAGCTCGACGATTCGATCCTTCAGAGAGTCGTCCTTCACGGCTATTTTAAAGCGAGGAAGCTTAGCACAGCCTGCGGCGCCAGAGCTGTCGGATATAACTCGACAGAGATGAGTAACTTTGATACTCCTCCTCAACTCGTCAACCTTCGCCGTCAACTCGTCGCGCTCGACCATCAACTTGCCCACCGCCTCTGTTAATTCTTCTTCCTCCGCCGAAAGCTCTTCTTCTACTATCTGCAAGTGTCGGATCTCGGCTAACAGTTCACCTTTCTCCACTAAGACATCAGACAGTGCCTTCCGAAGCAACTCCACCTCTCTTTCGAGAGGAGCTTCCTAAGCATGTTTATTTAGTTGTTTCAGCTCGGAGAGGTGCTTCGACAACTTTAACTTGAGTTGCTCTCGATCCAACTCGCTCATAGAAAACACTCTCTACTGCGAGAGAGGGCCGACTTCGTCGCTTCCAAGTCAGCTCGGAGACGAGCAGATTCAGCTGCGGCCTCGTTATACGGCGCTGCCTGGAAAAATATATCAATACTAAGCTCGTGCAACACAGCTAAACTTCAAAGCAAAAGTTGCTAACACTTGGCAAATCGTTAAGTCAAAATAGACTCCAACACTTAGCAAGAATTGCCAAAAACAAGAGTTTCATTTATACCAAAAAAGCGGTGGCCAGTCCGCTACATGGCGTTACAAAAAAAAACGTACAAGAGCAAGAAGATCAAGGGGCCACCTTGAGTGATAGCTCAGAAACGGGCACCTCGGTAGACGGCCCCTCGTCCTCCACCACCACGGTCTCGGGGTTGGCAGGAGCGTCGTCACCTTCTTGCTCGTCCTCCTCCCCTCCTTCGGCTTCTTCCTCGGCGTCAGGCTCGGTGTCCAGACCCCACAGCCTGTACCCTGACAGCCGGGGACCCGAGCCTCGACATGCTCGAGCGCGGCGGTGTAAGATTGCTCCATGTTGGCCGCCATGTGCTTCTTGGCCTCGGCCTCAATCTCCACCCTCACCGTCTCTACGGCCTCAGCTTGTTGCCGCTTCACTGCCTCCAAGGCCCTCGCCGCTTCGGCCTTCTCCTCGGCTGCCTTGGCGACCTCCGAAGCGAGTTTCTCCCTAGCTTGCGCCAGAGCCGCCTCAAGGTCAGCAACCTGGGCCGCCAAAGCTCCGAGCGGCACTGCTCCGCCTCAAACTGCTTCACAGCCCTCGCCCTCTCTGCTCTGTCTTTATCACAAGCGGCCTTCAGCTCCTTCTCTTCCTCGGCATACCGCTCGAAAAGGTGGCTGAAGTGGCATGTGGCCTGCAAGAAGAAGCGGTTAGAACACATTAAAAGCCGAACTAAAGACATAGAAAATTTTCGAGAGAATATCGAAAACAACTGGGAAAACTTACCGACATAAGCGACCAAGCTATTTCTAGGGCATCATCGCCCGTTGTTCCCGCCTTCAGAGCGGCTCGGTCCTTCAGGGTCGGGTGATGGCGAAGAGCCTGCATACTCATCGTGGAGTCCCCCAAGAAGCCGCCATGGTTCATCACTCGCCAATCTGGGATGAACAACTTCTTGTGGGCCTCGGTTAGTATGACCTCGGCCTGCTCAGTCAGGGGTGGGGCCTCGAGCACCAGTGCCGCCGAAACGGAGAAGACCTCGCCCGAAGGAGCAGAGGGGGTCGGCTGAACAATGCCAACAGCTGAGGACAATCGCCGAGGAGAAGTAGAGATGACGGTTCCGACTATAGCCGAAGGCGCCTTGGTAGGTCAGCCAGAAGTGGGACCAGCGCTCATCCTCTTCCTCTTCATGGCATCGGCGGCCTTGTTTCGCTCGGCCATCATCGCCTTGAAGTCCATGTTCGGAGCCTCTATTGATGTAAAAGAAAAACAAGTTAGAAAAAACATAAGGCATTAAAGAAAAGTAAAGCAAAAAGTGAGATGTCCGGAGCATACTCGGGTCGATCGGACTGAGGCTCGACCCGTGAAGCACCTCCTCGGTCATATCCCTCCAACTCAACATCGGAAGACCGATTAGCTTCGCCGCCACCTCTGCCTTGGCCGGGGTTAACACCGGCTCGGCCTTTGCATACTTCGGCACATCCTCCTTCCATAGGGTCGAGAAGTCCCACGCCGAGGGGCCCTTGATCAAAAAGAACTTCCCCTTCCATGAATTTATCGAGTCGGGGTTCTCTATCAGCTTGATGCCTTTTCGAGGCGAGAGATAGTAGCGGGGCTCGGTCTTACTCATCCTGTTGATCCGATACAAACCCCGGAGGATGACGAGCTGCGGCTCCACCTTGGCTGTTCGGCATTGGAGCAGAAATCCGAACACATGTCGCCATGTGTTCGGCATGAACTGAATAGGACTCAGTCCATACCACCAGAGGACTTCGGTCATAAAAGGATGCAGAGAAAAACGTAGGCCGGCATTTAACGCGTCGTAGGCGAAGACATAAGTATCCGGCGTGAAGGTTGTGCATGCTTGCACCCCGGGGCCGGAGAGAATCAGTGTGTACTTCGGGGGAATGGCAAAACCCTTTCGAGTCCGAAGTAGATCTCGTTCGGTTAAAACCGAAGGGATATCTTCCACCTCGGTAACTTCCCTCGGATCATTCTCTTCGTAGGCTTCCGAGTGACCGTAGACAGCCTTGGTACAGCTCGCCGCTGTACTGCCTTATCCCCCCATGGCCGGACAACACGGTCGGCAGCTGACCCAACTCGCCTGCTCCTCTCACTATTTCCACCACCGTCTCAACGATCGACGACCGAGCCATTACCTCCCCCTTATCCTCGGCTGCCGATGACCCAATTATCTCTTTTCCCTTGCGTCTACTAACCACCTCTCTCCTTTCCTCGTCACTCTGACCCCCTGAGGAGGATGCCTCACTACCCGAGGATACTCGTGACATCTCGTAGAATAAATATGTAAAGTTAAACAAACTGACCTTGATGTGACATTTATGGTCGGAAAAAGTTTGCCGGAAATCGCCTGGCCTTCGTGACAGCTAGCACAACCGCCCTTAAGCTCAAATCTCCGCTAGCAGAGCAACTCGAGAGCAAAAGTAAATTTTGGGAGTGAAAAGTGAAAGAATGAGGTAAGGGGTGAGGGGGTGAGAACTTGTAGCCAAAGAGGTGACTGTTGGGCTTTTGTAACGCTTGGGGGCCCATTAAGGAAGGATAAATGACAGAATGAAGAGGAGCGGCGAAGGCAACGATTCGACCCTGGCCACACGGCTCCTACCGGGCCGAGCCACCGAGACACTCTGCCGAGCTACCGGGGCACCGACCTCCACATTTAGAGAAAAATGCTGCCGAGCCACTCCTACCGTCAGATTGTCTCAAAATTCTTGTTGAAACATGAGGAGCAGCCCAGATCACGCCATGCCCACAAAACGACAAGATAACATTTTCTCGTGATCTGAACCTCCAACTTCGTGATCCGTGCCATGATGAACGCTCCGGATCCAGCCACGTGGTGCAACAGCTCGCACCGAGCTGAGCCACCGAGACACTCTGCCGAGCCACCGGGGCACCGACCTCCACATTTGGAGAAAAATATTGCCGAGCCACTCCTACCATCAGATTGTCTCAAAATTCGTGTCAAAATATGATGAACGGCTCAGATCATGCCACACCCACAAAACGACAAGATAACGTTTTCCCGTGATCTGAACCTCCAACTTTGTGATCCGCGCCATGATGAACGCTCCAGATCCATCCACGTGGCTCAACAGCTCGCACCGGACCGAGCCACCAAGACACTCTGCCAAGCTACCGAGGCACCGACCTCCACATTTGGAGAAACATGCCGTCGAGCCACTCCTGCCGTCAGATTGTCTCAAAATTCGTGTCGAAACATGATGAACGGCTCAGATCACTCCACGCCCACAAAACGACAAGATAATATTTTCTCGTGATCTGAACCTCCAACTTCGTGATCCGTGCTGTGATGGATGCACCAGATCCAGTCACGTGGCCCAACAGTTCGTCCCAAGTTGCCAAGCCACCGGGGCACTCTGCCGAGCTACCGAACAGCTAAGGCCGAGCTGCCGAGCAACCACAGAAGAAAGGCCGATCTGTTGAGCAACCACGGAAGAAAGGCCGAGCTGCCGAACTGCCGAGCAACCAAAGAGCAACTGTAGCCGACCTACCGAGCTACCAAGGAGTTAAGGTCGAGCTGCCGAGTAACCGAGTAGCTATAGCCGAGCTACCGACGTACCGACCCTCACATTTGAAGAAAAATGACTGCCGAACCACCTTGACCGTTGGATCATTTTAAAAGTCGCGCTTGAACATGATGAGCGGTTCAGATCATGTCACGCCCACAAAACGACAAGATAATGTTTTCTTGTGATCTGAACCCCCATCCTCGTGATTCGCACCATGATGGACGCTCCAGATCTTGCCACGTAGTTCGACAGCTCGTAATGCGCCGAGCTACCGAGCTACCGAGGAGGACTGGCCGAGCTAGCGGGGCACCGACCTCCGCAAGCGGAGAAAAATGCCGCTGAGCTACTCCGGCCGTTCGATCCTCCAGAAATTCGCACCGCTGGCTGATGGAAGTCCCAGATCGTGCCACATTATAAATCGGAATAAAAATTAATTTTTATTTATTAAATTCGGAATATTTATTTAAAAATTGCGAAAAAATGATTAAAAAATTCAAGAAAATTAATTAAAAATTCTAAAAAATAATTATAAATTTAGAAAACTTTTTTTGAACCCATGGGTAAATAATTATTGCTTAGAATAATTAATTAAGGCCCCCGAACAATGAATCATCGCTTCGCAAAATTAAATAAATGGTCCGAAAAATAGATAAAAATTAAAAAAATCACCAAAAGTCCAGGAGAGCTCAAGAACTACCTTGAGCATGCAACTAGCTCTGAAATTCACCATATTACCTCATACAAAGATTCAACACTCCTCATTTGGACTCCGATACAACTCTGCAAGCCATTAAAACAGTAAAACTACTCCTCAAAGACTGATCAAACTCAGTCTTCGGGAGTGGGGGACTCGTGATATGGCTAAAAAATAGGAGTAAATTCAAACCGTCCAAATTGGGTACGAATCTTAAAGCTCGGGGGTAAAATGGTAATTTTACCTACAGACGGGTCTGAAATGGGTACTGGGTCTTTTCTCTAAAAACCCAATAGCCCACAAACGGATCCGCCTCAACTGGGTGCGGGTTCGAACCCGCCAAGAACCAGTCCAGCTGGATAGAATTAGGGTTTATGATTATACATAATCAACAATCCTAATTCACTCTATCCATTCACTGGGAAGTGGGGATCTGATCTTATTCCGAAACTGGTCCCTAAGGCGGCTATAAATACCCCCCATCTCCCACTGTTAACAGGTAATCAATCTTTTGCCAATAAAAGCTCATTCATAATCTTTTTGATTACTGACTTGAGCGTCGGAGGGTGCGTAGCCGGGATCAACCCCGGTGTTTCGCACTTTTTGCAGGTCAACGGCGGGAGATAATGGTCAAACTCTGGCGAAAAGGTTCCAGGTTTGGCTATTCAACATCCCAAAGAATCCACAAATCTATCTGTTTGCCCCCACACCGATTTCAGCGGCAACAATGACTTTTTGACAGAGAAAGATATGCTTGTGTGAAGTATTAAAGTTATGCTTCATTGAAGTTATGCTTACTAGAAATTGTAGTGGGTATTCTTTACACCTCATGTATTATTATTTTTCTTTTTATATGGAATGAATGATTGATGCTTGCTAGACATTATAGTGGGTGTTCTCCTTTCTTACTTATGAATGTTATGAAATTAAATGTATAAAAATGCTAGTGAATAAATAAAGTTTTAATCTTTGTCTTAAGGATGATAGAAAGGAGAAAAGATGAATCATTTATGCATGATTATAAATAAAAACCACGTCATTAGCAAGTTAGTATCTTGATTAGTAAAATTTACATTGATAGTAAGCTACCAGCATTATACTAAAAATGCCAGTAAGCTTGGTTGAAATGTTAGTAAACCTAATATGTGTTAGAAAGCTCCAATGTGTAGTTGAGAACTATATAATGATTTTCTCGTGTAAGTAGTGATTATGTTAGTAAGTTAGTAAGTTAAATAGGTTAGTATGATAGTAAATTAGTAAAGTAAAGAACTGTTGGTAGTATAGAAGAGATTGTAAGCATGAATATGGTGATTGATGGAATACCGTATGCATGTGTATGTAGGTATGCATACTTGAATATTTACATATGGTAGTGTTTTGTGCACATTGAGTGTACTAGTTTGGTGTATGTTGGACCGACCTCTAGCATGATTTGAAAGCTAAGTTGAACCTAAATTAAATCATGATAAGACTTGTTGAGATTCAACTAGGTTGGATTCACTTAGAACCTAGTTAGTGAATTAAGTTAATTTAGTTAAGTAACTTGCTGAAGGGTGAAAGTGGAAACTAGGTGCACAATTTAATTAATATAGAAAATAGAAGTTGTGATAATAAAACAATTAGAATCGGTTAAGTTAGTGAATTCAGAAATTAATTTAGGATGATTGGTAAGGACAGACACTAGTTGGGCGTGTACTCACTTGTCAAGGGGACACGTGCAGCGTTGTCTCGTCTGCGATACGTGCGGCGTGATCTCGACTGTTAATTTCTGAGATTTAGTGATAAGAATGGGATGCAGACGTAAGTCACAAGTCCTGTCGGAACTTAGGAGATGGACTCTTAAGTTTCCGTCTATATTCTGGGTTATCAATACGAACAAGGAGCCAGAGTGTAACTCTAAGTCTCTTGGTGGAGTAGGGATGTCCCTATCGATTCGCCTTATATTCATGATAACTTTGGTAGGAGCAGGAGTGGAGAAGGACCATGATTCCAGCAGTGCTGATGATCACTGGCCTGACAAGGAATGGAGAGGGACCACGATCCTATCAGAGTGGAGAAGTACCATGATCTAAATGAACAGAGTGATCACTGCCGTTCAGAGTAGAGAAGGACCACGATCCGACTGTAGGAGCAGAAATGGACCGCATGTGCTGCAGACTCTACCAGTCACTAGATGATTGTTAGAAATAAGAAAGAGTACAAGAGTATGATGCATGGCGAGGGATTGAACCCTATCATCTGGAGAATACGAGCTCAATTTGGGGAGTATGTAGTATGGGATGGATACATTTTCAAATTAAGTTTGCATTATATTAAGAGCATGGTGTACATATGAGTTGTGCATTAGAATCTAGATCATGACATACTCCGACATTTATGTTTGTATGACTTTCACGTTTCTTTTCTCCTGTATCAAATATTGATTATTGAGGATTTTGAAGATTGTGGGTTTCATCCGCATTGCGTCAATTGCATTCAACTGACGTGTCCACAGTTTGCTAATTACAGGATTGCTGGTCGTGGAGCAGGAGACTCGAGCTGCGGAAAGCATCCGAGTGGAAGATATAGTTTCCTTCTGTAATGTAAGTTTCTAATTTCCTGTGATTTCTGTGTTGTGTACTCATTGAAGTAAAGATTCTGGGTAAGTGTCGCAAGCTTCCAGTGTGTGGAACTTGGGGCACTACAAAGTGGTATCAGAGCTAAACTTCAAATTTTTGTACCAACATAGCAGGAAATTAGACTTGGATGCCCCAGTCAAAGTCAGGTTTAGTTTGAATAGTAGGACGGTCATGTTCATATTGTTGTACATCCAGCCTATGTTTATGATCTCCCTATATCCGGAACTAACCCCTGTCCATACTTTCTTATTTTTGAAGGATGTCAGGAAGAAACGAAGGTGGTAATAACGAAAGGACCGATGGTGAAGGTAGAGTCTATCAACGAAACAGAATTAGCAACAGCATGAGGACTGAAGGTGAAGGCAGTGGAGTGAATCCCGCCAATCTCAATATCGAAGCAGAAATTGCACGAGTATATCAAATAATGGGAACGTTTATGGCGGTCAATCAAAATTTCGCACCTCCACCAGGAACCCAGGAAAGGAATGTAGGCGATGCCATTACTTACCACGTCAAGATGGTGGAGTCTTTTAAGAGAATGAAATCACCAGTATTTGAAGGCCAAGCAGATCCAACAACAGCCAATGATTGGATTCGTCAGGTGGAGACTGTGTTTGAAGTACTTAAAATACCAGTAGAAACCAAAGTTACATTGGCAACTATCCTTTTGAAAAAAAGATGCAGGAGTTTGGTGGCAATCAGTCAAGCGGAGCATGGGTGATGGACCAATTATATGGGAGGACTTCCTAGAATAATTCAGGCAACATTACTTCCCTTTGGACGTCCGAGAAGAAAAAGCTATGGAGTTCACCAATTTGAGGCAGGGCAATATGATAGTACGATAATATGAAACCAAGTTTACATAATTATCTCGATACGCCCCGGAAAAGGTTCAGGATAAAGTTAAGAAGGCTAAAAGGTTCGAGCAGGGTCGTCGACCCGGACTGAGGTCAAGGATGGTGCCTTTATGCATTCGGAGGTTTAATAAGCTAGTTCGACGGGCATCAGTAACGGAGATGGATATGAACCAAAACAAGCAGTCGCAAGAGAAGACCGAGAATCAGAATGAAGGTAAACAGTATAATCCAGCCACAGATTTCATGGAGCAAGGCCCGAACCAAAAGTTTCAGAAGCCTAATACCAGTACAGAAGCCATCAAGCTAGTGAAGTGTTTCCTCTGTAGGCAGCGAGGACATGTTAAAACCCAATGCCCAAGGAATAAGATTCAGGATAGTGAACGAACATGTTTCAATTATGGAAAGGTTGGGCACGTCAGGCCAAAATGCCCACAACTGCAAAAGAACAACAGTGGTCCAAGGCAGAAGAATAATGATCAAGGGAAGAAGCCCTTCCGTCAGGGACATGTTCTCTCATTGACTGAAGTGGATGCTAAGAAGGAAGATGTGGGTCATCACGGGTACTGAAGGAGGTAATGTAATTTGTTGTGCTGCTAAAATGATATGTTTTGGTTGTGACTAGATGTATGAAGTTTCCGTATGTATTCCGTATGGACTTGGATTGTTAAATTAAATATGATGCTGTGTTTTGAAATGGGTATGTTATAATATTTTCTGGGTGTCTGATCCTCTCTACTGGTATAGTTCTGAGGACGGAACTATTCTAAGGGGGAGTGATGTAATTGTAACGCCCCGAATCCCAAATACACTGAATTCGAGATGTTCTACAGGATCTTTTCGCTTCCTTTAGTACAATTTTAAAAGGAAATTTGAACTTTTCACTTTACATCAGAGTTTACATGAATACATTACAATTTACACTGCACAGCGGAAGTAAACTTTACAATAATGAAACAAATGTACAACAGCATTGAATAATCTTTAAGCATTTGTTCCTCTTTAATCTGTATCAAGCCATTTACCTGCATATAAGACTGTGGGTACGTCAGTTTATTCAACCGACGATCATTATACATGGCTATCCTCTCTATGCCGGAAAATAGTATAACTTATTTTCCATATTTAGCAAACACAAACTTGTCACATATCAAACTAAAGGGACTACCCTATTGATGTGTTGTGATCGTGCACTTAGTCCTTAATGCATTTATTTATATTATATGACACTAAAGCGCACTTGTTCGGATTCTATGCATCCCATACTACATAGGTCCGAGGGCAAGCCCTTAATCGTTCTTCATCTTTGTAGGGTTCAATCCCTCATTATGACTTAATCTACTACTGTAACTACGGTGAGTATCCTAGATGATCTATGAGTACAAGCTCGTGTACAAAAAATTCTGGAGGGGAATCCCACGCCATGTCTTGACTCATCAAGCATGCATTCTGTGGCAATTCAGCCTCACTTCATGGCACACGATCCTCTTGCAGTCACCAAACATCCCACAAGCGTGGCTAGAGTCCGATCATTACTGAGTTGTGTCCACGCCATGTCTTGACTCATTAAGCATGCATTCTGTGGCTCACACACCCGTACCGTAAACCCTAGTTCTCATACTCGTATTTTTCTCTCACTTTCATTACATTTTCACTATGCACTAATCCTTAGTTTTTATTAGAATCTTGAACAAAAATCAAAGCTCTAGAGTTAGCCTCTCCACTAAACCGGACTTATTCATTTCATTCAAACATGACCAACCTTGGTCTTTCATTTCAATATTTCATTTCATTTCTTTCCAAATGCCCGGGGAGACTTAGTTACTCTTTCGTTTCAATTCCAATTCACAATTTTCAATTTGAGCATTTCCACTCATAAATTCATTTTCATAATCAATGTAGATTTTCTTTTTCAATCATGATTTCTAATTCGTTCCAAATTTCATAATTATACATTAATTTCAACTATTCATCATGTAACTCATGAATTATTATTTTCACATTAAAAACCCACATCACTAGTATTCAATCAAGATGGATATTCACGCATCATAATTTGTCGCACTATTCTCCAATGAGAATAATTCACATTTCATAGTTGTCACATTATTCTCAAATGAGAAATAATTTACATCACTAACGAATATTCACAATTCACATCCATCACATAATATCATTTCAATCTTTACTACATTAATCTTCTAATTCTTCATTTTAATTTCTTTTTTGCAAGTTATAATTCCACAACAATATACATATAGAACCATAGTTCTATTTATGCATTTTATTCCCAAATCATAGTTTATTTCATGCAAATAATTCCCAAATTATTTTTATAAAGTCCCATATAATTTTAGAAGAATAGTCATATTTTTTCCATAATTTTTGGCCACCGAAACATTCAAAAAAAATAAAATTTTCAATCTTGCCGATGGCAAGATTCGAACCCAGCACCCCAGGGAAAATGCCCAAGGCACAGACCACTAGGCCGGGTGTGACAAGCATTATAAAGAGGACTGAGAGCATTATATGCTCTCGGTCGCTGCTTTCTTTTATTTTAAAAATCATAGAATAAAATGTGTTGTCCATAGGATTCGAACCGATCACCACAGGGAACCCAATCGCACACTATGACCACTTGAGCTACGTGCTCAGGTTGTTACTAGTATAATTCCAATTTCATTTAACCCATACTCTCTGTTATTTAGAACATTTCGATGTTCAACTAGTCCCCATTTCATTTGGTTTTCATAAAAATTACTGTACAACTCCAGATTAATTCTTCCTCACATAATTTACATACCAGTATGAGTAAAATAATTTTTGTAACAATTAAAACATATTTTCATGTAACTAATTCAAATTCTACATTCTAATTACTACATTTCTTCTTTTCGACATTTCTTCTTTTCGACATTTTTTCACAATTAACATCTCAATCTCTTTACTAGAAATTCTTCATATTAATTTCTGTTTTTAATCATTTACCAACCATACGAATTCATATTTTGATTTGTTTATTTCAATGCAACACAAAGGCTCATTAAAACACATAAAGTAGCATGGTTTATCTACTAACTTTTGTGTATATAATTTGTGACATAGATAATGAAATTTTCTTCAATAATTTATGGCTACAACCAATTCACACATAATTTTGCTTTTACTAATAGAACCACATACAATTTCACATTCATATATCAATCAATCGATAAGTCATTTTCAATTAAATGTATACTCTAAATGATCATTTCATGCAACATTCTTCTAATTAAAAGTAGCATGCATTCCTATTTAGAAATAGGGAAAATTTACCCACCTTATTGAAGAAAAGAACAATTAGCAACCTCCTAGACGAATGTCCTTGCAACGAAATGCTCCTTCTTGAAGGGCACACTCGAGCCTCCAAAAGCACCAAAACCGAAAGCTTCTTCTCTTGGAATGCCGGCCTCTTCTCCCCTTGTAGTTGCAAGCACAACTCCCACACACAACTCAATCTTTTAACTCACTAAAATAACTACTAGATAGAGTATTGAACTATAGGTTTGGAAGAATTTTTTTAGCACAAGAATAACTAGCCATGGAGGGGGGGTATTTATACTAAGAATCTAGGAGAATTGATGACTAGGATTGAAGTAGGAGTTAGGAACAAGTGGCTTAGATTTAAGAAGAAGTTACAAAAACTACCTATAATCAAGTAACCACCACACCATGATCCCACTCAAAAATTTGGGTTTCCCTCCAAAGAAGCATTCTCGGCCTCCATTCAAAGTGCATAATGCACGTGTACGTGCAATGCACGTGCATGCCACTTAGTCTCCAAAAATTGTACATTTTATTTTATATAAAAATAAACTCTAGTTTGTATTCTACATTACAAGTTACATTTAAAAATAAATTGACTCATGGGCTTTAATTTATGGGCCAAAATAATTATTTTAAAATAAAATAAATGAATTTCATTTTGGGCTTTTTAAAAGAAAAGGCTTTTCATCTATTTAAAAGAAGGCTTTTGTATAAAATAATTGAAAGCACATATTTAACTATTTATACCCATCACAATGAAAATATAAGATTTAATTCAACCAAAATATTGCACGTGCACACTACGTGCAAAAATAAATAATTTTTCATTAAATGAAAAATCACGGCATTACAGTAATACCCCTAAAATAAGTAATAATTATGCTGATATGGTTATTTTATTTTTATCATACACTATTCTTACTATATTTGTTTTCATCTATATATTTTCTTTAAAGCCCAACATTTTCTTTTCTTAAGGCCCAATCCAACATGGTTCTCTATAGTTAAGTATAAATAAATAAAGTTTGAGGGGTTAAGTGTAAAAGATGAGGACACCTAAGCACCTAGATAATTCCACACCTCTCTCTTTTTCTCTTTGCTGGTCGGCAGCCCCTCCACCCCCCTTTCTCTATATATTTACCTATTTCTACTACTACTCCTGCTGCTACTACTACTACTACTACTACTACTACTGTTGTTGTTACTATCTAATACTACTACTGTTGCTGCTATCTTTTACTACTGCTGCTGTCTTCCACTACTTCTACTGATGTTTACTACTACTACTACTCTAATTACTTCTTCTACTACTGTTTACTTTTACTACTACTGATGTCTATTACTATTACTACTCCTACTACTACTTCTAATGCTGTTTACTACTACTACTATTGCTTACTATTACTACCTACTGCTGCTGTTTGCTACTGCTGCTACTGCTGCCTTCTACTACTATCACTTATACTACTATCACTTCTACTACTACCACTTCTGCTACTTTACTGCTACTACTATTATACTACTATTGGAGCAAGATGTCAAGAAGACTAAAGGTGTAAGGAAGAGAAGATAGTAACTTGAAGCTTGCAAATAAATCAAAGTGGGTATTTTTCTTTACCTCTTGATTATTTTTTTTTATGACGTTTTGACATACAAAGATATGCTTGTGTGAAGTATTGAAGTTATGCTTGATTGAAGTTATGCTTGCTAGAAATTGTAGTGGGACCTCATGTATTATTATTTTTCTTTATATATGGAATGAGTGATTGATGCTTGCTAGACATTATAGTGGGTGTTCTCCTTTCTTACTTATGAATGTTATGAAATTATATGTATAAAAATGCTAGTGAGTAAATAAAGTTTTAATCTTTATGTTAAGGATTATAGAAAGTGGAAAAGACGAATCTTTTATGCATGATTATAAATAAAAACCATGTCATTAGCAATTTAGTATCTAGATTAGTAAAATTTTACATTGGTAGTAAGCTACTAGCATTATACTAAAAACGTTAGTAAGCTTGGTTGAAATGTTAGTAAACCTAATATGTGTTAGTAAGCTCCAATGTGTAGTTGAGAACTATATAAGGATTTTCCCATGTAAGTAGTGATCATGTTAGTAAGTTGGTAAGTTAAATAGGTTATGATAGTAAATTAGTAAAGTAAAGAACTATTGGTAGTATAGAAGAGATTGTAGGCATGAATACGGTGACTGATGGAAAACCGTATGCATGTGTATGCGGGTATGCATACTTGAATATTTACATATGGTAGTATTTTATGCACATTGAGTGCACTAGTGTGGTGTATGTTGCGCCGACCTCTAGCATGATTTGAAAGCTAAGTTGAACCCAAATCAAATCAAGATAAGACTTGTTGAGATTCAACTAGGTTGGATTCACTTAGAACCTAGTTAATGAATTAAGTTAATTTAGTTAAGTAACTTGTTGAAGGGGGAAAGTGAAAACTAGGAGCACAATTTAATTAACGTAGAAAATAGAAGTTGTGATAATAAACCAATTAGAATCGGGTATGTTGGTGAATTAAGAAATTAATTTAGGATGATTGGTAAGGACAGACACTAGTTGGGCATGTACTCACCTGTCAAGGGGACGGTGTCGTCTCGTCTGGAACACGTGCGGCGTCGTTTCGTCTGGAACACGTGCAGCGTGATCTCGACTGTCAAATTCTGGGATTTAGTAATAAGAATGAGATGCAGACGTAAGTCACAAGTCCTGTCGGAACTTAGGAGATGGACTCTTAAGTTTTCGTCTATGTTCTGGGTTATCAATATGAACAAGGAGGAAGAGTGTAACTCTAAGTATTTTGGCGGAGTAGGGATAACCCTATCAATTCGCCTTATGTTTATGATAACTTTGGTAAGAAGGACCATGATTCCGGCAGAGAAAATGATCACCGGCCTGACCGGGAATGGAGAGGGACCACGATCCTGTCGGAGTGGAGAAGGACCATGATCTGAACGAACAGAGTAATCACTACCGTTCGGAGTGGACAAGGACCACGATCCGACTGCAGGAGCGAAAATTGACCGCATGTGCTGCAGACTCTACCAGTTACTAGATGAATGTCATAAACAAGAAAGAGTACAAGAGTAGGTTGCATGGCGAGGGATTGAACCCTATTATCTGGAGAATACGAACTCAATTTTGGGAATATGTAGTATGTGATGCATACATTTCCAAATCAAGTTTGCATTAGATTAAGAGCATGGTGTGCATATGAGTTGTGTATTAGAATCTAGATCATGACATACACTGCCATTTATGTTTGTGTGACTTTCACATTTCTTTTCTCCTGCATCAAATATTAATATTTGAGGATTTTGAAGATTGCGGGTTTCATTCGCATTGCGTCAGTGCATTCAACTGACATGCCCAAGTTTGCTAATTGCAGGATTGCTGATCGTGGAGCAAGAGACTCGATCTGCTGAAAGCATCCAAGTGGAAGATATAGTTTCCTTGTATAATATAAGTTTCTAATTTCCTGTGATTTCTGTGTTGTGTACTCATTGACGTAAAGATTCTGGGTAAGTGTCACGAGCTTCCAGTGTGTGGAACTCGGGGTGCTACATCCCTTGCCCATCAACTGCCTCCCCTCAACTTCATCATCCCCGACTATAGCTACTGTCCCCGACTGCCCGACCTCCTCAACACTCCATTGCCGTGCTGCCTCCAAACTCCATCGCCACCACCATCTCGTCGCCAATCATCAACTCCACCAAAAACCACTGTAGCACCACTCCATACCCACTACACTCCACTCCTCGCCGGCGCTTCCTTGTCCCGCAGTCATTTCCAACAGCAAACACACCGCTACCTTGCCTTGTCATTCTCCGCCTCCTCGTCAACACCACTGCACACCAACCTCCGAAAACCGATTGTAACAGCCCAGAATTTTAAATACTATATTTTGAATTAATAAATAATTTTTAAATCGATTTATTTAATTATTTTGAATTTTTATAAAATTATCGTTCAGCACATGCAATACTATGTATTATGATCATACAATCACTATTATTCATTTATCTATATCTTTCATTCATTAAGTTTTATTATTTGTTTTTATTTCATTTGGATGAAGGAATGGTATATTTTATTATTTTCTTCAATTATTATTTTGCACGTGCAAATATTTTTGAGGTGCAAATTTTTACTTTTGAATTGTTGAATAAATTCTCCTATTTATAATTGATTATATTCTAAATTTTGAGATTTTTCTGAATAAAGAAACTATTTCTGTAAATACATTGAAAGAAAAGGGTGTTTGTGCAAAATGACGTTTGGAGGAAAAATTCGAATTCAAATTTCTGTTGTGCTATTTTGGTAGGCCGATCTGGCAGTGGAGAGATTGGGGGGAGAGATTTTATCCCTCTAATTTGATTTGATTTGATTTTATTGAGTAAATATATAATTATGCAATTTTTGGATTGTTGGGAACTTTATGGAAAAACTGTGATTAAAACCGTAATTTCCTAAAATGTTATCTTCTTTAGGGCTTAAATATGTTTTTGGAATTAATAAATGATTTTTGATGAATTTTTTTGATTTATTCAGCATTTTTCTGAAATTTATCATTTTTGCACGTACAAAACACATGCAAATATTTTTCTTGTGAAATAAAAAGTTAGAAAATTTATTTGGAAAATCTAATATTTATTAGTAGATAATAATTTTAAATTTTCTGGATTTTTATAAATAATTTACGGTATATTTACAAATATTTCAAAGTGAAGGACTTTTATGTAAAATTACCACTTGGGGGCAAAATTTGAAATTTGAAACCCCTTGGCTGCACATGAGAGCCGGCCAAATCAAGTGAGATTATGCCTAGATAGAATATTACCTTAATTAATTTGATCAATTACTTAATTTGGTAGATCTACATATTTGTAAAGATTTGTTTTCTTAGAGGGGGTTATTGTAAAATTCGTCAAGAAACCCTACAAATAAACCCCCAGCCTATGTAGAATAACATCCTCTTTATTATTTCTTGGGGTTTTGGAGGCTTGGATCTTTCGATTTTTGCAAAGAGGAGGAGGAGCTTTTCTTTCTTCTTCTTATTATTCTTCAATTGGTCTTTTTTTAGGTGGGTGGTACTTCATGTCTCTTGATGTATTTTTATTATATTATTATGATGAATCTAATAGAGATCTTGCTAAGGCTTGTTGTGAATTTTTAGATCTATGTTTTAATAGTTTGATCATGATTTAAATAAAAAAAATGAGTTGATGGTTGTTATGCATGATGAATGAACTTTTAGATGTTTATATGAATAATGATGCAATTTTTATGAGAGATGATCATGTTTTATTAATCTTGAATGTTAGATACTAATGATGTATGATGAATCTAAATTTTTATCTATAGAATTTATTGGTTGTTCATAGGTTTAATGGTGGATGATTATAATCTATTGAAGTTGTATGAGACTTGTATGAGTCGTTATCTAAATTGGAAAAGATCTAAACCTTGCTTTTTCAAAGTTGCTTACTTTATTGCAATTACATCATGTGCAAACTAGGATGCGATTAAGTAATGGTTTCACATATGCATAAGAATGGGCATTTTCCCAATTTCATATCAATTGATAGAAACATTCATGCTAATTTTATAGATCTATAACTAATAGTAGTCTAATTGGTTAATAAGGTACATGAATGTAGAAGTCAAAATTTTCCTACTCAAATTAATTTGTATAAAATTTCATGTTAAAATGCCTTAAATTAAAGAGAATTTCATAACTGAAAATTTTGAGATGCTACATAGTAGCAACAACTATGGAAATATTGGAAGAAGATGAAAATTGAAGTTATATGACTAAATTAAAAATATATGAGAAATAGAGAGTTGAGATAAAAAGAATTTAATGGGGTTATTATCAGAATGTGGGTTTGGCCTATTGGTTGGTGTGCTGTGTTAGGTGCTGACTGGTCTTGGATTTGAATCCAGGAAGGGTACCTTTTATATTGTTTTTTTTTTAAACTCAGTACCCAGACAGTAGAAAGAAAACATATAAGAATTCTTTTTGTTGTGTCTTCACCAAGTGAGTTGGCTTGATGGTTGGGAGTAACCCCTGTTTTTCATTTTGTATATTTCTGAGTGTATTTTTCGTTTTGGTGTATTTTTCTCTCTTGTATTTTTTCTGAACCGTATATTGGAATTTTTTTCAATATATATTCGTTTTATTTCATTTTGAGGTCTTTGTGTTTGATTGATTGTCTGTTTTATTTTGTTCTTCATTATTTTTTTTTGTCCCCTTTTCATTTTATGTCTCGTTCTCCTTATTTCGTTCTTGGGAGTTTGTGATGGTGACGATTGGTCATCCTATTTTTTCCCCAATCCTATTTAATTGATCCCTAATAAGATTTTACCAAAGCCAAATCAAATTCCCAATCCTATTTGTATTCCTATTTGATTGACCCAAAATTCATAACCCATTTGGTAAACCTATTACTCCTCCTAATACCCATTAACCCATTAACCCACAACTACACCCTATATATATATACCCCTCTCCATTAAACCCTAACCCTAACTTCTACCCATCCCGGCCTACCCCTCTCTCTCTCTCCCTCTCCTTGCTTGCATCCCGACCCGCACACAACCTCCGACCCCCAGGCCAACCCTACCTCCAGGCCGAGCACACCCCATCCCCTCTTCCGGCCATCATCTCATCTCGGCAACACCCACCCCCGAGCCCTATTCACCTATTCCCCCTCTTGGTCATCCCGACCACCTCACACCACCACTCAATCCCTCGACTCCTTTTCGTGGTGTTCCATCGTGGCTGCAAGCCACTTTTATCATCTCGCTTTTGGAGTTTTTGTTCGTGTGGAGATTTTCACTCTAGTTGCTTGGATTCGTTAGTTCGTGGATTTTCATTCTTGGGTTTTGCTCGTTACTCTTGATTTGCATCGTTCTTCATCTGCGGTTAAGGCAAGTAACTTGTACTCCAATTCATTTGTTTGATACAAGTCAAAAATACCACCTATAGTGTAGTTGGGTTTAGAGACGACTCTTGTTTGTGTTTTTCTTGATGGATTTTGTCACTGTTGTGAAAATTTGACCGTAGATGACTCACGACACAATATGGACATGAATTAACTTAGGTTTTACCCGTTCTTGATTTTGATCATGTATGTAGACTTCTTGTGAGAATTCGTGTTTTGGTTGAGACCCATGTAAAATAATCGGTGTGGACATGTTAGATACCATAAATTATGGTGTTTAGACACTTGGTAGACTCGATTTCATGTTTGGATGTGTTTGGATCAATTTTCTTGAATCTATGTTGATTTTGTTTTTAAGGGCAAAATCTGAATTTTGTCGCTGTTCTGTTTCGTTTGCTGTTTTGGACTGTGTTAAAGTCAGTATCTTAATTTCGGTATAAAACATGAGTTTTAGATAATTTCTTCTATTTTCAAAACCCTCTGACCTTGCTTGTTTTTGTTTTCGTATGACTGAGTTATGACTGTTTTACTACAGAGGTGTCAATCGTTTCCAGATTCTGTTTTTCGGTAATTTTGATGACAAACCATTTAAAAGAACTATACTACACATATTATTTTGATCCAAAACTTTGGTCAGTGTTTCTTTATCTAGTTAGTGATTACCCAGAATTTTGGTTAATTTTATTGATGAGTTTTATGAGTTGTTTCATGTTCGTCTATGAATTCTATACTTGCTGTATTTTACTCGCTGTTCTGTAAAGAATCGTATTTTCACCCTGATTCCTTTTACTGAATGAAAATTTTTTGTGAAATATGAAAGTTAATATACTTTTTCTATTTTCATACCCTTTAGCGGAATTGGATTTCGTTTCACTGGATGCGAGATATTATAGTTTTTGTACAGCAGTGTTGAGAATTCCAAATTTGCCAAATTATGATTTCTTGGTGCTTTCTTATTTTTGATGACTGATCTAAATTCGCTGGAAAATTATGAAACTTTATATTTAGATACTGGACATATAGAAAAATACCCCAGATTTTTCGTGGATTTATTTAATGTGTTTTCATGCTGTCTTCCTGTTCTTGAATTCGTTTTCCTGATTTCTGGCTGAACCTATTTTCGGTATTCAAATCAGTTTTGAGCTATGTTTTTGTGAATTAATATATAGCCTATTTATACTCTCTGGATTTTTGTGGAAGTCTATTTTTCAAATCCTTTCACGGATCTAGATTTGGATGTTTGTAACACTAGAAATCACTGTTTTACTACAGTATGGTCTTACTGTACTGAACTTGAGATTTGTCTATTTGAGTCTTTTATTGAGATATCTTGCACTCGTACATATTTATCTTGCAACTTGCACTTGTCACATGATCATGCCATGTTATTCTTGACATATTTTGCACATATATATGCTTATTTGACATTAATAATAAATAACCAAGCCGGGGTTTAAGGACAGATATAATAGTGGATAATTCAGAAATGTGTACTCAGAAGGGGATCGACTGATCCTACGTGATTACTTGAGACATGATACTTGACACGTAATTACTTGATACTTGCACGCAAGGCACGATACTTGCCACTTGCACCCTTGACACGTGATTACATGACTACATGATACTTGAAGCTTGGAGGTCGATTACTTGACTTGTTCCCGAGTATACTGTCCTCTATGGTCCACTATGAAATCTAAAGCGAAACTATTTTTTGTAGCAACCATGTAAGGTGGGATGCATAAAGTGCAACATAGATAGTAATTCACTACAAGACTTGATACATGCTACTTGAACGTGATACTTGAACATGATACATGCTTGCATGATACTTGACTACATGATACATGAGACTTGAAACTTAACACTTAATACATGATTACATGATACTTGACACTTGATGCATGTTTACATGATACTTGATTACTTGACACTTGATTCATGCCATTTATACTTGTTCACTTTACCATGCTAGTTGTTTATGTTGACATCATACTTATACCATGTTGTCAGTTAGTTTTTCTATGTGTTTGTATCCTACATTATAAGTGGCCTGTAACTTGCAATTGATGGGTACTTATTTTTTTTCTCTCTTTTCCTCTTTCCTGCATTCGTTGAATTGCAGATTTTGGAGAACAGGTTCCAGATGGTATCGGCGACATGAAGTATTAGTACTGGATTTTATTATTATTATTATTGTAGTTTGCTTGAACAATATCGTATTTTGAGACTTGGATTTATTCTTGTATTTGGGTGATGTGACCCAAGATATTTGTTTTATTCAAATCATGACTATTTGAGATTATATATTTGGATTCAAGTATTCTTGTTGGTATTTTGGCTCATTATGTGCATGTGGTTGATTCTTTTACTTCCGACTCTGATGATTCTTAAGAATGTTGTAAAGATTTCTTGAACAGCTTATGGATGATGAAAATCATTCGCTGGGCTTTTGTCTCGTATCCGTATTTCGTATTCGTTTGGAAAGCTGGGCGTGACATTGGGGCTTGCGATTGACTTGCTACTGGTCTCGGGTTCGATCCTGGCCATACACAGTTTATGTTTTATTTTATTTTTAAAGGGGTTTTCATGCTTTAAAAATTGGAAAAAAGTGTAGAAATAATTTAAAATATTACTAGAACATTGCTAATAATTCTCCACCATTTTAAAGATGTATTTTGGGGATTTAAAATGACATTAGATAGTGTGTTAGATGAATTTTAGTTTTGAGTTCAAATTCAAAAAAAAAAGGATTGTTCATGGTTAAAAACATTTAAAATTTGAAGTAGAATACAAACTTAGAACTCATTTTCGTAAAATTACATGGATATTAATATATCGAATTAAGTAAGTGGTTGGGATGTTGTGTAATAAAATAAAAGCATAATTACGAGATTGAAATACGGAATTTCTATTTAGTTTAATCCTAAGAACTTGGTGACATATTAAGAAATAGATTTGAATGTTTAGAAATGCATATCAACTTAAAGGACATTGAATGTTGTTAAGGTGAAAAGTTTAGATTGTTAACCGAGTAATTGTCTGCAAGAATTTAATCAATCAAACTCGGAACATTTGGAACATTTCGTTTCTGAACAGAAGAACTGTTTTCAAGTAGTGTTCGTGAAATGTTGCTATAAGAAATGGTTATTTAGATGATAAACATGAGGAAAATGGAATATGAAGAAATGATGAATAAGGAATGAAATGCTTATGAATGGGGTTAAAGATAACCCATATGTTCTCGGTGTCAGATGTTGGAATCTAGAAGCTCAGCGAGACCCGTAGAAACCGACAAGTTATGATAAATGAAATTGAGAAGTAGCCAGTGTGGACTAATATTTCTCCGTGTGTTGATTTAAGTTTGGTAAGGTAAGCTAGCTCTAGGTTGCGATGGTTATAATAATAAACATAAGGACATGCACTAGCGGAGATGTGATATATCATGGGAAACGTAAGTAGGGGGCTTTGTATAGTCGACGGATGGGATTCGTGACTATAGTCATAGTTGGGTGGTTTGATTCCGAAGGCTATGATTATCATCACATCTCCCGAGTTTGCACGTCGAGGGTCTTGTACAGTTGTGCGGTTTTATTCCGAAGACTAGGACCTATTCGTGGAATATTGGGAATGGAATGTTCAGGGCGACGCTTACATAATGCTTGCACGTTGAGAGTGCTAGTATGGTGGATAGATATCGGAACGTAGGCCTATTCGCGGAGTATTTGGATCTTGTTTCTATCACCGTAGTAGGTTAGTTGCATAACGAGGGATTGAACCCAATAAAATAGGTTATTTGAATCCGACAAGTATGCATTAGAAATCATCATATGCATTTGTGTTTCTTGACTTGTTTTATGCATGCTCGCTTTCTGTTTTCATCTCATATACTTGAGACTTAGCCTAACTTCACTTGATGTTCTATGTTCTATTTATTATTGTTCATGCATCATTTAATAATATGCACCAAGTTTATGATTGAGAGATTTAGAAGTATCACTATTACTATAGTTGACGTCAATTACATTTAACTGACCTGCCCACTTTTCAGTAGACTTTTGCTGGTTGTCACTTATGGATAGCATCGATGCAAATAAAGCTTGGAATATAAATACAAATTGAAGATTCTATGTATTGTAAAGATTTTTAATTAATGTATTTAATTCCGCTATGTTTTGTAAGAAACGAAGATGAAATAAAAAGTTTTAAATTTTCCCTATATTGATACTGTGTTTATGATTGCGATTGAAGTTGATTCTGGAAATTGTGCCGCTTATTTCTAATTTTATTTATTGGAAATTTGGGGCGCTACACCGAGCTCCCTCTACATCCGAGCTCCACCGTCGCTACCTTCACTTCATAGCCGCCTCTGTCCATCGTAGACACCTGTACGCCAACTGATCCCCTCCGACTTGCTACCTGTACTCGTCCATTGCAGCACCTCCTTGATGGCCGAGAACCATTTGCACCCTCTCCCTCAACCGAAGCCACTGTCACCATCACCCGTATCTCTGTCGTTGTTGCAGTAACCCTTGTTGTTGTTGCAGTGTTGTTGCATCTCTCTTACTATTGCACTCGTTCTTTCTATTGCAAATAGTGTGCGCTATAACTCTTACTGTCGTGCGGCTATTCTCTCACTTGTTGCCTACTGTCGTGCACCACCCGTTGCCGTTGTGATTCTCCTCTTTTCGTCGTAACCATCGCATAATAAGGTAAGCATCACTTGTACAGTCTTTTTATTTCTGTGCAAGCATCTCCTTGACCTCTGCAAGTTGTCTCATATTTGTATCTATGTTATTAATCTACTCGTTGTGGTCATATATTGTTTGAATTCGAATTATGCATCGTTCATCGTTTCATTCAACTCTCATCAATCCAAAATTCACAGAAATACATGAAAACCCATTCACATATGCATACGTTACACAAACACAAATTAGAAGCACGAAATTATAAAAGAACGAGTGATAGAATGAATTGTGCTTGCATATGATCATGCAGTTACATTCGTAGTTTAAATATCGTTGAAGTGCTAATATTCGTCATGTTAATATTAGAAACCATACTAATTTCTAGATGTGGATGTATGCTCAATTCTAACAATGTACGCTTGCAAATGAAAATCGTTAAAAAAATCAACATATATGTTTCTAGCCTGCTGTTTGCTCTAACTTGGAGTGAGAATTCGACCCAGTTACTGATGATATTATCTAGAACTTATTAAATAGAAATTGTAGCACATTGTGTCTAGAATCCGAAACATTTGACGGATTCTCAATTCGAATTATAGATTGTAAAATATTTATATTCTACCACTGTACTGTCGTAATTCCAGATTCGCGGTTTTATAGTTATATTGCCATGTTTAACTAATTGAAACAGTAGGTTAACGTAAGGGTTAAGATCTAAAAATTGCAAGAATGTTAATGAACACTTTCAGGAACAAAATTATAATTTTTGTAAGAATTTTAATTAAGCTTTTAGTTGAATTATACATATAATAACTTGATATTAAGTTGCTGCCTGAACAATTGACTCATAAAGAATCAACCAGTAGATATAGTTACTGTTGTATAAATGCATCATGTGAATAGGCGTTGGAACTTTCAGGGAGTCTAATTTCTAGAACTGCTGACGAAACCTGATTTGCTTTCTCATAGCGGCAGGAAAGTTAGTTTTTGTACAGCAATGTATTTCTGTCAAAGTGAATATTCACAAACTCACTATTGTCACACTATTCTTTAATAAGAATAACTCATATAAAACTTCACATTTATATTTTTTTTCTATAGAATTTTCCTTTTTTAATACTTATCTCAATTCCTTCGTAAAAACACATTTTTTTTGAAATTATACGAGTGTAAGAACTATATTTCCAATTACACTTTTACTTCCAAAATACACTTTATTTCATTCCAATAACTCTCAATTAATTTTCATAAGTCACACATGATATTAGAATAATAACAGTATTTCTTTTGGAATTTTTACACATTAAGAAAACCCAAAAATCATTTTTTAAAAAACTATTTAACATTCTAGCCGCACCAGGAATCGAACCCACAACCCAAGAGAAAACAGCCGCACGCGCTAGCCATCTGGCCACTTGCGCTCAACGATATAAAGAGAAGACAGAGAGCTATATGCTCTTGGTCCGAAAACTGATTTAATTTTAAAACGCACATAAAAGAAAGGCGGACATAAGTATCGAACCAGCGACCTCAAGACACACACCCCCGCCACTGTAGCGCCGAAAGGCTCTCCGACCACTTGAGCTATAGGCTCAAGTTGTCTTAACTACAACTCCCATTATATTTAATTGAACTCTCTGTTCATTAGAACATTTCGATGTTCAAATGCTCTTATTTTTGTTTTGCTTTCACTAAAATTTCTGTAAATCTCAAGAATGTATATTCTAACATAATTTAACACTCCAGTATTTTTAAAATGAATTTTTCAGTAATTAAACACACATTTCTCATTCAATTAATTTAGATTTGCATACTACCATTTTCATAAATCATTTTGGCATTTCTCACACAACTTAGTATTAAAAATTTCTACATTAATTCCCTGTTTTTCCCTCTTTCATAAACCCAAAAGTATAGTGTAATTTATTCATTCTAAACAATATCACGAAAGTCCATCTAAGCACGCAAAACAACAATTTCATCTACTAGCATTTTGTACTTAGTTTTGATATTAACAACAATTCTAATTCATATATTCCATAACTACAAAACGATTCGCATACAACTTAAGATTCATGACAAGATAACATGCAATCCATCAATCATCAATTTAATCAACTAGCAAGTCTTTTTTCCAATTAAGTGTACTCTTATTAATTTCTTTCATGCATTATCATTTCAATCACCCCTAACATGGTATCTAATTAGAAATATAGAAAACCAACCCATCTTATTTGGAGAGAAAGATTCACAACACCTCCTAAACAAAAGAGTCCTTCTCGAGCTTGCCAAACGAGTGCTCTTCCTCCTCCTTGATGTGCAACCCGAGCCTTCAATAGTGCAACCCGAGCCTTCCCAAGTGTCGGCCTCCTTGAATGCAAGCACAACAATTCCCTCCCACTCAATCTTTTATTCTCACTTCCTACTAATAATGCACTACTAATAATTGTATTTTCTTACTATAGGTTTGGAGAATGAAGAGTGCAAGAATAACTAGGCTAGGGGGGTATTTATACTAAATTTTGGGACAAATAAAGAGCTAGGATTAATTTAGGAGTTAAGGATCAAATGCTAGGATTTAAGGGAAAGTTGTAGTAACCAATCACGATCCCAAAATTACCTCCCACAAACTCCACTTCTCTTTTTTTCCTCCCATTCAAATCCGGCCAAAATAAAGTGCACAATACACATGCACGTGAAATGCACGTGTTTCCAATAGTCCCCCATTTTAAAAGTTGTACATTTTATTCTTTATAAAAATAATCTATAAAAATTGTCTACATTACAAGTTGTATTTAAAAAGAAAATAAACTCATGGGCTTTTATTTAATGGGCCAAATTAGCCTACTTTAAAAATAAATAAAGTTGGGCTGTAAAAGAAACTTATGTTTATTAAGGAAAAATGGGCTTTAATAAAAACAATTAGAAAAGACATATATATATATATATATATATATATATATATATATATATATATATATATATATAACGCCCCGAATCCCAAATACACTGAATTCGAGATGTTCTACAGGATCTTTTTGCTTCCTTTAGTACAATTTTACAAGGAAATTTAAACTTTTCATCTTACATCAGAGTTTACATCCATATTACACTTTACATTTGCACAGCGGAAGTAAAATTTACAACAATTAAATAAATGTACAACAACATGGTATAATCTTTAAGCATCCATTCCTCTTTAACCTTTAACATGTCATTACCTGCATATAAGACTGTGGGTACTTCAGTTTATTCAACCGACGAACATTATACACGGCCATTCTCTCTATGCCGGAAATAGTATAACTCAATTTTCCATATTTAACAAACACAAACTTGTCACATTTCAAATAAAGGGACTACCCTATTGATGTCGTATTGTGATTGTGCACTTAATCCTTAATGCAGTTAATTATATTAGATGACACTAATGCGCACTTGTTCGGATTCTATGCATCCCATACTACATAGGTCCGAGGGCAAGCCTCTTAAACATTCTTCATCTTTTTAGGGTTCAATCCCTCGCCATGACTTAATCTACTACTGTAACTACGGTGAGTATCCTAGATGATCTATGAGTACAAGCACGTGTCCTGGACCCTGGAGGGGAATCCCACGCTATGTCTTGACTCATCAAGCATGCATTCTGTGGCAATTCAGCCTCCTCCCTGAACACGATCCTCTTGCAGTCACCAAGCATCCCACAAGCGTGGCTAAAGTCCGATCATTACTGAGTTATGTCCACGCCTTGTCTTGACTCATCAAGCATGCATTCTGTGGCTCACACACCTGCACCGTAAACTCGAGTTCTCATACTCATGTTTTCTCTCACTTTCATCACATCTTCACTATGCACTATTCTTAATTTAATAGAATCATGAATAAAATCAAAGCTCTAGAGTTAGCCTCTCCACTAAACCGGACTTATTCATTTATTCAACATGACCAACCTTGGTCTTTCATTTCAATATTTCATTTTCATTTCTTTCCAAATGCCGGGGGAGACTTAGCTACTCTTTCATTTCAATTCAAATTCACAATTTCCACTTTTGAGCACTTATAACTCACAAAATTCATATTCATAACCAACAGATTTCTTTTTGCATTAACATGATCTCCAATTCATTCATTAATCCACAACCATACATGAACTCATGCACTTTATCAATTAATAATTTCACATTTGAAATTCACATCACTAATGAATAATCATACTTCATATTTTTCCACATTATTCTCAAGTAAGAATAAATTGCATTATGTCACACCACAAAGTTTCTTTTTGCCAAGTCATCTTCTAATACTTCATTTCAATTATTCTTATAAGTTATAATTTTTCACAAAGTGTATAATCTAGAACCATGGTTCTATTTATGCTTTTTATTCACAAACCATAGTTTATTTCATTCAAATAATCTCCAAATCATTTTTATAAAGTCCCTTATATTTTTATGAGAATAACCATATTTTTTTCACAATTTTTGGACACCTAAAAACCCAAAAAAAATATTTTTTAATACTTGCCGATAGTAAGAATCGAACCCAGGCACACGGAGAACACAGCCAAGAGCACCCGCCACTAGGCCGAACTGTGCCAGCGATATAAAGAGGGGCAAAAAGGTATTTATCACTATCTGTCGGTATTTTATATGTTTACACAAAATGTGAGAATATATATGCGGCTAAGGGGAATCGAACCGTTCAACACAGAGAACCCAACCGCACCGCAAGACCACTTGAGCTACGCACTTAGTTGTCATAAGTATAATTCTAACTTTATTTAATCCACAGTCCCTGTTATTTAGAACATTTCGATGTTCAACTAGCTTTCTTTTCATTTTGCTCTCATCAAATTATACTGTATAACTCCAGAATAATTCCCCCTCACATAATTCATATGTCAGTGTGAGCAAAATAATTTTTGTAATAATGAAAACATATTTTCAAACCATTAACTCAAATTATACATTCTAACACTACTATTGTCCTCTTTTTGATGTTTCTTTGCCTCATAGTACTCTAATCTTTTTTTCAATACATTTCACATTAATCCACTGATTTTAGTCATTTATCTACATACAACTCATATTTGAATTTATTCATACCCATATCAACATAAAGGGTCTATTTAACACATGAAATGATAAAACTACTAACTTTGAGTGTAGTTCTTTGATAGTAACAATGTGGTTTCATTAATCAATCTATGTCACAATATATATAACCACTTATCAATTTGCATGTTCACATCTCAATCATTCAAGAAAGTCATTCTTTTCAAATTAAAGTGTGCTCTTTCTTAATCAATTTCATACTTCAAATTTCCAATTAAACTAGCCTGCAATTCTACTTTATGAATAGGGAAATTTTTACCCACAACTCAATTTTAATAAATAAAGCCACATACAAGTTATTCATAATCATTCCAATCAATTTATAAACTAACTTTCCAATTAAACATGCATTCTTATTAGTATTTTCCATGCATCATGTCTCAATATCATACTAGCATCATTCTTAAGGAAAATTAAACCCACTATCATTCATTCATTCTAACAAGCATTTCTACTTTAGAAATATGGAGAATTTTACCCACCTTGTATGGAGAGAAACAAACACAAAAGCAACAAAGGTCCTTTGTGACGAGATGCACCTCCTCCTAGATGATGCGCGCACACGCTCCACAAGCACTAACCGAGCTCCTCCTTGGAATGGCCGGCCTCTCCTTCTTCTCCTTGATTGAAAGCAAGCACAATCCCACACAATTCTCTCAATCTTTTTAACTCACAACTAACTACTAAATAATGCTATTAGACTATAGGTTTGGAAGGATTAAAAGGCACAAGAATAACTAGCCATGGAGGGGGGGTATTTATACTAGAAATCAAATAGAATGAAGGGCTAGGATTAACTAGTTGGTTGTAGGATGGAGGGCCAAGATTAGAGTAGGAGTTGCAATAACTACCCACATCTAAATAACCACCACCATGATCACCATTACAATTTTTAAATCTCCCTCCAAAAGAATGCAATCCGGCCTAGCACTTTTTGTGCATGTTACACGTGTACGTGCAATACACGTGCATGCCACTTGATCCAAAAAGTTGTACATTAAATTTTGTACAAAAATAAAATAGTATTTAAATGGTCTTCTACATGACAAGTTAAATAAAAAAAATAGATTAATCCATGGGCTTTAGTTTTGGGCCAAAATAGTTATTTAAAATTACATTTTTGGCTTTAAGAAAAAGGCCTTTTAATCTAATTAAAATAAGGCTTTCTATTTATTTAAAGAAAAAGGCTTTTGTATAAAATAACTTGAAAACACATATTTAAATGTTCATACACATCACAATAAAAATGATTATAAGATTTAATTCAACCAAAATATTGCACGTGCACACTACGTGCAAAATAAAATAATTTTTCATTAATTGAAAAATCAGGGTATTACAATATATATATATATATATATATATATATATATATATATATATATATATATATATATATATATATATATATATACTCATTTGTCTATGAAATGAAAATAATTATAAAATTTTATACTGCAAAATTTGGACGTGCAAAATATGTACAAAAATAAAAATAATAATTTTCATAAATGAAAATCAGGGTATTACAACACTCCCTCCTTAGAATAGTTCCGTCCCCGGAACTACAGTCAAGAGCGAGAAACAAAACACTCACAACAAGCAAAAATTAAAGAGACAAAATACAAATCAAGCAAAAAGCTCTAGATAATCCCTCAACATCATCTCCTCAGACTCCCAAGTAGCCTCTTCAACCAGATGGTTTCTCCAGACTACCTTGACCATCGGTATCATCTTATTCCTCAAGACTTTCTTTCGACGATCAACAATCTCGACAGGAGATTCGATGTAATTGAGATCCAATTGCAAACCTTCCGGCACTTCAGGCAAATGATGACTCGGATCTGGAATATAACCTCTTAGCATAGACACATGAAAGATATTGTGCACTTGAGATAGCTCTTCCGGAAACTCAAGCCGGTAAGCAGTTTTCCAGATCCTTTTCAATATCTTATATGGACCTATAAACCTCAGGGATAACTTTCCGCCCTTGCCAAATCGAATCACACCTTTACTAGGTGATACTTTCAGAAAGACGAAGTCACCTTCCTCAAACTCAAGGTCCCTTCTCCGGTTGTCTGCATAGCTTTTCTGCCTGCTCTGAGCCTCAACCAACCTTTTCCTGATCAGATCAATCTTTTCAGAGGTTTGCTACACAAGCTCAAGCCCAAACAGTTGACGCTCCCCAACTTCAAACCAACAAACAGGCGTTCTGCACTTCCTACCATACAAAGCTTCGTACGGCACCATCCCAATACTAGCCTGAAAACTGTTGTTGTAGGCAAACTCTACCAAAGCTAGATGCCTTTCCCAACTACCTCCAAAGTCTAGTACACAACACCGAAGCATATCCTCAAGAATACGGTTGACTCTCTCGGTCTGCTCATCGGTTTACGGATGAAAAGTAGTGCTGAAATCCGTCTTGGTATCCAAAGCTGTCTGAAGACTCCTCCAGAAATGCGAAGTAAACCGCACATCTCGATCAGACACAATAGTTGACAGAAAACCATGGAGCCTGACGATCTCACCAACATGCAACTCAGCTAGCTTGTCCATCGAAGCAGTGAGTTTCATCACCAAAAAGTGAGCGGACTTGGTCAGTCGATCAATTATAACCCAAATCACATCATTGCCTTTAGGACTCTTGGGCAATCTCGTAATGAAATCCATACTGATGTTATCCCACTTCCATTCCGGAATAGGTAACGGCTGTAATAGACCTCCGGGTCTCTGATTTTTGGCTTTGACTTGCTGACAAACCTCACACTTCTCCATAAATTCAGCCACATCCCACTTCAAACCTGACCATCAGAAATGTTGTTTGATGTCTTTGTACATCTTCGTACTCCCAGGATGTACCGACAAAAGAGTAGCATGCGCCTCTTAAAGAATACTCTCTTTCAGGTCCGCCTGATTTGGAATGCACAGTCTATCTCCGAACCACAGCACTCCATCCTTGATTTGAAATTCGGGCAACCTGCTAGCACCAACCTGCTTCTTCATCTCCAAGATATCAGCATCAACCTTCTGACTTGCAATAATCCTTCTATTCAATGTAGGTTGAAGCCTCAACTGAGCTAAGGATGCTCCCAATCCATACAAGACAACTTCAATACCTGCTCGATCTAATTCTTCCACCAGATGCTTCTGAGTTGTAATCAAACTAGATAAACTGCCCTTGCGGCTAAGTCCATCAGCAACAACATTAGCTTTCTCAGGATGATACTTGATCTCAGGTCGCATGTCTTCAAGTACTTCCAACCATCTCCGCTACCTTAAATTCAGATCCTTCTACTGGTATATGTACTTCAAACTCTTATGGTCCGTATACATGTTCAATTTCTCATCGTACACGTAGTGCCTCCATTGCTTCAAGGCAAAGATAATCGCAGCCAACTCCAGATCATAAGTCAGATAATTCTTCTTATGTGGTCATAGTTGCCTAGACCCATAAGCGATCACCCTTCCTTCTTGCATTAAGACACAACCCAGCCCACGATGTGAAGCATCGCTGTAAACATCATACTCAACACCTGCTCTAGGCAAAGCCAAAATAGGTACAGTAGTCAGCTTCTCTTTCAACTCCTGAAAGCTTGCCTCACATTGCTCAGTCCACTTGAAGTTCACATTCTTCTTGGTCAAACCAGTAAGCAGCACGGCTAACTGAGCATAACCTTGAATGAATCTCCTGTAGTACCCAGTCAATCCAAGAAAACTTCTGACTTCCTTCACTGTAGTAGGCCTTGCCCAATTTTTCACTGCCTCTATCTTCTGAGGATCAGTTGCCACTCCCTCCTTCAAAAGGATGTGACCTAGGAATGCCACTTCAGATTTCCAAAAATTGCACTTGGACAACTTGGCATACAACTACTGCTCTTCCAGCTTCCTCAAAACTGCTACCAGATGCTCGGTGTGCTCCTCTTCTGACTTAGAGTACACGAGAATATCGTCGATAAACACCACGACGAAAGAATTAATGAACAGTCTCAGAACTCTGTTCATCATGTCCATGAAGATTGCGGATGCATTCGTCACAACAAATGGCATAACTAAGAATTCATAATGCCCATGTCGAGTTCTAAATGCAGTTTTGTGCACATCTTCATCTTTCACTCGAACTTGATGATATCCTAATCGAAGATCTATTTTAGAGAAAATAGCAGCTCCTTGTAGACGATCGAACAAGTCATCAGTTCGGAGAATAGGATACTTATTCTGAACAGTGACCTTATCCAGCTCTCGGTAATCGATACACATCCTCATCGATCCATCCTTCTTCTTTACCAAAAGCACTGGTGCTCCCCAAGGTGATGCACTAGGTTGAATAAAGCCTTTCTCCAACAGTTCCTCAATCTGTCGTTTCACCTCATCCTGTTCCACAAGAGCTATCCTATACGATGCCTTAGAAATGGGTGCACTTCCCGGTTGAATAGTAATGCTGAACTCTACATCACGTTGCAGAGGTAACCCAGGTAAATCATCCAAGAACACAGTCGGATAGTCCCGAACCACAGGAATCCTTTGCACTTCCACAGGAATCTCTTCCTTGCGGATAGCTGCCACCAGCCTGGAACACTTCTTCTTCCCTTGGAAAGTGACTTCAGGTTCACCTGGAGCCTTCACTGTTACCGTCTTGGTCTTGCACTCGATGCTTGCACTGTACACCGACATCCAATCAATGCCAATGATAACATCAACTCCCAAGATAGTCAGCTCGATTAGATCAATTCCGAAGATTCTGTCCCCAATCACAATCTCGCAATCTGCATAGTACCGATCAGTGGTTAAAGTCTCTCCTGATAGAGTAGCTACTGCTAAGATCTTGCCTGGAAAAATCTTCGGTTCAACTCCCAATACTTTAGCAAATTTAGGAGACACAAAAGTATGAGAGGATCCAGTATCGAACAAAACAACAGCTTTCATTCCATTCAAATAAAGTTCTCCTGTTACATAATACACACTCATTACGTAACAGTTCACTAAATAAACGGGAAAAAGAAACAACATAAACCTCTAAACATCCGCCCTCGTACCCGTGATGACATGATCCACCTCATCAGCATCAGCTTCGGTCAAGGCAAATACTCGCCCTTGCTAGTACGGTCTCTTTCCAGCCTGCTACATTGGTGCATTGCGATTACCATTCCGTGGTTTGGGGCATTGAGATTGGTAATGTTCCGTATCATCACAGTTGTAGCAATTAACCACAGAAGGTCTTACAACATTGTTCTCTGGTCCTCCAACCACACTGATAGCGTTCGCCCCTGTCGGTGTGAACCTTTGTGCCGATGGTTGTCCCTTGAAATTCCCAGAATTTGTGGGTCTCTTTCCAACTTGCCAGTTGTTCCTCCGATTCTGAACAACATGAAATTGCTCCATGTCTGCTTCTGTGGCTGCCGCTCGTTTGACCAGCTTGTTTCAAACCTCCGAATACCGAGGGGTATCATCCTAGATCTCAAACTCGGTCTCAATCTATGCTCGAACTTACAAGCCTTCTTCGCCTCATCCATCACCAATTCAGGAGCATACCTTGATAGCTGAGTAAATTTGGTCTCATACTCCCTAACTGACATACCACCTTGTTGCAGCGATAGAAACTCCATGGCCTTCTTCTCCCGGACGTCTGAAGGAAAGTAATGACTGCGGAATTCCTCCAAAATTCCTCCCAGCCAAGAACCAAGCTCCCATTGTCCGCTTCATCGACTGCCACCACACAGCTGCATTCTTCTCGAATTGCAGAGTCGCCAACTTCACCTTGCTGCCTTCAGGGGTCTCCAAGACTTCGAAGATAGTCTCTACCTGCCTGATCCAGTTTTCAGCTATGTTAGAGTCTGACTTCCCTTCAAACACCGGTGGTTTCATCCGTTTAAATGATTCCACGAGTTTGATTGCTTCGAGCACCGGATTTGCAGGCAGCCTTCTCTGATTCTGATTCATGGCAACGGCATTGAGTGTCTGATAGACCCTCGTTAGTTCCGTTTCCAAGTCCAGAACTTCACCATTTCTTGCTCGTCGTTCAGCCATGTTCTGATGCAAAAGATCTATTAAATTCGAAGTATAAACATGAACATTTAAGTCAATATTTCCATTTCATTGAATTTCAAACTTTATACATTCGAATTTAAAACATTTCTGACATCAAAATGAAAGCAGTAGATGACACAATGATCTAACTCCTACGGTTCCTCTTGGCTTCACGAAGCTCTCCCCGTAGTTCTTCCACTTTTTCCTTCAGTACATCGGTCATGTTTTTCCTCTTCTCGAGTTCCCATACACAATGAGTGAGAACTGCAAAATCATCCTTGCGCTTCGCCAACTGAGCCTCCAATAGTCCGACTCTCTCCCGCAGTGTTTCTACCTGCCTCTGAAGAGACATCACAAGACTACTTGGAACTGGTTCTTCTTCTTCGTCAGAAGAGTCATCAGATGAGTTCGGAGGTGAGTGATCTCTCAGGACTCAGGTCATTCTTCTCTGTCGGAGTCTGCTTGCCCGGGGTAGTACTCTTCCTCAGAATCTGCTTGTCCAGGATAATAATCTTCCTCTATGATATGCCAATTGTTGTCTCCAGCAGGGTCGAAGTGATCAGCCATCTTAGAAATAGAGAGGAAGAAGCATAAATCATAGAGCAATACAAATGTAAGTGACTTACATTTAAACCTCTAGACTCAACACCCACTCTAATGTCCACTTCTAGGGTGTCGTTCCTTATAAATTTGTACTAGTGTGAAACCTGGCTCTGATACCACTCTGTAACACCCCGAATTCCAAATACAATTGAATTCGAGATTCCACAGGATCTTTACACTTCTTTTGTACAATTTTACAAGGAATTTAAAACTTTTCACTTTACATCAAAGTTACAAGAAATCTTTACACTTTACATTTTACAGCGGAAGCAAAATTACAACATTTATATAAATAAAATTACAACAACATTTGAATAATCTCTAAGCATCAGTTCTCCTTTAATCTTTATCATGTCATTTATCCTGCATACAAAACTGTGGGTACGTCAGTTTATTCATCCGACGAATATTATACACGGCCATCCTCTCTATGCCGGAAACAGTATTATTAATTTTCCATATTTAACAACCACAAACTTGTTCACATACCAAACTAAGGGGAATACCCTATTGATGTCGTGTTGTGATTGTGCACTTAGTCCTTAATGCAGTTGTTTATATTACATGACACTAATATACACTTGTTCGGTTTCTATGCATCCCTTACTACATAGGTCTGAGGGCAAGCCTCTTAATTGTTCTTCATCTTGTAGGGTTCAATCCCTCGTCATGACTTAATCTACTACTGTAACTACGGTAAGTACCCTAGATGTCCTATGAGTACGAGCTCATGTACAGAAAAACTGGAGGGAAATCCCACGTCATGTCACGACGCATCGTGAAGACTATCTATGGACAATCCAGCCACCTTCATGGCATACGATCCTCTCGCAGTCACCAAAAACTCCACAAGCGTCGCCAAGATCCCGATAATTCTGGAGTAGTGTCCACGTCATGTCATGACGCATCGTTAAGACAAACTGTGAATCACACCCACATCGTAGACTCGATACCCTCATACTTGTGTTTTTCTCTCACTTTCATCACCTCTTCACTATGTACTAATCCTTAATTTAATGAAATCATGAACAAAATCAATCTCTTAGAGTCAGCCCTCTCACTAATACCGGTCTTATTTCTTTCATTTCTCAATGACCCAAACTTGGTCCTTTTAATTTCAATCATCATATCTCATTACTTTCATTTGCTGGTATGAGTCTTGGCTACACCCTAATTTTTAATTTCAATTCACAAATTCACATGTTTGAGTTGTCATACTCAAGAAATTTCTCTTTTCCAATTCCATGATTATCTATCTTTTCATGAGTCAATTATCATACATGGAGTTCAATTATGCATCATGCATTTCATAACTAACATGTATTTCCACATTAAAACCATGTCACAAAATATCTAGTCAAAGTGAATATTCACAAACTCACTATTGTCACACTATTCTTTAATAAGAATAACTCATATAAAACTTCACATTTATATTTTCTTTCTATAGAATTTCTCTTTTTAATACTTATCTCAATTCCTTCGTAAAAACACATTTTTTTATGAAATTATACGAGTGTAAGAACTATAGTTCCAATTACACTTTTACTTCCAAAATACACTTTATTTCATTCCAATAACTTCCAATTAATTTTCATAAGTCACACATGATATTCGAATAATAACCGTATTTTTTTCGGAATCTTTACACATTAAGAAAACCCAAAAATCATTTTTTAAAAAAACTATTTAACATTCTGGCCGCACCAGGAATCGAACCCACAACCCAAGAGAAAACAGCCGCACGCGCTAGCCATCTGGCCACTTGCACTCAACGATATAAAGAGAAGACAGAGAGCTATATGCTCTCGGTCCGAAAACTGATTTAATTTTAAAACGCACATAAAAGAAAGGTGGCCATAAGTATCGAACCAGCGACCTCAAGACACACACACCCGCGCCACTGTAGCACCGAAGGGCTCTCCGACCACTTGAGCTATAGGCTCAAGTTATCTTAACTACAACTCGCATTATATTTAATTCAACTCTCTGTTCATTAGAACATTTTGATGTTCAAACGCTCTTATTTTTGTTTTGCTTTCACTAAAATTCCTGTAAATCTCCAGAATGTATATTCTAACATAATTTAACACTTCAGTATTTTTAAAATGAACTTTTCAGTAATTAAACACACATTTCTCATTCAATTAATTTAGATTTGCATACTACCATTTTCATAAATCATTTTGACATTTCTCACACAACTTAGTATTAAAAATTTCTACATTAATTCCCTGTTTTTCCCTCTTTCATAAACCCAAAAGTATAGTGTAATTTATTCATTCTAAACAATATCACGAAAGTCCATCTAAGCACGCAAAACAACAATTTCATCTACTAGCATTTTGTACTTAGTTTTGATATTAACAACAATTCTAATTCATATATTCCATAACTACAAAACGATTCGCATACAACTTAAGATTCATGACAAGATAACATGCAATCCATCAATCATCAATTTAATCAACTAGCAAGTCTTTTTTCCAATTAAGTGTACTCTTATTAATTTCTTTCATGCATTATCATTTCAATCACCCCTAACATGGTATCTAATTAGAAATATAGAAAACCAACCCATCTTATTTGGAGAGAAAGATTCACAACACCTCCTAAACAAAAGAGTCCTTCTCGAGCTTGCCAAACGAGTGCTCTTCCTCCTCCTTGATGTGCAACCCGAGCCTTCAATAGTGCAACCCGAGCCTTCCCAAGTGCCGGCCTCCTTGAATGTGAGCACAACAATTCCCTCTCTCTCAATCTTTTATTCTCACTTCCTACTAATAATGTACTACTAATAATTGTATTTTCTTACTATAGATTTGGAGAATGAAGAGTGCAAGAATAACTAGGCTACGGGGGGTATTTATACTAAATTTTGGGACAAATAAAGGGTTAGGATTAATCTAGGAGTTAAGGATCAAAGGCTAGGATTTAAGGGAAAGTTGTAATAACCAACCATGATCCCAAAACTACCTCCCACAAACTCCACTTCTCTTTTTTTCCTCCCATTCAAATCCGGCCAAAATAAAGTGCACAATACACGTGCACGTGAAATGCACGTGTTTCCAATAGTCCCCCATTTTAAAAGTTGTACATTTTATTCTTTATAAAAATAATCTATAAAAATAGTCTACATTACAAGTTATATTTAAAAAGAAAATAAACTCATGGGCTTTTATTTAATGGGCCAAATTAGCCTACTTTAAAAATAAATTAAGTTGGGCTATGAAAGAAACTTATGTTTATTAAGGAAAAATGAGCTTTAATAAAAACAATTAGAATATATATATATATATATATATATATATATATATATATATATATATATATGTATATATATATATATATATATATATATATATATATACTCATTTTTCTATGAAATGAAAATAATTATAAAATTTTATACGGCAAAATTTGCACGTGCACAATATGTACAAAAATAAAAATAATAATTTTCATAAATAAAAATCAGGGTATTACAGATCTAGTAGTGGATATTATAGGAAACTATACTCAGAGGAGAGGCCCGTATTTCCCGTACTGATTACTGATATTGATTACTATTTTATCGATTGCAGATTACTGACTACAGTATCCCAACTATCGTGTACTGTACCGTTACTAATTACTGTTTATTGATTACTGTTGCTGAGTACATGAACCTATAATAACCACCACGATAGTCAAAACGTTCACTTGATTGTATGCACTCGAAACTGTGGTATGAGACGTAGGATTGCATGCATTAGCTAAACTAATAAAAGACTTTTAGACATCAGATTGACACTGAGCATCGACACCTGCATTTTAATCAATGTTTATTGTTTATTGATCATTGATTATTGAATATTATTTATCAATCATTGATTATTGAATATTGGTTACATATCATTGCATTATTGTTTACTGTTTATCGATCATTGTATTATCGACTATTGTTTACTTACCCTAGCTTTCTTGATCATGTTATCGTCTGTTATTTATTAACTCTGGTATCGTTCAAATTTCTTGTTCTTGATATATCGTCATTTTATTGTTTAACCGCTTGCCACTACTTGTGGTCTGTAGATTGCTCTAATGGGTACCCTTCCTCTTTCTTTTGAGTTAATGTTCAAACAGATACAGATGATGGGATACTGTAGGATCTTGGTGTACTGTTATTCTATTGCATATTCTTTGGCTATTCTGTAAGTTTTTGTATCTCAGATATTGGTTATTCATACTATTATTGTTCATGTGATTATTATTATTGTATTGTTGAGCTTAGCGGCATTGTACAGCTTATGGATGATATGAGTTTATATACTTATATCATTCGTTGGGCCTCAGTTATGTGGCAGTGTTTCCGTATAACGAGAAGCAGGTCATGATATTTGGAGTCAGTGAGTTGGTGATGGAGCCCAGGTGAAGAGAAAGCCGTTGAACTCATTGTTTGGAGTTAAAAATGAGTTGATGGAGCTCGAGTGAAGAGCAGGGCATTAATCTTGTTATTTGGAGTCAACGAGTTGTTGATGGAGCTCGAGCGAATAGCAGATCCTTGAACTCATTGTATGAAGTCAGTGGGTTGCTGACGGAGCTCGAACGGTAAGCAAGATGTTGAACTCATCCTTTGGAGTCAATGCATTGTTGATGGAGCTAGAGCAGAGAGCAAAGCGTTGAACTTGTTGTTTGGAGTGAATGAGTTGTTGATGGAGCTCATGCAGAGAAAAGAGCATTGAACTCATTATTTGGAGTCAACGAGTTGTTAATGGAGCTCGAGAAGAGAGCAGAGCATTGAACTCATTATTTGGAGTCAACGAGTTGTTAATGGAGCTCGAGCAGTGAGCCAGGCGTGGAACTCGTTGTTTGGAAGCAACGAGTTGTTAATGAAGCCTGAGCGAAGAGTAAGTCATTGAACTCGTTGTTTGAAGTCAATGAGTTATTGATGGAGCTCGAGCAAAAATAGAGGCACTGAACTCATTGCATGGATTTAACGAGCGATTAATGGCCTAAGCGAAGAGCAAGATGTTGAACTCGATATTTGGAGTCAACGAGTTGTCGACGGAGCCTGAGCAAAGAGCAAGGTATTGAACTTGGTATTTGGAGTCAACAATTGTTGATGGAGTCTTAGTAAAGAGCGAGGTGTTAAACTCATTGTTTGGAGTCAACGAGTTGTTGATGGAGCCTGAGCGAAGAGTAAGGTGTTGAACTCATTGTTTGGAGTCAACAAGTTGTTGATGGAGCCTGAGCGAAGAGCGAGACATTGAACTCGTTGTTTGTATTCAAAAGTTTATCGACGGAGCCTGAGCGAAGTGCGGAGCGTTGAACTCATTATTAGGAATCAACGAGTTGCTGACAGAGCCTGAATGAAGAGCAAGGCGTTGATCCAGTTGTTTGGAGTCAATGAGTTGTTGGAGGAACTTGTTTTGAATCTTCTTGATATGAATCGAAGTCCTTTGCATTTGTTCAACATTCGAGTAATTCCATCCTTCTCTTTGCTGACAAGTAGTCGTGTACACCGGATGAGGTCTTCGGGATGTTGAGCTTGCTTTCCTCCGCGGTACACTACGCATTGACGAAGTTCGGAGCGTCCGTTTGCACGGTGCTTCACGTGAGACAGAGTTGGAACTTGCTCAGGTGAAGATGGCAGGAAAAGCATGGAGGTTGCCCACCTAAGGAAGACTTGTCCTAAATTTTATAGTCAAGAGTTGAGGCAGCCCTAGGGAGTTGTTAGCTGGCAGGAGGCCTGTAAGGAAGTTTCCGTCTCTTAGGCGGAGGGTCCCTCTATTGTGTAGCTAGAAGGACGACTAGTAGGACAACTTGTATATTGTTTGTAAAACTTTTGTAGCGGCTCTTAGGCATGAGATATAGACTCATTGTAATTCTATAGTTGTAACGTGACATGTCGTTTGTGTAACGCCCTGCCCCTAGCTAAGACAATTTATACAATTTTTAAGACAAATTAGATACTATGTAGTACAACTGCCCACCACAAGCTGTCTCTCAAAAGTTGGTTAACCGATTAGGTGACTCTTGATCCTTGGCTATTATTATTTATATTATTATATTCTATATCAATTACCGATATGAGATTTTAATCCCATACCCTCTACCGAATGCACACACCCGAAGCACTGTACATTCTCTTAACTATCAATCGGGTGGGCCCCCCAACCAAGCTGCCACATCACCCAGGCATTTTGACTTCGTCAAAGCCCAAATCTGATGTGCACTTCTCCACGTGCCCCCCCCCCCCACCAAATACATTTTTAATTCCATCTTTCAACAGCCAACTTACCTTTTTATCAACATATTTTCATTTTATACTTTCAACTATACTTATATATATATATATATATATATATATATATATATATATATATATATATATATATATATATATATATATATATATATATATATATATATATATATCTTTCAAACTATACTTTATATATATATATATATATTTATTTATTTATTTTTATACTCTTTTTTGAAATCAGCGGGGTGTTACAGTTTGTGAAATAAGTAACATTTTACATGCCTGTAGCTTATCTTGTGATTTGTCATCTTTGGTAGTTGGCTAGTTGTAGGAGATGCTTTTGGGGAGAGTTGGACTCCGGATTTGCCATTTTGTACATGTAAATATTTGTAATGGCACTAGTTCTGAACACATAGATTTGTAGTAGTTCTGTGATTTGAAGAATTCTTTCACATGTTTGATCCTCGTTGTGTAACTTGTTGTTGAAATCAATGAGTCGTCGACTGGGTTCTTTGTAGCTAAAGAACAAGGCCTCCAACTTGTTGTTTGTAGCTAACGAATTGTCGATGAGGTTGGAATAATGTGCATAGTATTTGACAGAGTTGGAACTTATCCGTCTTGTACCCAGTTAGTTTTAGGAGAAACTCTGAGGAAGAGTTATTTTCCAAACCTATTGTATAGGTGTTTAGCTAGTAGTAGGAGCAGTTCTGATGAAGTGTTATTTTCCAAATTTTCTATGTGGGTTCTCCAACGAATTGTGAGAGTCACATCGAGTGGCGAGTTGAATCCCAAATGTAGCTTTTGCAAGTTTTATTGGAGTAACTATAATCCAAGATTTTGAATCTTTAATCTATCTTTAAGAAATTTTAACTAGTTTCAGGAACAGATCAAATGGCAAGTTGAACTTGGTATGTGCTTGGTTGCAGCTGCTAGAGTAACTCCGAGCCATAGGTATGGATTCCAAACTTATTAATTTAGGTATTAACAAGTTGCAAAGACAGATCGAATGGCGAGTTGAACTCAGAACGTACTTGGTTGCAGGTTGCTAAAGTAACGCCAAGCCATGAGTATGGACTCCGAACCTGTCGTCGAGGCATTAACGGGTTGCAGGAGCAGGTCAAATGGCAAGTTGAACTCTGAACTTTCCTTATTGTAAATTTCTAGAATAACTCTGACCCATGGGTATGGATTCTGAACTCATCTTATAAGGAGCTTTAATGAGTTTTTTGTGCTGTTTTAGGAATAGGCTTGGCGTTTAACTCATTATATGCATCTGCAGAGTTGTACAATAATTTTGCAAAAAAATTATTACCGAATTTTATTGAAAAATAAAACTAAGCTGCTGCTCTAGTGGTTGGCCATTAGTAATGCAGTGACCAGTAGTGAAAGTGATTTTTATTGAAAATTAAAACTAAATGGCTGCTCTAGTGGTTGGCCTTTGTTTAGATAATATTGAAAATATATAGAGGTGGTGGACGTTAAGCGCCCTTGTTGAAGTTCATGAGTTATTCCACTTTCCATGTCCCTGCTGATATTTCCTTACCCCCGGGGTCTTCAAGCTGATGAGCTATTAAGCGAACAACTTGGTAGACCTTATATGGACTTGCCTGTTTTGGAGCTGGCGTCACATTGTTTTGCATAGAGAATGGGAGATCTTCAGATTTGCTATTGTGTTTAGGCGGGACTGCTTCTTGTCGTTGAATGAGAAGAGCGACTTGGGCGAAGGGTTCAAGTCTATTACTATGATGAGAACGAATTTGGACCTGGTGGAAAATGATTTGGCAAGTTTTGAGGTTCTTGGCAGGATTTTCTTTAGCAGTGAATTCAAGCTTTTTGACGTTCTTGGAGTTATTGTGATGTCTTTCCGGCGGTAGTTCTTTGGCGTCGAGGGGGAGAACTGAGCCCCCCATTGTAGTGGTGTAGCATGCTCGTGCTGCCTGTTGGCTCCCTACAACTTGGTCTACGCCTGCACGTTGTTAGAACTTCATTTCATGCGGTAAGCATAATCAACTGCATGAAAGGCCACTAGGCTGGGACAACCAAAAATTGCATTGTATGCGGCTTTGACATCGACTAGCATAAAGTCCAAAGCTTTTGTTTGAGTAGCAGGGGCTTTTCTGCTGTCACATCGAGTTTGACAATCCCTTCTATTTGAACGGGTACATTGGAGAATCCGTGCAGTGTATAACCGACTAGATTGAGTCGGTCTCGGGAGAACTTCAGATCGTTGGAAGTGTTCATGAATAGAATTTTTACTGAGCTGTCGTTGTCTACCAGGATGCGGCGTACCTCATGGTTCACCATAGAAAGGTTTATGACAAATGCATCACAGTGAGGTGTTCGGACACATTCTAAGTCCTTATAGAAGAAAAACACCTGGACCCTGGTGTACCTGGCAGGCAGGAAGTTATATACTGAGTTGACTTCCCTGACAAATGTTTTGTTGGATGAGTTGGAATCTCCCCCCATCGGACCTCCATGAATAGAGTGGAGAATAGCCATGTGTTCTAAGTATTGCAATTCGGATGGCCTTTTTTTATGCTTATTAGCCCCCGTGTCAGAGGAGTTTCGGCGTTGTTATTTTATTTGAAAATTTGAGGGAGATAGGTCCGACGAATCAGACCGTCAAGTTCTTCTTTGAGGGTCATGTCTATGGTCTCTGTGAAACGCGCACCATTTGTTCCTTTCTCTTCTTTTTCTAATTGTGGACATCTTGGGGGGGGGGGAATTATTCCATCATTCTCAACTTCCATGAGGATGGATGATACTCTTGCATTGAGATGAGTGAACTTGTTTAAGTGCAGTGCTGGAGATGGACAGCATTGAACTATGCTATCTTTATGAAACTTCATAGGTTCTTCCTCGTTTGCGTTCTTCTGTTTGTCCCAGGAAGGTGAATCGTTCTTGCCTTAAGGATTAAGTGCTTTCTCGACTCTGACATATTTTTCGCTCCTTTCTAGGAGCTTAGTGTAATCTTTAGGTGGCGCATTCGCGAGGGAGGCTTTCAAGTCTTTGTGAGTGACGTTGTGGCAGAATATAGCAGCCGCCATTGAAGAGTCTAGGGAGGAGATGGACCTTGCTTCAGCTGCAAAGTGCTTGACAAAGTCTTTTAATAGTTCTTCGTCTCTTTGCTTTAATTCCAATAGGAAAGCACTTATTTTTTCTGCCTTGCAGATAGTAACGAAGTGTGTTATGAAAAGCCCCTCAAGCTGGCCGAAGAAGAATATTGACTCTGGAGTGAGGTGAGAGTACCATTCCCTTTCTGATCCTTTCAAAGTTGCGGGGAATATTCGACAAGCTTTGAAGTTCCTTGGAATTGGTGCATCGAGGATGGATTTGCTGAAAGGAGGTCGACTGGGGCAGTTCATCGTTTCTTATCTGTTCCAGGTGATCTTCTACTTCTCGGATGTGGCGAAGGACTTGTTCATCCTTCCTCTTCAATCGGGCAGATTCACTGGATTCTTCTTCTCTTGGAGGAGTAGAGTGGCTGCTCCATGAGCGTTGAATATAATCATAAGTTCCCTGAATAGCATGGAGGATGGCATGCTTGAAGTTATCCAATTCGGCTTTAGTGACTTGGGCATCTTGCTCTTTTTTTCTCATAAGATGCTTTCAACTCTCATGAGTCGGGCTTCTTTCTGCAATGCGCCCCCTATGAGAGAAAGAGTATCTTGATCTCTGCCTTCAGGGAGAGTTGCTTCTCCGGTTCACTTAACGTTCTGAGCGGGTTGTCTCGATTTGTGCACGCCTCTTATCCAAACGAATCCTTAGATCGGTCCCATATTGTTTGGCATTGATTATTTGACGAAGATCTCTTGACCCCCGGTGACCTCGCGAGAGCACCACATCGCTAGAAGCATTATGGACTGATATATGGTCGTGTAGAGGGTGTGTTCACGGTGCGGTTAATGAAGGATTTTTCGGGAGCCCTTGGTGCCTCTCCGTTGATAGGAGCTTGATTAGGTTGTTCGGGAGGATCCAGCTGTTGAGGAGGAATTTGATCCTCCACAGGTGAAGCTGGTTGACGAAGAAAGCAAGTGTGATGGCTTGAGGCCACCACTCTCCCTCGTAGTCTTGGTGACATGGCGGTAATATGATCTGTGTTGTTTCCCACAGACGGCGTCAGTTTGTTGCTGTTTATTTTGGTGTGAGAGTAAGCAAATAGTGAGTTTATATTTGAAGGAAACTAGTAAAGATCTAATCTTTAATTATTGTCGTAAAAAGTAGTTAGAGCTCCGTGAGTAGATCTGGATAGTTGATTGAACATCGTGATCTGAATCTGACAGTTACTGACGCTGCTGATGAACCTGCAAAAAGTATGAAACATCGGGGGTGGCCTCAGCGACAGACCCTCCGACACTCAACTAAGAACCATGGAGAGAAAGAGAGTTTGAGAGATAAATTACAGATTTATTGATTATCTTTTGACTGAGGAGGGGGGAGAGTATTTATAGGCATAAGAAACAGTTTAGGAGATTGATATAAATCCTTTAGATTGATATGAATCTCTTATCCCATGTTGATTCTTCCCCTTGAGATAAGTCTCTCTTATCTGGGGATAATAGATTTGACTTACAGCTCTGA